>OX463226.1:10460000-11060000 GCA_949820135.1 Sylvilagus floridanus
TGTACAGCCTTTCCACACTATGCATTTCCCATGAACTTCCGGAAGACCCCTTCGTGTACCCAACAAAATTAAAAGCAGGGAATTCACCAGACACCTGTACGCTGATGCTCACAGCAGAATTATTCACAGTTAATCCCTAGGTAGGAACAATGCAAATGTCCCTCAGCAGAGGAACAACACTTGCAAAGGAATGCTGTTCGGTCACAAACAGGAGCACTCACACGGACACCACTGCCGACCAGCCTTGAAGGTAACCCAGACACAAAGGGCCAAGGACATGGTGCCATCCCACTCACACAAGCACCTGCAACGGCAAATTCAGAGACCGAAGACTGGCAAAGACGGGACTGAGGGGCCGCCTCTGGCACTGTGGGGAAAGCTGCTGCCTGGGTCGCCAGCATCCCATACGGCTGCCAGTTTGTGTCCTGGCTGCTGCACTTCCCATTCAGCTCCCTGCGAATGCACCTGGGAAAGCAGTGGAAGATGGGCCAAGTGCTTGGACCCCTGCCCCCGACGGGGGAGACCCGGATGAAGCACCTGGCTCCTAGTTCCTAGCTTTAGTCTGGCCCAGTCCCAGCCATCGCAGCCATCTGAGAAGTGAACCAGCAGATGGAAGATCTCTCTCTCTCTCTCTTTCTGTAACTGCCTTTCAAAAGATTGAAATTTTACAAAGATTAAAACCATTATTCTTTAAACAGATTAAAATTGGGATGTGTATGTGTGTACGTGTGAGTGTGTGCTCTTCAAAAAGTTCATGGAAATGGAATTAAAAGTCTATTTTGGAGTACAAATTTTGGAAGTTTTTCATAGTATGCATTTTCCAGAAACTCTTTGAAGACCTGTTGTATATTTAGCTGTGTGTGTGTGTGTGTGTGTGTGTGTGTATTGCAAAGAGTGGAAACCTGTGCAGCCTGGTGGGCTGCAGGGCGGCTGTCTATTCTCATAGCGCCCCCCCCCATCGGGAGGTAGGCCATTTCCACCGGGCCCAGCAGCCCCTCCGCCATGCCCAACGCCGTCCTGACCTTTGTCACTGGGGATCCATGAGGGGTGCAGCCGAGCCCCTTCCTGCTCTTGTGTGGAAGCCGCAGTTCCGGATCCAGCCACCTGATGGCGGACACTGGGCTGTCCCCGGCTCTGGGCGGTCACGAGGTCGTGGTGAGGCAGGAGAGGCCTGCAGCCTGCACCCCGAGGGCGCAGCGGCTCTGCATTCTGTCAGCACGGGACCCGGCAAGTCGCTGATTTCACACACGCTCACCCCGCCAGCTCCCTGCAGCCACGATGACCCGATGGCTTCCTGCACCCGGCTGCTACTCGTGTTCCTGGGCCTCAGGGGGCTGCCCGCGGGCCCCTCTCCAGCCGGGCCCGTCCCGGATCACGGCGTAAGGCCCGGCTGGGGAACCTTTCTCCTGCCAACGGCCTGCTGGATATTTGCAACGTCATCCAGGGGACAGACACAACGCTCAACCTCCAGATGAGCCTGCTGTAGACTGAACGTCGAGTCCCGCCTGCGGTGGCCTTGGCAGGGCCAGAGCAGGTGACCTGAGAGCCGCCTACGGCCCCGACCTGCGCTCAGGGCAGACTGACCTTAACTGTGCGCGCTCCTGGACGTGTGGGGCGACTGGAAGCGGCAGCAGCTAGCGGCGTCGGCACCTGAGTGCGTCAGGGGCGATCGGACGGGAGCGTGCGCGGCGTGGGTCCGTGAGCGCAGGGGCGCATGCGCGCCTACGGGCGGCATCGCTACCTGAGCATGCGCAGACCGTCCGCGTGCGGCGTCCATGCCTGAGCATGCGCAGACCGTCTGCGCGCTCAACGTGCGAAGCTGTTAGGCGCGCAAGATGGTGTCATGGCGGGGCGAGAAGCTGAGGTGGCGCTGACAGAGCGCCACCCCCCGAGGGGGCCACACCACAGACTTTGATCGGGAGGCCGGAAGTTCAGAACCAAGTCGTGCACGGGCTGGTTCTTCTGAGGGCTGAGGGACAGATCTGCTCCAGCTCACACCGGAAGCTGCCATTCAGCTGGGAGAAGCCAGGAGAGACACGGTGTCCCCCGCTCCAGAACGCCAGAGCCTGGGCCTGCGCTCTCCGGGCCTCCATGTCTCCGTCCGTGCACGCGGGAGTTAGCGCCAGAGAGCAAAACCTGGCCGTTGCTCTCCTTCTCAATGTTTTGCTCGTCCTGCGTGGTTACAGATGGAGCTTGAATTAGCCACAAACCTGTAAAAATCAAGAAACTTCATCTAAAACCCAAGATTTCTGAGAAGTGGGCCCTTCTTCCTTCACAATGGTGACTGCCTGGGCAAAGCCATCATGGCCCCTTTTAGAGGTCTCCCAAGGCCTGTCTTAAAAACCCGGGTCCCTGTGAAAAGGATTCTGGGACATGAGGGTAGATTTGGCAGATCAAATTCAAATTGGCAAAGCAAATCCAATCCACGACGGTCTGGATTTCAGGAAGGAATTTCATGCCATGCCGAAGTGCACCACCAGGGGGAAGCAGAGCTGCAGCGTTGACCAGAGTCCTCTACGGGGACGTTGTGGGCCTGCGGTGCCTGGAACCGAGGAGGGGCAGGCACTGCAAGCAGAGGCAGCTGTAGGGCTCTGCCTGATCCCGAGCCCAAAAACCTGAGGAGGCCAGAGGAGGAGCTGAGCCAGGACTAGAAGGGAGGCCGGATTGGGAGAGCAGAGGGGGCGAGGCGCAGCTTGACTAAGACGCTGTGAGGGGACCGCGCTTACCCTGGACGATCTGTGGGCCTGAGGCAGAGCGCGTCGGTGTCTGAAATTCCAGGGCTCTCAGATCGCATGCTCGTGGGTACGAGGGCCAGAAAGCCACCTCAAAGGGACTTCAGAGGGAAAGGTCGTTCTCTGAGGTCCCTGCAAAGCCCAGGAGATGCCTTCAGTCCTGGCTGCATCAGGGGCCCAAGGGACATGGCTGCGCCCCAGCCTCTCAGAGCAGTGGTCCCATGCTCGGGTTCCTGCTGGCGATGGGGTGACAGACGTCCCGGGGTCCCTGCCCAGGACAGGCCCCGGCTGCTGCTGCAGCTTTCGTTGACATGGTCTCTGTCACAGGCCATCTGGACGGATGTCGGAGGACAGGGCAGTCCCAGAAGACGGGACAGTGGGTGCTGGGTAGGCAAAAATGAGACGGAGAGGACGGGCTGGTGGTGTGCGTCTCGCCCTCAGCCCACCTAGAGCAACAGGGCTGTTTCCCCTCGGGGAGGCCACTCCAGGGCCCACGTGGAGGACACGGCAGAGGCCTGGGGGCAGGAAACCAGCCCTGCTCTCTGTGAGAGGCACGCTAGGGCCTGGGAGTTGTCTTGGACAGGAGCCATGACCCGGGCCCCCCCCCCCCCCAACCGAATCACACACACACACCTGCAATCTGCTCCACTTGCAGGCTCTGTCGTCTCCTCGGGACCTGCCCCTCTTGCTCCTCTCTTGTTGCATGGAACCCCCTGCCCTCCAGGACCGCAGACCCTCCAGTGGGATGAAGCTCCCACCCTCCCCACCTCGCAGCCCCTTCCTGCTTTTTGTCTCTCCGCCTGCAGAGGATGTCAAGGTCACCTCGCTCCCTCGCCCTAAATCTCAGAGCTTCTCCAGCTGTGTCAGGGTCCCGTCACAGCCCAGGGGGTACACAGCACCTCACAGTGGGTGCTACCCGCCCTCCTGTTCCCCACCCAGGAAAGTGGGCCGTTCATAACCGCTTGGTGCAGAAACCCGGCCATCGCCCTCCTGGTGTGGGTGGCTCCAGGCCAGTGCCGTCCCTACGTGCTACCTCGGTTTCTCACCTGTAAGAGCAGTGGCCCCTTGTGGGCCCCGCCAAGGTGCACGGAGAGCCCCTCCCCACAGAGAGCTCCCTGGCTGGGAGCTGTAGCAAGCAAGGCTTGTTCCATTTGGGGGAACGTGTGGTGTCTTAGTCTGACTTTGGCTGTGTTTAAATGGGAGCACACATTCCCCGAGAGGCCAGGGGCTGCACCCCTCGTCTGTTGAAACATCCTGGCCTCTGATCCCTGATTCCTGGCTCATCAGTTCCCACTGACTCCAGCAAACACCCTGGGAGAGTGGAATGAGCCCTTCCCCAAGCAAGGAATTTCCAAGTAATCAACAGGAAGCACCATGGGGGTGCTCATGAGAAAGATACCGCAGTCGGACAGACTTGGACTTGGGGCCCAGGGACCCCTGCCTCTGTGGGACTCCAGCTTCCGTGTCTGTATAATGGGTCGTCGTTGATCTGATTGAACAATCAATGATGCTCCCCAAATCCTCGTTATAGTCTGTGTCACAGGAAACAGGCACACATTCCAGAGGGAGGGATTGCCTCGCCTTTGGGAGGGTTTGGCCCAGCCCCTGCTCCTTGGCTCTGGCCCTGCCATGCTGGGCCCCTTCTCAGCAGAGGTGCCTGCTTGGCCTGGGGTGTGGTCCCGCCAGGAAATGGGAACCTGAAGACCGACATCTTCATCCCTGGGCCGCGCGCGGAGTTGTTTAATTGTGTGGATGTTGGTGCTGCTGCCAGGCCCTGTTCCTCAGAGCCGCGAGCTGGCTGTGCTCACAGGCGTGCTTGGCTGAGAAGTACATTCATTACGGAGATGGCTTTTATCGGGACTTGCAGAGGGCCTGGGGACAGGGAGTGAGGCACGCAGGCACGCTTCCTCCCCGGGGTGCAGCCGGGCTGGGTTCACAGGCCGGCGTCCTGACAGTGTTCCCGTATTGATCACGCGCACCGAATGAGACAGGAATCACGGCCATCATCCTGTGCCCACTGTGCAAGCAGGGTTGACACAGACCAGGAACAGGCCTGGGCGCTTGAAGTCAGACCCCAGACCAGGCATCAACCTGGCTGGCTGGCTCGCCGAGGCCCAGAGAAGGGAAGCGGTTCGGCCAAGTCCACTTGGCTGAGCCCAAGCTGCTCTTCCGTGATGATTTTTGTGACCAAGTGTCCACCATAACAAGCGATGTCCATCCACAAGGTCCATAAGAGCAGCACCTGTCCACACAGTGGGTCAGCAAGGACAGGGCATGGTGCTGAGGAGATCTGCAGCCTCCTCCAGACATGAGTGGAGACAGACACCCCCTCTTTCCGGAAGGGCTAGCTAGGCAGGGGAGGGAGAGAGGCACTTGCCCAAGGCTGCCTGACTGGTCAAGGAAGCAGCTGCTTTGTTTTGTTTTTAACTCTGGGCACTGTCTGGCTACAACTTTATGCCCTAACCCAGCCCCTCTGCTGCCCCCTACAGCTCTAGGGAGGCCACTGCTGGTCGCGGGGCCTTGGTGCACTTCTAATCTCTCAGCGAATCTTTTTATTTTTTTAGTCATAATTTCCCAAAGAAACCTTTTACTTAAGGAATATATACTTCATGCATTTCATAAGTACAACTTTAGGAATATAGTGATTCTTCCCACCATACCCAACCTCCCACCCATACTCCAACCCCTCCTCCTCCTCTCTCTCCCATTCCCAGTCCCATTCTTCACTAAAATCCATTTTAATTTTATACACAGAAGACAAATTCTATACTAAGAGTTCAACAATTTGCACAAAAAAAAAAAAAAACTGTTCCTCAACAGTGGGGACAAGGCGTTCAAAATCATTGCATCTTGAAGTTAATTTTGCTTTTTTTTTTTTTTTAGGAACGTAATTAAAGAAGCACCCAAGAATGAAACATCTTTTGCAAGCACTTAGACATAATTGTAATACCACTCTTTGAGGACAGAGGTCCTGCATTGGAAATTAGAGCACAGTGACTCCTGTTGTTAATTTAACAATCAACACTCTTTTGTATGATGTCAGTGATCATCTGAGGCTCTTGACGTGAGCTGCCTAGGTCTTTTTGACTCCTTCAGTGCTCATCTGGAGTGGGGGGGCTGGGGCAGGCTCTAGAGAGGAAGAGGATACTACATGCCACAGCCTCTGGCCTCAGGGTTTCGGAGGCCTGCTGCCTTACGGGCCCTGGGGCAGGGCCCAGGACAGACCACCTGCAACCCAGAGACTGGTTTGCTTGTTAGTGGGCCCCCTGGCAGCCCCAGAAATCCCGATCAGGAGGTTGGAGCCCTGGGCACCTGCACTGAAGAAAGCCTGCCGGGGCTGCTGGTGTGCAGACCACACGGAATCCAACTCTGCCCGATTTTACCCGTAAGTCTTACACAGAGAATATTCTTTCCTGTCCAAGGCCTCAAGAGAGTGATTTTAGTCGTTTCGCAAACTAACAACATTAAACAAGTTTGTAAAATGCTGAACGTGCTCTGAGTTCACGTGCAGACATCAGACAGCGCAGGACGGTGAGGGGCTGCGATGACTCACAGCCTCTCTCTCTCCCACTCTGCTTCCAGAGCTTCCCAGAGCAAGCCCCTCTCTGGACGCTTGCTGATACCCGCTGGGGTCACACATGGCACTGGGCCCTGGGCGACAGGGGCCTGCAGGGCCAACAGCCACCACGACCACGGCACTTGATGCCCATCAGGTGCTTGTGTGGCCTCTGTCCCCTTGCTTCTAGGCCCTGCCAGGGAGCTCTGGGGTGGGACTAGGATTATTCACTGTTTGGAGAGGAGAATGGACTTCATCGTCTCACTTCCCAAAGTTTGTAAGAGTCCAGTTTGGGTCGGAAGGCCAGCTGTACAGGAATGCAGATTCCCAGGTTCAACCCAGCAGCTTCCTGGAGGAGTGAAGTTTTCACACACAACACACCCATTTTTTTAAAAAAATATATTTTATTTATTTGAAAGAATTAGAGAGAGAGGTAGAGACACACAGAGAGAGGTCTTCCATCTACTGGTCCACTCCCCGGATGGCCGCAACGGCCAGAGCTGCACCGATCCGAAGCCAGGAGCCTCTTCTGGGTCTCCCAGGTAGGTACAGGGGCCTACTACTGTTGCTCTACTGGTCTCCCAGGCCACAGCAGAGAGCTGGATAGGAAGTAGAGTAGCTGGGACGAGAACCGGTGCCCATATGGGATGCCAGCCCTGCAGGCAACGGCTTTACCTGATATGCCACAGTGCTGGCCCCACAACACACCCATTTTTTTAAAAAGATTTATTTGAGAGGCAGGGTTACAGAGAGAGGGAGACACACACACACACACACACACACACACAGAGAGAGAGAGAGAGAGAGAGAGAGAGAGAGAGAGATCCTCCATCTGCTGGTTCACTCTCCAAATGGCCACAATGGCTGAAGCTGAGCCAGGTCAAAGCCAGGAGCCAAAAGCTTCATCCAGGTCTCCCACATTGGTACAGGGGACCAAGCACCTGGGCCATCTTCTGCTGCCTTCCTAGGCACATTATCAGGGAGCTGGATCAGAGGTGGAGCAGCCAGGACTCAGACTGGCACCCATTTGGGATGCCAGCATGCAGGTGGAAGCTTAACCCACTGTGCCATAGCACCAGCCCCACAATTCTCCATTTTGACCCACACATTCTCAGACTCCCACTGCCCAAGCTGTCCTGGGAGGTGGGAGGTAGGAGACGGGAGACGGTGGAGATGTGTGTGACTTTGGAGAGGCCACAGCCCTTGTGGCAGAGACGCAGAAGTAGCAGGCAGCTGGCTGAGTCCCAGTCCCTGCCCCCAAAGGCTCTCCCTCCTCCTCTCAAGATGCGCAATACCCAGCCCCCAGCAGCTAGGTGATCCCAGCTGCTTCTGTTGTATCTAATTAGTCAAGTGAAACATTAATTAAATGTGAGAATAATAGACCAGAGACCAAATAAAATAAAATAAAACAAAAACCATCAAAAAACTCCACAAAGTAAAACCCAAGAAGTCCCTTCCGAGGGCCGTGCAGCAGGCGGAACCTTTGACTGTGTGATAATGAGGGCTGTTACCCTGGCGTTCCCACTGTGCCAGGTGACTCAGCACTGGCTGGTGCTGCCCAAGGAGCCAGGGGAAGCCAGGGTCGTGGGTCACCTGGAGCTCGGTGAGGCAGGCTGCCACACGGGGAAACGAGACGCTGGGGTGTGGTGGGGTGCGGGATCGACAGGCAGGCTGAACCACTCCCCCACCTCCCCTGTTCACCTGGGAAACTCCTGCTCGCTGCCCAAAGCCCAGCCCGAAGCCCCCGGTCCAGGAAGCAAAGGTGAATCCTTGCTCTCCCTTGCTGCTGCTCTCCTCACAGTGGGGGTTCTGGATCACACAGCTATTCTGGGCTGATATCCCCACATATGCCCATCCCCAGCCACCCCCAGTGTTCTGGCACTAGCTGAATTACATTTCCTACCTGAAGGCCTCGGACAAGGTGTGGCAGGTGTTCACGAAGCAGCGTTCTGCCTAGATAGAACCTGGGCCTGGTCAGTTCTGGTTTTCGAGTCCTCCATGGAGCTAAAGGCTTGCCCCAGACCCGGTCAGTACAAAGAAACAAGATGGAAGCTTCTGGAACCTCAAGGTCCACCCCAATATCACTCCAACTCCCTCCTCAGCAGGGTCTCTCCAGTGAGCTCCTGAGACACCTGTATCCGAACCACCTGAGGCCCCATCCCAGACGTGCTTGCTCACAGTCTCAGTCTTCAGATGGGGGCGAGCGAGGAAGTGAAGATGGGCGAGGGTGTGGGACACGCGGGGACCCAGGTGGAGGGGAGACCCATACTGGGGGAGGAGCATGTGGATCATGGAGACCCAGATGGTGGGTTCTGCAGGGAGCCATGAAGCGACACGCCTCTTGCCAACCCCCCCCCCCAGGGGTGCTGTTTTCTCCTTTGGCAAGCAGTAAAGTTATCTTAATTAAACACAGGGCCCCTAATGAAACAATGAGGGCTATTACACACTCCGCTGCCTCCTGCCAGAGCTTATAATTGAGGCAGCGATCCCAGGAAGAACACAGCCTGCCCGATGGTCCACCCTCGCCCTGCGAGAGGGAAACGGCTGTGAGCTGGAAGAAACCGCCGACTGCTATGTCGCCCCGGGATCCTGGAGCTGGGACGGCTGCCCTGGGGTCCGGAACGGCGCCTACTCCTGGCTCCCAGCCTCCCTCCCTCGGGGTCAGGTTTCCAGGCTATTGGGATTGCCAATCAACCTCTTGCTGAAATTAACGCAGGGAATGGAGGGGCTGGTGCAAACGGCCCTGTGGGGGCCCTGAATGTGAGACTCGGGCAGTCAATATCTTTACTGCGGGTAACTTCGTGATACGGGGTGCAGTCTTGAGGGCAGGAGACCCCAGGTCTGAGCGGGAAGTAATGCCCACCTGACTGGAGCCCTTTTTGCCAACATCCAAGTTCCCCAAAGAATAGGATCCTGCCTGCCAACTGAGGGGGCACCGTGAGCAGTGCCGACCAACGGGGGCCCACACACACGCTGCATATGCACCTCGCCTGCAAGAACCTGCACCTGTGGCTGCTCGGGGAGCTCAGGAATCGAGAGCTGCTCAGCTCCTTGCTCTGTGCTTTGCAAGAATCACTCCTTCCTCCCACTACCCTGAGGTCAATGACTGGCTTGCCGTGTGGCACCAAGTGTACCTGTCACAGAAACCTGGGGTGAGAAAACCCCCTCCATTCAAACAGGCACCAGAGGCAGTGGAGGATCCAGTTTATTACGCCCGTGGGCTCAGCTGGAATCATTTCCTGAGAACTGAGCAACAGTGCCAAGTTCCTTACAATATTTCTGTGTTCATCAGTGTCATACTTTAGCAGTAACAGCGTTGGTGGGTTTAAATGGCGGCTGTGTGACTTCGGACCACACTTCCCATGGTCGGTGGGCCTGGTATGTTTGTTAAAGAGATACCGGGGCAGGTTTACAGTTTACAGAAGCAGAACTGAGGACGTCTTCCCTCCCTAGACAAGATCACAATGGGCAGCTGCTTCGCTAGTTCATTGCAAGCAGCTACGTTTCAAGAGCTTTTGTCGGGAGAAGCGGTCCGCCTTTCTTTCTTTGTCTCTGGTTGTGGCCGTATTTCTTCTACACACGCAGTTCTGGGGGTTCCATAGTAACTCCTCCAGCCAGTCTTGGGGGTGTCCTATACGAATATGGCCCAAGAGGCCCACGTGAGGGGTGACAGACCAGGTGCTCACTGAGAGAGCAGGCACAGGCAAGGCTGGTCAGTGAGGAAATGGAGGGCCGGAGCTGAGACCTTGGGAAGGGGAGCAGCAGAGATGAGGCTGGGGGATGGCAGGGGGTTTCAACGTGAAAGACTGAGCGCTGCGCCCTGACTCTGAGATCTAGGGGTGGGACCAGCGAGTTGTAGCCGAGGTCCTGCCCTGAGCATGACCCATGGACTTCAGGGGTTGTGGTCAAGTGCCCCTCCTGTGACAGTCCCTGTTGGAGCACTAGACATCGCTATGTCTAGTACCATCTTGGACCCAGCATGCAGCGTAACAGGTTAAGCTGCTGCCTGCAGGGCCAGCATCCCATATGGGCATCAGTTCAAATCCCAGCTGCTCTACTTCCAATCTAGCTCTCTGCTATGGCCTGAGAACCCAGGAGAAGATGGCCCAAGTGCTTGGGCCCCTGCACCCATGTGGGAGACCCAGAAGAAGCTCCTGGCTCCCGGCTTCCGATCTGCCCAGCCTTGGCCATTGCGGCCTGAGGAGGTGTGTGTGGGGGGGTGTGAACGCATCCCTGCACGCGCAGGGGGCACAGGCGAGGCCGGATGGTGCCCGGCAGTCCCTCCCGCCGCAGGCGCCCTGTGACTGATGAGCTTCTCAAGCCCAATAAGTGGGGGAAATTAAAAGAAATTTAAAAAAAGAAAGTTTAATAAATTCTGGCTGGCGTCATGCAGACGGATCGGCCCCTCCCCACCCTATTATTGAGAGTCATTTTTTAGCTCGTATCCAGAGACGTCACCAGTGGATTGGCTGCAGCTGCTGGATGAAGGGATCTCGGACTTCAAGTGCCCTGAACAAACTTGTGGCACTTTCACCTCGGAGCTTAGGGTGCAAGGCTGAGGGCTGGGCTGCCTTGTGTGTGTGTGTGTGGGGGGGGGTGGTCACAGCCATGGGCTGGGCCATGCTGGGGGCAGAGGCCAAGGTCACTATCTCCTAAGAGGAGATGGAACTGGCAGGGAGGCAGGGTGGGAGGTGAAGATCTCTCTCATTTAGCACACACAGAAAGTAGTAGGGGGACCCGGCTCACACAAGGGCACAAAGACACAGACACACAGGAACACACAGCAAGGATGTAAGTGGGCTCGCAGAGTCACAGAGCTCAACACAGTCAGAGATGCATGTGGGGACCCTAACACCCACAGGGACAAGAGTCAGCTATACACAAAGACGCACACAGGGACCCACAGGGAACCCCGGGTATGCCCCCAGTATACAGAAACAGCCGCACACACAGCGCTCCGAAGACCCAGCCTGTATCAACAGCTGTATCAACCCCGGCTCCCTTTGGGTTTGGCCAATGGGGATCCTAGCAGACATGAGAGGGTGGGCAATGGGAGCAAGGAATGAATCCCCTGACTCCCTCTTTGCCGGGTCCCTTCAGCTTAGGGCTGCAGCTCCTGGTGAGGCTGTCTCCATCGAACTGCCTGTTTCTCTGGGTTCCTGGTGACGGCTGCCTCCCTCGCCACTCTCAGATTACAGGAGCTGCCGGGTCTCCGCCTGCTTTCCTTAGCCACTGCACTTTGCCTGTGCACTCTGCCCAGCCTTTTCCACACAGTCTTTTTATTAACTTATCCCAAAGTATCCAATTCGAGAATGCCATCTATTTCCTTGCAGGACTCTGACCAGTAATAAATTCTTTTCTGCCTAGACCATATGCAGACACACAGCCAGCTGCTGTTTCAAAACAAGTGCAGCCACACTTGCCTCTGTCCCGGATGGCAAGACGGTGGTGGGCGGAGGAGTGCAGATCAGCCCAGGAGACTCTAGGGCCCTTCCTGCAGTCCTGCCCCTGCTAGAGGCCTTTACATCTGCAAAGAGTTTCTTCTGTATCTGCAGGAGAATCCTTCATGGCTGTCCTGCCCTGCCCTCCAGCTTCCCAACTAATAAAGCAACGTTCGTCTGCAGTAGCCCACTGAGCCCTCGGAGTAGCCCTGGAGATGTACCCAGCCTTGGCCTCGGCTCGGCCAGAACAGCGATGCGTGTGCTGGCTGGCTGGCTGCGGCCCCACCTCTCTGGCCCAGCTGTGGGCCAGAGTTAGGAGTCTCCCTTCCCTGTGACTTCTTCCCCTGGTACCTGTGCCCTGGGTCTGCATCCACAGGCAACTCTTAGCTGAGTGCTGATGAAGGCATCAGAAATGGGGAGGGCCAGGCAGGTCTGTGGGGAGGGGGAGTCTTCTGCCCTGGCCTGCTCCCCACCTCTGTACACCTGCACATAGTGCCCATCATGAGTGCCCTCCGCCCTCTTCTCCAGCTTTCCAGTACCCACCACCCTTCAGGGCTCCGATCAGCCTCACCTTACACTTCAAGGTTGCCTAGGCATCTCCTGTGCAGAGACATCTCACACAGCTCATCATCAGTACTGTGTATCTTGGTGCATAATTGTTCTCTAGTTGTTTGTGTTGTTTTCGTCATGTCTCCCAGCTGCCCAGTGAGCTCCCTAGGACAGGAAATGAATCCACTTCTGTCACTCTCGTGTACTCATTCCTGTGGGGACCCATGGATAGGCTTGCCATGGGACCCCCCCATGCTGGGCTTGGCTTATAGCAGTAATGCGGATGTAGCAGCTGATTGAACTTTCCATCTAGCTGAGGATCGTGGTAAACAACAAGATGGCGTTAATGCCCTGCTCACTGCATGACTCCACAGCTGATTGATATAGCTTCTGCAGCTGAGCGTGATCAAGTGCCGGATTGGAGGGCTCCGTGCATGGACTCTGATTGGTTGACTGTGATTGGTTGAATTCTGTATATAAGCGGACCATGGGAGAAGGAACGCGCACACCAGCTTTCCCCCTTCAGGAACGTGCATGCCATCTTTCCCCCTTCTCCTGGTCCCCCACTCTTTTTCCTACTCCTTCTAAGTAAAAGTCTACTGAAGACCGATTAACTGCGAGCAGCGTCGTTCCTTTTGCGGCCGAAGGAGCGACAATTCCTACAGTGACTCACTCATTTATCCAGTCCTTGACTATTCATCTGCTCATCCACTCAGCCACCTGAAGCATTATTATCCTTAAGGGCTCTCTGGCCTCCCCTCGACCACACGTGGATGAGACTGAGACACGAGCCGTATTTCAAAAGCCCAGGCCAGATATCATCCCCAGGGGCCAGGCAGAGCCCTGTGATTGTGGCCTTGATCTTGATTTATCTTCCAGAGACCCATGGGTCTTTGGGTCATCTCCTAATGGGGGCACTTCTCGGGAAGACCTAAAGCTCCTTCTGGAAAGCACAGCATAGCTCAGAAGTGGCTAAGGCTTGGAGAGCCAGTAGGGAGGACGAAGCTCTCCACACTTAGCGCTCTCTGGCACTCTCTCTCGTTTTCAGTATCTAAGCGATTGTGAAACATGGTGGTTAACAAAGACTTGGTGGGCCACCTCATGATCTTGGACAAGTTGCCTAACCCTCTGGGTCTCGGGTTCCTCTCTGTAAAAGTCATCATTCTATTTTATTTAGTGTAATAATAAATGGAGGACACTTTGAAGACCAGAACAGAGTGCCCGGGCGGTGTGGGCTGAAGTTCCGCCCACGTTAGGGTTTAATACCATCTGGTCATGTGAAGAGCTGTACCGAGGCCCCCGAGCGACAGTGGCAGGCACGGTGCTCAGCCAGGGAGCGTGCTTTGGGGCCACGTGGCCCAGCTTCCTTGCTCTGGCTGGGGCTGAGTCCTGGCCTGGCCCTGAGGTCCCTTCACATCTGTGGGTTAGCCATTAGGTTGTAGGAGACAGAAACAGCTGCTCATACTGACTGGAACAGAAGCAGGAGTTAACCAGCTTGGAAGCGTCAGCCATGGGAAGTCAGTCGCATGCTTCCTGGTACAGTCAGCTTTGTGGTGAAGCAGAATTTTCTCATGAGGCGGCAGAAATGGCCCAGCAGCTCCGGCCTTACACTGCACAAGCCCAGCATGAGAACACCCCTGTGGCTGTTTAGTCTGATAGTCAACACACTTCTGTTCTACATCCAGGGGTTTGGGTTCGATTCCCACCTCCAGCTTCTGCTTCCCACAGTGCAGACCCTGGGAGGCAGCAGTGTTAACTCACAGAACTGGGTTCCTGGCACCCAGGCAAGAGGCCTGGGCTATGATCCCGACTGCTGGTTCCAGCTCCAGCCCAGTCCTGGCTGGAGTGCGCGTTTGCCGAATAAGCCAGCAAAGAGGACATCTCTCTGTCTCTCTGACTCTCGAGAACAAAATAAAAAGAATACTTCTTCTCACATAGTTTCAGCAAAAGTCCCAAGTTGGAATTTCATTGGCCCCACTTGGCCATACATCTGTGCTTAAACCAGTCTCTGTTGCTGGGAGAGTCCATTGCTGATTGGCTGGGCCTTGATCCCACACCAACCAGCAGGGCCCAGGGTAGAGGAAGGTGGTAAGTGGTTCTGTCTTATAAAACTGGGGCCCCTCATAAGGAAAAAGGGGGTGGAGACAGAGGCTGATCAGACAAAGTTCATTGCCACCCACGCAGATAGGAATAAGACTTTCTCCAAGTTTCCTTTGAGAGTGATTTGCAGTCGTGGAAAGAACATTTGGGTGTAATTTGGGCCCCTAAGTGGGCCTCTGTGGATGTTCTGTTGTTTTTGATGTTCACTGGGCCCACTTGTAGCCCCTTCTTTTCCCTGTCTCAGCATCCCCCTTCCAACGTCTTCCCAGCCTCGATCTCTGTTTCCTGAATCCCAGCCCGGAGTTGAATTGGGGACTCCCCTGAGGTCCAAGTACAGAGGAGGAGGAGGCCTGGCAGGTCAGGATTACAAACACAACTCCACCTGCCTGGCTGAAAGGGGGACTTACTACCCCCAGGGAAGACCAGAGGGTCAGACCTGACACCAAAGCCAGGGTCCCGTGAGGGTCCAGCAGCAGCACGGCCTTCTCAAACCTCTAGAGGGTCCAGCAGCAGCACGGCCTTCTCAGACCTCTGACCCCAGTGCTGCTGCTGCTGGAGCCATGTCCGTCATCCCACCCCCACCCCCACCCCAACCCCACCCCCAGCCTAAACTAGTCTAGGTCCCGGGAGGGGAAGGATTCTCTAAGCCAAGCTGGGCCATGTGCCAGTCCCTCTCATGGTCACCCTCGATGGGGACAAGGTGATTCCCTGGGGCCCTCTGCTTACTGGAAGTCCAGACTTGGAGGCAGGGGGCCATGTCCACTCCAGATGCACGCATGGGCTCTCATGGGGCAATGAAAAGGAGCGCCCAACTCTGGGGAGGGACAGCGGGCGCCTCATCGGGCCCTAACATGTGTCTCGGTCAACACCTGCTGGGTCCCTCCTGCCACCTCTGCTGTCACCCTGACTCATGGCCCAGTGTCGTGAGCGGATTAATAATATCTGCTGCCCCACTTCCAATATCGAGGGCCAGACTCCACGTACTCTGAGGACGAGCTGTAATTAGCTCAGAACATTGGGGCAGAGCCTACTCGTGGCTGACAGCAAGATAAATATACCTAAATAGCAAGATGATTTGGAACTGGGTTTCATTTTCCTCCCCTAATAACAGAAGCGGGGGCTGGGGTGGCCTGATGGATGACGAGGTATCAGCTTCCTCTCGGCAAGATGCCTAGCAGCAGTCCCCAGCCCGCCTCCCACCCCAGACCCCCTGAAGCATTCTGTTTTCCCCATCGGAACGAGCAAACATCCCCGAGATCCAGAGACAGGCTTTGTGAGACACACCTCAAAAGTCTTGGTCTTACTCCTCCTGGGGCCTGTGCCACGGCAAATTGGGTGTTTAAAGAAGGGCTTAAGGCATTTATCCCTTCAAAATCCTCCCTATTAAAAGTGTTCTTTAATTCAGCAAGGAGATGTAACCAAAACATCCAAGAGAATTTTATAAAAGGACAAAGCACACACCATTGTCCGTGTTCACTAGCGTCCGACACATTGGCTGTTGTCATCCACCTTCCTTCCCTTCCAGGGCAGTGCAGTGGGAAAAGTGTGGGCATCACACAGGCTGGAGTTCAAATCCAAGTTATTCTACTTCCTGGCTGTGTGCCTTTGAATAATCATAGCCTCTCTCGGAGCCTTGCTCTCTTTAAGCAGAGCAAAAGTGTTCACAGCCCCCAGGAGTTCTTCCCGGCCTCCACAGTGTGGGAGGTAGACTCTGTCTTGCAGGAGGTTGGCTCTCTTCTGCTACCCACTGTTAATCGAGCAGGGCAGGCAGCAGAGAACGGAGGGGCAGAGGGACATTTTGAAAGGGGCAGTGCGCAAGTCCTGTCCACAACTGTAATCCTAGCTCTAGAGCTGTGCTCCCTCAGCAGATGGCGTCGCCGGTGACCACAGGGGCCCTATGCTGACCACTAGACCCTGCCACAAATTAAGCCACAGGCACATGTGCCCACCTGTGACCACTAACCTGTACACTTTAGCACACACATACAAACACACCCTGTGTAGACTCAGACGTCCACACATGTACACACACTGCCCGTGTACACAAAAAGCATAGATGTGTAGGGGCCATTGTCCTGGCTGTACCACTTCCGATCCAGTTCCCTGCTATTGGGACTGGAAAGGTAGTGATGATGACCCAAGTATCTGTCCCCTGCCACTCACGTGGGAGACCTAGGCGGAGTTTCTGGCTCCTGGCTTCAGCCATTGCAGCTGTTTGTGGAGTGGACTCGAGGATGAAAGCTCACTTTGTCTCTCTCTCTCTCCTTTCCGTCTCTCCCTCTCTGTGTCACTCTGCTTTTCTTTCTTTTTAAATTAATGAATTTATTTGACAGGCAGAGTTACAGACAGAGAGGGAGAGACAGAGAGAAAGGTCTTCCATCTACTGGTTCATTCCACAAATGGACACAAGAGCCAGAGCTGGGCCAATATGAAGCCAGGAGCCTGGAGCTTCTTCTGGGTCTCCCACATGGGTACAGAGGCCCTAGCACTTGGGCCATCCTCCGCTGTTATCCCAGGTGCATCAGCAGGGAACTGGATGGGAAGTGGAGCAGCTGGGACTCCAACTGGCGCACATATGGGATGCCAGCACCACAGACAGAAGCTTAACCTACAGCACTGGCCCCGTCACTCTACTTTTCAAATAAATAAATAAATCTTAAAAAAAAAAATAGGTGTGAGTGTACATGCATACTCCATGTAGACACAGACTGGGCACAGGGACGCATGTACAAATGTATGCACAAATACAAACATGTGTGTGCCTGTGCACACCATACAGGCATGGGCCCACACATATGTACACACGAGCACACAGGTACATGTGAAGATGTGATTGCATGTGCACAATCACAGGTCCCCACACATCTGTGAATGTGCTGCATGCGAGCTCAGTGCATCAGCCAACACTTCCAGAAACCTCGGACAAGCTTCCAGCCCCACGGGCGGCAGCCCTGCAGCCCTCCACCCCTTCCGGAGCGTGAGTACCACTTAACAAGCTCCAGCTGGGCAGAGAATTGCTCCTTGGAAATCATCTGACCCGCTCAGACCTGCAATTGGCCGCTCAGCGTGAGTGCGAGGTGTCTCAAGGTGGGGTGCGGCGGTCTGGCTGCGACTGGACCGGGAACGGGCAGCCTGGCTGGGGCCCTGAGCCCAGGCGGGGGCTGACTGTGCTGGGGGCCACCTCACCAGTCCCTGGATGCTTTCCATCTCTGGGCCATGCTGCTGCTCTGGGGAGCCGAGCAGGGCACGAGGCGCCTCTGCTCAGGAAGGGACGAGGAGGCAGGCCCTCGAAGAGTTTGGCTTCTTCCTTCTGTCCTGATTCTCCCCACCCCTCAGGTCCCACTTTTGCCCCTCCACCTCCGAGAAGCTCTCTTGGATGCCTCCGGCCCTTTGTTCTCTCCCTGCAGAGCCTCAAGGCTGTTTTCCACTGTGTTTCTTCTTCTCAGAAATATCCCATCTCCCTTGTGCGTGCCTAGAGATCACGGGTGGTGGCTGCCCTTGGGCCTCTCTGAGCACAAAAGACAAGCCCTGCTCACTCGCTGAGTCCACTCCCTATGCGTTCATCCCTTCCACAGACCTTTATGGGCTGTCAGGAACTAAGCAGACAGCAGAGAAGGAGCGAGGCCATGCCTTTCTCCTCAGAGAGCTGGGTTCTGCCTGGACGGCGGTAACACATGACTGCATCGAATGGCTCAGGCTGGGGGAGAAGGCAGAGTGCCCCGTGCGCCCGTTTCAGCCAGGGCAGTCGGGGAGGCTTCCACTGCTCTCTCCTCTGAGGTAGTACATGGTTCAGGAGCTGGCAGAGCAGAGCAAGAGCCCCACAGGAGAGGAAGGGCAGAATGGGAGTGCAAGGGGAAACTGAGGCAGGGGAGTTCCAAAAAGGAGCAGGTGTAGAGTCATGACTCAGTAGGCAGCCGGAGGGATGGCCTGAAAGGGCAGAACAGGTCTGGTCTCTTCCCTGCTCTGAGCCTTCAGCAGGACTGCATAAAACCCACACTCCGCACTCTGCAGCTCACAGAGCCCTCAGGATCTGCGTCTCCCCTGCCTTTCTCTCGCCCTGTTCCTCCCCACCCGACCGACCGCGGGTCCCATGCCTAGAGCTGTGCCTGAGACCTGTGCATGTGCTGGAAACGCTTGCTGAATAAAGGCGACATCAGCCGGTGCCACAGCTCACTAGGCTGATCCTCTGCCTTGCGGCCCTGGCACACCAGGTTCTAGTCCTGGTCGGGGCGCTAGATTCTGTCCTGGTTGCCCCTCTTCCAGTCCAGCTCTCTGCTGTGGCCCAGGAGTGCAGTGGAGGATGGCCCAAGTGCTTGGGCCCTACACCCTATGGGAGACCAGGAGAAGCACTTGGCTCCTGCCTTCGGATCAGCGCGGTATGCCAGCCTCAGCGCGCCGGCTACGGCGGCCATTGGAGGGTGAACCAACGGCAAAAGGAAGACCTTTCTCTCTGTCTCTCTCTCTCTCACTGTCCACTCTGCCTGTCCCCCCCCCCCCAAAAAAAAAGGCGAAATCAGTGATCAGATTGAGAACGGAGAAGTATGTCCAGGGTTCAGTGTCCACCATTGCTCGGTTTGGTAAGAAGCCCCGCATTCCAGAGCTGGTTTCTATGGAGAAAGGGCAGCCACTAAATGAACTCCTCTTCGCAGAACTCCTGAGGGAACTTTTATGACTTGGGGAAGAGACGACTTTCATTACTTTGAAGGCAAGAGCAGAACACAAAGGAAAGAAGTGAGTGCCTGACAGATGCCTGTGTATGTCATTAAAAAGCCACGATAAAGTGGACACGCAAAGCTACACACGTGACAAACTTGCTTAGATCTAACCATGCACACACACCTGAGTGAAAAGGAGGAAGCCTGAATCAGATCAGTGGGTTTCCTCATCGTCCGGGTCTCAATTATGATTCGGTTCTCATGAGGCCTCATGAGGTGTCACCATTAGCAGGAGCTGAGGGAAGGGTACCCATGGGCCCTTTGCATTTTTAAAAAGATTTGTTTATTTATTTAATTGAAAGACACAGTTACAAAGAGAGAGGGAGAGACAGAGACAGAGGTTTTCCCTCTGCTGGTTCACTCCCCAGATGGCTGCAGAAGCTGGGGCTGGCCTGGCTGAAACCAGGAGCTTCTTCCAGGTCCGTGTGGATGTAAGCACTTGGGCCATCCTCCACCGCTTTCCCAGGCCACAGCAGAGAGCTGGATCAGAAGTGGAGCAGCTGCGACTCGAACTGGCATCCATATGGGATGCCGGCATTGCAGGTGGTGGCTTAACCCACTACGCCACAGCGCCAGCTCCTGCGTCATTTCTTGCAATTGCATGTGAATCTACAAAGACCTCAAAATTAAAAGTTTACTTAAAAAAAAAAAAGCATTGAACAAAATTAAAAAGATGGGTGGGGCTGCTTCAGGCTCTTCTGCAGCTCAGGGTTGGGATAAAGACTCAAATACCTACAGCACAGCTGTGAGCAGCGAACAGAGCCTGCAAGGGAGAAGACCCAGAGAGGCAGAGGAGGCACGGCCTGGCAGCCTGGGGAATCACACACCCCACCCTCCCAGCCTCAGTACATGCCCTGAAAGTGTGTGTGTGTGTGTGTGTGCGTGTGTGTGTGTGTGCGTGCACAAGCACTTGCACATGTGCTTTGGGGGGAGGGGACTCTGGGAATGAAAAACACTGCACACTAGCACCACTAATCCCATTATTCATTAAGAGCAGAGCTGTATCAATCTGATAAGCACCTATGGGCATGAGAATCAAGCACATTTGTAGTATCAGAGGGGAAGAAAAACTAGAAAAAGGAAAGCTTTTTCTCAGCTTCAAGGTCCTGACTTGTTGTCCTGCTGGTCCATAGTTTGAAGATTTATTTATGTATTTGAGAGGCAGAGTTACAGACAGAGAGAGTGGTCTTTCATGTGCTGGTTCACTCCCCAGATGGCCGCAATGGCAGGAGCTGAGCGGATCTGAAGCCAGGAGCCAGGGCTTCTTCTGGGTCTCTCACATGGGTGCAGAGCCCCCGCACTTGGGCCATCTTCCACTGCCTTCTCAGGCCATTAGCAGAGCGATGGATTGGAAGAGGATCAGCCATGACCAGAACCATTGCCTATATGGGACACTGGCCTCGAAGGTGGAGGTGTAACTCACTATGCCATAGCACCAGCCTCTCCCTGGTCCCTAGCTTAAAATGCAGGTGGGTTGTTTGTTTGTTTTTACTGCAGCGCGGTAAGGCCAACACATCAGCAGACCACCACCCCTGAAGAGATGGTTTGTTACTCCTAGTTCCCAGGAGGCAGGTGCATGCTGAACCTCGCAGGGCCACATGGGAGGAAGCAGAGGGAGAGGAAACGCAGTGCAAGGGCTTTTAATGTGGTTTCCCCTGGAAAGAACTGGAGGCGAGGGTGTGCAGGCTCAGGATTGGTCAGTCCTCAGACCACCTCTGTGGCCTCTGGCACAGGGGCTACCCCCAGTTTTCTGATTCCGTAGTCTGGGCTGTGGACTGGTTGATTTGCATCAGGAAGACGCTCCCAGAACTGTTTGGTTTCTAGGAATTGGCTAACCCTGGGAGGCGGGAGCTGCTCCACGGCCCCAGGTGTGTCAAAGGATCAGAATACTTGCTAAATACTGGCCCAAGACCCACAACAGGTCTGTTACCCGGTAGGGGATCAGTGAACAGCTGCTGAAGGAGGAGAGGAGGTAGGCAGGGGAGAGTGAGGCGGCTGGCTAAGCACACTCCAAATGCAGTGCAGAGAAAAATCTCCCATCCATTGGTTCACTCCCCAGATACCTACCAGCCAGGGCTGGGCCAGCCCAGAGCAGCAGCCAGGAGCTTCATCCAGGTCTCTCAGGCGGCTGACAGGACCCTGCAGCCTCCCAGGGTGTGCATTAGCAGGAAGCCAATTCGGAAGCAGAGCAGCTAAGACTCGAACCCAGGCACTCCAATATGGGATGCAGGAGTCCCAAGCAGAGGCTTAACCCACTGCTCCACATGGCCCACCCTGCCTTTATCATCCTCTCTGGTTCCCTGGGTGGCCTGGGCTCCCTCTACCCTCTCCAGCCACCTGGACACTATCCTGCAAACAGGCAAGTCAAGTCCCTGATCATAGGAACCTATCAAGTGGGCTCACCAGGGGGCTGTGTTCCAGCTGCTTCCCGCTCCACAAGGCAGCATTTCCATCCACCCGAGCTCATCGATGTTTTGGTTTCGGATGCCGTTTGTGGCTAGGTAATGTGCACAATGAAAAACCTCAATGAGCATTAAGGGCTGGCAATACAAAAGGAAGCCTCCCCACTTGCCGGCTCCCCAGGTCCCCTTTTCCACACGGGAGCATAGCAGTGCATCTCCCGCGCCATCCCACGCACGCCAGCAAGCTGCACTCCTGGTTCTCCGCGCCGCGTTTTTCTCTCAGTGGATCCTGGCACTCCTTCCACATCAGAACATGCGGAACGACCTTGTAGAGGCTGCACGGGCCCCCAGGGTTTTGGATGGGCCCTGGTTGACTGGATCAGCCCGCTCCTGATGGAGAGACACGCAGTCTGTCTCCAATTCCGGCTTCTACAAAGCAGGCTGTGAAGAAGGCTCTTGTGTACACATCCCCATCTCAGGTGGGAGTATCTATGGGGTAAATGCCGAAAAGCAGAACTATCATGTGGGAGGCGCATTTCCAAAATACTGCCCAAAGAGACTGACACCCCCAGCATTGCATATGCAAGGCAACTCGTCCGATTTCACGCTTAGCTACAGTGGCAGATCAAGCCTGGGGCTTCCGGTTGACAGGTGGCCCTGAGCTAACCACCTGACCCTGGGGGCACAAACTGTGCTGAGTTTGTGCCAGGAGCTGAGTGAAGCCATCTCCCCTGACAGAGGCCTCAAAATCTTCATCTGAAAATGAGGAGAGCACTCTCAAAATGTCCTTTCACTTCTAACCTCCAAAATCGCTTTGCCTTCCCAGGCCTCGGCGTACCCATCTGCAAAGTGGGAGGAACAGCCCCCTGTGTTTTTTCCTCTTTGCTGGCAGATGAGAAGGTACAACCAGATGGTGGACATGGATGTTCCAGGGAAGTTGGGGCTCCTCCCCGGGACAGAGCAATAATTAAACGCCTTTGGAAGGCTGAAGGCGTGCAATCAGTAGTCAGAGTTTTGCACTAAAGAACAGCATATACAGAAGTAGACCACCTCAGGATGTCCAGAGGTAGGAGACGCCTTCACCCATGTGCTTGTTCCCTCTGCCGAAAATGCAGTTCCGTCCACGGGAGCCTGGGTGACTCCCTCCTCCCTGAGTGGCGACTCTCCGGTCCCTTTCAGAGTCCCCTGGCAGACTCCGGGGTTCCAGCTCCCAGTCCCTCGCTTCAGCGCCTGGATCTGGACTTTCATCACCGGGGGGGGGGGGTGTCTGTGTTTCCAAGCCTCCCCCCCCCCACTTCTGAACTGCTGCATTTCCACACTTCTGGGACCCAGCAAGGAGCTCCGTCCACAGAGGGCTGCGTCTAGCACCAGGCATTGCATGGACGACAGGTGGGCCTGGGGACCAGGCAGGGGACTCCGACGACAAGCTCTTTAGCATCTCTACTCTGCCTGGGTTGGACGGACTCCGACAGACTTCTACTCGGGGCGTATGACCTCTAATGCCCTTACTCAGGGCACTACATGGGAAGACACTGGAGAGTGGCGGGCAGTGTGGTGACCAGGGGCAGCCTGGTGACCAGGGCTCAACTCCTCCTGGCTATGAACAGAAGATTTTCAGAAGAAACCATAAATCCAATGTTTTTTAAATTCTCCTGATTTTATTTATTTATTTGAAAGGCTGAGTGACAGAGGAGAGATACAGAGAGAGATCTTATATCCACCGGTTGACTCTCCAAATGGCTGCAACAGCCAGGGCTGGGTCAGGTGAAGCCTGGAACCAGGAACCTCATCTGGGTCTCCCACATAGGTGGCAGGGACCCAACTCCTTTGGGCTGTCACCCGCTGCCTTCCCAGGCACATCAGCAGGGATTTGGTCAGGAAGCGGAATAGCTGGGACTTGAACCAGCACTCTGATGGGGGATGCCCGCATCCCACGTAGCAGCAGCTTAAGCAGCTGCACCACAGCACCAGCTCCGTGTTCTCCTGGTTTTACAGTGGGGTTTATTCTGGTTTCTAAGAAGACATTCTAGGGATCTGCGACACTGGCATCCCATACCGTCAGCAGTTCAGTGTCCCGGCTGTTCCACCTGCTGTCCAGCTCCTTTCTGGCGGGACTGGGAGGGCAGCTTAAGATGGTCCAAGTGCTTGGGCCCCTGCCATCCATGTGGGAGGCCGGGATGGGGTTCCTGGCTCCTAGCTTTGGCAGCTGGGCCCTGAGGCCGGCCATTTGGGTATGAACAAAAGGATGGAAAATCTCTCTCTGCTTGTCTCTTCCGCTCTCTGTGACTCTGCTTTTCAAATAAATAAATAATCTTAAAAAATTTCTGAGAGTTAAACAGAACTATCACTTGGTTGTAGGCCCCAGTTTGGGAATTTTTGATACGTGTCCTCCTCTCTCCCATTGCACAGATGAGGAAATCGAGGCCCAAGCCCCCAGAAGTGTCAGTCAAGATCCGGCGCCCACACCAGTCCCAGTGCTCTGTCTCCCACTCCGCGGAGCCCGTTTCTAATCCCAGCTGCTTCTCCTGGCATCTCCGCTCCTTCTCTTGTCGCTACGAGCCAGTGTTCTCTTAGACAACAGACCGCCCCCGCCCGCCGCTGCGGGTGGAAGCGACCCCACCCCAGCCCCGCACCCCGTGGCTCTCGCCTCCCTCCCCGCTCCGCACCTGTCCCCACCGCCCCCGCCCCAGGTTTCCGGAGCAGCGGTCGCCGGGTCCCGCGGGGCGGCTGCCGTCAGCGTCCCCTTCCCGGCGGCTGCGACCCCTCCCCGCTGACCTCACCCGCGCCGCCGCCTCGCGCGGGTATAAGAAGCGGCCCCGGCGAGGAGCGCGCCGCCGGCGCCCGGAGTCCTTCGAGCGCTCGCCAACTCCAGCCCCGCCTGCTCGGCTCCACGCCTAGAGTCCGCGCCTTGCAGGTAACCCGCGCTGAACCCTGTCCGAAAGCCCTGGGGAGGGGGCCCCTCCGCCCACCCTCGGCGTGAGTCCCCAGGGCCCGCGCTGGGGAGGAGCGCCGTCCAGGCCCGCGAGGGCGCTGCGCTCTCACCCGACGTGTCCGGCAGGGACTGGGAGGGACGGTTCCCTGCTGTGCGCTAGCGTCCGGGTCCCGGAGCGCTGGGCGCGGAGCGCGGGAGAGAGACTTGCGGTCCACCCCGCAAGGGTCTCGCGCAGGACGAGGCGTCCCGGGACTGGGCGCGAGAGCCCGGGAGCTGGAACCCGAACCCGAGCATTGGAAGAGAGGTTTTCGCGTTGGGATTATCTGTGAAATTTGTATCGTAGCGTTGGGAGTGAGATTGCTAGCATCGGCAAGGTTTCCATTCGAAACAGAGCCTCGACTCCGATCCCCGCTGACCATGGCGGAGAGAGAACCCCAGGCGGGGCCAAGGTCTCGGTGGTCACCTTCCGGAGCGTCCAGCCCTGCGCGGGCTTCCGCAGCGCCGGGCCACACTGAGCGGTGGCAGAGGCGACGGTGTCCCCGTGGCCTCCTGGAGCGCGCGGCTCCAGGCGCCTGGATGGGCGAGGACGCAAAGCCTGGGCGGACCCCCGCCCCCCCCACCCCGCGACCCTGTCCCGGCACAGGCTGCAGGTGGGCCTGCTGCTAGGGGCGCGGTTGAATGGTGCGAGGTTTGCTCCCCAGCGTCGCGCTCAAACCGAGCCGGCAGGGTGGGGTTGTGCGCGCTCAGCTCTGTTTTCTCTGTGTCCGTCCACCCCAGACGCCATGATGCCTGGTCCTTGGTTGCTACTCGCCCTGGCTTGGACCTTGACCCTGACCGGTGGTGTCCCAGGTGGCCGCGCGCAGCCAGAGTCAGTCCATCAAGAGGGGGCCACGGCCTCCGAACGTCCTGGCCTGGAAGAACTCCTGCGCCAGGCTGAGCGCCTCCTCCTCCTCCGGGAAGACCTCCAGCGGCTGCGAGGAGACCAGGGCGAGCTCCCAGGTGAGGCGGGGAGGAGGAGTGCCTGGAGGGTTGGGGGGCGCCTTGGCTGTCCAGCTTTTCGCCTTTGAGAAGCTCTGGGATCCCTCCAGGGATGGTCTGTGCAAGGTCTTGTACTGACTGTTTATTGGGGTCACATTCCAGCTCCGGGCTGGGATACTCAGAGGACAGACCTGCAGCAGGGACACTCTGAGTGCTGGCGGCCAGGCTAACTGGGGGAGGGGGCGGTTTAAACTATTGCCTCCCAGGCGCCTGTGTGCCCGGCCCTGTGGCTCAGGCCCTTGCTTAGGTAGGTATAGCCTCCACCATTCCACACAGAAAAAACTAGAGGCCCAGAGAGGTTGAATGGCTTGTGGTCATACAGCCAGGGAGTGGCCAAGCCGGCGTTAGCATCCAGAGGCCATGGCTCTGACCCCTGGTGTGTCTGTAAGGCCTGGGAGACCTTAACCATGGTGCACCTGCTGGCCTCTTTGCTTCCACAGAGTCCCAGATCTTCCAACTCGACCGGCTTCCCAAGCGCCAGCATCCGGGCAAAAGGGAGGAGGAGGCCGAAGAGGGAGTTGAAGAGGAGGAGGAGGAAGAAGGGGGTGCTGCAGGACCCCACAAAAGGCAGCACCCCGGCCGCCGGGAGGATGAGGCTTCCTGGGCAGCCGATGGAACCCAGCACAAGTGGCAGCACCCTGGCCCGCGCTCCCCCTGGCTCGAGTATGCTGCCACCAAGAGGCAGCACCCAGGCAGGAGGATGGTGGATCCTAAGGTCCAGAGGAGCTGGGAGGAAGAGGAGGAGGAGGAGGAGGAGGGAGAGGGAGCCCTGATGCCCGAGAAACGCCAGCATCCCGGCAAGAGGGCCCTGGGAGGCCCCTGTGGGCCCCGGGGAGCCTGCGGTGAGGCAGGTCTTCTGCTGGGGCTCCTGGATGGCCTGAGCAGGGGCCAGGGGGTGGATGAGAAGCGGCAACACCCTGGGCGGCGGGCGGCCTGGGCCAGGGAGCCCCTGGAGGAGTGAGCCCAGCTTCCTGTCAAGTCAGGTTTGGGGTCTGGAGGCGTCCTGAACCCTGCGTGCCCTCCCCCTCCTGTGACTCCCCCTTTCCCTCTGCCTTCGATCCTGGACCGTAAACCCCAGCCCCCTGTATATATGTGCACCCCAGCCCCTGGTCTTGTCCCCTCCAAGGATAGGAGAAAGTTGGTCTATTAAGTTGAAACTTCCTAGCACCCCACTGCGCCCTGCAGGCAAGGGTCCAATCCCAGGCCCGTCTTCACACCACCTCCACCACCACCTGCTCCCTTTCCTTAACCCTGGCCAGGGTGGTCGTCCTCTGTCTTCTAGGGATGCCCAGAGTGGGACAGGAAGGGAGTTTGGAGTTTGTGCCCAAATCCAGCTTCCACCCCTGCCCTGTGGAGCAGGATCCCCCCACCCATCCAGGGGACCTAGGCTCTTATCCCCTTCTTGGGCATCCTTTCATAGGTGGGCAGAGCCCTGCCCCACAGCTGTGTCCTGGTCGTGGGGAGCACGTGTGGGTGGAGACACCCTGGGATGCTGTGCTGTGGTAGCTGTGGGAATGAATGGCATAGGAACAATAGAACATGGCGCTGCGAGTCGTGGCTTGTACAGAATCCTCTAGGCACCCCCCCTCTGGTCTGGGACAGTCATCCTGATGATAATAAAATGTGCATCCCAATCGTCTCAGTGCTTGATACTTGCGGTTCTGCCCCTGCTGGCACGGGGATTCTGTTGGCCATCGAGAGGAGATTTTAAAGGGGATGGGATGGCAGGCACTGCGGCTCAATAGGCTAATCCTCCGCCTGCAGCGCCGGCACCCCGGGGTTCTAGTCCCGGTTGCTCCTGTTCCAGGCCCGCTCTCTGCTGTGGCCCGGGAGTGCAGTAGAGGATGGCCCAAGTGCTTGGGCCCTGCACCCCATGGGAGACCAGGAGAAGCACCTGGCACCTGCCTTCGGATCAGCGCGGTGCACCAGCCGCAGCGCGCCGGCCGCGGCGGCCATTGGAGGGTGAACCAATGGCAAAAGGAAGACCTTTCTCTCTGTCTTTCTCTCTCTCACTGTCCACTCTGCCTGTCAAAAAAAGGGGGGGGTGGGGATGGGGCTATAGCTGCCCGGCTCTACTTTAGAAGGAATCAGGCCCTGGGGGGCGGGGGTGGGGGTTGGAAACTCCTCTCTGATGTCCTGTCTCAGAAGACACTTGAGAGAGACGGGGCCTTTGGAGCCCATTTGACCCTGGGAAAATTAAGGCCTGGAGCAAAAGAAGGGCTGTGGGAAGAAACCCAGCGGGATGAGTGGCGCTGTGGGCCTCAGAGGCCAGCCTGGGGGGATGAGTGGCGCCGTGGGCCTCAGAGGCCAGCCTGGGGGGATGAGTGGCGCCGTGGGCCTCAGAGGCCAGCCTGGGGGGATGAGTGGCACCTTGGGCCTCAGAGGCCAGCCTGGGGGGATGAGTGGCGCCGTGGGCCTCAGAGGCCAGCCTGGGGGGATGAGTGGCGCCGTGGGGCTCAGAGGCCAGCTTGGGGGGATGAGTGGCGCCGTGGGCCTCAGAGGCCAGCCTGGACCCCAGGTCGAGTTTGCTCGACGCGGGATGGCGTGGGTGACGGGGAGGGCTAGCCGGGCTCAGATCTCCAGTGCTTTTGGGTCTGTGGCTGTAAAGTTCTGTGCCACCTGACAGACATAAGAGCACAAAGGACCAGGATGCAATCAGAAGACACAAACAGGGCACTTTGAGGGCCAGCCAGGGAGTTGGGCTGGGTGTGGGACAAGAGGAGGTGATGGGGACTGTGGCAAACTGAGGGTGCCATCTGAAGACACTGAAATCCAGAAACCTTGAGGAGCATGGGAATCTGGCTGTAGTATTAACAACACATACTCAGTACTTCCAGGCACTGCCCTAAACATTGCATATATGCTTTTAATGCTCACAGCAGTCTTTCTAGGTATCACTCTTATTTTATACGTGTGACCACCACTGAGGAAGGCCAGGTGGGGTACACTTGAGCAAGTTGTCTGAGGCTGAATCTCACGCAGCCCTTGCCAGTTTGCAAACTCTGACTCGGCCTCAAGCCCAGAATGGCATCAGGTCATTCGACCACCCTCTGTTTGGTGGATACATGGGCTTTGAGTCACCTCCAGGAGTTGGGGAGGGGATGGCTAGAAGTACATCTAAGATTCAGCTCCTGGGGCAGGTGCTGTGGCGCAGTAAGTTAATCCTCCGCCTGCAACACCGGCATCCCATACGGACGTCAGTTCTAGTCCCAGCTGCTCCACTTTCGATCCAACTCTCTGCTGTGGCCTGGGAAAGCAGTGGAGGGTGGCCCAAGTGCTTTGGGCCCCTGCACCCATGTGGGAGACCAGGAAGAAGCTCCTGGCTCCTGGCTTTGGATCAGCTCAGCTCCAGCCGTTGTGGCCAATTGGGGAGTGAACCAGGGACGGAAGACCTTTCTCTCTCCCTCTCCCTCTCACTGTCTGTAACTCTACCTCTTAAATACACACATAAATAAATAATCTTTAAAAAAAAAAAGACTCAGCTCCTGCTCGTGGTTCAGGGGTTGAGGGGAAAGAGGAGATTTGGGGTTTACAAGATGGCAGTCATACCCAGCATCGCCCCTGGTGCTCCAGTAATCCTCTTCAGCCCTGGGAATTTGATGAGAAAGCAACACAGGGACCAGGGGCCTGCCCGAGGTGTGTGGGATGTGTGGATTCTGGCCTGGCCCCAGGCTTAGCCTTCCGTGCCACCTGGCCGCCTTCTCGTGGAAGCTCTGGGCATCCCACTGTCGCTGTCAGGGGCTGCCCAGAGACCCCTCTGGAAAGTGGGCACTGGAACAGGGAGAGGCTGCTGATAGAACACGTGTTCCGTGCTTATGGACACGTTGTCCCTGAACCCCAGGGAGCTGGACTCTCAGTTCTGTTAGCAGCTGACTGGCAGTGAAGTGTGAGGTTCAGCTGCTTGCCCAGGGACACACCCACCCCTCCAGACTTGACTGGGATGTGGGTGTCGCCTTCCCAGAAATGAGACCATTTGAAGAGGAAGAACTCCGCCTTCTTAATGGTTTTCCTTTTGCCCTGCGAGTGATCCTGCTAGGGCACGGTGATTTGAAGAGTCTGGGCATTGGCTTCCATCCTAGACAAGTCATTAGGTCAGTTTGTGCCTCAGTCTTCTTATCTATAATGTGGGCATAATAATCCCTACAACCACCTCAGGGTCATCCTAAGGATCAAAGAAAATGGTAGGATCCATGTACAACTCCTAGCGTAGTGCCTGGCACAAAGTAAACTTCATAAATGGCATTTTTGAGGACTCAAAGTTGAACCTTGAAGACCCACCTATTCTTTGCTTCATTCTCCAATCACAACATATGAAGAACAATACAAAAGAAAAAGCCCACTGCAAGGTCCATACCAGTCATCGGACTTTATCCCCAGAACAGTCCTCTTGCTGCTCCCCAAACCACACCCTCTACTCCCCTCCAGCACATGAACTTTTGCTCATCTTAGCATGCCTAGTGGAGATGCTCTGTACTTCCTGGTTTCCCAGATGCCCTTGCAGTTGGAGTGGAGTCACATGACTAGTCCTGGCCAATGAGCTGGCCATTGACCCCCTTCCTGTTCAGTCCAGGAACTCTGAGTCCCATGGCTTACAAGTGCCAAGGAGCTGTGTGGATTGGGTGGAATGAGAGATATCTCTTTGTAGGGAGCAGTCTAGCAGTTGAGTTTTGATCACATTTTGAGTTGAGGATAAAGCAAAAAAATTCTGAGCCCTTCTGGGTCCAGATAACTGGGGAGAGCACTTTTCCCATGACTGTGTGGTCTATAGTAGGGATCAGTGGGGCCATGTGGAGTCAGTGAGTAACCCCTGCTGCTCACTGGCAGCTTAGAGAAAAGGACATCGAGAGAGAAGTACGGTGACTTTGCCAGTTCATGAGCTCAAGTTCTGGGAGTTGTCTCCATGTCTCCCCTCCCCTACCATCCACATTCAGTTATTAAATGCCCTAGGAATGCTACCTCCAAACCATGTTTAAGATTCAACAGTTTCCTTCCAGTCCCTGCATCACCACCCTGGTCTGGGCCACCCTCATCCCTCCCTCATCGAGAGATGACACGGGTCTCCTCACCAGTCTCTGGCTTGTATTCTTGGCCCCTAAACCCGTTCCCCACACAGCAGCCAGAGGACCTCCTTGGAGTGCAGACCCAACCCAGGAGCCACCTTGTCTTAAGCCTTCTGTGCACCTCACCTAGGGTAAAATCCAGACTCCAGGACAGCTGTGATGGCCGCCCTCCGGCCTGCTTTCTGTTCCCAGAGCACACCTCATGCTACTCCCTCTGTCCAGAATCCTCTTTCCTCCTCCTTTCCCCCACTTTTCTTCCCAGAGTTTCCTCCCATCTAGTGGGAGTTGCAAAGGCTACATTTCCCAGATGCTCTTTAAGCTAGATATATTTATATATTTTTGGGTGCCCAGTGAGGTCTCCACGTGGATATTCTCACATGAGGTTTGGACTATTTCTGCCAGAAAGCAAGGTTATGGTGATGTATGTTTCTTTGGTAACAGCTTTCTAGTGTCCAAATTTCAGCTATAGGTTTTCTAAAGTCATTTTTCAATGGTAACTTCCTGACCAGTTTCATAGCTTCAGGATGTTGCCTTTCTAAACAGTTTTAGGAGAGGTTGTGTGTTGCAGTGGCTAAGCTGATGTTTGGGACACCCAAGTCTCATATTGGAGTGCCAGGTTTAAGTCCTATCTCCTCTGCTTCCTATCAAATTTCCTGCTAATGTGTGCCCTAGGAGGCAGCAGCTGTTGGCTTAAGTATTTGAGTCCTTTCCACATGTGGGAGACCTGGATTGAGTTCTGGGCTCCTGCTATGCAGCTGGTGCAGCTCTGGCTATTGTGGGCATTTGAGGAGTGAATTAGCAGATGAACCATCTGTTTATATCCTCTCTCTTTCTCTCTCTCTCCCTCTCCCTCTCCCTCTCCCTCTGCCTTTCAATCAAAAAGAGAAAGTAAGCAATTTTATTGGATACATATGCATGCACATATTACAGTTCATTGAGCTGTATTTGATGTAATGTGTAGCTCTCCTGGTTGAAGTACAGAGCACATAGTTTTTAGTTCATTCGCAGACTTGATGTTCAGTTCAAGAATATTTTACTCACTCTAGAAAGAAACCTGTGCACTTCAGCTGTCACTCTCCCAATCTCCCCATGTCTTCTCCCAGCTCCTGACAATCTCTAATTATTTTCTCACTCTATGGATTTCGCTGTTCTGAATATTTCAGGTAAATAGGATCACACAGTTACACGGCTTTCTGTGTCTGGCTCCTTTCACTTAGCACAGTGTTTTTTTTTTTTTTTTTAAAGTCCATTCACACCATACCATGGCCAGTACTGCACTTCTTTTCACAGCTGCCAATATGCTATTCCATGGATACATCACACTCGTATCCATTCACAAGCGGGTGGACACCCAGACGGTTTTACACATTTTGGCTATTGTGAATGGTGCTATGATGAGTGTTCGTGTGGAAATTTTTGTTTGAACTCCTGTTTTTCAGTTCCAGGAGTGAATTTTTTAAAATATTTATTTATGGCCGGCGCCGTGGCTCAACAGGCTAATCCTCCGCCTTGCGGCGCCGGCACACCGGGTTCTAGTCCCGGTCGGGGCTCCGGATTCTGTCCCGGTTGCCCCTCTTCCAGGCCAGCCCTCTGCTGTGGCCAGGGAGTGCAGTGGAGGATGGCCCAGGTGCTTGGGCCCTGCACCCCATGGGGAGACCAAGAAAAGCACCTGGCTCCTGGCTCCTGCCATCGGACGAGCGCGGTGCGCCGGCCGCAGCGCGCCGGCCGCGGCGGCCATTGGAGGGTGAACCAATGGCAAAAGGAAGACCTTTCTGTCTGTCTCTCTCTCTCTCACTGTCCACTCTGCCTGTCAAAAATAAAAATATTTATTTATTTATTTATTTATTTATTTATTTGAAAGGCAGAGCTACAGAGAGAGAGAGGGACAGATAGGGAACTATCCACTGGTTCATTCCCCAAATGGTGACAACAACTAGGGCTGGGCCAGGCCAAAACCAGGAGCCTGTAACTCCATCTGGGTCTCCCATGTGCGTGGCAGGGGCTTGAGCACTTGGGCCGCTTTCTACCAGTTTAACAGACACATTAGCAGGGAGCTGGGTGAAAACAGGAGTGGAGTTGCTGCCTTGAGCTTCTGGTGGAAGTGTCTGTTTTATTGGATTGCATTTTTTTAATTTTTCTTTTCTTTTTTCTTTTTTATTTTTTTATTTTTTTGACAGGCAGAGTGGACAGTGAGAGAGAGAGACAGAGAGAAAGGTCTTCCTTTTGCCGTTGGTTCACCCTCCAATGGCCGCCGCGGTCGGCGCGCTGCGGCCGGCGCACCGCGCTTGTCCGATGGCAGGAGCCAGAAGCCAGGTGCTTCTCCTGGTCTCCCATGCAGGTGCAGGGCCTAAGGACTTGAGCCATCCTCCACTGCACTCCCGGGCCACAGAGAGAGCTGGCCTGGAAGAGGGGCAACCGGGACAGAATTTGGGGCCCCGACTGGGACTAAAACCCAGGGTGCCTGCGCCGCAGGCAGAGGATTAGCCTGTTGAGCCGCGGCACCGGCCTTGGATTGTGTTTTGTATGTCATGATCTTTACCCATTGCGGGTACATAAGTCAGTGACTTTCCAGGTACGGCTGTCACCACAAATAGCTTTTAGAACATTACCGATCCCAGGGACAGCCTCCTGGTTTTGCACCTCCCTGCCTGGAGACACAGGACAGCAGATAACTGTAGGTTTCTTCTGTGATGTGGTTCTGTAAGCCCACTCCCCAAACCCGGGAACGATCCCCTGAGCAGTTTATCACACAAGCAAAACATCCAACATCAAGACAGGCCTTCGCCAACCAGGATATATGTCTTCTCAAATCGGGATGGACAGATTCTGTCCTGACACACCATGAGGCTGCAGTGGCGTGGGAGCTGAGTGCCAGCCCAGCTGAGTTCCCCTTCAGGCTGGACTTCCCTGAGATGCCTTCTGCTTACTGGGTGCAATCCTCCTGATGTGCAGTACATGACACTTACTCCCCGGACCTGTCTCGTCACACAGCACTCGGCCGGGATGTGGCCCTGCATCCTCTCCTTCCTTGTGGCCATCACAGTTCATGAGCTCAGCTGCCACAGGCTGGTTCTCCCTAGCACAAGACAAGGATTTGAGAGCAAGCAGGGAACTTGAAGGGTGACCCCAGGAAGCACTGGTCTGGGAGATGGGGGGGTCAGTGGGGGAGGGGGAGGGAGGGATGCGGAGTGGGCAGGTTATTGTTGGGGAAAACTGAGGCTCCATCCTGTTGGGTACCCCTTGGAGACCCTGCTTGATGGGGTGAGGATGCTGGGGATACATCGTCCAGTTCTCATCAGTCGGGGGTTCAGGGCTCCTTTTGGCATTATAAACTGCCTGGCACATCCAGATGAACCAACCCAGAGGAAGCCTTTAGGTGAAGACTCTCAGCAGACCGTGGGCGTGGATCACAAAGAAGAGGGCAGCAGCATCTGCCCCAGTCTCCTCCATCGATGTTTCATTCCTGCCTCCTCCCTCACGACACCCTGCATGACCAGCACCTCGGACAGCGCCCGGCAGAGGGGGCGCTCAGCGAAGGGTTATTGGATGCTGGTATGAAGGCCAGGTGAATGAAGGTGGAGCTGGGGTTGGAGACCAGGCCACCTGATTCCTGGGGCTGAGAAGGAGGTGGGAAGGGGGAAACTGAAATGTTGGCCTTGAGTTGTAGATTTCTGTGCAGTGGCTGCAAGCCTGTGAAGCCAGCCCTAAGGATGGCCACAGAGCTGCAAGCTTATGCTATGACCCAGTGCAACAGCTGCCCAAATACCCTACTTTTAAAAAACATCTCAGAGGACACTGGACAGCCCTCTGCTCTCTGCCAGTTTCCACCCTGCACTGTGTCACCAAGGAGGCACCATGAGCTGGGCCCTGTGCAAGGCACTTTTCAGGTGCCATTTATGCCTCTGACTTAACAGGGGAGGGATGCCAGGATCCGAGAGGTGACGTGCCTTGCCAAGGCTCCCCATGATTTCCTAAGTCCCCAAGTCCAGTGTTCTCACATCTCCCCTGCTGTCCCTCTCTTGGGCAGCTTGGGAAAAAGGGAGGGTGTTTCTCTAAGGAGCTGCCTCTCCCCTTCGGCGACTGCCTTCCTGCTTTGCTGGGAGACATCCCAATGTCACGACTTCCTCTGACACCTTCATTAATTAACTCTTGCTGCAAACCTGATTAAATGCAATCAGAGAACTGGCTTGCAGAGAGAAGCAGTTCCCGCTCGGGGTCTCGCAGGCGGCCTGAGAACATGTGGGGCTTCTTACCTGAAGGATGTTGGCAATTAGAACCTATTTCGATTGCTGGGGTACGAGCTGCCTGCCTTGGAGAACATCAATTAGCTCAGTGGCTAAATTGTGCTGAGAGTTACAGGTTACCAAGGGGACTCACGGTCAATGCCAGGATTTAAGTGGCTCTCGTCTTCGGGGATCATCTTTCCTGAATCACAGCCACGTTCTGCGCCTGGTAATTATTGGCACGCTGATTAGACCTTGTCCCTTATGCAGAGTGACTTCCTAATCGCCAGCTGCTGGGCAGGAGAGCTTCCCAGCATCGACGCAGGTACACCCCGTCCCACGTGCCCGAGCCTGGCACACACGCACAACCAGCCGCTCCGCCTTGGGGCCCAAGAGACAGCGCAGGCACACGCTGGGCTCAGCCAGGTCTCCCATGAGAGTCACTTGGGGTCTTGAGGCAGCCCTGGACCATTATTGGGAAGTTGAAGATTATCTGAGCAGGTAGTGCACCTGGGAAGATGTTTCATTCAGACAAGCTCGCGGTTCTGAAGGCGGGTGTGTCCAAGAGCTCAGTGCCAGCGAGGGCCTTGTGCAACTCATGGGAGGAAGCTGAAGGGCGAGTGCGCACAGGCAGGAGAGACAAAGCCTTGCTTTGCAACCATCTGCTCCTGTGGCGACTGACCTGGCCCTCAAGAGCAAGGACTCAAACCCTGGAGAAAGGCGTGGATCTCTTTTCACCACCGGCTCACCTCTGACAAATCCCACCACCCTGTGTTCCTGGTTCCTGGCATCAGTTCTGGCCCAGACTCCACTGTTGTGGGCATTTGAGGCATGAGCCAGCAGATGGGAGTTCGCTCTCTATTTCTGTGCCTCTCAAATAAATAGATAAATAAATAACAGGCAGAGTTAGTGAGAGAGAGAGACAGACAGACAGAGAGAAAGGTCTTCCTTCCGTTGGTTCACCCCCCGGCCTCAAATACATACATTTAAAAAGCCTTTTTAAAGTCTCACCACCTTTCAGCACCATGGCACTGGGATTCAAGTTCCAATCTGAGTTTAGTTGGGATGAAACATACCCAGTCCAGGCCGGCACCGAGGCTCAATAGGCTAATCCTCCGCCTTGCGGCGCTGGCATACCAGGTTCTAGTCCTGGTCGGGGCACCGGATTCTGTCCTGGTTGCCCCTCTTCCAGGCCAGCTCTCTGCTGTGGCCCGGAGTGCATTGGAGGATGGCCCAAGTGCTTGGGCCCTGCACCCCATGGGAGACCAGGAGAAGCACTTGGCTCCTGCCTTCGGATCAGCGCGGTGCGCTGGCCGCAGCACACTGGCTGCGGTGGCCATTAGAGGGTGAACCAATGGCAAAGGAAGACCTTTCTCTCTGTCTCTCTCTCTCTCACACTGTCCACTCTGCCTGTAAAAAAAAAAAAAGAAAAGAAACATACCCAGTCCACAGCATTCTGAGAAGGAAATCTCTGCACCTTGTCTGAGTTCACACAGCCAGGAAGGGACTTGGGGATCCTCACACCCCAGCTCTGACCTGATCCCTCCACCTCGCAGCTTCCCAACCCTGGCAACAGTGATTAGCTCGGGGTGGGCCATGCAGGGCCAGTGAGAGTCAGCCCCAGGACTTCCCCTGGAACGGTCAGCAGGAGGCTGCTGAGCTGATGGGTGCCAGCCTGGTGGCTGCTGGAGGCCACCTGGCCCGGGCCAAGAGTGGACCTGCCTGAGAATGAAGATAGCCAGGAGCAGACTGGAGGAGGCAGGCGGGGACAGACACCTGGTGACTGTTTGAGCCCCTGGATCCAGCCATACCTTGTACCCCTGGTCTTTTCTTTCACACCAGCCAGCAAATTCTCTTTTTTGCTCAAGTCATCTGTGTTTCTTTCAAATATAACTGAACGAGTTGTGTGTAATGCTATCTGTGAACACCAGGCTGAGTTTTAGCACATTTCCAAGAGGGGAATGGTCCTCATTTTCCCCCATGCCACCTCCTGACACCCCCCAGCTTGGAGAGGTATTCCGGGGAGAGCCCCAGCACTGCCTCCCCAGTCCCCATCACTCTTGTCAGACACTTGCTAAGAGCCTGCTGTGAGCAGCCCCCATTCCATCCCTGGGTGGCCTCTGCCTACGGAGCTGTGTGGCTTTTGGGAGACCCCCATTTGCCCTGTGGACCCAGTCTCTGCCCTGCCTGTGTCCAGACAGCCATGCTGCATAATGGCCGAATGGCTCGAGGGGTCAGAGGGAGGGAGTGGAGCAGGCCCTGGTCCTTCCCCCTGCAGCCGTGGTTGCCTGGGCAGCTCCCTGCCAGTCCTGCTCTCTGGCCTCCTGGGGGACGATGGTTCCCCACTGTTGCCCGCTGCACTCCCTCCAAACTTCTCTGAACTTTGCCTGCCCCAACACAAGGTTCCCTCTTCAGACGCCCTCCAGTGGGCGGCTGTTTCCTGCCTGGGCCCTGCACGATTATCCCAGGGTGAGGAGAGGCCAGCCTGGCTCGTGGAATCATGGCAGACTGCGTCACCTCCTTATTGCCATTAATGCCATGGAAGGATATTATGATTGTTACTATTATTGTTGTGGCAGCCGCACTTACTGAGTGCTCCCCATACCCCACATACAGACCTAAGAAGCTTACTTGTGTTATCACATTGGATGCCAGGGATGACTCTGGCCAGGTCAACACTGCTCTTGTCCCATTTTACAGGTGAGACATTGGTTCAGAGAAGGAAGGGTACTTGCCTAGGGGCACACAGCTCAGCAAACTTCGAATCCAGGCTCTGAGTCCCCATGGCATGGGATTTCTGCTGGTGAGCTCAGCGGGCCCTCGGTGTGACCGGCCCACAACCTCACTCACTCTCCCTGGGTTGCTTCCCTCGCTCCTTCTCCGCAGCACAAGTGCCCGAGCGTGGAGTCACCTCCCAGAGGAGCGAGGTCTACCCCTCTGTTGCTCTGCTGAAAACCGACAGCCGGCAGAGGGCTGCCTTGCTTGTGTCTGACAGTGGCACTCGGCGCTAACCCAATATCAGGAACGCCTTCCGGTCACCGACAGTGTGCGGTGCCCATGCTAAGCGCGTTGAAGGCGTTGTCTCATCTTGTCCCTGAGCACAGCCTTGAAGTGTATTTTACAGATGGGGAAACTGAGGCTCAAAGGCATGAAGCCGGTCAGGCAAGCAGCCCCTGGAAGACTCGTGACTCTGGTCTTCATGAGCCTGTGTGCTTACCTTCACGTGTGGACGCAGATTCCTGCCGAGCCCCAGGTGGGACTGGGGGAGCGCAGCCCACCACTCCAAGAAACAGGAGCTGTTTTGCTTCATGTGGCTCAGGAGGGCTTGTGGGGCTGTTTGGGTCTTCTGTCCAGAGGGCTTTGTTTGCAAGAGAGCCGGTCTGGGGGTGAACATCATTGCTCATGGCACTCGGGCTTGGTTTGTTTGTTTTCTTAAGAATGTATTTACTTATTTGTTTGAAAGGCAGAGTTACAGGGAGAGGGGAAAAGAGCTGGAGAGGGAGAGATCTTCCATTGGCTGGCTCACTCCCCAAAAGGTCCCAATGGCAGGGTGGGCCAGGTCAAGCCCAAGAGCCTGGAACTCCATTTGTGTCTCCTGCGTGGGTGGCAGAGTACTTGGGCCATCTGCCGCTGCTTTGCCAGGCACATTAGCAAGGAGCTGGATCGGAAGTGGAACTCAAGCCAGTGCTCATGTAGGATGCTGGCGTCACAGGCAGCCACTTAAACCACCACGCAAGGACACCAGCCCAGTTCTAGCTCCTTTTCAAGGACTTCTCGATGCTTCTGTCTTCAGGGCTTGGGCCTGTGAGTTTCCCTCTACCCCAGTAACCCCAGTCGATTCTGTGCTTTCAGTATCTCGAAAGATTCCTGGCTGAAGGTGGCTGAGGGATCACGCTTGGTTAGCTCCTGCCTCCTTGAAGAAGCAGTTAAAGATGTCCTAGGCATTTCAGGAAAACTTGCAACTTAAACAAGAGACTGAGCTAAAGGAAGAGGAAAAATGACCCCTGAGGGAACAGAGATAATTCTGAAGACAGAGAACGGTGTTAAAAAAAGAGAAGGAGAAGCCCCTGGGACTGCGATCCTCAGATAAAACACAGCATCCATAAAAGCCGGGGTAAGACGGCGCAGCAATGGAACAGCCAGGGCACAAGAAGAAATTCCTGGAAATTCAGACCGCAGTGGCAAACACCTCAGCAGGTGCCTCTCCGGTTCTCCCCGCCCCCTCCACACGGAAGGCGGCTCTTCTTCCTTGCAGGGTCTGTGGCCACTGCCGTCGCACAGCGACCCCCCACCCCCACCCTGCTTCTGAGCATCCTTGCTTTCGGTGATCTCTTCAAAGCACGCTCTGCATTCACCTCCCTGCGAATATACTAATAAAGGCTTTTCAGGGCCCCGAGGCGGATGCTGTTAGTCCCTTTCTCAACAGACATTTCCCCTGTTTTGTCCTGGTTTTGTTCAGGTGCCAAGCAGGCGTGCCTCTCCAGAGGTGAATCTCTTGATGGGCCCACGCCGACCCCAGGAATTGCATTGTCTTGCCAGTGACCTATATAGGAGTGTCTGTGTCACCCAGTGAAATAGGATGGCATGTTGCAGGGGCTTTGGGAATAGGTTTCCTTGCTGATAAAACAGAAACCATGGAGGGAAGCGGAATGGTTCTTCTCCTGTGTTTTTAAGCAATGGCTGGTACTCTGGTGATTGCTTTTGTGACCGTGAGGCCACGAGCCTAAGACACGAGTCAATTCACCACCAGTGGCAGAGTAGGAGGATGGATACGTGTGAGTCCTTGGCAATGTCATTGAAACACATCGACTTACCTAACCCGGAGTCTCCGCTCACCCAGGCGTCTTGCTATGTGGGATAATGAAAGTGACTCATAGGCCAGTGCTGTGGCTCAATAGGCTAATCCTCCGCCTTGCGGTGACAGCACACCAGGTTCTAGTCCCGGTCGGGGCACCGGATTCTGTCCTGGTTGCCCCTCTTCCAGGCCAGCTCTCTGCTGTGGCCAGGGAGTGCAGTGGAGGATGGCCCAAGTGCTTGGGCCCTGCACCCCATGGGAGACCAGGAGAAGCACCTGGCTCCTGCCATTGGATCAGCGCAGCGCACCAGCTGCGGCAGCCATTGGAGGGTGAACCAACAGCAAAAGGAAGACCTTTCTCTCTGTCTCTCTCTCTCACTGTCCACCCTGCCTGTCAAAAAAAAAAAAAAAAAGTGATTCATTCGCATCCCTCACAGTTGCAGTTTCTGCTACTTGTGGAGAATCTGGCATTGTCAGCCCCATCATCTGTCACCACCCAGTCCACCTGCTCCCCATCCTTTGCCGTCACCTCCCTGAGCGTATCACTGCCCCCTAACAAGCCATGCCCTCTTATGTCTCTACAACCTTGCCCTCCACCATGCTGTCTGCCAGGAATGCCTTGTCCATTCACCCTTTCACACCCAGTGACTCCTGCTTCCTTCCTGTCCCTGGCTGGGGTAGGTGACCAGTGCTCACCCTGCAGGAGCATGTCTGTCCCTGCTGAACTGTGAGTCCATGGCAGAGGGAAGTGGAAAGGATGTCCCAAGCACTCAGGGAGATGCCTCTCTGGTCCTTGGTGGTGGTGGGGTTCATCACATCCTGCAATCACCCCTGGAGTTATGTTCTCGTGTGTGTGTGTGTGTGTGTGTGTGTGACCGCGCACTGGCAGGGGAGGCAGGGATAGAAGGAGCTGGTTGAAAGTACAGGCTTTGGAGTGAAATGGACCAAGGTCTGACCAGTCCACTAACGAGGTGTGTGGGCTCCTGTGGCTCACGCCGTCCCTGTGGCTCAGTCCTCCTCCTGGCACGCGGAGCTGGTCTAGCTTTCTTGGCAGGGCGGCGGCAGGGTTCAGTGGGATAGGCCTGTAGGTCAGCTAACTCAATGCCTGAAGTGTAGGAACTGTATGCAGACATTCCAGCTCTTGACGTGATGACTTTAATAGTTCGCATTTAATTTGTGTTGGGTGGGGGGAGCACAGGTGTCTGTCTCAGCAGGTAAGACGCTGCCGGGGACACTCTCGTTCCATATGAGTGCGTTCGAATCCCGACTCAGATCTCCATGCGAGCTAATGCTTTCCTTCCTGCTCATGCCCACCTGGGAGGCAGCCGATGGTGGCTCAGTACTTCAGTTCCGGCTGCCCACGTGGGAGGCCCAGATTACGTCCTGGACACCTGGCTTCAGCTCGGCCCAGCCCTGAATGCTGTGGGCATTTGGGGAGTGAAGCACTGGATAGAAGATTCTCTCTCGCTCTCGCTCTCTCTTTAAATTAAAATTATACTATTTGTTGGGGGAAGGGTCTCAAACTTCCATCAAATTCCCAAAGTGCTCCATGGTCCTGGGAGGCCAGGAATCCTGGTTTGGGGCCTTAGAGGAGCTGGGGTGGGGGGAGTCCTGCCCATGGGGCTGAGAATGCCCGGATGATTGCCCATGCGGGGCTCTGTGCAGTCCACGGGGAGCGCCATGTAAGCTGCTCCATGGATCCAGGAGCATGGCTATGGCCCGATCTGCCCGGGATGAGGCCCCACCACGACAGCCCACCCCCAAGGCTGTCCCAGTGATCTCCTTGGTCCCCCTGAGGTCTCGTCAGTGCCTGGTGGGAGCTGAACTGGGAGGCGGGGCCACTGTGCCTCTGCCTGGATTGCCTCTCAGCAGCTGACAGTGACAGCTCCTTGTGCCTGGACCAGTGACTCAGGGAACATCGCACCTCTGAGGCACAGAACCAAGGCAGTGGCTTAAGCGACAGAGCCCTAGCCCCCTGGACTGGCACTGCGCCACCCCTACCCCCTTAGTGTCCCAGCCCATTTTCCTACACTGTGGTGGCCCCCTGCATTTACAACAAACTGGCCTTGCTCATGGAGCCTCTAGCCAACAGCTACCTCCCCTCGCTGCCCCGCACCCACCACATGCATCAGGAGGGGAGGAAGACGGTCGTGCCACTGCCTCGTGGGCCCGGCTCCCGCACCTGCGCTGAGCAGTGCTCCTGGGGCCCAGCGCCCCCTCCTTCCGGGGGCCACCAGCTAACGGAGTTGCTCGAGAAGAGAATTTTCCTCAGCATGTCCCCGTCTCCAACTTCCCGAAGACGCACAGCCAATTTCAAATTGCAACTTTCTTTTATTGGCAAAGAAGAACTGTCAGCACCTGTCTCATTTATTTCTCATCAGCCGTCCCTCGTCCAGGTCCTGCCAGACTGGGGCCTGCTGGGCTCGGGAATCAAACTCCCAGGCACAGCCTCTTCTGAGTAATGTGGAAAATTTGATGGGACTCTTCTTAGCCACGACAAACGCTGTCTGGAAAAACAGATCTTCTCCGCCAGCTCCCCCACCCCCCCAGCCTCCGTCACCTGCTCAGCACATCCCGCCAGACCCAGGGTCCCAGGACACTGCGAGGGCTCCACCAGTGTGCTGTCTTCCTACCGGGTCTGTCCTTTGAGGGATGAAGCCCAGTTTCTCTCTCCACTTCTAGATTCACTTAATATGCTAGGAACTTCTTAGTTTAATCTAACTTGTTCTTCTTGTTCCTGGCTCCATACCAAGCTGTTTTTCAGTTCTGGAAACTACCACAGGGCCAGGTCCTCTGTAAGCACTCAATAAATGTTGAGAAAATGAGTGGGGGCCGGTGCTGTGGTATAATGGATAAAGCCACCGCCTGTGGTGCCAGCATATCACATGGACGGCGATTCAAATCCTGGCTGCTCCACTTCTGATCCAGTTCCCCGCTAATGCACTTGGGAAAGCAGCGGGAGTGGGCCAAGTACAGTGGGCCCACCAAGTGCATGGGCCCCTGCACCTACATGGGAGACCTGGAAGAAGCGTCTGGCTTTGGATAGGCCCAGCTCTGGCCATTGTGGCCATTTGGGAAGTGAACCAATGGATGGAAGATCTCTCTGTGTCTCTCCTTTTCTCTCTCTCTATAACACTGCCTTTCAGATAAATAGATCTCTAAGAGAGAGACAGTAAGAGATAGAGACAGAGACAGTGAGATAAAAAAAGAAAACGAGTGCAAAGGGCAGGTGTTGTGGCACAGTGGTGTAAACCATCTCTTGGGATGCCCAGAGCTCATTTCGGAATGCTTGGGCTGGAGCTCCACCCACACTTCCCATCCAGCCTCCTGCTGATGCTCCTGGGACGCACCAGATGTTGGCTCTAGTGCTTGAGTTCCTGTCTCCCATTTAGGAGGCCTGGATGCAGTTCCTGCCTCCTGGCTTCTGCCTAGCCAAGCTTAGGCGTTTGGGGGCATGGATGGAAGATCTCTCTCTCTCTCTCTGTCTATCTTTCAAATAAATACAAATAAACAAACTGAAAAAAGAAAATGAGCGAATGAATAAAGGAGAGACAAATAACAATGGGTGAGGATTGAAAATGGCAATTCACGGAGGATCATGTTAAGTGGCTCAGATGTTTTCAAATACCAAACACACTTATAAGGTAAATACTGTTTTCTCCCTATTTTACATTTAAGGAATGTGCCCAAGGCCACACCGCAATCACATGACCAGCTGTAGCTGAACCCAGATGAATCACACAGGTTGGGTCTGGCTGTCTGGTGTTGCTTTCCTGGGGAGGGTGGCTGTGGGCCGGAGGCTTAGGCTAAGGGGGGCCAGCGCTTGAGGCAGAGACACGAACCCCACACTCATCCTGGGGTGGGGGGCTTCTCAGACTGCAGGGGAGGGCCCCCACTTCTGACATGGCATTATCAAAGTGCCAGTTTGAATTCTGACTGCACGCTTCCCATCCAGCCCCCTGCTAAGGTGCCTGGAAAAGCAGTGGAAGATGGCCCAAGTCCTTGGGCCCCTGCTACCCACATGGGAGACCCAGATGGAGTTCCAGGTTTTGGCCTAGCCCAGCTCTGGTCGTTGTGGCCATTTCAGGAGTAAACCCGTGGATGGAAGATTTTGTTTCTCACTGTCTCTCTCTCTCTCTGTCCCTCTGCCTCTCAAATTAAAAAAAAAAAAAAAAAAAAATTCGGGGAGAGAGGCCAGAGCAAGAGAATGAAGCCGACCGGAGCTGGGCCTGTGTGGGACATCTGGTGGCACAGACAAGGTGTTCTGTGAGCAGTGGTTTCTGGCAGAGACAGGCTTCAAGGCCAGTGACAGCCAGCAAAAGACAGAGCCCTCTCCCAACACGGCAAGTGCTGTCTTGTGCTCCTTTTCATGTTTACCCTTGAAGACTGTTGTTATTCTTACTCTTTTAAATCACTCAGTGATTAACACACTATCATTTTATTTTTTCTTAATTAAGATAACTTTTCCACTTCCATTAAAATAATTATTTACTTATTACTTATTTGAGAGGTACACAGAAGGGGAGAGAAATGGCTGGGCCAGGCCGAAGCCAGGAGTCAGGAGCTTCCTCCGGGTCTCCACGTGGGTGCAGGGCCCCAAGCACTTGGGCCGACTTTCATTGCTTTCTCAGGCCGTAGCAGAGAGCTGGATGGGAAGCAGAGCAGGTCACGGCTCAAACCAGCGCCCACATGGGACGTGGTGCTCCAGGCGGCAGCTTTACCTGCTGTGCCACAGCATCAGCTCCTCCAGATCATTTTCGACACCAGCTGTCACCAGTCTTAAATTTTTTTGAAAATAACCTGCTTCTAAGATCTATTCTACTTGATTCCAAAACTGGCTTGGGCAGCTTTTATCCAAGCATCTGTGAAGGAAGTGGTTTTTTTTTTTTTAATTTATTTTTATTTATTTGAAAGAGTTCCAGAGAGAGGTAGAGACAGAGAGAGAGGTCTTTCATCTGCTAGTTCACTCCCTAAATGGCCACAACAGCCGGAGCTGGGCCGATCCAAGCCAGGAGCCAGGTGCTTCCTCCAGGTCTCCCAGGTGAGTGCAGGGGCCCAAGGACTTGGGCCATCATCCACTGCTTTCCCAGGCCATAGCAGAGAGCTGGATTAGAAGTGGAGGAGCCAGGACCAGAACCGGTGTCCATATGGGTTGCCAGCACTGCAGGGCAGGGCTTTAACCCACCGCGCCACAGCGCCGGCCCCGGAAACATTTTAGAATTGTGATTCAAGTGGGTGAACTCAAGACTCTGAATATGTAGGTTCAAATACCCACACCAACGCTTAACGGCTGTGTGACTTTGTCTAATTTCTTTCTTTCTTACCTATTCTTTATTGTCTTTTTTGAGAGACGGAGGAAGAGAGATGGGGCTGGGCTAGGGCCAGAGCCGTAACTCAGGGACTCAACTCCACTCTCTTGTGCGAGTGGCGGGGGATCAGCCGCTCGAGCCATCACATCCTAGGCTGCTTACCAGCAGGGAGCTGCAGTCAGCAGCCGGGGCAGGACACCAAGAGGCGAGGTAAGCACCAGACTGCTGTCGGCATGTCGTGGCACGTTGTTCTGCAGAAAATTTTTTTTTGCGATAATGTGCTACCTCCAGAGATGGGGGCCTCACTCCCTCAGGAGCAGACTTGAGCCACAACAGTCTGTCTGGAGAAAGCATTTGCTGTGGCTGCCCTGAGGCCCAGTGGCTTGTGGCTGCCCAGCACTCCCTGATGGCTCCTGGCTCTGCTCTCTGGGCTCTCTGTAGCGAAGCCCTCCGGCTGGTGTCTCCACCTCTGCAGCAGCTGGGGCCTTCCTGACCTCCTGCCCGCCCTGGGCACGCTCAGCTCGGCTCCCTGGCAGGGCCCAGAGCCTCAGGGTGAGTGGACGGCCATGAGGTCTGCAGACAGCCCCACTCTGAGCCAGGACTCAGAGAGAAGGGAGTTTGGATTTGTTCACACTGAGGTGCACCGCGCAGAGGTCAGTGTGAGGATCTCTGGTCACGAGAACACTGGCTGCTCCCACCTAAAACTCCGTATCTTCCCCCCACCACCCAGGGCTGGATGGTCTCAGCCAAAGTCCGAGCTCTGGCCCTGGCACCTCGGCTGTGGACACCCCTCTTCCTCGTCTATGAACATGATTGACAGTAGGCTCTGCCTGTGTGCAGCTTCCATGGATTCAACCAGCCACAAGCTGAGGATATTTGGGAAAACTACTGGATGGGAAGTGGATACGTGCATATTCTTGGCATCATTCCACAATCGGGTTCGACTCCGTACACAGCATTGAGGCTGCGTTGGATACGTAAGTCATCTAGAGGTGATTTAAGGTGGTTGGGAGGTGTGCAGAGGTTCTGTGCAATGCTATACCACTCTACAGAAGGGGCCGTATGGGGAGGGGGCACGGAGGGGTGAAGGAGAGACCTCCCAGCTGCGCAAGCCCTCCCTGTTTGCATAGAATGACTCTTAGCGGAAACAGAGCTTTAGGTTGTACTGCTTAGTCTTTCTCGAAACTCATATTAAAGGAAGCATCCGGCACATGCAATGGCATACACCCCGGAAGACAGTCGTGTTCACGGAAGGAATAAGCCTCCTGCAGATGGGTAAGTGCGTGGCGGCGGGTGCCACCAAAGCTCCGAGCCCGGGACAACGTGAGACCCGCGCCAAGCTCCCGAGGCCGCACCGCAGGGCCACATGCGGGGCGTCAGAAACCCGGTGTCCAGGCTGCAAAAGTTAAGGACCAGTCGGAGGGGATGAGACCCGCTTCTTCCAGGTGGCCCTTGGCGTCGGGCAAGGGGTCCCTGCTGGCGGGAGGAGCCTCAGGCTCACTTGCTAAGGGCGCGATTGGCTCCTGCACCTGTCTCAGCTTGCGTAAGCTGCGCTGCTGGCTTGCAGCTAACGGTATACCAGAGGGGGCTACTTAAAGCCGGCAGCGGGGGCACGTGGGAGGCCACTGGGTCTGGCCCTCGGGCTTGGGACGCAGGCAGGAAGACGATGCCCCAGATTCTGATCTTCCCAGCGCCACCCAGCCCTAAACCAAAATAGGATTTGTAGGCAGCCGCCAGACAGCTGAGGGTGTGGAGGAGGCTTTAATTAAAATCCATAATGTGCTTGGTGATATCGCTGCGTTCCTCTCCAGCCCCACGCATAGCGCGCCGTTCATGAAGGTGAGGGTCATGCAATGGATCTACTCATTTGGCGGGGAACAAAAACAGCTCACACTTCCTGCATGCCCACCCTGGGCCAGGCACTGCTCGGAAAAGTAGCTAGGGAGCTCTGAAGGAGACCTGGCCATACTCTGCACCTGCCCTGCCATAAGGCTGCGTCCTCCAGGCCAGGGAGATGGGAGCCCCTTGGAGGCAGCCGCTCCCGCACCTCTGCTGGGCTCTGCGGGGCTCCCCATATCAACTTGTCCCTGAGGAACAGCTGGAGGTGGGAGCCACAGGGGGAAAGGAGAATGTGGGGGTTGTGTAGGGATGGGGGGGGAGGCTGATGACCTGACCTTGTTCCTGGGTGGGGAGCCTGTGGGTTGTTGGTCTCCTGATCGAGGATAGGGCCTGGTGCTGTGGAAGGCAGAACCCGGAAGGGGCCTCCCTTCTCCTGGGCTCTGCTCTGGGCAGAGATGTGGCTCCCAAGAACAAGTGGAACACGCGTTTGCTTACTGAAAGGTGTTTTCGTGTGCTTTCGGTAGTGAGTAAAGGATAGTGAACACGTCTCACACTTGACAGGTGATCTTCAAGGGCAGGTGCTTTGAAAGTCAGCGCGACCAGACTGACAAGTCCAGCTTCACTTTTGAACTCTTTGCTGCCTTAGATGAAGCATCATTCAGGGCTGTCTGTAAACAGCTGTTGGACACGGGTAGATTTGGGGAACTGCTGTCTCCTTGTGTATAGTAACAGGGCTTTTGCCAACTCATTGGAACAACCAAGGTGGAGGAGATACACCAACAACATAAATTTTTGCATTATGATCACAGGAGTCAAGATAAAAAACAAGGGGCTGGCACTGTGGCGTAGTGGGCTAAGTCTCTGCTTGCGGCACCGGCATCCCATGCCGGTGTGAGTCCTGGCTGCTCCACTTCTGATGCAGCTCCCTGCCAGTGACCTGAGAAAGCCGTGAAAGATGGCCCTAGTGCTTGGGTCCCTGCACTGGGAGACCCGATCAGGCCAGTTTTGGCTGTTATGGCCATTTGGGGAGTGAACCCGCAGATGGAAGATCTCTGTGTCTGTTCCTCTCTCTGTCTGCAACTCTGCCCCTCAAATAAATCAATAAATCATTTTTTAAAAAAATTGCAGATAAAAAAGAGCAGCAGGGCTGGCATTGTGGTACAGTGGGTTAAGCCTCTGCCTGTGGCACCAGCATCCCCTATGAGAGTGGTTCGAGTCCCAGCGGTTCCTCTACTGATCCAGCTCTCTGCTATGGCCTGGGAAAGCAGTGGAAGATGGCCCAAGTCCTTGTGCCCCTGCACCCAGGTGGGAGACCTGGAAGAAGCTCCTGGCTTCAGCCTGGCCTAGCCCTGGCTGTTGTGGCCATTTGGGGAGTGAACTGTAACTCCACCTGTCAAATATATGTTAAAAATAAATAAATAAAAGGTCACTGGAAGTAACAGATTGAGATGGGGGAGCGGCTCCCCGAGGCTTGTACGTCAGGCAAGAAAAAGCAAGAGAAGTGCAGGCAGTGCCAGCAGCTGCTCCCTTGCAAAGGAGAAGGGGCGAGGATCAGGCGAGGTTCGGAGAGGAAAGGAGCCTAAACCTACAGAGGGAGCCTTGGCTGCTCCCTGTCTCCCGGGCATCTCGTGGGTCACTTGCAGGGTCTTAGGATCCTCACCACCTCCCTGTGGATAACTGCACTGCATCGTCTGATCTGTGTGGTAGGAAGGGCCCAAGAGAATCCCAGCCTGAAAGAGAGGTGGAGATAACTTGTGCTGGAGACAGAGAGAGGGGGGGGCTGAGACCCCTGGAGACGGGGGAGGGGACAGAGAGAGAGGGGGCTGAGACCCCTGGAGACGGGGGAGGGGACAGAGCGAGAGGGGAGCTGAGACCCCGGGACTTCCACTGCTGTGTTTCCTAATCCCTGGGCTGGTGACACCAGGAGTAGCTGGGGCACAATGCTCAGGCAGCTGCACCGGCACCTCTCACACCAGCTTGCTGATCGTGGGGACCTGGCAGAGGCTAGCCAGAGGCTTCCGTGACGGGTGCCTGTCTCCCGGGTGCACAGCCCTTTTGGGGACATAGCTGCCCCCAGGGCCCACCTTTCCCAGCCTTCCTTGCATCTGGAGAGCCCCATTCTGACATCTCAGCAAGTCCTGTGTGACTGTGGTCACCAGGCACTGAAGGTCACAGTGGCAAATGAATGAATGAATGCAGAGAGAGAGAGAGAGAGAGAGAGCGAGGTCTCCTCTACCTCCCCCTTATTCCACCACCCCCGACCGAGAACAGCAGCTCTGGTATTACCGTGATGTGTTATGTTGCCAAAATGTTGGCGTTGGTTTGTTTCAGCAACTAGCATTTCTTACCTAGGATCCAGGCTTACTGCGAGCAATGTAACAGCTGACCCCCGTGGACGGCCTGCATGGACTGTGATCACCCCCATTTTGCAGATGGAGAGAGAGAGAGGGATCGGCTGGCCCAGGATGGTACCTTCATTTGCCAAGTCCCTCAGTGTTTCTGAGGGGCTGTTTGGTGCTAGCACTGGGGAGACAGAGTCCCAGCCCACTGCAGCTGGTGCTCGGCGGGGGGGAGGGGATGGGAAAAAGCAGAACAGGGTCCTGCAAGGGGAATGGAGGCAGGCGGTGGGGGTCGAGTGAGGGGTCAGCAACATAAAGGAGCAGGCGCTTGCCCCGTCCTGAGCATCCCCTGAATTCTGCCGCCCAGGTGCTTGCTGCCCCGTGGTCCCAGCTCAGGCCGAGAGGACCCTTGGTGACTTGGAGCTGTGGATGCCTCCCCAGTGAGAGACGTGTGTGCAGACGCTGCAGGAGGTGAGAGGAGAGGCCTTCGGAATTCTGCACAGGAGTAGCAGGGCCAGGGGAGGCGGGAGAGACCAGTGTGGGTGGGAGACAGGTCGTGCAGGGCCTCCTGGCCATGGCGGAGACCTGGTGCTCTGAGTGACAGGAGCCATGAGGGGTGCTGAGCACAGGAAGGGCGTGTCCTGACCTTGGCCCGAGGGATTCCCTCTGTCTGGGTGGAACAGAGGCTGTGGGGATAGGGTGGGGCAGGTGAGCGCAGAGGCGGGGCAGCAGGCTGGAGTGGCCAGGACATGGGGCAGGTGGCGGCTGCCAGCAGCCAGGGTGAGAAGCTGGCCTGTTGTTGATGGTTAGGAGTGGGGTGGGGGAGAGGAGGGGTCATGGAGACCTCTAAGGTTTGTGGCCAGAGCTCGTGGAGGGTTGGAGGCCCTGCTAACTCTGATGGTAGGGCCTGGAAAGAGCCCCTGGGAGAGGAAGGAGCTAGGTCAGCAGTGCAGGGGCTGGGTGGTGAACAGAGTCCCCCAGGCTAGGCTGCTGGGGTGCTCACTCCACTGCTGGACAGCAGGAAGGCATCAGGATGGGGAGTGACTTGACCCAGCAGAACCAAGGTGGCCCCTGAAACCTGTGACTGCACGATTCTCTTTTCTATTCTTTTCTTTCTTAGATTTATTTATTGATTTGAAAGGCAGAGTTACAGAGAAGCAGAGAGAGAGAGAGCGCGAGCGAGCGAGCGAGAGCTCTTCCATCAGCTGGTTCACTCCCCAAATGGCCACAATGGCTGGAGCTGCATTGATCCAAAGCTAGGAGCCAGGAGCTTCTTCCGGGTCTCCTGGGCAGGTGCAGGGGCCCAAGGATTTGGGCCATCTTCTACTGCTTTCCTAGGCCATAGCAGAGAGCTGGATCAGAAGTGGAGCTGCAGGGACTCTAACCAGCTTCCCTATGGGATGCCAGCACCACAGACCCAGGTTTAACTCTCTAAGCCAAGACACCGATCCCTGCATGGTTCTTAAGTGGACACCTGGTGCCACCTGGTGGCTATCTTGGCTCCTTGCAACTGTCAGCTTAGCTGGGCAGCCAAGGGCTGGGTGCCAACCTGGACCCCAGGAAGGCCGGCTCTCTGAGCCTTCCAGGGAGGGATGATGGTCCCGTATCTCATAAGAACCAGAAGGTGGAGGAAAGGGAAGAGACTTGAGGAGCGCGGGGCTTGGGGGCCCCGTATCTGGTTTTGCTTTCTGCTGATTTTTCAATCTTATTCCACCTTCCTTTTCACTGATTTGTTTTTTGCTTAAGTGTTTTTGAGAAAATAATACAAACGAAATAAAAAAAAAACCAATTCAAATCCTATGAAGACAGCACAGGTGGTGAGAAGGAGCCACCTTGCTACCCAGCTCCCTGAGGCAGAGGTGAGCACCTCACAGTGGCTTCCTTCCCCACACCCAGCACACATCCGTTCAGCGATCCTCAAGGGTTTACTGCACAGCAAGCACACCTAGCATGGGCTGCTAGGGCCTGGCCAGGGCTCTGCTTTATCAAAAGAGCCTGGGCCCAAGGCCGGCAAGTTGGGTGGTCTTGTGGCTCACATCTCCCAGGTTGATTTCCTACTTCATACTTCGCAGGTTGCCCTACACACACAATGCTTCTGTTTCTTTTTTTTTTTTTTTAATAGATTTTACTTATTTATTTGAAAGGCAGAGTTTATAAAGAGAGGGAGAGGGAGAAGGAGGGAGGGAGGGAGGAAGAGAGAGAGAGAGAGAGAGAGAGAGAGAGAGAGAGAATCTTCCGTCCACTGGTTCACTCCCCAAATGGCTGCAAGGGCCAGAGCTGTGCTGGTTGAAAGCCAGGAGCCCGGAGCTTCTCCTGGGTCTCCCACTTATGTGGCAGAGGCCCATGGACTTGGGCGGTTTTCTCCTGCACCTGCAGGGAGGTGGATCGGAAGTAGAGCAGCCGGGACTTGAACTGGCGTCTGTATGGGATGCTGGCGGGGCCCGAACGCTGGCCCTCACCTGTTTGATTCTGTCCTGAGTTCTCACAGACTTCCCACCTGGCAAGCTGTGGCTCTCAAAGCTATTTCTGTGGCACCGCCTGCCTCAGCGTGGCACAGCTGCCGAGGTGTGTGACAGCTCCGTTCCTGTTTCTCACTGCACAGGCCTGTTTCTGCTGCCACTTCTGCAGATGGGTCACTGGAGAGGAGGGAGTGAGAGTGAGCGGGGGTGGGAGGAATCCCAGGGCTACACGCGGCAGAGCTCCCGGGGGGCCAGAGCCCCGCCTGTAACCCGTGCTCTGCCTGCTTGCACTTTTGTCTGGTCATTCCCCCCCCCCCCTTCCCACTGGCTTCCTCCCTCCTGGCTGATCCTGCTTGCCCTGCACACCGCCCAGCCTGGCACACCCTCTGCCCATCCTCCAGACAAAGGCCCCTGCCACCCCGCCAGGCTTCCGTCATCACCCTTGTGTCCCTGTGCCCCTCGGCCGGTGGGCTCGGGACAGAGGCCTGGGCTCCGCGGCTGGCATTTGGCAAGCCCCGTGGTGTGCCGGCCACCTTCCGCTGCCCGAGCCTCACCAGGTCAGCTGCTGTGTGAGCTTCTACAGGCAACTCCATGCGTTTGGGGCAGGAGGCGTGTCTTGAGCTTCTCCCACTCCGTGTGCACCTGTGACTGTTGTGGGCTTCCAGGACTCAGGTTCTCCCCAGCACTGTGCCCTTGCATATGCTGCCCCCACCCCGACTGCCATGCCATTCCCAGTGGTCTCTGCCTGAGCCCCCAGCCCCGTGTCGCTCCTCTGCAGCTGCACGTGCACATTTCTCCTTTGGAACAGCTGGGCTGGTGAGCATCCATGGTTCTTGTCAGCCAAGACCTCTCCCAGTCTGGGACACTGAGCTTTCTCCTCCTCCCGGCAGGCAGTGGTTGGTGTCAGGAGGAAGCTGGGAGCTCCTGGGAGCCTCAGGGGCCAGGTGACTGTGGGTCCAACAACTACTGGCTGTAGGGCCTCAGCCGGGTCTCCCAACCTCTGCGTGTCGCAGCTCCTCCTGTCGAGTTGGAACCATACTGGTTTGTGTCCCTTCGGGTTGTATGAGTGTTAAAAGAGCGAAGGCATCTAGTGCTCACAGAACTGGAACTGTGCTGGGGTGGGGGGTTGATCTCCCATCCTCTGGTTCACTCCCCAAATAGCTTCAACTGCCAAAGTTATCTCAGGCCAAGGCCAGGAGTCAGGAGCTCTGTCCAGGTGGTCTTCTGCTGCTTTCCCAGATGCATTAGCAGGAAGCTGGGACACAGCGGAGCAGCCGCGACGCGAAGCTAATCAGCAGTCTGACACCGGTGCGAGCGTTGCTGTGTCACACAACCTGCCCCATCACTGCTTTTTTTTTTTTTTGAGCAAATGACACGCTCAAAAAAGGAGACACTGGCTTCTGTAAGTGATAGCACGACAGGGGACATCATGATAGTTTAATAACAGGTTCTCTCCCTGGCCCCAGACATAATCTTGCCTGTGAGTGTGGGTTTGTCCTGGGACTGCCAGGCCCCAGCCATTCACAGGCCTGCTTAGGAGGCAGAGCTGGGCCTGTCGCTTTGCTTCTGACAGGTTGGGAAGTCTCTTCCTTGTCTGTGCCAAGCACACAGGAGAGTCACTGTCCCTGCAAACCTTGTAAAGTTAAAAAAAATGGCCATCAGGCTGAAAATGGAGAGAAAACGGAGACTACTAAGTGTTTGGAACCCTGCAGAGGGGCGGATGGAGGCCCAGGGCGGGGGAAGGGACTCACTGACGGTGCCAAAGAAGGGTACAGGTGGGGGTAGGGCCAGCACCCAGGTCTCTGGGCCCCTGCTCGCTGCCCCTGGGTGATGACCTTCGGAAACGCCGGAGCCGCAGGCACAGAACCGGGGCTCCCGTCTTCAGGACAGCGAGGGTAGCAGAGCCTGCAGGACCTCTGCCAGCCCCCAGCACTTAGCTGGTTTTCACCACCCGCGGAGGCAGAGGCCGCTGTCATCAGATGGGAGACACCTGCAAAACCCAGGGTCTCCCCAGAAGAAAGCCCAGGGCGTGTCCAGGACGCAAAGCCAAGTGGTCTCTGCTGCTGGACCGAGGCTCTGTGTCCAGGACACCCACCGATAGCCCTGTGCTGAGTGCCCGTGCTGGACACCTCCCATCCGCCCACCCTTCCAAGTCCCTACTCTCGAGTGGTTCCATACTGGCTCTCCACGTCCTCCACGTAGCTTTTCAGAGAATGCAACTGACCCTAGAACTGGAGTTTTGAGTATGTCAGGAGAAGTTAAAAGCTCCTTGGCTGCCTTACTCTGCGCTTAGCGGCCGGGAGTCTAAGAACCGTGGGCCTCAGTCGGCCCATCTGTACAATGGGGCGGCTGGCGCACCTGCTCTCCCGCGGCGCGGCTTTGTAGAATTACCAAGGCCCTCCTTCGCCCCGCCCCGTTCTGGCTGCGCCTGCGCAGCAGCATCGCTCAAGTTCCAGCCCCTTTGGCGCGCTCGAGGACTCGGCGCTCGACGCGTCGGTCAGCCTGTCTGCTTCTGTGGGCGCCGTCGCCGCAGGCGCGCCTGCCGAGCGCCGAGCAGCCGATGGAGATGGCGGACGGGGTTGTGTGAGGGACCGCGGAGGCCCAGAGCCCGGGCCCGAGGACGCGACAGCCCTGCGTGGCCGCGGGAGCCCGACGGGGTACAGAGCCCCAGGCCCGGCCTGAAGGGCTGGGGGCGCCGGAGACGGGCGGCTGTGCGGGCGTGGGATGTGTGTGGTGCGAGCTGTGGCTTTCGGGCCTGCGAGTCGCTCGTGAGTGCGGGGGACGCTCGGGCTCCGCGGTTTGGTGGCTTCCCGGGCGTGGCTGTGCGGTCTCGGCGTTCGTGTCCTCGGTTCGTGCGGCGTCTGTGGTGCCCGCTCCCCCGGGCCGGAGCGGTGCGCGTGTGGCTGTGCGGGGTGTGCGTGAGCTTGTGGGGGCCGTGGTGCCGCGCGGCCGCGGGATGTGGCTTGTGGCGGACGCTGCAGGCCGTGTCGGTTTATATTTATGTTTTTATTTTTTTAACGTAATGCAGGCTGTGAGCGGGTTGCATGGGGGTTCAGTTACGCATGTGCGGTCCGGTTTGGTGGAGTGGGTAACCGTTTGGTTGTGCGATTTTAGAGTTCATTCATTCATTCATTCATTCACTGAGCTTTTCTGTGGGCCTCTGTTGCGGTGTGGCAAGTCCTGGGCTAGCCCATGGGGGTCTGGGGGAACAGGTGCAGGCTGTGCCCCCGGGACGCTGACAGCGTTAGGTGATTTTGGCGCGAGTGTCAATTGGAGCAGGCACCGTGAGGAGCACCGTGCTGGCTCGGAGGCTGGGAGGAGGGGTGACGGGTTGAGGAAGTGACATTTGGGCAGCAGAACGAGGGCTGAGCGGGCGGCAGGGGTGCCGCGGGCTGTGTGTTTGGTTTGTAGGGGCGAGGGCGGACAAGGAAGGGAGCCGCCCGGGGCAGAGCCGCCGCTGGGGACAGCAGATGGGTCCTGCAGCTGCCAGTTCAGTGGCCACCTGCAGCAGCGGCCGCTGGGTCTGTTAACCAGCAAGACAAGCAGTTCCGTTTATCTGTCTTCCCAGGGGTCCGCTCCGTCCGGTCAAAGCTGAGGGTCACTCATTGTCGCTTGAGCAGAAATTTGCCTGCTCCTGTGGGCCGGTTCTGTTTGCACCTGGAGTCTTCCTGAGGTGACGCTGGACGTGACTTTGTCCCGGCCCAGGAAGACCTGAAATGTGACTTTACAAGCCTTGAAATAGTCACGCACTGAGTGTTTTGTTGATTTTTCAGTCAGTGAGTTCAGGGACCGGCTTTGTGGCGCGGGCGGTTATGTCACTGCCTTTGATGCCAGCATCCCATATGGTTTGCCAGTTCCTGTCCTGACTGCTTCACTTATTTTTTTTTTTTTAAGATTTATTTATTTGAAAGGCAGATACAGAGAGAGAGAGAGAAGGAGAGGCAGAGAGAGAGAGAGAAGGGGAGAGAGAGAGAGATGTCTTCCATCCACTGGTTCACTCCCCAAATGGCCCGCAATGGCTAGAGCTGCACCGATCCAAAGCCAAGAGCCAGGAGCTTCTTCCGGTCTCCCATGCGGGTGCAGGGGCCCAAGGACTTGGGCCATCTTCGCTGCTTTCCCAGGTCATAGCAGAGAGCTGGATTGGAGGTGGAGCAGCCCGGTCTCCAGCCAGTGCCCATATGGGATGGCAGCACTGTAGGCGGTGGCTTTACACAGCTCCGCCACAGCGCCAGTGCCTGCTTCACTTCTTACCTAACTCCCGGCTAATGTGCTTGGATGGTCCTGCACCCACATGGGAGACCCAAAATGGAGTTCCAGGCTCCTGGCTCCGACTTGACCCAGCCCTGGCAGTTGTGGCCATCTGGGGAGTGCACCAGCAGATGAAAGATCTCTCTCTCCCCTTCTCTCCCTAACTCTGCCTTTCAAATAAAATAAATGTTTTTAAAAATTAGCTAATTCACTAATGGATTTATTGGAGAGGCACAGAAAGAGAAGAGAGCGAGCTATCTATCTACATGTGGTGCATTCCCCAGTGCCCACAGCGTCCTGGGTTAGCACTGAAGCTGGGAGCGGAATACTCAGGCTAGGTTTTCCAGTGAGTGGCAGGAACCACATTACTTGAGCTCCTGCCCCTAGGATCTGCAGTAGCAGGAAACAGCTCAGGAGCCAGAGTGGGTATCAGACCTGTGCGCTCTGTTATGGGATGGGGGGGGGGGGGTCTGTAACAGCTAGGCCAACGGCCCATCTCAACTCTTTCACTTGTGAAACAGTGAGAGCCTCAGGTTTGTGGTTCAGCTCGTTCACTGGTTTATAAATCTAGTAAGCCTGGAGAGACAGGACTCTACAAAGATAAAACACAAAACGGATTTTCCTTTTGATTATCAGATATCGATATCCCTCCTTAGAATATGGCTGGGAGCTTTGTTTCATTATAGCAGACACTTTTTAAAATGTTCTTTTATTTACTTCCAGAATATTTATTTACTTATTTGGAAGGCAGAGTGACAGACAAGTGTCTTCTATCTGCTGGTTCATTCCCCAAATGCCTGAAAGAGCCAGGGGGAAGGCCCAGCTGAAGCCAAGAGCCTGGAACTCAGTCCAGACTGTCTGGGTGCCCAGTGCCCTCACCATCACCTGCTGGACCCCAGGGTGCACATAAGCAGCAATGTGGAGTTGCAAGCAGTGTTGGGGCTCAGCTCCAGGCACTCCAGGCTCATCTTAACCACCGCGCCAAACACCCATCCCCATATTTAAGAAAGATATCTTCCCAGTATCCGAACAAATGATCAAGGTGTACAGTCAAATAAAAACTTCTGCTTGTTGATAACTACTTACGACTCTTCTCCAGCTGCTAAAATGTTTGCAGATTATTAAGAAAGTGCATGGGGCCGGCGCCGTGGCTCACTTGGTTAATCCTCTGCCTGCGGCGCCAGCATCCCATGTGGGCGCCGGGTTCTATTCCCGGCTGCTCCTCTTCCAGTCCAGCTCTCTGCTGGGGCCCGGGCAAGGCAGTGGAGGATGGCCTGAGTGCTTGGGTCCTGCACCTGCATGGGAGACCAGAAGAAGCACCTGGCTCCTGGCTTTGGATCTATGCAGCGCTGGCTGTGGCGGCCCTTTGGGAAGTGAACCAACGAAGGGAAGACCTTTCTCTTTGTCTCTTTGTCTCACTGTCTATAACTCTACCTGTCAAATAAATAAATAAATAAAAAGTGCATTATTTAGCGTGAGTGTAACAAGTGCCTTGATGCTGTGTTTTCTTGTCTTCAAGAATCTATGTAGTTGCTGTTTTCCAGTGATGTTCTTGTGTCTTAGGTTTGCTTAGTATAAGGATTTGGGAAACAGTTTGTTCTCTCCAACTTAACACCAAATAAACACTGAGTATCCTTGTTGAAACTGTGAAAAAAAGAAAGAGAGTCCTCAGTTGTTGCTAAATTTCCTGAATTGGCTTTCCTTTCTGTCTTTCTTTCTTAGAGCTCCTGCTCCTGCAGAGAGGACACCTCAGCCAGGGCCATGACGAGGCCACTTCCCCGTCACGCGTGTATGGTTCGGCTAAGTTAACGCTGCAGGAGCCTGGGGAGGAACCACGCTGACTGTTGGCATGAGGCCGCTGCCTTCCCAGAGCTGAGAGGGGCACCACCATGGCCTCTTTGGATGACCCGGGAGAAGTGAGGGAGGGCTTCCTCTGCCCCCTGTGCCTGAAGGACCTGCAGTCATTCTATCAGCTCCAGTCCCATTACGAGGAAGAGCACTCGGGCGAGGACCGCGATGTCAGAGGGCAAATTAAAAGTAAGAGGCGAGGGTCTTGCCTGTGCCGTTCCGTGAGCGAGAGCTTGAATTCGTGGGATGGTTTCCATCCGCCTCCGTGTTGCCGCTGGAGCAGGAGCGTGATAATAGTAACAAGCAGATGTCTGGCCCTTGCCCTGTGCCAGGCATGGTTCCAATCTCCCCATGTATTTATTTCCTTTAATCTTCACAGTAGCTGTGTGGGTAGGAGTCTCAGACACGGAAAGATTAGATAACTTGGCTAAGGGCACGTGTGAGGCAGAGCCTGATTTTGAGTGTAGTGAATGTAGTCACTGTGATCTCCTGTCTCTCGCTAGACAATTCTAGTTTTGTTAACCAGGGTTACGAGGGTTTGGAGAGGAATTGCTTTCTTTTGCCTTGAAAGTGGAAGTGCGTTGTGTACCTGTTGGCCTGTCACGAGTTTAAGCCTCCCACCATCATTCCTACCCCAAGTGGACCTTGCTGTCTACAGTCCAGGAAACGCAGTGGTTTAAAAAAACCCAAAATTAAACCTTGGTTTTTGAGCTTCCAAGGGCTCAGGTCTTAGAAAATTGTAGGAAAAATTTTTCAGAATTTGACTATATATGTGTTTTTTCTATTTTCTACACTTTAATTTTGAACTCCCAACTGAGATGTTTTCTCCTGTGGAATTTTGTTTCGTGCTTGTTTAGCCGACTTGCTTCTCACACTTGGCAGCATTTCTGAGGTTGGGAGATTCCAAAAACTTGGGTGCTACATTCACCATCTTGGTTGGGTGGGAGAGAAAGACATGATCCTAAGTGGTATTCTGAAGTGGCCCCCAAACTTAGGAGTCATGTGCACCTGGTAATCACATAGTTGTCCCTGGAGTCCACTTCAGGTCTCTAGGAAAAAAGAATTGCTGGAAACATCCATCCACAGACACGACAGAGTCAAACATTTCTGGACTCCTGAGGACTTTGCTTGTCAGAGTGACTTCTGACTGCAAGGCTGGAGCAGAGCCTTAGCTGGTGGGAAGCAAAACCCCCCAAAACCTGTGTTTGCGTAGTTTTCAGAGTTTCTCTCACATACACTGTGATTTCATTTGACTACCAGCAACCATGGGGGACTGTGGTGGTCTGATTTTACAGTGAGGAGGCTTCTGAGGCGACCGGGCCGAGCTAGCCCTGCATCCCAGGTCATCGATCACCTCTGAGCCCACTACTTCTCTTTCCGTGGGGCAGCGCTGGGGATGAGGCCCTGTGCACATTCCATTCACAGCACGCATTACAGCTTCTTGGGAAAAAGGTAAAACCCGACCTAATCATGAAAGCTTCCTTGACAAGTGAAGGGCTGCCATGGTTTAATGAGCGCCCAGTCCTGGTGGCAACTGGCCTGTGTCGTATCGCACGCCATCCCTCAGACTGGTGGTGCTGGTGGTCGACAGGTCAGAGAACGTCTGCAGAGTGCCTTGATGGCCTTTTAAAAGAGGAAATGTGTTTAAGTTCATTTAGGGAATGACAGGGGCTCTATTAGGGAGTGCTGGGTAAAATGAAAATTTTGATCTTAAAAGATTGCTTTAGTATTTCCCAGTACTCAGTTGCTTTCTCATTAGTGGTTAAATCTTGAGTGATTTCTGTTTCTTTCTGCCACTAAACTGGTAAAAAATGGTAGCAATCCTTTGACACTTAGTATTAGTACTTTGTGGAGTTTTTATGACTTTGAAGGTCTCTGTTCCTTAAATGACATTAAAGACACCCCCACAGCTTTTCAAAAGTCTAGGTGAATGCAGACCCAGAGGGGCCAGCAGTACATACTCTATGCCAATGGTCATTTCTTTAGTCAGCAAGGAATTCAGAATTAGGCGAGTTAAGTCTTAAAGATTGAAATCAAAGACTTTTGAAAAGTCTTTCAAAAGCAGATCACTTCTCCTTTGGTCTTTTGGTTCTCAGAAATCTTACGACATAGATAGTGTTAGGCAAGTGAAAAATTAAACCCAGAAGAGCAAACTGTGGCATCAGGTTTCGAAGGCATTAAGAAAAGATGAGCTGATGAATGGTCATGAAGAAGTGGCCCATGGGCCAGCGCCGTGGCTCACTAGGCTAATCTTCCGCCTGTGGCGCCGGCACCCCAGGTTCTAGTCCTGGTTGGGGCGCCAGATTCTGTCTCGGTTGCTCCTCTTCCAGTCCAGCTCTCTGCTGTGGCCCGGGAGTGCAGTGGAGGATGGCCCAAGTGCTTGGGCCCTGAGCCTGCATGGGAGACCAGGAGAAGCACCTGGCTCCTGGCTTCGGATCGGTGCAGTGCGCTGACCACAACGCACCGGCTGTAGCGGCCACTTGGGGGGTGAACCACCGGCCAAAGGAAGACCTTTCTCTGTCTCTGTCTCTCTCACTGTCTAACTCTGCCTGTCAAAAAAAAAAAAAAAAAAGAAGTGGCCCATGGATATGAGTCCAGTCCTGGTTCAGCCATGGTGTAGCCCATTTACAGTAAGTAGGAGAAATCTGGTTGAAAATTATTTGTAGCTTCTGCTTTCTGTTTCTTTGAATGTGTGCTTTGGGGTTTGTTCTTAACTGGCCCCATCTGGAAGGGTTACACCCAGACTGGGAATGCTGCCAGGCAGTTTTTTCTGTATCTTCCAGAGTGGCTAATGCATAGACTGCCTGTTTAACTTGACACGGTTTAGTCTTGTTTGCAGAAAGGAATTGTTTGCTAACTGGTGTTTCCTGTCTGCTAGACCCTTTGTTCACATCCGCAGCTCCCTCTTCCCTGTTGTTCGAAAAGACTACTTTAACAGGCTCCCAAGGGTGTGCCCTATGTCTGGCATTTTTCCAGTTGCAAAAAACCATCTTGCAGTGGCTGATAGCCTAAGAATTTATGTATTGGGGTGACTGACAAAGACCCACCTATCTCATTCCTACTCCCTTCCTGCTAGCCCCACCCCGTGCCACCATGTCTGCATTTACTTAGGGTTTTGAAAAGCTGTGGAAAAAATAAATAAAAGCTCTGGGATTATTGTTAATGTCATTCAAGTCAGAGGACATTTCAGAGTCATGGGAACTCTATGAGGTATTGATATTAGGTGTTAATGACATTTTGGATTAAATGTGATATTTTGTACAAGAGTTTTGCAGGGATGGGGAACGTTTAGCTGGTGAAATCATTTGGTCCTTTGCCTGCCAAGGCAACCACATGTGGGACTCAAAATCAATGAACCTATTGCAGGCTAATTTTTAAGTTGATAATTTTGTACAGACTGTGAATGATGTCACAGATACGCAAATGGCTCTTGGCAGAAAGGGATAGCAGTCACCCAGGACTTAAGGACACCAGTGATAGAGCAGTTTAGAACTGAGAATTATTTTTTATTCCTTGCCGGTTGATTGTTGTGTTTTAACTGTGGTCCTGCAGAACCGCAGCACAGGTGGCGGAACCCTGTTCTGCAGAAGCCGCATTCACGGATCAGTGCTAGCTGTGGGAGAGCTGGGCTCTTGTTACAGTAGTGGGAGGTGTCTACTTCCAGCCCTCCTGTGTCTAAGATTCTTGATCCTGAGTGAAGCATGTTTCTCTCTATCTTTGCTGTCATTTCCTCCTGTTTAGGCAGGGCTATGTCTTGCCTTAGGAAGTTGTGAGCAATGAACTTATACAGTGTGTTTGAAGACGACTTTTGTTGTGCCTGGTTCCCACAGTGACTCAGTCCAGGAGATGTTCATTTTCTTACTAGCCTGGTTCCCTTTGTGTTAGGTTGCAGATACATGTATTTCTTGAAGCTTTTGTAAATATTATCACCGTTATCTTCAGTAAGCAGCTAAGCAGTTATGGAGCAAAGAGGAGCTCTGTGTCCAATTGTAGATTATGGAGAACAGCTGTGCAGGGCTCTCGAGAAATGAGCAATGTTTACTTGTGAATATCAAGGGTAAATAAATTAGCACCATTGAATTTGATTAAAAATTTTTTATTTTAATTGAGAAGTTTATATATACGTTTATAAAAGAGTTTATGAACTTATTTGAAAGCCACTGTGACACAGAGTAGGTGGGAGTAGAGAGAGAAATGGAGAAAAATCTTGCATCTGCTGGCTCACTCCCTAAATGGCTGCAACAGCCAGCTTTGGAGCCAGGAACTCCATCCGGGTCTCCCACAAGTGTGGCAGCCATCCATCTTCTCTGCCATCCCAGTACATGAGCAGAAAGCTGGATTGGAAGTGGACCAGCCAGCACACAGGCACGCACTCCAGTACGGGATTCCAGTGTCACAAATGGTGACTTAACTTGCGGCTCAGTGACACTAGCACCTATACATAAGTTTTTCAGTGTACAGTTAACTTTTGACAAACTTGAATACTCATATAACCACCAACTCAATTAAGAGACAGGAAAAAAACACTTTCATCACCCTGTTTGCATTTAGTTTAACACTTGTATTTCACTGGGCTCTTAAATTAGGCAGTGAAAGGCCAGTGTTGCGGTGTAGTGATAAAGATGCCACCTACAATGCTGACATCCCTTATGGGCACTGGGTTGAGTCCTGCTGCTCCACTTCTGATCCAGCTCCATGCTAATGGCCTGGGAAAAGCAGCAGAAGATGGCCCAGGTGGGCTCCTGCTACCCACAGGGGAGACCTGAAGGAAGCTCCTGACTCCTGGCTTCAGCCTGGCCCTGTCCCTGCTGTTGCGGCCATTTGGGGAGTGAACCAGCGAATGGAAGATCTCTGACTCTTGTCCTCTGTCTGAAACTCTGACTTGCAAGTAGGTAAATAAGTCCTAGAAAAAAGGAAGGAAGGAAGGTAGGTCAGAGTTATAGATGTCTGCAACAGCTGGGACTGGGCCAGGCTGAAGCCGGGAGCCACAGGCTTCTTGCAGATCTCCCACATGGGTAGCAGGCCCAAGCTCTTGGGCCATTCAGGAGCTGGATTGAAAGTAGAGCAGCCAGTTCTCAAACCGGCACCCAAATGGGATGCTGGCATCGCAGACAGAGGCTTAATTTGCTCTGACACAACCCTGGCTCCTAACTTGCAGATAAAGAAATAAATCTTTAAAAAAAGTAATAGTAAGCCTATATATTGGCCACATAAACAGTCCTAATGCTCATACTGACTATAGCTCTGTGGTATTTGTATAGAGTGTTTAGATATTTATTGTTGCATTTCATTTGGGATCCAAGTATTTCTTGTACATTTTTTTAAACAAAGGACATGTAGTCCATCAATTACTGTTTTTGAGATTTCCCTTGACTTGTTATGGGGTGTTCTAAATAGGATCATTTGTGTTGTATGTTTAAAGGTCTTGTCCAGAAGGCTAAGAAAGCAAAGAACAAGCTGTTGAAACGAGAAGGTGATGATCGAGCAGAATCAGGGGCCCAAGGATATGAGTCTTTCAGCTATGGAGGGGTTGATCCTTACATGTGGGAACCCCAAGAACTTGGTAAGAAATCATTTCATTCATTCGGCAAATAGCCATTGAATAGCTACCTTGTGCTGCATAGTGTTTTAAGAAGTAATTGAAGAAGCAGCGTAAATCAAAGTGGCCTGACCTTCTCAAGAACCATGTTGAGAAATGAGGGACTGGAGAAGAAGGAGGTGTGCGTGTGCTCTGTGTTAGTGCTGTTCACTGCTATATACAGGTGCTCTCATTGATTCTTCACTGCACCCCACAAGAACCTGCCTGGGGTCAAACAGATGGTGATCTGCACACGTGGGGTGTGATTCCAGGTGTCTGACATCAGCCTGGGCTGTCTCCATTGCTGGGCTGTCTACTCTCACCCGGGACATGGCTTGAGTAGTGAGAGACATGGTGTGTATACAGCTTACTTTTCTAAAATGCATGGTTATGGCACCATCTATTTACTTTCAAAATGATCATCATTTTAAGGTGATGAAAATGTTCAAAATTTACTGTGATGTGTGGTTCTATTAATATAGTTAAATCCATTGAATTTGTATATCTTAAAAGGTGAATTGTAGGTGTGTGGATTAGATCTAAATAAAGATGTTATCAAAAAGATCACACCACACACTGCATTAAATAATCATATATCATTTAACTGTTGAATGATAATAGTCATTAATATAATAAAATACTTTCTGGCTATGAAATGGATAAATAGTCATTCCTTCTTAGTGCTTTGTTATTCTTTCATGTTCAAGATCTTGTTCACCTTTCACAAAATCCTTGGGACACAGAATGGCTAGTGATGCTCATTCCCTATTTGTGGATGAGAAAGCTGAGATTCAGAGAAAGAAAGTGATTTGTATCCAGGGTCAGCTACTGTGTCCTTACAGTGCCACTTTACAGAAAGTGTCATTTTAGATGAGAAAAGGGGGGGGGGGTGTTGCTTTAAAAATAGTCCTGTATACCTATGTAATGATGAGTTAAGTGTTTATAGTCATCCCAGGGCCGGCACTGTGGTGCAGCAGGTTAAAGCCCTGGCCCTAGGTGCTGGCATCCCATATGGGTGCCAGTTCTGGTCCTGGCTGCTCCTCTTCTGATCCAGCTCTCTGCTGTGGCCTGGGAAAGCATTGGAGGATGGCCCAAGTCCTTTGGCTCCTGTACCCATGTGCCCCTGTACACATGGGAGACCTGGAAGAAACTTCTGGCTCCTGGCTTCAGATTGGCTCAGCTCTAATCATTGAGGCCATTTGGGGAGTGAATCAGAGAATGGAAGAACTCTGTCTGTACCTCTCTGTGTAGCTCTGTCTTTCAAATAGATAAAATGAATCTTAAAAAAAACAACATTGAGGGAACTTCACAAAGGTCATGGAAAAATGGAATTAAAAATAATAAAATGTATAAATTTTATTCTCTAAGTTCCATCAAATTCAAGATACTTTTATAAGTGATGATACCAGCTATTTCTTCCATCCCTAAAGATCCAAGAGTTCTGGTAATCTAACTATGTCAATGAAGTATTTTTATACATTGTTTACATTGTTACCTGAAGAAAAATGTTTTTTTTTTTTTTAACAATTTCTTAAGATTAGGAAGCAAAAAGAATTCAGAAGGAGCCAGATCAGAACTGTAAGGTGAACACCTCGTGATTTCTCATGGAAAATCTCATGAAGTTGCGCTGTTTGATGAGAGCAATGAATAAGAGCATTGTCCTGGTAGAGAAGGACAGGACGTTTTCCATGGGTGTTTTTCTGCTAAAGCTTTAGCCAACGTTTCTCTGCACACTCTCATAATAAGTAGATGTTGTCATTCTTTGATCCTCCACAGAGTCAACAGGCAAAATGTTTTGGGCATTCCAAAAAGTGTTTGTGTGGTCTTTGCTCTTGACTGGTTCTCTTCTGTTTCTGCTTTGGTTGGATCACTTGTACCTCTTGGTAGCCATTGTTTGTGCTTTGTCTTCAGGACTATTCTGGTAAAGTTGTGTTTCACCTCCTGTTCCAGTTCTTTGAAGAAATGCTCTGGATCTTGATCTCACTTGTTTAAAATTTCCATTGAAAGCTCTGCTCTTGGCTGTGGCTATCTAGGTGCAGAAAGCTTGCTGCATTTTAATCTTTCAGTCAGAATTGTATTAGCTGAACTCAACAGGCTAATCCTCCGCTTTGTGGTGCCAGCACACCAGATTCTGTCCCGGTTGCCCCTCTTCCAGGCCAGCTCTCTGCTGTGGCCCAGGAGTGCAGTGGAGGATGGCCCAAGTGCTTGGGCCCTGCACCCCATGGGAGACCAGGAGAAGCACCTGGCTCCTGCCTTCGGATCAGCGCGGTGTGCCGGCCGCAGCGTGGTGGCCATTAGAGGGTGAACCAACGGCAAAGGAAGACCTTTCTTCTGTCTCTCTCTCTTACTGTCCACTCTGCCTGTCAAAAAAAAAAAAAAAAAAAGAAAAGAAAAGAAAGAAAGAAAAAGAATTGTACTAGCTGCACTGTTGGAGATGTCTGTGGTGTGGGCAGCTGTTTCAGCTGTTAAACGTCAACCCTCTTCAGTTAGAGTGCAAGCGAGATGAATTTTTCCCTTGTAAATTGACATGGGTGGTCTGTTGCTGAGGGCTTTATTGTCAATATCATGTTGTCCCTTCTTAAAAGGAATTATCCATTTTTTTTTTCTTTTTATTTGACAGGTAGAGTTATAGACAGTGAAAGAGAGAGACAGAGAAAGGTCTTCCCTCCGTTGGTTCACCCCCCAAATGGCTGCTACGGCCAGTGCTGCGCCGATCTGAAGCCAGGAGCCAGGTGCTTCTTCCTGGTCTCCCATGCGGGTGCAGGGCCCAAGCACTTGGGCCATCCTCCACTGCCTTCCCAGGCCACAGCAGAGAGCTGGCCTGGAAGAGGAGCAACTGGGACAGAATCCGGTGCCCATATGGGATGCCAGTGTCACAGGCGGAGGGTTTACCAAGTGAACCATGGCTCCGGCCGAGAATTATCCATTTGTAAATTGCTATTTTGTGGGGCCTTTGTCCCCATAAACTTTTCTTAAAGCACCAATAATTTTACCATTTTTCCACCCAAGCTTCACCATAAATTTGATATTTGTCCTTGTTTTAATTTTAGGAGAATTCATGTTGCTCTCAAAAGAGTGCTTTTTGTACTGTTGGCAAATCTTTCTTAGTGTCTCAAACTAGGTCCTTTTCAGACATGTTGTAGCAAATTAACTAATATGAGTTTATTTTGGAGCAAAAATATTTTTTGAAATCCATGCATGGTTTTTTCATAATATACATTTTCCATGATCGTTTTGAAGATTTCCTTGTATACACAATTTTTTAAAATTAATTTATTTATTTGAAAGTCAGAGTTACACAGAGAGAGAAGGAGAGGCAGAGAGAGAGAGAGAGGGAGAGAGGGAGTCTCCCATTGCTGGTTCACTCCCTAATTGACTGCAATGGCCAGAGCTACACCAATCCAAAGCCAGGAGCCAGGAGCTTCTTCCGGGTCTCCCATGTGGGTGCAGGGGCCCAAGGACTTAGGTCCTCTTCTACTTCTTTCCCATAGGAGAGAGCTGGATTGGAAGAAGAGCATCCAGGACTCGAACTGGTGCCCATATGGGATGGTGGCACTGCAGGCGGCAGTTTTACCTGCTATGCCACAGCACTAGGCCCCCACAATTTCAAAAAATTGTTTTATTTGAAAGGTATAGAGATAGTTTACTGGTTTACTGCTGCTGGTGTACTCTGACTACTGGTTTACTCCTCAAATACCCACAGCAGCCAGAGCTGGGCCAGGCCAAAGCTGGGAGCCTGGAACTCAGTCTAGGGCTTCCACCTGGGAGTCAGGCAGCCATTATCTGCTGCCCCCAGGGTGTGCATTAGCAGGACACACCGGGAGTCAGGAATTGAGCCAGGCACTCCAGTGTGGGCTGCCGGTGTCCCACGTGGTTACTTCACTGCTGCTCTAAAGCCCACCCTCAACAGTCTTTATTTGTCAACTTAAAGTAATCTTTTAACATAAAAGAATGTGGCATATGACAAATTCTATGTTTGGGTCAGCCAGTAAATGTAGAGGTGACCGTTGAGGAGGAGGTGCAGTGAGTGCGCGTAGGGTCGGGGGTGTGCAGCATTGGGGTTTGGAAGAGGTGCGATGGAGCAGCAGGTGTTTCAGGTAGTGAGCTGCATGGTTCCATGTATATCGGGGGCATTAGTCCTGCACGTTTGTCATTTGGCTGCTGGACTGAGGAAGGTAGGAATTCACATAGCTCCTTTCAAGGCCATCTGTTACAATTTCCATGTTTTTGTGCATTTTGAGAAGAAATTTTTTTAAAGATTTTTTATTTATATATTTGAAGGTAGATTTACAGACAGTGAGACAGACAGAAGGGTCTTTCTTCCTTTGGGTCACTCCCCAAAGTGCCGCAATGGCTGGAGCTGCGCCGATCTGAAGCCAGGAGCCAGGAGCTTCTTCCGGGTCTCCTATGCGGGTGCACTTGGGCCATCTTCTACTGCTTTCCTAGGCCATAGCAGAGAGCTGGATTGGAAGAGGGGCAGGTGGAACTGGAGCCAGCGCCCATGAGGGATGATGGCACCGCAGGCGGAAGATTAACCTACTGCACCACAGCGCCGGCGCTGAGAAGAATTGTTTTTATTCTGATGAAAAATCTTGTTGTACCAACTTTACAAAGTACAGAAAAATAGAATAAAAATCACTGGTAACATTACTGTCTTTTTATTTAATAGGCATTCGTGTACAGTCAGTATCCTGAGGGCTTTATAAAATTGACTCAGTCTTCCTAACTGCCCTGTGAAATAGCAACTTGGTATTCCCACTTTGTGGCCTGTTTGATTGTCCCACTTTGTACATGAGTACACGGAGTTACAGAGGCCAGGTGTTTGTCCAAGTCACACAGTGTGCGACAGAATTGCAACTTGAGCACTGGCTGGCTCCAGAGTCCTGGTCCTACCTGCAGGGTTCAGAGACCCCTCGTATTGTACTGTGTGGCCTCCAAGAGCACGTAGTAAATATTTCAGAAATTTCCTTCCAGTTGCTTTCTTAGATTTTGAATTTGTATTAAGACTTTGAAGTCCTAGGATTTCTGCTTGTTTTTGAAATTCACTGACAGCAGCCCGGTGGAGAGGCTCCCTCAGCGAAGTCACATCACTCTTCTCCTGCCTTGCCTTGTTCTAGGTGCTGTGAGAAGCCAGCTTTCTGACTTCAAAAAGCATCGAGCTGCCCGAATTGACCACTATGTTGTTGAAGTCAATAAATTAATAATCAGGTTAGAGAAGGTAAATTTTGTTGTTTTAAAATACTTTTTTTCTGCAAATACAGATTTTTGGGTGGAAAAGCTACATTTCTGTAACATGTATCAAGTTTGTCAGATGCGTCTGGGGCTGTTGGGAAAATAGCCCCAGCATTGAGGAGGGCGCAGTGAGCAGTTCTGGCCCGGCTGGCTTCCCTGCTGATCCAGTGCCAAATGGCACTGGTTGACACCCAGCACACGCCAGCTCCCCCTTTCCTTCCTGTGAAGCCCACTTGGCTTCTGGAAGCTTCTCTGCCTTCCTCTTTTGGGTGTCCCAGGCACTGTCACTCAGCCGTGTGTAGTGTGTGATGTCATCTGAGGGAGAGCCGGTCTGAGCCAGTGCCAGGGTTCGGTGCGGGGACGTCTGTCCTGTGGTGTGAGTGTGTCTGCAGAGCCGTGATCGCTGTTGTGTATGACCTGGATGGGGAGTGGTGGGCCTGGGGCAGCCACAGGCACTGCTCTCTGGATGTCCTTGTCAGGCAGGAATATGTGGCCTGTGGATTGTCCAGGAGTTCTTTGGGGAGGTGGGAATTTCCCTTTGCTTCCTGTCCTGGACCCTGCCCCGTCCCTGCCCCTTCTGGGTTATTGCCAAAATGGTACTGGTGATAGAGGTCGGAATTGGGTTGTAGGAGGGAAGGTGTCTTCTAGATGTAAAAATAATACCGTGTCCCAGGTAGACTTGCTTTGGAGCTTTGTGGGGTGAAGACACACGAGACGCCAGCAGTGCAAAGTGTGGAATGACTGCAACTATCACTGATTAATTCCATATGGCCCTCTTTTCTCCTGCTCAGCTCACGGCATTTGACAGAGCGAATACTGAGTCTGCAAAGATTCGAGGTAACTTTGGGACTTTTTCTCACATTCATTCTCTATTTTACCTTTGTCCCTGACCAAATCTCATTTTGTAATGGTGTACTTTCTTTGTTGGCTTGCTTTTTGGTTTGTTCTTCTCGCAGCAATAGAAAAGTCTGTGGTGCCTTGGGTCAATGACCAGGACGTCCCTTTCTGCCCAGACTGTGGGAATAAATTCAGCATCCGTAACCGCCGCCACCACTGCCGCCTCTGTGGCTCTATCATGTGCAAGAAGTGCACGGAGCTCATCAGCCTTCCCTTTGCAAGTAGGTGACGTGATGGTGGGCGCTGCAGCCTGGCGTCCTCTTGGGACGAACACTGGGACTGTGGGGCCTTTTTGTTTCTGAATGGGCCATAGGTTCTTCATTAACTCGTGTGTTGGTTCCCTGAAACCCAGGGCAGCCTAGATGCTGTGCTAGGGGCTGGGGTACAGAGGTTTGGAATAGGAGTTGGCAAATAGTTTTTGAAAAGGACCGGATAGGGCCAGCGCCGTGGCTCAACAGGCTAACCCTCCACCTTGCGGCGCTGGCACACCGGGTTCTAGTCCCGGTCGGGGCACCGGATTCTGTCCCGGTTGCCCCTCTTCCAGGCCAGCTCTCTGCTGTGGCCCGGGAGTGCAGTGGAGGATGGCCCAAGTGCTTGGGCCCTGCACCCCATGGGAGACCAGGTAAAAGCACCTAGCACCTGGCTCCTGCCTTCGGATCAGCGCGCTGCGCCAGCCGCAGCCTGCTGGCCGCAGCGGCCATTGAAGGGTGAACCAACGGCAAAGGAAGACCTTTCTCTCTGTTTCTCTTACTGTCCACTCTGCCTGTCCAAAAAAAAAAAAAAAAAGAAAAGAAAAGGACCAGATAGTAAATATTTCAGGCTTTGTGGGGCATGTATGGCACCTGTGACATTTCTTCTTTTTCAAATGCCCTTCTAAAAATGTGAAAACTGTCCTTGACTTGAGGGCCATTCAAAAACTGGCTGCCGCTGGACGTGGCTCACAGGGTCCTCACCAGCCCACCTCAGTTGTCCTTTCCCGTGGAGTCCAGCATCTAGCAGGAGATAGAGACTCACAGAGAAATCAGTGCTTTGAAAAGAGATCTACGCAGTGAGGCACCCAGGAGAGGCTGAGCAACTCTGTTAGCTCTTCTTGGAAGTGGTAGAAGCAGCTTTTTTTTTTTTTTTTTTTTACAGGCAGAGTGGACAGTGAGAGAGAGAGACAGAGAGAAAGGTCTTCCTTTGCCGTTGGTTCAACCTCCAATGGCCGCCGCGGTCGGCGCGCTGCGGCCGGCGCACCGCGCTCGTCCGATGGCAGGAGCCAGGAGCCAGGTGCTTTTCCTGGTCTCCCCATGGGGTGCAGGGCCCAAGCACCTGGGCCATCCTCCACTGCACTCCTGGGCCACAGCAGAGGGCTGGCCTGGAAGAGGGGCAACCGGGACAGAATCCGGTGCCCCGACCGGGACTAGAACCTGGTGTGCCGGCGCCGCAAGGCGGAGGATTAGCCTGTTGAGCCACGGCGCCGGCCTAGAAGCAGCTTTTTTTTTTCCTTCAAAGATTTTATTTGAGAGGCTGAGTTAACAGAGAGAGGTCTTCCATTTGCTGCTTTGCTGTCCAGGTGGCCGTAATGGCCAGAGCTGAGCTGATCTGAAGCCAGGAGCCAAGAGCTTCTTCCAGGCCTCCCTTTTGGGTTTAGGGGCCCAAGAATTTGGGCCATCTTCCGGTGCTTTCCCAGGCCGTAAGCCCAAAGCTGGATCGGCAGAGGAGCAGTTGGGACTAGAACCGGCACCCACATAGGGTGTCAGTACCACAGGTGGTAGCTTAGCCCGCTATGTCACAGCACCAGCTCTTGCAGAGGAATCTTTGAAAAGAGCCTCTTGTGAAATGAGCCATGGGCTGTTCCTTCCTTCAGGATAAAAGTCACAGATAACTCATTGTCCAGTGGGAGAGACTGTGATGTTGTAATGTGGGAGATACTAGTACTGTGGGAGGCTCAGGAGAGTGAGAACATGGAGATCTGGTTGGGAGGTGGTACTTGGGAAGTACCTTGAGCAATGAGTAGGGTTGCTCAGGAGATGGAGAAGGAAGGAATTCTGGTTAGAGTGGAGAGCACATATAAAGGCCCTGGGTCAGATCAGTAGATGAACACATAGACCCCAGGAGAGGAGTGTGAGAACCGATTTGAGGATTGTGGGAAGGAGGCTGCAAAGGTTAGATGGAACAGGATGCTGCAGACTTGCATCTCAGCTGGTTGTTGAGAAGTTGCTGAAGTTGATCTGACTGGGCTGTTGGGGGTGGATTGTAACCCTGGAGAGTACCACTGACTCTGTGTACTTTGTTGGCCACAGGATGGAGGCCAGAGCAGGCGTGTCTCTAGCCGACTCTCACATCCACCAGGCCCACTTCACCTTACTACTTTGCCTTTCTCCCTGAGACCACTTCCTGTCCCTGAGACTTCATAAGCTATATGCTGGGGACACTGTTTGCCTTCTCTTGGCTCATTGGCCAGTGACGATTGGGCAGCTGCAGTGAGTGACACAGGCTCCTTGGCCAGCTCTGGGGTACACCCTGACTGTTGTAGAGGGAGAAGAGTGGGAAGTGCTCCAAAGTGCACTGTGGTGGGAACTGACCGGAAGGACGGATGTCCCTGGAGGACCTGCCTTTTCAGCTGGGCTTTGGAGAGGGTAGGCACTGGATGTCTTGGGGGTGGTTTCATGAAAGAATTTGAGTGTATCCAAGGCACAGGGCAGAAGGAGGAGTGGGGTGAATGGTAAGGCTAGGTTAGGGGTGGGCCTCCGAGCCTTCTGGGCCATTTGGATCTTGTCTGCGTGGCTCAAGGAGCCCTTTCTCACCACGAGGTCCCACCCCAGGAAGGAGAGAGGCAGGTACTTCTTACCACAGGACGCACTTGACTGTGTCAGTTCCCAGATCTAGTGCCTGTGGACTGGGAGCCTTCAGTTGTGGGGGAAGGGTTAGTTGGATATAGTGGGTTCATGGCTGCCGGTGTTTGGTTTTGACAGACAAGCTCACGAGTGCCAGCAAGGATTCCCTGAGCACGCACACCAGCCCCAGCCAGTCGCCCAACAGTGTCCACGGCTCCCGCCGGGGCAGCATCAGCAGTGTGAGCAGTGTGAGCTCGGTCCTGGATGAGAAGGACGATGACCGGATCCGCTGCTGTACGCACTGCAAGGACACGCTGCTCAAGAGGGAGCAGCAGATCGACGAGAAGGAGCACACGCCCGAGGTCGTGAAGCTCTATGAGGTGACGGAGCGCGCTCCTGGGGCGGATCCGTGGCAGCTGAGATTGCTGCTTGTGCACGAGCCTGCGTGTTCCCGAGAATGCTTTGGGACGCTGCTCATCTGAGTCATTTCTCATTCCTGCTGAAGGGCCAGGGTGTGGTTTCCCAGCCAGGGCCCTGAGTGAGTCAGAGTAGCCCTGTGAGTGCTGCAGCAGACTCCTGCCTTCTTGAGAGCTGGGCCTGGGGCTGGGGACTGTGGTGGTGGCTCGGGGGAAGGGGAGTTAGGGCCGTTGCCATGTGGGTTGCTCCGGGGAGGGTAGAAGCTGGAGATAGCAGAAGCCAGTCCCGGGAAACTTTCTGGGAGTTTGAAGCTCGAAAGTTTGAGAAGGTGTTCCAGATTTCCAGGCTTTATAGGTTTCCTCTTGGAGGCTGCCAGCATCCCTCTCTAGGTCCCTTCAGATACCCCCAGTACTCCTTAGCAACAGTGATCCCAGAGCCCCTTATTAGATACAGACTGTGGGAGGAAATAGTGTGTGCAAAGAACGGCTGGGAGTGAGAGTGGCTCTGCCCGAGTGGCTGGTGAGACCTGTGAGCTCATGAGGAGGGGCTGGGCAGGGTTGTGGTTGGGGAAGGGGTGGGGGAAGCAGCTGCTTTGCAGAACCCCGAGCAGAGGAAGAGCGGGCTTTATCAGTGAAGATCACTCGGTGGCCACTGTCTGCGGTGCTGTAGGGCGGAATGGCCGTGTTGGGGAGCCACGAAATCCTCAAGCTGGTTTGCTCTTTGAACCCATGCTGCAGATGGAGCCATTCTCCATCCTTTGCATGTAATTCCTGACCTGGTAGCTCATTTTTAAAAAAGATTTATTTTTATTTATTTGTAAGAGTTACAGAGAGAGGTAGAGACAGAGAGAGAGTTCTTCCATCCACTGGTTCATTCCCCTAGATGTCTGCAATGGCCAGAGCTGCACCGATCCAAAGGCAGGAGCCAGGAGCTTCTTCTGGGTCTCCCGCGTGGGTGCAGGTGCCCAAAGACTTGGGATATCTGCTATCCCAGGCCACGGCAGAGAGCTGGATCGGAAGAGGAGCACCTGGGACTAGAACCGGTGCCCACATGGGATGCCAATGCTTCAGGCCAGGGCTTTAACCCACTGTGCCAGAGCGCTGGCTCCTGGTATCTCATTTTTAAAAACAAAGTCATTTATCTTTATGCTGTGCCTTTAAGATTTGTTTATTTGAAAGGCAGCGTGACAGAGAGAGAGGGAGAGACAGAGCTCTTTCATGCTCTGATTCGCTCCCCAAATGCCCGCAACAGCCAGGGCTCGACTGTGCCAAAGCCAAGCACTCCATCCAGATCCCCGACAGGGATAGCAGGGACCCAAGGTCCTGGGTCACCATCCACTGCACATTAGCAGGAAGGTGGATTGGAAGTGGACTTGAACCAGCACTTCTGCCAAGCAGCAGCTTAAGCTATCATGGCATAGTGCCCACCCCATAGTGCTTCCTTCTGCTTTGAGGTGAGCCTCGGTGGTGCTGGGTCCTGCTGTGGGCTGATGTTGCCAGCAGAGAGTGTTGCTGCTGGCTCCTTTTCTCTGTCTTGCTGGGTACCTTGGCTTGTGCTCCAGAAGATCTTCTCCCCTTGGAATCGTCCTGTCAGAGGCTCTGCCTTTCCTCTCCTTTCTTGAAAGATTTTTTGCTTGAAAAGCAAATTTAAAAGTTAGGAAATTGATAGAATTTTAAAAACCCACTTTTGGAAAAGGAGCATTTTGTAGTGCATCTCCGGCTGGAGCCTCAGTTCTGGGAAGTTTCTGTGATTGGAGAGCGTCACTCACCACTTGTTTTTGTTCTTAGAAATTGCGACTTTGTATGGACAAGGTTGACCAGAAGGCCCCTGAGTACATCAGGATGGCAGCATCATTAAAGTAAGTTGTCCCCTCTGTTCCAATGCAGTAGTGACTCTTTCAGGTCAGTTTCTCAGTAGCGGAAAATGGGAATCTTAGCTCTAGCCATCGTTTTTCTCTGTTGCCAGTTGAGGAGGTTCTTTATGTCTGTATTTAAGTGGATCCCACGCTGCACGCAGGAGCTTTGTGAATGGTGTGAGAAGAGTGCAGTGGGGCTCGCGCTTGTGCGGGTGAAGAGCTGCTGCAGCGTGGCGTTGAGGCCTCGGGGCTCAGCACAGCCCTTTTCCTTTAAGTAGGGTTTGGCAGGCTCCACCCCCAGGGCAAATCTAGCCTGCCGTTTATTTTTCTTCTTAAATTTAGGTGCATTTTGCCATAAAATCCACCTCCCCCCCTTTTTAAAAGATTTTTATTTATTTATTTATTTGAAAGTCAGAGTTACATAGAGAGAGGAGACGTAGAGAAAGAGAGAGTTTCAGCCGGCGCCGTGGCTCAACAGGCTAATCCTCCACCTTTCGGCGCCGGCACACCGGGTTCTAGTCCTGGTCGGGGCGCTGGATTCTGTCCCGGTTGCCCCTCTTCCAGGCCAGCCCTCTGCTGTGGCCCAGGAGTGCAGTGGAGGATGGCCCAGCTGCTTGGGCCCTGCACCCCATGGGGAGACCAGGAAAAGCACATGGCTCCTGGCTCCTGCCATCGGACGAGCGCGGTGCGCCGGCCGCAGCGCGCTGGCCGTGGCGGCCATTGGAGGGTGAACCAACGGCAAAAGGAAGACCTTTCTGTCTGTCTGTCTCTCTCTCACTGTCCACTCTGCCTGTCAAAAAATAAAAAAAAAAAAAAAAAAGAAAAAAGAAAGAGAGAGTTTCATCTGCTGGTTCACTCCCAGTTGGCCACAACAGCTGGAGCTGTGGAGACTGAAACTAGGAACCAGGAGCTTCTTCCATGTCTCCCATGCAGATACAGGGTCCCAAGGACTTGAGCCATCTTCTTTCTGCTTTCCCAAGCCACAGCGGCGAGCTGGATCAGAAGAGGAGCTGCCAGGACTTGAACCGGCACCCATATGGGATACTGGCACTGCAGGCAGTGGCTTTACCTGCCACGCCACAGTGCCGGTCCCCAAATCCACCTTTTTAAAGTATACCCTTCAGTGGTGTTTAGTGTATTCACAAAGTTGTGCATCCCCTCTGTCTTAATGCCAGACATATTATTTCCCTGATAAGAAACCTTGTATTAGGGGATTGGCGCTGTGGCGCAGTGGGTTAAAGCCCTGGTCTGAAGCACCAGCATCCCATATGGGCGCCGGTTCTAGCCCTGGCTGCTCCTCTTCCGATCCAGCTCTTTGCTATGGCCTGGGATAGCAGTAGAAGATAGCCCAAGTCTGGGCCCCTGCACCCTTATGGGAGACCCAGAAGAAGCTCCTGGTTCCTGGCTTCAGATCGGCGCAGCTCCAGCTGTTGCAGCCACTTGGGGAGTGAAACAGCAGATGGACGACTTCTCTCTCTGTCTCTACCTCTGTCTCTAACTCTCTTTCAAATAAATAAAATAAAGCTTAATAAAAAGAAACCTTGTATTCATTTTTTAAAAATATTTTATTAATTTTATTTGAGAGTTAGAGTTACAAACAGTAAGAGAAGAGGCAGAGAGAAAGGTCTTCCTTCTGTTGGTTCACTCTCCAGATGGCTGCAACAGCCGGAGCCATGCTGATCCTAAGCCAGGATCCAGGTGCTTCTTCCTGGTTTCCCACGTGGGTGCAGGGGCCCAAGGACTTGGGCCATCTTCCACTGCTTTCTCAGGCCATAGCAGAGAGCTGGACTGGAAGAGGGGCAGCCGGGACTAGAATCTGTGCCAGTATGGGATGCTGGTACTGCAGGCAGAGGATTAACCTGCGCCACGGCACCGTCCCCTCTTGTATTCATTATTAATCACCCCTCTCCCTGGTAATGCCTGGTCTAAATCCTGACTCTGTAGTTTTGTCTTTTTTTGGCATTCCCTATAAATACAACTCTAAATATGTAATCTTTTATGTCTGGTTTCCTTCACACAGGCATCATGCACATGTCAGTATGTTATTCCATTTGTTTGAATGTATGTATTTAGCGGATCCATTCATCACTTGATGAACATTTATTTGTGTTGGTTCCACCTGTTAGGAGTAGTTCTCCTACAGTACTCACCTACAGGTCGTTTTGGTGGACACGTTCTCATTTCTGCTTGGTGTTTACCCAGGCTTTCAGCTATTGGTTGATGTAACTGAGACCAGAGGAAGCAGAATTTCTGGTTTGGGCACACCTTGTCATTTTCCACGTGGTTGGCAGTGTGTTCTCATTGCCCGTCTGATGTTCTCTTTGTACAACTGTGCACCGAGAGAATCCTCACATTATAGGACACAGCGGCGTTTTTCCAGCTAGGACTGTTTTATGGCCAGAAAAATAGGGAAAGACAGCAACCCTTTCTGCTTATTTAGCTTGAATTGCTGCTGCCTCTGGCAGGGCGTTGAGGGGCCGTTGCTGAAGCTGAGTGATGTCCTGAAACGTTCTCCTTGGCCCATGGGTCACTGAAGCTATAAAAATGGAAAGCCCTAATCACAGCACTTGGAATTCAGCAGTCTAGGGGTAGTGACAGGCTTGGGAGTGAGCAGTGACATCACGAGATAATTGCTGCTGTGCCTCTGAGACTTGGGCTGAGCCACCTCTGGCCTTCCTTGATAATCCGCACTCTGCCGTGGCCGCACTACTCCCACCTTGCCCGGTTTGGAGTCAAAATGCTTTTTTTAGGCAGGGAGTGATTGTGAGACCCGGACTGTGCCCTGCATGCATGGCTTGCCTGGCCGTCGGGGTTCCCCCAGCAGCACTGCAGCTGTCTTCTTTCCGCTGCGTAGAGTTGACTGAGAGAAGCCGGGTGGCGACTCATTCAGTAAACCACTTGGTGCAGCTTACGATGTACAGGGAAGCTGTTGAGAAGTGAGCGGGCTAGGTTCAGCTGCTGTGTTTTGGTGATGCGATTAAAGTGTCGTTGGGGTCAAGCACACCTCTGTCCCTGTGGGATCTGCAGGTGAGAGAGGGGCTGCCGGTTGAGTTCAGTCCAGGCAGTGAGCACTACGCTGTGCCTGCGAGTCCAAAGTGCCCCTTTGAGAGCATAACTGCATCTGCCCTACGAGGCCCCTGCTACAGTCTCCAGTCGGCATCGGGAAGCTCAGACCAGTGTTCTGTGATTTCTTCTTAGTGCCGGTGAGACAACCTATAGTCTGGAACACGCAAATGACCTTCGAGTGGAGGTGCAGAAGGTGTATGAGCTAATAGACACTTTAAGGTAAGATTTTACCTCTTAGTGCAGAAGTGGGGGGTGGCAAGCACACGTGAGAGGAGGCCTGCGAAGGTGCCAGCTCTGGCACTCACCACTTTTAACTCTTTGTTAAGGAGCTGGTAATTGACACTGACCATGTGTCAGTCCCTGGCTGTTTCCTCAGAGTAGCTCATGTATTGTACCCAGTTGCCCTGTGAGCTAGGGATTCACATACCTGTTTCATAGATGAGGAGAGATGCCGCAGCTGGCAGAGTGATGGAGCCAAGAGAGAAAGAAACCCAGGCTCTTTTTTCAAGTGTGTTCTTGCTCTTCAAGTCCTCAGCTGCTTTTCAAACGTGGTTTGGGTATTGGGGTTCAGTCAGCCCGAATTACAAGAGGTACAGGTACTCCAGGGAGAACTAAGATGAAGGATTTTTGTCCACCAGACATGCAGGGCTGGCTACATAATTCCCAAGGCCCAGAACAAAAGGAACATGCTGACCGCTGTTCAGAATTTATTAAGAATTTTAAGATAGGCACAGTAGAGCATTAAGCCAAGCATGGGGCTCTTCTGAATGCCAGACCCTATGTAGCTGTACAGGTTGTTCACGGGTGAAGCCAGCCCTGTGTGTGTGGTTAGCTCCTTACTGACTGAGCATTTGTCATGCACCCTGGGCTGTGGTAGGGCCCTTGGGTATGGCCAAAGGGTAAGAAGTGGCCTTCTCCTTGGAGGAAACCTGAGTGGAGCCACTCACCTGTTTGTACCCTTCTTCCCGGCGTGAAAGCCTGGTGCCTCCGCAGACTCTGACCCCTGTCTCTGAGGCTGGCAGTGCCCGTTACATTGATGTGTTTGTTCCAATTCAGTAAGAAGATCTTAACCTTAGGCTTGAACCAGGACCCTCCACCACATCCAAACACTTTGCGGCTGCAGAGGATGATCAGATACTCAGCTACACTCTTTGTGCAGGTAAAGCCGTCCTGGGGTGGCACAGACATGCACTTGGCCCATCCTGCTCGTTACCTCTCAGAAGGCAGATGCGTGCCAGTGGCTTGTTTCCTATTTATACATTGATTACTTTTTAGGATTATGAATGCATCATGCCACATGTAGAGAGTCATCTGGATTTCAGACACAAATAACACTACTTCTAATGCTATATCCCCAGTACACTCACTTGTCATTCTGATATATTCATTTTATTTCCATTTGCATTTTAAAATAAATGGTAGTTGTAAGCAGTACATGTTTGCAAGTGTGTGTCTTCCCTTTTCATTGCTGACTTGTATCCTGAGAGCTTTGGTACACAGCCTCGCCACTGTGCTGGGACGCCTGCAGAGTCCTGCTTTGACTGTGTGTGCCGTCCTTCTTTCCCTTCCCTTGCAGTGGCATTTGTGCATTCTCATGTTTTGCTGTTCACAGTGTGGCCAGGCTAGGAAGCTGCCTTAGGATAAGCTCCTAAAGGACTCCCCCAGGTCGCCGGCTGTAAGGTCCCAGGGCAGCCAGACCTTGGTGGTTAGAGCTGTGTTGTGTCTTCTACCTCTGAAAGTGCTTTCTGAGAGTCACAGCAACCTGAGGGCTCCCTGACGGGGACACTCACTAGCGTCCCATGGGGTTACTTCTCTAGCACAGCAGTGGAGAGAATGAGGCCTTGGTGCTAGGATTAGCAGTCGTTTAGTTAGTGCCTGCTGGGTACCAGGCCGCGTTCTAGGTGCCCGAAGTCCTGTAGTGAACAAAGAAAGACACAGATTCCTGTTTGTGAGCCTTACGTTCCTGAGAGAGGGACAGAAAGTAAGCAGCTAACACACTCTGTAAGATGGTGGAAGGTGCCACGGCGAAGGGGAGGGTCTGTGACAGAGCTGACGTCGGGTCCCTGGGCTGTGTGCTGTTGAGCACAAGGGAAAGGCAGGCCCGCTGGGACGCTGACTCTGGCCTTTACAAGGTCAGCTCCTTCCTGCTACCAGAGCTCAGTGTTTCTCCCCGAGGATGAAGTGGCCTCGTTCAAGTGGATGCTTATCACAGGGCTTAAGGTCCATTTTCCCCCATGAAGTTTAAGTGTGAAATTGTCTGTAATTCCCTACAGGAAAAGTTGCTTGGCTTAATGTCACTGCCAACCAAAGAACAATTTGAGGACCTGAAAAAGAAAAGGAAGCAGGAAATGGAGAGGAAGAGGATCATGGAGAGGCAGGTGCGTGGTGTTCAGGCGGGCGGCATCAGCCACTGCCTCCTGGAGGTGTCTGGGGCTGGAGGCCTCTGTGGTCCCAGGAGGTTCTGTGAGGGGGCTGCAGTGAGGGAGAACCTACTGCTCTCTCAAGCTTCCTTTCTTCAGAACCTGTGTCTGGCCTCACGGTCGTCTGCAGAAACCAGAACACTTGTTTGGTTTTCTCGCTGGATCTTGTTTCCCTTTCAGAGGCTTGGCCAGGTGTAGAACTCCAGAGAGGCTGGCGGTTCTCCCCGGGCCGGGGGTTGCTGAGGACCCAGGCACCAGGAGTGTCCTGTAGGACATGTTGGAGTGTGCAGTTAAACAGGCAGTCGTGTGTGTCAGACACGCGCGAGACTCCAGTGTCGAGGACAGTCATGGCCTTGGTGTTGAGGAGCAGTGAGTTTCAGAAGGAGGAAATCTTTACCCTTGTTTCCTGTTATTCATTGTTTTCTTTTAGAAGATCACTATCTGCCTTCCAACCTCCTCCAACCCCCAAATGCAGGCTTGATTTCATTTTAGCCGTTGGCTACATCAGTCATCAGATGGGAGACTGAGTGTCACTGGCCCAGGGATAGAGGGACTGTGGCGAGTGACTGGCAGTGGGGCTGCAGTTGGCCTGGTGACTGTGCTGACCGCCTGGCTTTGGTGTCTCCCCAGGTAGCTCTTGAGTCCCAGCGAAGACTTGAGGAAAGGCAGAGTGGCCTGGCGTCTCGCACGGCCAACGGGGAGCTGGCATCCCTGCCCAGGGGCCCTGCCCCTCTGAGAAAGGCTGAGGGCTGGCTCCCACTGTCAAGATGTCAGGGACAGAGTGAAGACCCCGACCCCCTGCTGCAGCAGATCCACAACATCACGTCATTCATCAGGCAGGCCAGGGCTGCTGGCCGCGCCGACGAGGTGCGCACGCTGCAGGAGAACCTGCGGCAGCTGCAGGACGCCTACGAGCAGCAGCAGGTGGAGAAGGCCATCGAGCTGTCCCGGAGGCAGGCCGAGGAGGAGGACCTGCAGCGGGAGCAGTTGCAGAGGCTCCGGGAGCGGGAATGGGAGCGAGAACTGGAGCAGTTCCGGGTTGCGTCCCTGCACACACGCACTCGGTCTCTGGACTTCAGAGAAATTGGGCCTTTTCAGCTGGAGCCCAGCAGGGAGCCCCGCACCCACCTTGCGTATGCGCTGGATCTGGGCCCTTCCTCGGGGCAGAGCAGCACAGCTCCCACGACCTCTTCCCCCAGCCCAGCGCAGGAGCCCGACCTAGTGTGGGCTGGGCCCTCAGCCTGTGGCCAGGAACGCCCTCCCCAGGGTTCCACGTCTCAGCCAAACGAGGTGCCCTCCCTAAACCCCTTTGAAGAGGAAGACCTCGCCAGCCCCAGAGAGGAGGACCGCACACACCCTTCCGCTGCAGAGGCGTCCGTCAGCCCTGCAGCCCGTGTCCCAAAAGAGTATAATCCCTTTGAGGAAGAGGAGGAAGAGGTCGTGGCAGGGAATCCTTTCACAAGTCCAGACTCGCCGCCGGCGCCCAACCCCTTTGAGGAGGGGGAGGAGTCTCCCCACCTGAGGCCCTCCAGCCCGCCTGTCCCTGGCAACCCCTTTGAGGAGCCTGCTGGTCCCAACCCCTTCGATGTGGACAGTGACAGCGGAGCCGAGGCCGAGGAGCCCATAGAGGAGGAGCTCCTGCTCCAGCAGATCGACAACATCAAGGCCTACATCTTCGATGCCAAGCAGTGCGGCCGCCTGGACGAGGTGGAGGTCCTGACGGAGAACCTGCGGGAGCTGAAGCGCACCCTGGCCAAGCAGAAAGGGGGCCCCGACTGAGCAGCGGTGAAAGGGGTCTGGCAGCTGAAAGGCAGGTGGGATTGGTGGGATGGAGGCAGGGCAGGAGTCCAGATGCACAGTCTGCTGCCTTGTGCTGTGCACTTTGAGGCATTTCCACTACAGATGAACAATAAAATGGGATCCAGAACAGGAAGAATCAGCACTGATGTGCTGCTTTTCCTGTTTTTTTTTTTTTTTTTTTTTTTTTTTTTTTGATTGGAGGTTTTCCCCTTTCAAAGGGACTTCGTAATCTTACTACCCAGGTGAAACTGTTGGGCCCAGGGCATGTACCTCCTGGGTCCCTTTGCTGCTGCCGGGTTGGGTCATTTCTGCAGTGTTAGCAGCTCTTCCTAGGCCCACCCTGAGCCCAGAAGGGCAGGATGGAGTCCCTTAACTACTCTGATCTGGCCCGTGGAAGTCAGCCTCTTGCAGGCCATGGGTTCTGTTTCACCCAGGCCTGTGCAGCAGAGGGGAGAGGGGCTGCGGTGAGGGCAAGAGTCCAGATCCAGGAGAGCCCAGCACCTCTTTTCAGTGTCTTGCAGGATCTGTTTGCCTCTCTGTGTAAGTTCCTGTTTGTCTCTTTCAGAAAGTTAGCTCCCAGTGCAGGGGCAGCAAGGTGGATTTGAGCATGATCTTTTCAGAAAATGGGCGTGGCTAATGTTCTGGTTGATTTTAGTATTTGGGAAAAGAGTTTCTATATATACATGGCTCTGATGGAAATTGTCTATCCCCAGAGAAACCTCCCTGCAGAGTTTTGGCAGAACTACTCTGCTGAGGGCCTCTTCGGAGCGCCCGGTGTGTAATGTAGGAATTGGGGTCAGGAAGCCTCCTGGAGTCACAGGATAAACCACAGGCCAAAGCCGCTCCATCAGCCTTCTTCCTTCTGAATCATCCCGTCCTGACCTGGGGTGCTGGTGAGATCTGTTCCTATCGACTCGGACATCTGTGAAGAGGCCCAGCCCAGGATCCGGGCGCTGGCTCTGCAGTGCTTCACCTCTGCACCAGGCAAGGGTAGAAAGGGAATGGACTAACTGAGCCCTGGTGCTTCGGTTTCCAGGACCCTCATGAACCCTTCACTGACCTCTGACCTCTGACATCATGACACCCAGGTGTGCTTGGCTCTGGGTAGGGTTTCTGCAGTTACAGTTGCTAATTAATGAACAGTAGCTGACCACTCGTCACTTTATACCCTCAGCTAACTCTGGGCTATCCTTTGGTTACTGATGTGAGAGTTAATTCATTTCATTCTGGAGAAGATCCTACTGAAGTGGGAGTGGGAATGGCTGAATTCTCTGGGAGTAAAAATCTATGTCGGCGCTAGTGATATTTCTTTCGCATTTTCTGGGTCTTTTTCTTTGGAGATGTGGAAATAGGGAAGGGTGGGGGTGTGTGTGGAGGACCCATTGCCTCTGGGTTCTGTTTACAAACAAAACGAAAATCAGCAGTTATGCATGTAAGCCGCTGGCCAGATATTGTTGGTTTTTGGCGGTGGCTTTGAGAAGCGGGGGAGCAGGTAGCTAAGGCAGTGGTAGGGGGTCTCCCTCTCCCCTGAGGCCATGCCCTTCATGCTGTTGCTCCCCGACTGGAGAGGAGGCGGCTCTGCGCCGGGAACGAGGCAGTTCCAGGAGCTGAATGCCGCATTCTGTCGTACTTTGCTGTGAGAACGCGGCTCAAGTAGCTGGTGATTTCAGCTGAGACTAATCCACTAAATGTACCCCTTCCTGAAATCACCTGCAGGAATCATCTAAGTAATTAACAGCATCCGGGAAACTCAAGAAACCTTGGTAAAAGCTGTCTTAAAAACCCGACTTACTGACTGTAGTAAACCAAACTAAAACCCCTGTGCTCTCATTGTTTTTCCCCATGACTGTATTCGTATGTGAATGTGAACATGACAGGAGTTAAAATTCTCCACCCCTTGGCTGTGCCAATTCTCAGAGTTCATGCAGGCACATGGTTGACAGCAGGGAAAAGCGGGCCTGTGTGTCATAACCACAACGTCAGGTTTTACCTCACCTGCCTGCACCCTTGCTTCATCTCATCGTCCGTGAGCAGGTTCTTGATGTGGCGTTGGCAGACCCCCAGGCACTGAGCATGGTCATATATGGAAGAGCCTTCGGGGACTCAGGCACCCAATGAAGTTCTTCATGCCTTTTCCCTTTTATACCTCATCTGTATCCCCCCGCCCCGGGTCTAATACACTAAGGACACTTACTCACTGTACTCGCAGCTCAATGTATCTTTGCTGTTCAGTTCCTACAATGTACCGGCGTCATCCTGAGCCATGCAGTGTGTTGGCCATTGGCGTGGTTAGGTGATGGGATCACAATGAGAAGTGGGTCTGCAGCAGCTCAGACTGGAGCAGCAGATTGTGCCGGTCGCCTGACAGTGACTGTCAGTCTGAGGGTCGTTGATTTGCATGCACTACTCTGAGGCCTTGTATTGGAGCTTTTTTAAAAAAATAAAATAACACATGATACTGGTTGAGTGTGTGCGCACATGTGTTCCAAGTGACAGCATCAGAAGGCAGGCCTAGTTCCTGAGTCTTGTCTGATTAAGGCCCCCAAAGTCAAGCTCCCTGGAGCAAACCAGGGATAAGTATGGGTTCCAGTTCTGTCCTTACCTCGTTATTCCAGCAGAGTGGGTCCAATACGCGATATAGCACAAGCATAGAGCATAAGCCCTTCACAATCCTCTTACCCTGTCAGCCCAGAGGAAACAGGCTCGGTGACGTGGAGGACCCCGACTGCCATTTGTGCCAGGCTCAGCACTGCTGCAGGCGTGGGGGCTGGCACGGTGGCTGCCTGTGATGCTGTCATCCCATGTGGGCACTAGTTCGAGTCCTGGCTGCTCCACTGCTGATTTTGTCCCTTGCTCATGGTCTGGGAAAGGCAGCAAAAAATGGCCCAAGTGTTTGGGTCCCTGCTACACACTGGGGAGACCAGCAGAGGCTCCTGGCTTTGGCCTGGCCCAGCTCAGGTTAAAGAAGTTGTCCTGGCCTGGGTCACACAGTAGAGAATGTGTATTGAAACCCAGGTGTGTCTGATTTGCTTTGTTCTCAGTAGCTAGGAGAGTTTGTGCTTGGTGAGGTGTGGAACAGGTAGTGCTGAAGTGTTGTGGGGCTCAAAGGGGCACACACAAGCAGTGGGAAAAGATGTGGGTGCTGAGCTGTTTCTTTTTTTCCCTTTTTACAGGCAGATTTAGGGAGAGAGAGAGAGAGAAAGGTCTTCCTTCTGTTGGTTCACCCCCCAAATGGCCACTACAGCCGGTGTGCTGCGCTGATCCAAAGCCAGGAGCCAGGTGCTTCCTCCTGGTTTCCCATGTGGGTGCAGGGCCCAAGCACCTGGGCCATCCTCCACTGCCTTCCCGGGCCACAGCAGAGAGCTGGACTGGAAGAGGAGCAACTGGGACAGAATCCGGTGCCCCGACCAGGACTAGAACCCGGGGTGCTGGTGCTGCAGGTGGAGGATTAGCCAAGTCAGCCATGGCGCCGGCTGCTGAGCAGTTTCTAACGGTGACTTCACCTGGTCCTTGAAATGGACCTTCCCAGGACATCTAGCTTACAAAGCAAGGGGGGGGGGGGGATACTATTTAGTGTTCACTCTGGGCCAGAGCATGGTTTGTTTTTTTTTTTTTTTTTTTTTTTTTAGGATTTACTTATTTGAAAAGGTTCAGGGAGGGAAGTCTTCAATCTGCTGGTTTACTCTTCACATGGCCTCAACGGCAAAGGCCCAAACACTTGGGTCATCTTCCTTCTGCTTTTCTCAGGCCATTAGCAGGGAACTGGATTGGAAATAGAGCAGCCACAATACCAATGACAATGCTGGTGGTACAGGCATCATCGCCAACTGTGTCACGATGCCGCTGGCCCTATTGGTGCTCTTTCAGTCTCCCGCCAACCGCAGTGTGCAGAGGAACAAGCGAGTGGTGAGGCTGAATGTGGCCCAGGCCTCTGACTCCAAACCCAAAGCTGTTCAGTTTGTACTCATGTCTCTGATGTGGGCAGGAGTGGGGTAGGGTGTTCCATCTAGTGGAAGTCCCTCCTGTGGATTTAAGAGCAAAAACCCCCCTGCCTAAAACTTTGCAGGCCTGGCATAATTTTAAAAATACTTTGGAAACCATTTCTGGTTTCAGCTCAAAAGCTTGGATATTATCACCTTGTCCTTACAACAAGAAAAAGCTAGGAAAGTTTTATTTTTCTTGGACACATCAGATAACCAGGTTTGCAGGGCACAGTGCCATCCTAAAATCTGGAGAGGAGTGTGTTCAGGGTCCCACCGCCAGACCTGAGCAGGCCTGGAGCAGAAGCCCTGGATGTAGCTGTTAGGAGACTTAGCGGTGGTTTGGTGAGTTGTTGGGGACAGGGGAGTGGGAAGCCAGCCCCCTTCACCACACTCATGGGCTCCCCTCTAGGAACTCACCTGGTACTCATGGTGAACTGCTGAGAAAGATCCCCTGGTGGCTTGCCCCTAACAAAGGTCCACCCTGGGGTGGGGGAGACCTCAGGAGACCTTCCCCTCTGGGCCAGGGCATTTTTATCACTTCAGCCATCACCGTCCCCAGGGGGGAGGCAGGGTAAGGAAGAAACAGCCCCAGGACCCAGGCCTGTGCAAATACTGAGAATTCATCATAGCATCATGGGATGCTGCCCCCCCACCCTGCGCCCCACCTTCCCACGCCCTAACAGGCTTCACCAGGGGTCACAGCTGAGGGAGTATTTAGGGAAGGCCAAAGTAAAGAGGGGGGAGATAAAATCAGACACCTGGGGGAGGTGAGGCCTCTGACACTTGCAGCCACATCAAACTTAGCTCCCAGGCACACTAACATAAATCCTCACACTAAATTTAACCTCAGTTCCTGTGACCTATCCCAGGCAGTTCTGTCCCACTGCCAACCAACAATTTCATACTTAAAAGGCAAGAAAAATGTGTGACGAGAAGGCAAACATGATGAAATTATCAGACAGGAAATTTGACATACAATTAGTATGTTACCGGGGTCGGCACTGCGGCTCACTTGGCTAATCCTCCACCTGCAGCGCTGGTACCCCAGGTTCTAGTCCCAGTTGGGACGCTGGATTCTATCCCCGTTGCTCCTCTTCCAGTCCAACTCTCTGCTGTGGCCCGGGAAGGCAGTGGAAGTCCTTGGGCCATCCACCCGCATGGGAGACCCGGAGGAGGCACCTGGCTCCTGGCTCCTGGCTTCAGATTGGTGCAGCGCACCATCTGCAGTGGCCATTTTGGGGGGTGAACCAACGGAAGGAAGACCTTTCTCTCTCTCTCTTTCACTGTCTAACTCTGCCTGTCAAATAATAATAATAAAGTAAAGGCACTGTGACAATTGAGGAATTCCCTAATGGGCTCATCAGTAAGCTGGACTCAGCGAAATAATCAGTGACATCGAAGGCAGGGCAACAGGACCTCCTGATTGAAATGCAGAGAAAAGAATGAAAACCGACACACACCACATCCAAGAACTATGAGGCAGCTTTAAAGAAATAAAATGGATGTCATGGGAATTCCAAGAGGAGAAAAAATGATGGAAGAGGAAATATCTGAACAAGAAATTTCCAAAACTAGAGGGAGACACCAAACGCACAGATGCCGGAAACTCAGGACCAGGTGCTTCCTGGTTTGTCTCCCCATGCCTTCCCTACAGTGCCCTCATCTTGGGCTTTAGCATGTTTTTTTTAATAAGTTCCTGCTTTCTTAGAAGAGCTGACTTGGGATGCAAATTGTGCTGTGCTGGCCGGATTCTCAGCCCCTCCCAGGGAAAACTGCCCCACCAGCACTTCTTCCAGCCCTTTCCAACCTAACTCACAAAGCTTTGTCCAGAGCCCTGATCAATCGCACGGACAGGTTGGACTCAGATTATTCTGCTTTCTACTGACCAAGAATAAAGCCTTTTTCTTCTCAAAAGACCCACACATAGGTGACCTGAGTGCAAAGGGGAGCCTTCCGTCGGAAACACTCGGGGAACACAAACACCCCAAATCTGCACCGCTGCGAAACATACTCACACCGCTTACACAGACAGTAAAAGCCTTGAAAGGACCCCGAGGGACAAGATAACCTTGTGAAGGTCACAGCCCAAGGACACAGGCCCACTAAAATACAGACATTTAATCATGAGATCATGGAGGAACAGGTAAGAATTAGAGCTAATTACAACCTACGCAAGCAAGAAGTGGGGAGTGAAATATTAACTTAACCCTCACCAACCTAGAATTTTCTATTTGGAAAGTCATTCAGACTTGAAAGGGAAATAAATCTCCTGGAGCTGAGTACTTCTGAATGGCATCTCATCCACCCTTTGTTTACGGAGAAGCTGGTGAGTGGGGGAACTAGGATCCCAAACCACTTTTATTTTCCTTTAGCAAATCGGTTTGATTTTCTAGTCAATGTTAAAAACAGTTCAAACTCCACATTTTGGAACTGGGCGGTGGAATAGCAGCTTATCAGCTGACCTGAATCTGCACTCAGAACTCCTAGATTTAATAGCTGAGCCTACTTAGAAATACCTTCCGGGGCGGAGCCTGCCAGCAGGTGGGTGTCTGGTCGGCGCTCGAGCGCCCACACCTGCCCGAGGCCACCTGGCCAGGACTACAAGTCCCAGGCTGCCCCGCGCCGCGCGCGGCTCGCCGGGAGGCGTTTCCCGTGAGCCTGCGTGGAGAAGCGGCGCGAGGGCCGGCCGGGACCGCCGCTGCTGCTGTGTGAGACTTTCTCGCGCGCCGCCCGCCCTGCGGCCGGCCTCGCACCGCCGCCATGCCTATGAAGGGCCGCTTTCCCATCCGTCGCACCCTGCAGTACCTGGGGCAGGGCAACGTGGTGTTCAAGGACTCGGTGAAGGTCATGACGGTGAATTACAACACGCACGGGAAGCTGGGCGAAGGCGCCAGGTCCGTGGGAGCCCCGGGAGGCCGCCTCGTGCCGGGCGAACCGTGGCCCGGGCCTTGCCTGCCCGGTGACAGCCCCGGGGTGCCGAGGCGGATGCGGGGAGGGCCGCCGGGGGGGCCGAGGACGAGCGCGCGGCCCGCGGAGCGCTCTGTGGCGGACGGCGGGCGAGTCGGGAGTCGGGGTAGCCGACGGGGCTGCGCCCCCGGCTGCTCCCGGTGTCCCCGTTGGCGGTGACAGCCCTGTCCCAGGGCGACCCCGGAGTGACGTGAGGCCTTGCGGTTTCCCGGGAGCCCTGGTGTTAGCCTTGGGGAAGCGCTCAATTCGGGCTGTTACGGACGTCTCCGGCTTTTTGAGTGGCCGGAGCCCTGGCTTGTTCGTGTGCCCTCGGCATATCGTGCTGGGGCCTGGCTCCATTCTGAGTGCCCGGCAGCAGTCCTGCAGCCGCCGTGCGCGAGCCGTCTGCGGACATGAGCTGCGATTGAATGTCTGGGGGCCAAGACCCTGCTCGCCTCTGCCCCGTGCCCTTGTCCCCAGGACGGAGCCCTGGGCTCCAGGATCCGCGGACGCTGATAACCGGCTGGCAGCGGCCCGGGGTGGAGGCCCAGCCCCGTCTGTGTGCAGCCTGGCTTCTTGCACCGGCTGCCCGGGTGACTTGGGGCAGGTTACTGCTCAGGCGAGCAGTCCGACCTCGTAGAGTGTTCAGACAGCTGGGCGCTGTGCCTGCCACCTGCTGTTGACTGCCTTGCCTCCCAAACTTCAGCAAAGCCGTGTTCGGATCCCTGTCGTATTTGTGTTGTAGTCGTTGAAGGCGCTGGAACTTCCTGACGCGTATGGCCTGCTGACAGGAAGCCCTGGGGTCTCCATGGTGGGCGTTGAGCCGAGGCTTCCAGCCTAGGCCTTGAACTGCGAGTGTGTTGAATTAGAATTTTCTCTGTAGCTCTGGGTGTCTGTCGCCTGTTGACTCCTCGAGGGAGGAGGAAGACGTGGCTGCTGATGGCCTCCCCTGTTGTCCCCGTAGGGTCATTTCTGAGTGCTGCTTCGGACAGTAGTCAGTGTTGGAGTCAGTGCAGCCTGGAAGTGGAGCCAGATGCACAGCGGTTTCTTCCTTTTTTGAGCTCTGAAATTCTTTATTTTTTTTATTATTATTTTTTTTATTTTTGACAGGCAGAGTGGACAGTGAGAGAGACAGAGAGAAAGGTCTTCCGTTGCCGTTGGTTCACCCTCCAATGGCTGCCGCGGACGGGCGCACCGCGCTGATCTGAAGGCAGGAGCCAGGTGCTTCTCCTGGTCTCCCATGGGGTGCAGGGCCCAAGCACTTGGGTCATCCTCCACTGCACTCCCGGGCCACAGCAGAGAGCTGGCCTGGAAGAGGGGCAACCGGGACAGAATCCGGCGCCCCAACCGGAACTAGAACCCGGTGTGCCGGCGCCGCAAGGCGGAGGATTAGCCTGTTGAGCCACGGCGCCGGCCCTGATGTCTGAAATTCTTAGGTTTTTCTTGCCGTTCGTCATCCTTGTTGATTTCCGCGGTGGATTCGGTGCCTTGGCTCTGGAAGTGTCCTCAGTCCCAGTTCTGTCTCTGCCAGCTTTCTGCACACATCCTGCAAGCTTCTGTCTTGCCGGCTGCCCCCTGGGGTGCTGATGCGGTGCGCAGCGACCCCTTGGCCTGCGCTTGGCCTGCATCACACCAGCCAGGAGTGCAGCCACGCCACTGGCTCGGAGACAGGTTCTGCATGCCTCGTGAGGATCGGTGTGCTGGAAGCAGGGTTGTCACTGAGGCTCGTCCGCGGCGCCTTTACCAGAGGCCTGCCTAGAAAAGTAGCGCCAGGCTGGCAGAGACGGCAGGAACAGCGCAGAGAGCCTGGGCCTGGCCCTCGAGCAGGGGGAGAGAGAAGGGCTCTTGGAGGCTGCAGGCGTCCCTGATGCTGTCCATCCTTGAGGTCTCTTGCTAGTGCCTCCCATGCTGAGCGCCACGCTGGAGGGCAGGGCCTGCAGCACGGTGACGGTGACGCAGGCGTGGTTGCGTTGCGGAGCACTGCAACTCCACAGGGGCATGGAGTTGGTTTGCCCCTTCTCTCTCAGAATGTTGTAGTATACCTCGGTGAGGCTCTGCATCAGGGGTGAAACTCGAAAGGCAGATGTCAGGTGCTGAGACCTGTGCTTGTGCTTGGAGCCGGTGCTGTGGGGCAAGTGCCAGCGTGCCGTGTGGGCGCCGGTTCAAGTCCCGCTGCCCCACGTCCAGCTTCCTGCTGACGTGCTCAGGTCACTCAGGCACCGGCGCCATCAGAACACCTGCCCATGATTTTTATCAGCCTTTTTGGGGGCCAGGGTCTTAGGAGAATGACGAAACCTCTGGTTTCCATTTGGAAAAATACAGTTGTCCACAGAAGTTTAGGGTAAACATGATGTCGTAGATCTCATCTCTTGCCTTTGCAGGAAGTTTGTGTTTTTCAACGTACCTCAGATCCAGTACAAAAACCCCTGGGTGCAGATCATGATGTTCAAAAACATGACGCCGTCGCCCTTCCTGCGCTTCTACCTGGGTGAGTGAGGGCCTTGGTGTGGCGCCTGGCCTGGCTCAGATGGTGAAGACGTCCACAGCCTCCTTCCTGCTGGGGCAGCCGGCGTGATGGGAAGCGCAAGTGCCCAGACTCGGGCCACCTCAGCACCCACAAACTGGGTGCAAGTGGAGCTGAAATCTGAACCCCGCCCCCAGCCTCCTTGCTTGTTGTCCCTGCCTCCCACTGCAAGGGGCCTTTTTTGCACATTCTTGGTATTTTTCCCTCTTAAATCCATGCCACATCTGAGATAGGATGTATTGCCACTGATGCACAAGAAAAGTGAGCCAGGACAAGTCTAATGTGCAGGGCAAGATGAGACTACAGGCTGCGTGGTGGGAAGATGGGGCCACTCCAGGCTGCGGAGCGCGTAGGTGGCGGGGGCTTCCTCATCTCCTTACTGTGAGTGAGTGCGAGAGGAAGGTTGGCGTTGTGTTGTGAGCCAGGTGCTCCAGCCCATCCATCCCAACCTGGCACAGCCCAGCCCCGCACAGCAGTAGGGGGTCAAACGGGGCAGGGCAGCCCAAGCCTACAATCTGGAGAAGACGTTACAGCTTGGGAGCGTGGAGAAGCAGGGTGGGCAGTGAGTGACTAGCAGAGCTGAAACCTGGAGTGGCATAGAGGGGCCCGCAGAGAGCAGGGAACAGGTTCCTGAGCCTGGGGTGGTGTGCAAGCTCCTGAGGGATCAGGGATCAGAGAGAAGGATCCTGAGCTTGCGGTGGTGTGCAGGGCCCTGAGGATTTAGGTAGCAGCCTGAGCCAGGGGTGGTGTGCAGGGCCCTGAGGGAGCAGGGAGCAGATTCCTGAGTCTGGGGTGGTGTGCAGTACACTGAGGTAGCAGGGATCAGAAATCAGGTTCCTCAGTCTTGGTGGTGTGCAGGGCCCTGTGGGAGCAAGGAACATGTTCCTGAGCCTGGGGTGGTTTGCAGGTCCCTGAGGGAGCAGGACCATGTTCCTGAGCCTGGTGTGGTGTGCAGGGCCCTGTGGGAGCAGGGAACATGTTGCTGAGCCTGGGGTGGTTTGCAGGTCCCTAGGGAGCAAGGACCATGTTCCTGAGTCTGGGGTGGTGTGCAGGACCCTGAGAGAGCAGGGATCCGAGAGCAGGATCCTGAGCCTGTGGTGGTGTGGTGTGCCCTGAGGGAGAGGGAGCATTTTCCCGAGCCTGGTGTGGTTTGCAGGGCCATGAGGGAGCAGGGACTAGGTTCCTGAGCTTTGGGTGGTGTGGAGGGCCCTGAGGGAGCAGGGATCAGGGATCAGGTTCCTAGTCTGGGGTGGCATGTAGGGTCCTGAGGGAGCAAGGATCAGGTTCCTGTTCTGAGGTTGTGTGAGGGGCCCTGAGGGAGCAGGGATCAAGGAGCATGATTCTGAGCCTGGGGTGGTGTGAAGGGTCCTGAGGGAGCAGGGAGCAGTTTCCTGAGCCTGGTGTTGTGTGCAGGGTCCTGAGGGAGCAGGGAGCAGGGAGCCTGGGGTGGTCTGGAGGAGGCCCTAAGGGAGCAGGGTCAGGTTCCTGAGTCTGGGTGCTGTGCAGGGCCCTGAGGGAGCAGGGATCAGGTTTGTGCTTGGGGTGGTAGGCAGTGCCCTGAGGGAACAAGGATCAGTGAGCAGGATCCTGAGTCTGGGGTGGTGTGCAGGGTCCTGAGATAGCAGGGAGGAGGTTCCTGAGCCTGGGGTGGTGTGCAGGTCCCTAGAGAGCAGGGAGCAGGTTCCTAATCTTGGTGTTGTGTGTTTACGGGGTCTTGAGGGAGCAGGGAGCAGGTACCTGAGCCTGGGGTGGTGTGGAGGAGGCCCTGAGGGAGTATGGAGTGGTATCCTGAGCCTTGGGTGGTGTGCAAGGCACTGAGGAAGCAGTGAGCAGGTTCCTGAACCTGGGGTTGTGTGCAGGACCCTGAGTAAACTGGGAGCAGAGAGCAGGTTCCTGAGCCGGGGGTTGTGTGCTGGGCCCTGAGGGAGCCGGAAGCAAGTTCCTGAGTCTGCGGTAGGGTGCAGGCCCTGAGGGAGCAGGGATCAGGTTCCTGATCCTTGGGTGGTGTGCAGGGCGCTGAGGGAGCAGGGAGTAGGTTCCTGAGCCTGGGGTGGTGTGCAGGGCCCTGAGGGAGCAGGGAGTAGGTTCTTGAGTGTGAGGTGGTTGGGGGGGCCCTGGGGGTTAGTGAGCATGTTCCTGAGCCTGTTGTGGTATGTAGGGCCCTTAGGAGGTAGTGAGCAGATTCCTGAGCCTGGGGTGCTGTCCGGACTCTGAGTGAACAGGGAGCAGGGATCAGTTTCCTAAGCTTGGGGTTGTATGCAGGGACCTGTTGGAGCTAGTATCAGGGAGCAGGGTTCCTAGCCTGGGGTGGTGTGCAGGGCCCTGAGGGAGCAGGGATCAGGTTCCTGAACCTGTTGTGGTGTGCAGGACCCTGAGGGAGCAGTGATCAGAGAGTAGGATCCTGAGCTTGGGGTGGTGTGCAGGGCCCTGAGGGAAAAGGGAGCAGGATCCTTAGCCGGGGGTGGTGTACAGTTCCCTGAGGGAACAAGGATCAGAGAGCAGGATCCTGAGTCCGGTCTGGTGTTCTGGGTCCTGAGGGATCAGGGAGGAGGTTCCTGAGCCTGGGCTGGTGTGCAGGGCCCTAGGGAGCAGGAATTAGGTTCCTAAGCATGGGGTTGTGTGCAGGGCCCTGAGGGAGTAGGGAACAGGTTCATGAACCTGGGGTGATGTCCAGTGCCCTGAGGGAGCCAGGAGCAGGTTCCTGAGCCTGGGGTGATATCCAGGCCCTGAGGGAGCAGTGAGCAGGTTCATCAGCCTGTGGTGATGTCCAGTGCCCTGAGGGAACAGGGAGCAGGTTCCTGAGCCTGGAGTGGTGTGCAGTTCCCTGAGGGAACAAGAATCAGAGAGGAGTATCCTGAGTCCTTGGTGGTGTTCTGGGTCCTGAGGGATCAGGGTGGAGGTTCCTGAGCCTGGGCTGCTGTGCAGGGCCCTCGGGAGCAGGGAGCAGGTTCCTAATCTTGGTGTACTATGTTTATTGGGTCTTGAGGGAGCAGGGAGCAGGTTACTGAGCCTGGGGTGGTATGGAGGAGGCCCTGAGGGAGTAGGGATCAGGTTCCTGAGCCTGGGGTGATGTCCAGGGCCCTGAGGCAGCAGGGAGCCTATGGTGGTGTGGAGGTGGCTCTGAGGGATCAGGAAGCAGTTTCCTGAGCCTGGGGTTGTGTGCAGGGCCCTGTTGGAGGTAGGATCAGAGAGCAGGATCCTGAGCTTGATGTGGTGTGCTGTGCCCTGTTGGAGCTAGCATATGGGAGTAGGATCCTGAGCCTGGGGTGGTGTGCAGGGCCCTAAGGGAGCAGGGAGCAGTTTCCTGAGCATGGGGTGGTCTGGAGGGGGCTCTGAGGGACCAGGGAGCAGGTTCTTTATCCTGGTATGGTGTACAAGACCCTGAGGGTGCAGGGAGCAGGTTCTTGAGCCTGGTGTGGTGTGTAGGGCCCTGAGGGAGCAGTGAGCAAATGCCTGAGCCTGGTGTGGTGTGCAAGGCCTTCGGGAGCAGGGATCAGAGAGCAAGATTCTGAGCCAGGGCTGGTATGCATGGCCCTGAGGGAGAAGGGAACATGAGGTTCCTGAGCATGAGGTGGTGTGCAGGGCCTTGAGGGAGCAGGGAACAGAGAGAAGGATCCTGAGCTTGCGGTGGATTGCAGGGCCCTGAGGTTGTAGGGATCAGGTTCCTGAATCTGGGATGGTGTGTAAGGCCCTGAGGCAGTATGGAGTGGTACCCTGAGCCTGGGGTGGTGTGGAAGGCCCTTAGGGAGCAGTGAGCAGGTTCCTGAGCCTGGTGTTGTGTGCAAGGTCCTTGGGGATTAGGGGTTGAGAGAAGGATCCTGAGCTTGGTTTGCAGGGCCCTGAGGTTTTAGGGAGCAGGTTCCCGAGCCTGGGATGGTGTGGAGGGCCCTGAGGAGCAGGGATCAGGTTCCTGAGTCTGGGATGGTGTTCAGTGCCTTGAGTTAGCAGGCATCAGAAATCAGGTTCCTCAGTCTAGGTGGTGTTCAGGGCCCGGTGGGAGCAGGGAGCATGTCCCTGGACTGGGCTGGTATGCAGGGCCCTGAGGGAACAAGAATCAGAGATCAGGATCCTGACTCTGGGGTGGTGTGCAGGGTCCTGAAGAAGCAGTGAGCAGGTGTGGTGTGCAGGGCCCTGAGGGAACAGGGAGCAGGTTCCTTAGCCTGGGGTAGTGTGCAGGGCCCTGAGGAAGGGAAGCCTGGTGTAGGAAGCTGGGCCCTGAGACTGGGGTGGTGTGCAGGGCCGTGAAGGAGCAGGTATCGAGTTCCTAGCCTGGGGTGGTGTGCAGGGCCCTGAGGGAGCAGGGAGCAGGATCCTGAGCCTGGTGTGGTGTGCAGGGCCCTGAGGGAGCAGGGAGCAGATTCCTGAGACTGGAGTGGTCTGGAGGGGGCTCTTAAGGAGCAGGGATCAGGTTCCTGAATCTGGGGTTATGTGCAGGACCCTGAGAGAGCAGGGATCAGAGAGCAGGATCCTGAGTCTGGGGTGGTGTGCAGCGCCCTGAGGAAGCAGAGAGCAGGGTGCAGGTGCCTGAGCCTGTTGTGTTGTGCAGGGCCCTGAGGGAGCAGGGATCAGAGAGCGGGCTCCTGAGTTTAAGGTGTTGTGCAGTGCCCTGAGGAAGCAGGGAGCAGGTTCCTGAGCCTGGTGTGGTGTGCAGGGCCCTGAGGGAGCAGGTAGCAGGTTCCTGAGCCTGTTGTGGTGTGCAGGGCCCTGAGGGAGCAGGGAGCAGGGATGAGGTTTCTGAGCCTGGGGTTGTGTGCTGGGCCCTATGGGAGCGAGGATCAGGGAGCAGGTTCCTGAGGCTCGTTTGGTGTGGAAGGGGACCTGAGGGAGCAGGGTGCAGGTTCCTGACCCTTGGGTGGTGTGCATGGCCCTGAGGGAGCAGAAATCGGGGAGCATGATCCTGAGCCTGGGGTGGTGTGGAGGGTCCTGAGGGAACAGGGAGCAAGTTCCTGTGCCTGGGATGGTGTGCAGGGCCCTGAGGGTGCAGGGAGCAGGTTTCTGAGCCTGGGGTGTATGATGAACCCTGAGGGAGCAGAGATCAGATTGCAGGATCCTGAGTCTCGGGTGCTGTGTAGGGTCCTGAAGGAACAGGGAGCGGGTTCCTGAGCCTGGGGTGGAGTGCAGGGCCCTGAGAGAGCAGGGATCCGAGAGCAGGATCCTGAGCTTGGAGTGGTGTGCAGGGACTTGAGGGAACAGGGTGCAGGTTCCTGAGCCTGTTGTGGTGTGCGGGGCCCTGAGGGAGCAGCGATCAGAGAGCGGGATCCTGAGTCTAGGCTGCTGTGTAGTGCCCTGAGGGAGCAGGGAGCAGGTTCCTGAGTCTGGTGTGGTGTGCAGGGCCCTGAGGGAGCAGGGAGGAGGTTTCTGAGCCTTGGGCGTATGAAGAACCCAGAGGGAAAGGGATCAGAGAGCAGGATCTAGAGGCTAGGGTGGTGTGTAAGGCCCTGAGGGATCAGGGAGCCGGCAGCATAGAGCAGGATTCTGAGCCTGGGGTGGTGTGCAGGGCCCTGAGGGAGCAGGGAGCAGGTTCCTGAGCGTGTTGTGGTGTGCAGGGCACTGAGGGAGCAGGGATCTAATAAGAGCAGGATCCTGAGTGTAGGCTGGTGTGCAGGACCCAGAGGGAACAGGGATCAGAGAGCAGGATCTAGAGGCTAAGGTGGTGTGCAAGGCCCTGAGGGATCAGGGAGCCGGCAGCATAGAGTAGGGTCCTGAGCCTGGGGTGGTGTGCAGTGCCCTGAGGGAACAGGGAGCAGGTTCCTGAGCCTGGGTTGGAGTGCAGGGCCCTGAGAGAGAAGGGATCCGAGAGCAGGTTCCTGAGCCTGGTGAGGTGTGCAGGGCCCTGAGGGAGCAGGGAGCAGGACCCTGGGGGAGCAGGGATCAGAGAGCAGGATCCTGAGTATAGGGTGGTGTTTAGATGCCTGTTGGAGCTAGGATGAGGGAGCAGGTGCCTGAGCCGGTTGTGTTTGCAGGGCCCTGAGGGAGCAGGGATCTAAGAGCAGGATCCTGAGTGTAGGGTGGTATGCAGGGCCCAGAGGGAGCAGGAGAAGGTTCCTGAGCCTGGGGTGATGTGCAGGGCCCTGCGGGAGCGAGGATCAGAGCAGGATCCTGAGTCTGGGGTGGTGTGCAGCGCCCTGAGGAAGCAGAGAGCAGGGTGCAGGTGCCTGAGCCTGTTGTGTTGTGCAGGGCCCTGAGGGAGCAGGGATCAGAGAGCGTGCTCCTGAGTTTAGGGTGCTGTGCAGTGCCCTGAGGGAACAGGGAGCAGGTTCCTGAGCCTGGGGTGGATTGTCGGGCCCTGAGAGAGAAGGGATCCGAGAGCAGGTTTCTGGGTCTGGTGTGGTGTGCAGGGCCCTGAGGGAGAAGGGAGGAGGTTCCTGAGCGTTTGTGGTGTGCAGGGCCCTGAGGGAGCAGGGATCAGAGAGCAGGATCCTGAGTCTGGGGTGATGTGCAGGGCCCTGAGGGAGCAGGGAGCAGGTTCCTGAGCCTGTTGTGGTGTGTAGGGCCCTGAGGGAGCAGGGATTAGAGAGCAGGATCCTGAGTGTAGGGTGGTGTTTAGATGGCTGTTGGAGCTAGGATGAGGGAGCAGGTGCCTGAGCCTGTTGTGTTTGCAGGGCCCTGAGGGAGCAGGGATCTAAGAGCAGGATCCTGAGTGTAGGGTGGTGTGCAGGGCCCAGAGGGAGCAGGGAGCAGGTTCCTGAGCCTGTTGTGGTGTGCAGGGCCCTGAGGGAGCAGGGATCAGAGAGCAGGATCCTGAGTCTGGGGTGGTGTGCAGCGCCCTGAGGAAGCAGAGAGCAGGGTGCAGGTGCCTGAGCCTGTTGTGTTGTGCAGGGCCCTGAGGGAGCAGGGATATGAGAGCGGGATCCTGACTCTAGGCTGCTGTGTAGTGCCCTGAGGGAGCAGGGAGCAGGTTCCTGATCCTGGGTTGCAGTGCAGGGCCCTGAGGGAGCAGGGATCAGGTTCCTGAGTCTGGTGTGGTGTGCAGGGCCCTGAGGGAGCAGGGAGGAGGTTTCTGAGCCTTGGGCGTATGAAGAACCCAGAGGGAAAGGGATCAGAGAGCAGGATCTAGAGGCTAGGGTGGTGTGTAAGGCCCTGAGGGATCAGGGAGCCGGCAGCATAGAGCAGGATTCTGAGCCTGGGGTGGTGTGCAGGGCCCTGAGGGAGCAGGGAGCAGGTTCCTGAGCGTGTTGTGGTGTGCAGGGCACTGAGGGAGCAGGGATCTAATAAGAGCAGGATCCTGAGTGTAGGCTGGTGTGCAGGACCCAGAGGGAACAGGGATCAGAGAGCAGGATCTAGAGGCTAAGGTGGTGACAAGGCCCTGAGGGATCAGGGAGCCGGCAGCATAGAGTAGGGTCCTGAGCCTGGGGTGGTGTGCAGTGCCCTGAGGAAACAAGGAGCAGGTTCCTGAGCGTGTTGTTGTCTGCAGGGCCCTGAGGGCACAGGGGTCAGAGAGGAGGATCCTGAGTGTAGGGTGGTGTGCAGGGCCCTGAGGGAGCAGGGAGCAGGGCCCTGGGGGAGCAGGGATCAGAGAGCAGGATCCTGAGTATAGGGTGGTGTTTAGATGCCTGTTGGAGCTAGGATGAGGGAGCAGGTGCCTGAGCCGGTTGTGTTTGCAGGGCCCTGAGGGAGCAGGGATCTAAGAGCAGGATCCTGAGTGTAGGGTGATGTGCAGGGCCCTGAGGGAGCAGGGATCAGAGAGCAGGATCCTGAGTCTGGGGTGGTGTGCAGCGCCCTGAGGAAGCAGAGAGCGGGGTGCAGGTGCCTGAGCCTGTTGTGTTGTGCAGGGCCCTGAGGGAGCAGGGTTCAGAGAGCGGGCTCCTGAGTTTAGGGTGCTGTGCAGTGCCCTGAGGAAGCAGGGAGCAGGTTCCTGAGCCTGGTGTGGTGTGCAGGGCCCTGAGGGAGCAGGTAGCAGGTTCCTGAGCCTGTTGTGGTGTGCAGGGCCCTGAGGGAGCAGGGAGCAGGGTTGAGGTTTCTGAGCCTGGGGTTGTGTGCTGGGCCCTTTGGGAGCGAGGATCAGGGAGCAGGTTCCTGAGCCTCGTTTGGTGTGGAAGGGGACCTGAGGGAGCAGGGTGCAGGTTCCTGACCCTTGGGTGGTGTGCATGGCCCTGAGGGAGCAGAAATCGGGGAGCATGATCCTGAGCCTGGGGTGGTGTGGAGGGTCCTGAGGGAACAGGGAGCAAGTTCCTGTGCCTGGGATGGTGTGCAGGGCCCTGAGGGTGCAGGGAGCAGGTTCCTGAGCCTGGGGTGTATGATGAACCCTGAGGGAGCAGAGATCAGATTGCAGGATCCTGAGTCTCGGGTGCTGTGTAGGGTCCTGAAGGAACAGGGAGCGGGTTCCTGAGCCTGGGGTGGAGTGCAGGGCCCTGAGAGAGCAGGGATCCGAGAGCAGGATCCTGAGCTTGGAGTGGTGTGCAGGGACTTGAGGGAACAGGGTGCAGGTTCCTGAGCCTGTTGTGGTGTGCGGGGCCCTGAGGGAGCAGCGATCAGAGAGCGGGATCCTGAGTCTAGGCTGCTGTGTAGTGCCCTGAGGGAGCAGGGAGCAGGTTCCTGAGTCTGGTGTGGTGTGCAGGGCCCTGAGGGAACAGGGAGGAGGTTTCTGAGCCTTGGGCGTATGAAGAACCCAGAGGGAAAGGGATCAGAGAGCAGGATCTAGAGGCTAGGGTGGTGTGTAAGGCCCTGAGGGATCAGGGAGCCGGCAGCATAGAGCAGGATTCTGAGCCTGGGGTGGTGTGCAGGGCCCTGAGGGAGCAGGGAGCAGGTTCCTGAGCGTGTTGTGGTGTGCAGGGCACTGAGGGAGCAGGGATCTAATAAGAGCAGGATCCTGAGTGTAGGCTGGTGTGCAGGACCCAGAGGGAACAGGGATCAGAGAGCAGGATCTAGAGGCTAAGGTGGTGACAAGGCCCTGAGGGATCAGGGAGCCGGCAGCATAGAGTAGGGTCCTGAGCCTGGGGTGGTGTGCAGTGCCCTGAGGAAACAAGGAGCATGTTCCTGAGCCTGGGGTAATGTGCAGGGCCCTGAGAGCGCAGGGGTCAGAGAGGAGGATCCTGAGTGTAGGGTGGTGTGCATGGCCCTGAGGGAGCAGGGAGCAGGGCCCTGGGGGAGCAGGGATCAGAGAGCAGGATCCTGAGTATAGGGTGGTGTTTAGATGCCTGTTGGAGCTAGGATGAGGGAGCAGGTGCCTGAGCCGGTTGTGTTTGCAGGGCCCTGAGGGAGCAGGGATCTAAGAGCAGGATCCTGAGTGTAGGGTGGTATGCAGGGCCCTGAGGGAGCAGGGAGCAGGTTCCTGAGCCTGGGGTGATGTGCAGGGCCCTGAGGGAGCAGGGATCAGAGAGCAGGATCAAGAGTCTGGGGTGGTGTGCAGCGCCCTGAGGAAGCAGAGAGCAGGGTGCAGGTGCCTGAGCTTGTTGTGTTGTGCAGGGCCCTGAGGGAGCAGGGTTCAGAGAGCGGGCTCCTGAGTTTAGGGTGCTATGCAGTGCCCTGAGGGAACAGGGAGCAGGTTCCTGAGCCTGGGTTGGAGTGCAGGGCCCTGAGAGAGAAGGGATCCGAGAGCAGGTTCCTGAGCCTGTTGTGGTGTGCAGGGCCCTGAGGGAGCAGGGAGCAGGTTCCTGAGCCTGTTGTGGTGTGTAGGGCCTGAGGGAGCAGGGATCAGAGAACAGGATCCTGAGTCTGGGGTGGTGTGCAGGGCCCTGAGGGAGCAGGGATCAGAGAGCAGAATCCTGAGTCTGGGGTGCTGTGCAGGGCCCTGAGGGAGCAGGGATCAGAGAACAGGATCCTGAGTCTAGGGTGCTGTGCAGGGCCCTGAGGGAGCAGGGATCAGAGAGCAGGATCCTGAGTCTGGGGTGGTGTGCAGCGCACTGAGGAAGCAGAGAGCAGGGTTCAGGTGCCTGAGCCTGTTGTGTTGTGCAGGGCCCTTGGGGAGCAGGGATCAGAGATTGGGATCCTGAGCTTAGGGTGCTGTGCAGTGCCGTGAGGGTGCAGGGAGGAGGTTCCTGAGCCTGGGGTGTATGATGAACCCTGAGGGAGCAGAGATCAGATTGCAGGATCCTGAGTCTCGGGTGCTGTGTAGGTTCCTGAAGGAACAGGGAGCAGGTTCCTGAGCCTGGGGTGGAGTGCAGGGCCCTGAGAGAGCAGGGATCCGAGAGCAGGATCCTGAGCCTGGTGTGGTGTGCAGGGCCCTGAGGGAGCTGGGATCAGAGAGCAGGATCCTAAGTGTAGGGTGGTGTTTAGATGCCTGTTGGAGCTAGGATGAGGGAGCAGGTTCCTGAGCCTGTTGTGTTTGCAGGAACCTGAGGGAGCAGGGATCTAAGAGCAGGATCCTGAGTGTAGGGTAGTATGCAGGGCCCTGAGGGAGCAGGAGAAGGTTCATGAGCCTGGGGTGATGTGCAGGGCACTGCGGGAGCGAGGATCAGAGCAGGATCCTGAGTCTGGGGTGGTGTGCAGGGCCCTGAGGGAGCAGGGATCAGGTTCCTGTACCTGGAATCGTGTGCAGGGCCTTGAGGGAGCAGGAATCAGGTTCCTGAGTCTGGTGTGGTGTGCAGGGCCCTGAGGGAGCAGGGAGGAGGTTTCTGAGCCTTGGGCGTATGAAGAACCCAGAGGGAAAGGGATCAGAGAGCAGGATAGAGACTAAGGTGGTGTGTAAGGCCCTGAGGGATCAGGGAGCCGGCAGCATAGAGCAGGATTCTGAGCCTGGGGTGGTGTGCAGGGCCCTGAGGGAGCAGGGCGCAGGTTCCTGAGCGTGTTGTGGTGTGCAGGGCCCTGAGGGAGCTGGAATCAGAGAGCAGGATCCTGAGCCTGGGGTGGTGTGCAGCGCCCTGAGGAAGCAGAGAGCAGGTTCCTGAGCGTGTTGTGGTGTGCAGGGCACTGAGGGAGCAGGGATCTAATAAGAGCAGGATCCTGAGTGTAGGTTGGTGTGCAGGACCCAGAGGGAACAGGGATCAGAGAGCAGGATCTAGAGGCTAAGGTGGTGTGCAAAACCCTGAGGGATCAGGGAGCAGGTTCCTTAGCCTGGGGTAGTGTGCAGGGCCCTGAGGAAGGGAAGCCTGGTGTAGGAAGCTGGGCCCTGAGACTGGGGTGGTGTGCAGGGCCGTGAAGGAGCAGGTATCGGGTTCCTAGCCTGGGGTGGTGTGCAGGGCCCTTAGGGAGCAGGGAGCAGGATCCTGAGCCTGGTGTGGTGTGCAGGGCCCTGAGGGAGCAGGGAGCAGATTCCTGAGAATGGAGTGGTCTGGAGGGGGCTCTTAAGGAGTAGGGATCAGGTTCCTGAATCTGGGGTTATGTGCAGGACCCTGAGGGAGAGGGATCAGAGAGCAGGATCCTGAGTCTGGGGTGGTGTGCAGCGCCCTGAGGAAGCAGAGAGCAGGGTGCAGGTGCCTGAGCCTGTTGTGTTGTGCAGGGCCCTGAGGGAGCAGGGATCAGAGAGCGTGCTCCTGAGTTTAGGGTGCTGTGCAGTGCCCTGAGGGAACAGGGAGCAGGTTCCTGAGCCTGGGGTGGATTGTCGGGCCCTGAGAGAGAAGGGATCCGAGAGCAGGTTTCTGGGTCTGGTGTGGTGTGCAGGGCCCTGAGGGAGCAGGGAGCGGGTTCCTGAGCGTTTGTGGAGTGCAGGGTCCTGAGGGAGCAGGGATCAGAGAGCAGGATCCTGAGTCTGGGGTGGTGTGCAGGGCCCTGAGGGAGCAGGGAGCAGGTTCCTGAGCCTGTTGTGGTGTGTAGGGCCCTGAGGGAGCAGGGATTAGAGAGCAGGATCCTGAGTGTAGGGTGGTGTTTAGATGGCTGTTGGAGCTAGGATGAGGGAGCAGGTGCCTGAGCCTGTTGTGTTTGCAGGGCCCTGAGGGAGCAGGGATCTAAGAGCAGAATCCTGAGTGTAGGGTGGTGTGCAGGGCCCAGAGGGAGCAGGGAGCAGGTTCCTGAGCCTGTTGTGGTGTGCAGGGCCCTGAGGGAGCAGGGATCAGAGAGCAGGATCCTGAGTCTGGGGTGGTGTGCAGCGCCCTGAGGAAGCAGAGAGCAGGGTGCAGGTGCCTGAGCCTGTTGTGTTGTGCAGGGCCCTGAGGGAGCAGGGATATGAGAGCGGGATCCTGACTCTAGGCTGCTGTGTAGTGCCCTGAGGGAGCAGGGAGCAGGTTCCTGATCCTGGGTTGCAGTGCAGGGCCCTGAGGGAGCAGGGATCAGGTTCCTGAGTCTGGTGTGGTGTGCAGGGCCCTGAGGGAGCAGGGAGGAGGTTTCTGAGCCTTGGGCGTATGAAGAACCCAGAGGGAAAGGGATCAGAGAGCAGGATCTAGAGGCTAGGGTGGTGTGTAAGGCCCTGAGGGATCAGGGAGCCGGCAGCATAGAGCAGGATTCTGAGCCTGGGGTGGTGTGCAGGGCCCTGAGGGAGCAGGGAGCAGGTTCCTGAGCGTGTTGTGGTGTGCAGGGCACTGAGGGAGCAGGGATCTAATAAGAGCAGGATCCTGAGTGTAGGCTGGTGTGCAGGACCCAGAGGGAACAGGGATCAGAGAGCAGGATCTAGAGGCTAAGGTGGTGACAAGGCCCTGAGGGATCAGGGAGCCGGCAGCATAGAGTAGGGTCCTGAGCCTGGGGTGGTGTGCAGTGCCCTGAGGAAACAAGGAGCAGGTTCCTGAGCGTGTTGTTGTCTGCAGGGCCCTGAGGGCACAGGGGTCAGAGAGGAGGATCCTGAGTGTAGGGTGGTGTGCAGGGCCCTGAGGGAGCAGGGAGCAGGGCCCTGGGGGAGCAGGGATCAGAGAGCAGGATCCTGAGTATAGGGTGGTGTTTAGATGCCTGTTGGAGCTAGGATGAGGGAGCAGGTGCCTGAGCCGGTTGTGTTTGCAGGGCCCTGAGGGAGCAGGGATCTAAGAGCAGGATCCTGAGTGTAGGGTGGTATGCAGGGCCCTGAGGGAGCAGGGAGCAGGTTCCTGAGCCTGGGGTGATGTGCAGGGCCCTGAGGGAGCAGGGATCAGAGAGCAGGATCCTGAGTCTGGGGTGGTGTGCAGCGCCCTGAGGAAGCAGAGAGCAGGGTGCAGGTGCCTGAGCCTGTTGTGTTGTGCAGGGCCCTGAGGGAGCAGGGTTCAGAGAGCGGGCTCCTGAGTTTAGGGTGCTGTGCAGTGCCCTGAGGGAACAGGGAGTAGGTTCCTGAGCCTGGGTTGGAGTGCAGGGCCCTGAGAGAGAAGGGATCCGAGAGCAGGTTCCTGAGCCTGGTGAGGTGTGCAGGGCCCTGAGGGAGGAGGGAGCAGGTTCCTGAGCCTGTTGTGGTTTGTAGGGCCTGAGGGAGCAGGGATCAGAGAACAGGATCCTGAGTCTGGGGTGGTGTGCAGGGCGCTGAGGGAGCAGGGATCAGAGAGCAGAATCCTGAGTCTGGGGTGCTGTGCAGGGCCCTGAGGGAGCAGGGATCAGAGAACAGGATCCTGAGTCTAGGGTGCTGTGCAGGGCCCTGAGGGAGCAGGGATCAGAGAGCAGGATCCTGAGTCTGGGGTGGTGTGCAGCGCACTGAGGAAGCAGAGAGCAGGGTTCAGGTGCCTGAGCCTGTTGTGTTGTGCAGGGCCCTTGGGGAGCAGGGATCAGAGATCCGGATCCTGAGCTTAGGGTGCTGTGCAGTGCCGTGAGGGTGCAGGGAGGAGGTTCCTGAGCCTGGGGTGTATGATGAACCCTGAGGGAGCAGAGATCAGATTGCAGGATCCTGAGTCTCGGGTGCTGTGTAGGGTCCTGAAGGAACAGGGAGCAGGTTCCTGAGCCTGGGGTGGAGTGCAGGGCCCTGAGAGAGCAGGGATCCGAGAGCAGGATCCTGAGCCTGGTGTGGTGTGCAGGGCCCTGAGGGAGCTGGGATCAGAGAGCAGGATCCTGAGTGTAGGGTGGTGTTTAGATGCCTGTTGGAGCTAGGATGATGGAGCAGGTGCCTGAGCCGGTTGTGTTTGCAGGGCCCTGAGGGAGCAGGGATCTAAGAGCAGGATCCTGAGTGTAGGGTGGTATGCAGGGCCCAGAGGGAGCAGGAGAAGGTTCCTGAGCCTGGGGTGATGTGCAGGGCCCTGCGGGAGCGAGGATCAGAGCAGGAGCCTGAGTCTGGGGTGGTGTGCAGGGCCCTGAGGGAGCAGGGATCAGAGAGCGGGCTCCTGAGTTTAAGGTGTTGTGCAGTGCCCTGAGGAAGCAGGGAGCAGGTTCCTGAGCCTGGTGTGGTGTGCAGGGCCCTGAGGGAGCAGGTAGCAGGTTCCTGAGCCTGTTGTGGTGTGCAGGGCCCTGAGGGAGCAGGGAGCAGGGATGAGGTTTCTGAGCCTGGGGTTGTGTGCTGGGCCCTATGGGAGCGAGGATCAGGGAGCAGGTTCCTGAGGCTCGTTTGGTGTGGAAGGGGACCTGAGGGAGCAGGGTGCAGGTTCCTGACCCTTGGGTGGTGTGCATGGCCCTGAGGGAGCAGAAATCGGGGAGCATGATCCTGAGCCTGGGGTGGTGTGGAGGGTCCTGAGGGAACAGGGAGCAAGTTCCTGTGCCTGGGATGGTGTGCAGGGCCCTGAGGGTGCAGGGAGCAGGTTTCTGAGCCTGGGGTGTATGATGAACCCTGAGGGAGCAGAGATCAGATTGCAGGATCCTGAGTCTCGGGTGCTGTGTAGGGTCCTGAAGGAACAGGGAGCGGGTTCCTGAGCCTGGGGTGGAGTGCAGGGCCCTGAGAGAGCAGGGATCCGAGAGCAGGATCCTGAGCTTGGAGTGGTGTGCAGGGACTTGAGGGAACAGGGAGCAGGTTCCTGAGCCTGTTGTGGTGTGCGGGGCCCTGAGGGAGCAGCGATCAGAGAGCGGGATCCTGAGTCTAGGCTGCTGTGTAGTGCCCTGAGGGAGCAGGGAGCAGGTTCCTGAGTCTGGTGTGGTGTGCAGGGCCCTGAGGGAACAGGGAGGAGGTTTCTGAGCCTTGGGCGTATGAAGAACCCAGAGGGAAAGGGATCAGAGAGCAGGATCTAGAGGCTAGGGTGGTGTGTAAGGCCCTGAGGGATCAGGGAGCCGGCAGCATAGAGCAGGATTCTGAGCCTGGGGTGGTGTGCAGGGCCCTGAGGGAGCAGGGAGCAGGTTCCTGAGCGTGTTGTGGTGTGCAGGGCACTGAGGGAGCAGGGATCTAATAAGAGCAGGATCCTGAGTTTAGGGTGCTGTGCAGGACCCAGAGGGAACAGGGATCAGAGAGCAGGATCTAGAGGCTAAGGTGGTGTGCAAGGCCCTGAGGGATCAGGGAGCCGGCAGCATAGAGTAGGGTCCTGAGCCTGGGGTGGTGTGCAGTGCCCTGAGGGAACAGGGAGCAGGTTCCTGAGCCTGGGTTGGAGTGCAGGGCCCTGAGAGAGAAGGGATCCGAGAGCAGGTTCCTGAGCCTGGTGAGGTGTGCAGGGCCCTGAGGGAGGAGGCAGCAGGTTCCTGAGCCTGTTGTGGTTTGTAGGGCCTGAGGGAGCAGGGATCAGAGAACAGGATCCTGAGTCTGGGGTGGTGTGCAGGGCGCTGAGGGAGCAGGGATCAGAGAGCAGAATCCTGAGTCTGGGGTGCTGTGCAGGGCCCTGAGGGAGCAGGGATCAGAGAACAGGATCCTGAGTCTAGGGTGCTGTGCAGGGCCCTGAGGGAGCAGGGATCAGAGAGCAGGATCCTGAGTCTGGGGTGGTGTGCAGCGCACTGAGGAAGCAGAGAGCAGGGTTCAGGTGCCTGAGCCTGTTGTGTTGTGCAGGGCCCTTGGGGAGCAGGGATCAGAGATCCGGATCCTGAGCTTAGGGTGCTGTGCAGTGCCGTGAGGGTGCAGGGAGGAGGTTCCTGAGCCTGGGGTGTATGATGAACCCTGAGGGAGCAGAGATCAGATTGCAGGATCCTGAGTCTCGGGTGCTGTGTAGGGTCCTGAAGGAACAGGGAGCAGGTTCCTGAGCCTGGGGTGGAGTGCAGGGCCCTGAGAGAGCAGGGATCCGAGAGCAGGATCCTGAGCCTGGTGTGGTGTGCAGGGCCCTGAGGGAGCTGGGATCAGAGAGCAGGATCCTGAGTGTAGGGTGGTGTTTAGATGCCTGTTGGAGCTAGGATGATGGAGCAGGTGCCTGAGCCGGTTGTGTTTGCAGGGCCCTGAGGGAGCAGGGATCTAAGAGCAGGATCCTGAGTATAGGGTGGTATGCAGGGCCCAGAGGGAGCAGGAGAAGGTTCCTGAGCCTGGGGTGATGTGCAGGGCCCTGCGGGAGCGAGGATCAGAGCAGGAGCCTGAGTCTGGGGTGGTGTGCAGGGCCCTGAGGGAGCAGGGATCAGAGAGCGGGCTCCTGAGTTTAAGGTGTTGTGCAGTGCCCTGAGGAAGCAGGGAGCAGGTTCCTGAGCCTGGTGTGGTGTGCAGGGCCCTGAGGGAGCAGGTAGCAGGTTCCTGAGCCTGTTGTGGTGTGCAGGGCCCTGAGGGAGCAGGGAGCAGGGATGAGGTTTCTGAGCCTGGGGTTGTGTGCTGGGCCCTATGGGAGCGAGGATCAGGGAGCAGGTTCCTGAGGCTCGTTTGGTGTGGAAGGGGACCTGAGGGAGCAGGGTGCAGGTTCCTGACCCTTGGGTGGTGTGCATGGCCCTGAGGGAGCAGAAATCGGGGAGCATGATCCTGAGCCTGGGGTGGTGTGGAGGGTCCTGAGGGAACAGGGAGCAAGTTCCTGTGCCTGGGATGGTGTGCAGGGCCCTGAGGGTGCAGGGAGCAGGTTTCTGAGCCTGGGGTGTATGATGAACCCTGAGGGAGCAGAGATCAGATTGCAGGATCCTGAGTCTCGGGTGCTGTGTAGGGTCCTGAAGGAACAGGGAGCGGGTTCCTGAGCCTGGGGTGGAGTGCAGGGCCCTGAGAGAGCAGGGATCCGAGAGCAGGATCCTGAGCTTGGAGTGGTGTGCAGGGACTTGAGGGAACAGGGTGCAGGTTCCTGAGCCTGGTGTGGTGTGCGGGGCCCTGAGGGAGCAGCGATCAGAGAGCGGGATCCTGAGTCTAGGCTGCTGTGTAGTGCCCTGAGGGAGCAGGGAGCAGGTTCCTGAGTCTGGTGTGGTGTGCAGGGCCCTGAGGGAACAGGGAGGAGGTTTCTGAGCCTTGGGCGTATGAAGAACCCAGAGGGAAAGGGATCAGAGAGCAGGATCTAGAGGCTAGGGTGGTGTGTAAGGCCCTGAGGGATCAGGGAGCCGGCAGCATAGAGCAGGATTCTGAGCCTGGGGTGGTGTGCAGGGCCCTGAGGGAGCAGGGAGCAGGTTCCTGAGCGTGTTGTGGTGTGCAGGGCACTGAGGGAGCAGGGATCTAATAAGAGCAGGATCCTGAGTTTAGGGTGCTGTGCAGGACCCAGAGGGAACAGGGATCAGAGAGCAGGATCTAGAGGCTAAGGTGGTGTGCAAGGCCCTGAGGGATCAGGGAGCCGGCAGCATAGAGTAGGGTCCTGAGCCTGGGGTGGTGTGCAGTGCCCTGAGGGAACAGGGAGCAGGTTCCTGAGCCTGGGTTGGAGTGCAGGGCCCTGAGAGAGAAGGGATCCGAGAGCAGGTTCCTGAGCCTGGTGAGGTGTGCAGGGCCCTGAGGGAGGAGGGAGCAGGTTCCTGAGCCTGTTGTGGTTTGTAGGGCCTGAGGGAGCAGGGATCAGAGAACAGGATCCTGAGTCTGGGGTGGTGTGCAGGGCGCTGAGGGAGCAGGGATCAGAGAGCAGAATCCTGAGTCTGGGGTGCTGTGCAGGGCCCTGAGGGAGCAGGGATCAGAGAACAGGATCCTGAGTCTAGGGTGCTGTGCAGGGCCCTGAGGGAGCAGGGATCAGAGAGCAGGATCCTGAGTCTGGGGTGGTGTGCAGCGCACTGAGGAAGCAGAGAGCAGGGTTCAGGTGCCTGAGCCTGTTGTGTTGTGCAGGGCCCTTGGGGAGCAGGGATCAGAGATCCGGATCCTGAGCTTAGGGTGCTGTGCAGTGCCGTGAGGGTGCAGGGAGGAGGTTCCTGAGCCTGGGGTGTATGATGAACCCTGAGGGAGCAGAGATCAGATTGCAGGATCCTGAGTCTCGGGTGCTGTGTAGGGTCCTGAAGGAACAGGGAGCAGGTTCCTGAGCCTGGGGTGGAGTGCAGGGCCCTGAGAGAGCAGGGATCCGAGAGCAGGATCCTGAGCCTGGTGTGGTGTGCAGGGCCCTGAGGGAGCTGGGATCAGAGAGCAGGATCCTGAGTGTAGGGTGGTGTTTAGATGCCTGTTGGAGCTAGGATGATGGAGCAGGTGCCTGAGCCGGTTGTGTTTGCAGGGCCCTGAGGGAGCAGGGATCTAAGAGCAGGATCCTGAGTGTAGGGTGGTATGCAGGGCCCAGAGGGAGCAGGAGAAGGTTCCTGAGCCTGGGGTGATGTGCAGGGCCCTGCGGGAGCGAGGATCAGAGCAGGAGCCTGAGTCTGGGGTGGTGTGCAGGGCCCTGAGGGAGCAGGGATCAGAGAGCGGGCTCCTGAGTTTAAGGTGTTGTGCAGTGCCCTGAGGAAGCAGGGAGCAGGTTCCTGAGCCTGGTGTGGTGTGCAGGGCCCTGAGGGAGCAGGTAGCAGGTTCCTGAGCCTGTTGTGGTGTGCAGGGCCCTGAGGGAGCAGGGAGCAGGGATGAGGTTTCTGAGCCTGGGGTTGTGTGCTGGGCCCTATGGGAGCGAGGATCAGGGAGCAGGTTCCTGAGGCTCGTTTGGTGTGGAAGGGGACCTGAGGGAGCAGGGTGCAGGTTCCTGACCCTTGGGTGGTGTGCATGGCCCTGAGGGAGCAGAAATCGGGGAGCATGATCCTGAGCCTGGGGTGGTGTGGAGGGTCCTGAGGGAACAGGGAGCAAGTTCCTGTGCCTGGGATGGTGTGCAGGGCCCTGAGGGTGCAGGGAGCAGGTTCCTGAGCCTGGGGTGTATGATGAACCCTGAGGGAGCAGAGATCAGATTGCAGGATCCTGAGTCTCGGGTGCTGTGTAGGGTCCTGAAGGAACAGGGAGCGGGTTCCTGAGCCTGGGGTGGAGTGCAGGGCCCTGAGAGAGCAGGGATCCGAGAGCAGGATCCTGAGCTTGGAGTGGTGTGCAGGGACTTGAGGGAACAGGGTGCAGGTTCCTGAGCCTGTTGTGGTGTGCGGGGCCCTGAGGGAGCAGCGATCAGAGAGCGGGATCCTGAGTCTAGGCTGCTGTGTAGTGCCCTGAGGGAGCAGGGAGCAGGTTCCTGAGTCTGGTGTGGTGTGCAGGGCCCTGAGGGAACAGGGAGGAGGTTTCTGAGCCTTGGGCGTATGAAGAACCCAGAGGGAAAGGGATCAGAGAGCAGGATCTAGAGGCTAGGGTGGTGTGTAAGGCCCTGAGGGATCAGGGAGCCGGCAGCATAGAGCAGGATTCTGAGCCTGGGGTGGTGTGCAGGGCCCTGAGGGAGCAGGGAGCAGGTTCCTGAGCGTGTTGTGGTGTGCAGGGCACTGAGGGAGCAGGGATCTAATAAGAGCAGGATCCTGAGTTTAGGGTGCTGTGCAGGACCCAGAGGGAACAGGGATCAGAGAGCAGGATCTAGAGGCTAAGGTGGTGTGCAAGGCCCTGAGGGATCAGGGAGCCGGCAGCATAGAGTAGGGTCCTGAGCCTGGGGTGGTGTGCAGTGCCCTGAGGGAACAGGGAGCAGGTTCCTGAGCCTGGGTTGGAGTGCAGGGCCCTGAGAGAGAAGGGATCCGAGAGCAGGTTCCTGAGCCTGGTGAGGTGTGCAGGGCCCTGAGGGAGGAGGCAGCAGGTTCCTGAGCCTGTTGTGGTTTGTAGGGCCTGAGGGAGCAGGGATCAGAGAACAGGATCCTGAGTCTGGGGTGGTGTGCAGGGCGCTGAGGGAGCAGGGATCAGAGAGCAGAATCCTGAGTCTGGGGTGCTGTGCAGGGCCCTGAGGGAGCAGGGATCAGAGAACAGGATCCTGAGTCTAGGGTGCTGTGCAGGGCCCTGAGGGAGCAGGGATCAGAGAGCAGGATCCTGAGTCTGGGGTGGTGTGCAGCGCACTGAGGAAGCAGAGAGCAGGGTTCAGGTGCCTGAGCCTGTTGTGTTGTGCAGGGCCCTTGGGGAGCAGGGATCAGAGATCCGGATCCTGAGCTTAGGGTGCTGTGCAGTGCCGTGAGGGTGCAGGGAGGAGGTTCCTGAGCCTGGGGTGTATGATGAACCCTGAGGGAGCAGAGATCAGATTGCAGGATCCTGAGTCTCGGGTGCTGTGTAGGGTCCTGAAGGAACAGGGAGCAGGTTCCTGAGCCTGGGGTGGAGTGCAGGGCCCTGAGAGAGCAGGGATCCGAGAGCAGGATCCTGAGCCTGGTGTGGTGTGCAGGGCCCTGAGGGAGCTGGGATCAGAGAGCAGGATCCTGAGTGTAGGGTGGTGTTTAGATGCCTGTTGGAGCTAGGATGATGGAGCAGGTGCCTGAGCCGGTTGTGTTTGCAGGGCCCTGAGGGAGCAGGGATCTAAGAGCAGGATCCTGAGTGTAGGGTGGTATGCAGGGCCCAGAGGGAGCAGGAGAAGGTTCCTGAGCCTGGGGTGATGTGCAGGGCCCTGCGGGAGCGAGGATCAGAGCAGGAGCCTGAGTCTGGGGTGGTGTGCAGGGCCCTGAGGGAGCAGGGATCAGGTTCCTGTACCTGGAATCCTGTGCAGGGCCCTGAGGGAGCAGGGATCAGGTTACTGAGCCTGGGGTGGTGTGCAGGGCCCTGAGGGAGCAGGGAGGAGGTTTCTGAGCCTTGGGCGTATGAAGAACCCAGAGGGAAAGGGATCAGAGAGCAGGATCTAGAGGCTAAGGTGGTGTGTAAGGCCCTGAGGGATCAGGGAGCCGGCAGCATAGAGCAGGATTCTGAGCCTGGGGTGGTGTGCAGGGCCCTGAGGGAGCAGGGCGCAGGTTCCTGAGCGTGTTGTGGTGTGCAGGGCCCTGAGGGAGCTGGAATCAGAGAGCAGGATCCTGAGCCTGGGGTGGTGTGCAGCGCCCTGAGGAAGCAGAGAGCAGGTTCCTGAGCGTGTTGTGGTGTGCAGGGCACTGAGGGAGCAGGGATCTAATAAGAGCAGGATCCTGAGTGTAGGTTGGTGTGCAGGACCCAGAGGGAACAGGGATCAGAGAGCAGGATCTAGAGGCTAAGGTGGTGTGCAAGGCCCTGAGGGATCAGGGAGCAGGTTCCTTAGCCTGGGGTAGTGTGCAGGGCCCTGAGGAAGGGAAGCCTGGTGTAGGAAGCTGGGCCCTGAGACTGGGGTGGTGTGCAGGGCCGTGAAGGAGCAGGTATCGGGTTCCTAGCCTGGGGTGTTGTGCAGGGCCCTGAGGGAGCAGGGAGCAGGATCCTGAGCCTGGTGTGGTGTGCAGGGCCCTGAGGGAGCAGGGAGCAGATTCCTGAGACTGGAGTGGTCTGGAGGGGGCTCTTAAGGAGCAGGGATCAGGTTCCTGAATCTGGGGTATGTGCAGGACCCTGAGGGAGCAGGGATCAGAGAGCAGGATCCTGAGTCTGGGGTGGTGTGCAGCGCCCTGAGGAAGCAGAGAGCAGGGTGCAGGTGCCTGAGCCTGTTGTGTTGTGCAGGGCCCTGAGGGAGCAGGGATCAGAGAGCGGGCTCCTGAGTTTAAGGTGTTGTGCAGTGCCCTGAGGAAGCAGGGAGCAGGTTCCTGAGCCTGGTGTGGTGTGCAGGGCCCTGAGGGAGCAGGTAGCAGGTTCCTGAGCCTGTTGTGGTGTGCAGGGCCCTGAGGGAGCAGGGAGCAGGGATGAGGTTTCTGAGCCTGGGGTTGTGTGCTGGGCCCTATGGGAGCGAGGATCAGGGAGCAGGTTCCTGAGGCTCGTTTGGTGTGGAAGGGGACCTGAGGGAGCAGGGTGCAGGTTCCTGACCCTTGGGTGGTGTGCATGGCCCTGAGGGAGCAGAAATCGGGGAGCATGATCCTGAGCCTGGGGTGGTGTGGAGGGTCCTGAGGGAACAGGGAGCAAGTTCCTGTGCCTGGGATGGTGTGCAGGGCCCTGAGGGTGCAGGGAGCAGGTTCCTGAGCCTGGGGTGTATGATGAACCCTGAGGGAGCAGAGATCAGATTGCAGGATCCTGAGTCTCGGGTGCTGTGTAGGGTCCTGAAGGAACAGGGAGCGGGTTCCTGAGCCTGGGGTGGAGTGCAGGGCCCTGAGAGAGCAGGGATCCGAGAGCAGGATCCTGAGCTTGGAGTGGTGTGCAGGGACTTGAGGGAACAGGGAGCAGGTTCCTGAGCCTGTTGTGGTGTGCGGGGCCCTGAGGGAGCAGCGATCAGAGAGCGGGATCCTGAGTCTAGGCTGCTGTGTAGTGCCCTGAGGGAGCAGGGAGCAGGTTCCTGAGTCTGGTGTGGTGTGCAGGGCCCTGAGGGAACAGGGAGGAGGTTTCTGAGCCTTGGGCGTATGAAGAACCCAGAGGGAAAGGGATCAGAGAGCAGGATCTAGAGGCTAAGGTGGTGTGCAAGGCCCTGAGGGATCAGGGAGCCGGCAGCATAGAGCAGGATTCTGAGCCTGGGGTGGTGTGCAGGGCCCTGAGGGAGCAGGGAGCAGGTTCCTGAGCGTGTTGTGGTGTGCAGGGCACTGAGGGAGCAGGGATCTAATAAGAGCAGGATCCTGAGTGTAGGCTGGTGTGCAGGACCCAGAGGGAACAGGGATCAGAGAGCAGGATCTAGAGGCTAAGGTGGTGTGCAAGGCCCTGAGGGATCAGGGAGCCGGCAGCATAGAGTAGGGTCCTGAGCCTGGGGTGGTGTGCAGTGCCCTGAGGAAACAAGGAGCAGGTTCCTGAGCCTGGGGTAATGTGCTGGGCCCTGAGGGCGCAGGGGTCAGAGAGGAGGATCCTGAGTGTAGGGTGGTGTGCAGGGCCCTGAGGGAGCAGGGAGCAGGACCCTGGGGGAGCAGGGATCAGAGAGCAGGATCCTGAGTGTAGGGTGGTGTTTAGATGCCTGTTGGAGCTAGGATGAGGGAGCAGGTGCCTGAGCCGGTTGTGTTTGCAGGGCCCTGAGGGAGCAGGGATCTAAGAGCAGGATCCTGAGTGTAGGGTGGTATGCAGGGCCCAGAGGGAGCAGGAGAAGGTTCCTGAGCCTGGGGTGATGTGCAGGGCCCTGCGGGAGCGAGGATCAGAGCAGGATCCTGAGTCTGGGGTGGTGTGCAGCGCCCTGAGGAAGCAGAGAGCAGGGTGCAGGTGCCTGAGCCTGTTGTGTTGTGCAGGGCCCTGAGGGAGCAGGGATCAGAGAGCGTGCTCCTGAGTTTAGGGTGCTGTGCAGTGCCCTGAGGGAACAGGGAGCAGGTTCCTGAGCCTGGGGTGGATTGTCCGGCCCTGAGAGAGAAGGGATCCGAGAGCAGGTTTCTGGGTCTGGTGTGGTGTGCAGGGCCCTGAGGGAGCAGGGAGCAGGGAGCAGATTCCTGAGCGTTTGTGGTGTGCAGGGCCCTGAGGGAGCAGGGATCAGAGAGCAGTATCCTGAGTCTGGGGTGGTGTGCAGGGCCCTGAGGGAGCAGGGAGCAGGTTCCTGAGCCTGTTGTGGTGTGTAGGGCCCTGAGGGAGCAGGGATCAGAGAGCAGGATCCTGAGTGTAGGGTGGTGTTTAGATGGCTGTTGGAGCTAGGATGAGGGAGCAGGTGCCTGAGCCTGTTGTGTTTGCAGGGCCCTGAGGGAGCAGGGATCTAAGAGCAGGATCCTGAGTGTAGGGTGGTGTGCAGGGCCCAGAGGGAGCAGAGAGCAGGTTCCTGAGCCTGTTGTGGTGTGCAGGGCCCTGAGGGAGCAGGGATCAGAGAGCAGGATCCTGAGTCTGGGGTGGTGTGCAGCGCCCTGAGGAAGCAGAGAGCAGGGTGCAGGTGCCTGAGCCTGTTGTGTTGTGCAGGGCCCTGAGGGAGCAGGGATCAGAGAGCGGGCTCCTGAGTCTAGGCTGCTGTGTAGTGCCCTGAGGGAGCAGGGAGCAGGTTCCTGATCCTGGGTTGCAGTGCAGGGCCCTGAGGGAGCAGGGATCAGGTTCCTGAGTCTGGTGTGGTGTAAAGGGCCCTCAGGGAGCAGGGAGGAGGTTTCTGAGCCTTGGGCGTATGAAGAACCCAGAGGGAAAGGGATCAGAGAGCAGGATCTAGAGGCTAGGGTGGTGTGTAAGGCCCTGAGGGATCAGGGAGCCGGCAGCATAGAGCAGGATTCTGAGCCTGGGGTGGTGTGCAGGGCCCTGAGGGAGCAGGGAGCAGGTTCCTGAGCGTGTTGTGGTGTGGAGGGCACTGAGGGAGCAGGGATCTAATAAGAGCAGGATCCTGAGTGTAGGCTGGTGTGCCGGACCCAGAGGGAACAGGGATCAGAGAGCAGGATCTAGAGGCTAAGGTGGTGACAAGGCCCTGAGGGATCAGGGAGCCGGCAGCATAGAGCAGGATTCTGAGCCTGGGGTGGTGTGCAGGGCCCTGAGGGAGCAGGGAGCAGGTTCCTGAGCGTGTTGTTGTGTGCAGGGCACTGAGGGAGCAGGGATCTAATAAGAGCAGGATCCTGAGTGTAGGCTGGTGTGCAGGACCCAGAGGGAACAGGGATCAGAGAGCAGGATCTAGAGGCTAAGGTGGTGACAAGACCCTGAGGCATCAGGGAGCCGGCAGCATAGAGTAGGGTCCTGAGCCTGGGGTGGTGTGCAGTGCCCTGAGGAAACAAGGAGCAGGTTCCTGAGCCTGGGGTAATGTGCAGGGCCCTGAGGGAGCAGGGTTCAGAGAGCGGGCTCCTGCGTTTAGGGTGCTGTGCAGTGCCCTGAGGGAACAGGGAGCAGGTTCCTGAGCCTGGGTTGGAGTGCAGGGCCCTGAGAGAGAAGGGATCCGAGAGCAGGTTCTTCAGCCTGGTGAGGTGTGCAGGGCCCTGAGGGAGCAGGGATCAGAGAGCAGAATCCTGAGTCTGGGGTGCTGTGCAGGGCCCTGAGGGAGCAGGGATCAGAGAACAGGATCCTGAGTCTAGGGTGCTGTGCAGGGCCCTGAGGGAGCAGGGATTAGAGAGCAGGATCCTGAGTCTGGGGTGGTGTGCAGCGCCCTGAGGAAGCAGAGAGCAGGGTGCAGGTGCCTGAGCCTGTTGTGTTGTGCAGGGCCCTTGGGGAGCAGTGATCAGAGATAGGGATCCTGAGCTTAGGGTGCTGTGCAGTGCCCTGAGGGTGCAGGGAGGAGGTTCCTGAGCCTGGGGTGTATGATGAACCCTGAGGGAGCAGAGATCAGATTGCAGGATCCTGAGTCTCGGGTGCTGTGTAGGGTCCTGAAGGAACAGGGAGCAGGTTCCTGAGCCTGAGGAAGAGTGCAGGGCCCTGAGAGAGCAGGGATCCGAGAGCAGGATCCTGAGCTTGGAGTGGTGTGCAGGGCCCTGAGGGAGCTGGGATCAGAGAGCAGGATCCTGAGTGTAGGGTGGTGTTTAGATGCCTGTTGGAGCTAGGATGAGGGAGCAGGTGCCTGAGCCGGTTGTGTTTGCAGGGCCCTGAGGGAGCAGGAGAAGGTTCCTGAGCCTGGGGTGATGTGCAGGGCCCTGCGGGAGCGAGGATCAGAGCAGGATCCTGAGTCTGGGGTGGTGTGCAGGGCCTTGAGGGAGCAGGGATCAGGTTCCTGTACCTGGAATCGTGTGCAGGGCCCTGAGGGAGCAGGGATCAGGTTCCTGAGTCTGGTGTGGTGTGCAGGGCCCTGAGGGAGCAGGGAGGAGGTTTCTGAGCCTTGGGCGTATGAAGAACCCAGAGGGAAAGGGATCAGAGAGCAGGATCTAGAGGCTAGGGTGGTGTGTAAGGCCCTGAGGGAATAGGGAGCCGGCAGCATAGAGCAGGATTCTGAGCCTGGGGTGGTGTGCAGGGCCCTGAGGGAGCAGGGAGCAGGTTCCTGAGCGTGTTGTGGTGTGCAGGGCACTGAGGGAGCAGGGATCTAATAAGAGCAGGATCCTGAGTGTAGGCTGGTGTGCAGGACCCATAGGGAACGGGATCAGAGAGCAGGATAAAGAGGCTAAGGTGGTGACAAGGCCCTGAGGGATCAGGGAGCCGGCAGCATAGAGTAGGGTCCTGAGCCTGGGGTGGTGTGCAGTGCCCTGAGGAAACAAGGAGCAGGTTCCTGAGCCTGGGGTAATGTGCAGGGCCCTGAGGGCGCAGGGGTCAGAGAGGAGGATCCTGAGTGTAGGGTGGTGTGCAGGGCCCTGAGGGTGCAGGGAGCAGGGCCCTGGGGGAGCAGGGATCAGAGAGCAGGATCCTGAGTATAGGGTGGTGTTTAGATGCCTGTTGGAGCTAGGATGAGGGAGCAGGTGCCTGAGCCGGTTGTGTTTGCAGGGCCCTGAGGGAGCAGGGATCTAAGAGCAGGATCCTGAGTGTAGGGTGGTATGCAGGGCCCTGAGGGAGCAGGGAGCAGGTTCCTGAGCCTGTTGTGTTGTGCAGGGCCCTGAGGGAGCAGGGATCAGAGAGCAGGATCCTGAGTCTGGGGTGGTGTGCAGCGCCCTGAGGAAGCAGAGAGCAGGGTGCAGGTTCCTGAGCCTGTTGTGTTGTGCAGGGCCCTGAGGGAGCAGGGTTCAGAGAGCGGGCTGCTGAGTTTAGGGTGCTGTGCAGTGCCCTGAGGGAACAGGGAGCAGGTTCCTGAGCCTGGGTTGGAGTGCAGGGCCCTGAGAGAGAAGGGATCCGAGAGCAGGTTCCTGAGCCTGGTGAGGTGTGCAGGGCCCTGAGGGAGCAGGGAGCTTGTTCCTGAGCCTGTTGTGGTGTGTAGGGCCTGAGGGAGCAGGGATCAGAGAACAGGATCCTGAGTCTGGGGTGGTGTGCAGGGCCCTGAGGGAGCAGGGATCAGAGAGCAGAATCCTGAGTCTGGGGTGCTGTGCAGGGCCCTGAGGGAGCAGGGATCAGAGAACAGGATCCTGAGTCTAGGGTGCTGTGCAGGGCCCTGAGGGAGCAGGTATTAGACAGCAGGATCCTGAGTCTGGGGTGGTGTGCAGCGCCCTGAGGAAGCAGAGAGCAGGGTTCAGGTGCCTGAGCCTGTTGTGTTGTGCAGGGCCCTTGGGGAGCAGGGATCAGAGATCGGGATCCTGAGCTTAGGGTGCTGAGCAGTGCCGTGAGGGTGCAGGGAGGAGGTTCCTGAGCCTGGGGTGTATGATGAACCCTGAGGGAGCAGAGATCAGATTGCAGGATCCTGAGTCTCGGGTGCTGTGTAGGGTCCTGAAGGAACAGGGAGCAGGTTCCTGAGCCTGAGGAAGAGTGCAGGGCCCTGAGAGAGCAGGGATCCGAGAGCAGGATCCTGAGCTTGGAGTGGTGTGCAGGGCCCTGAGGGAGCTGGGATCAGAGCGCAGGATCCTGAGTGTAGGGTGGTGTTTAGATGCCTGTTGGAGCTAGGATGAGGGAGCAGGTGCCTGAGCCGGTTGTGTTTGCAGGGCCCTGAGGGAGCAGGAGAAGGTTCCTGAGCCTGGGGTGATGTGCAGGGCCCTGCGGGAGCGAGGATCAGAGCAAGATCCTGAGTCTGGGGTGGTGTGCAGGGCCTTGAGGGAGCAGGGATCAGGTTCCTGTACCTGGAATCGTGTGCAGGGCCCTGAGGGAGCAGGGATCAGGTTACTGAGTCTGGTGTGGTGTGCAGGGCCCTGAGGGAGCAGGGAGGAGGTTTCTGAGCCTTGGGCGTATGAAGAACCCAGAGGGAAAGGGATCAGAGAGCAGGATCTAGAGGCTAGGGTGGTGTGTAAGGCCCTGAGGGATCAGGGAGCCGGCAGCATAGAGCAGGATTCTGAGCCTGGGGTGGTGTGCAGGGCCCTGAGGGAGTAGGGAGCAGGTTCCTGAGCGTGTTGTGGTGTGCAGGGCACTGAGGGAGCAGGGATCTAATAAGAGCCTGATCCTGAGTGTAGGCTGGTGTGCAGGACCCAGAGGGAACAGGGATCAGAGAGCAGGATCTAGAGGCTAAGGTGGTGTGCAAGGCCCTGAGGGATCAGGGAGCCGGCAGCATAGAGTAGGGTCCTGAGCCTGGGGTGGTGTGCAGTGCCCTGAGGAAACAAGGAGCAGGTTCCTGAGCCTGGGGTAATGTGCAGGGCCCTGAGGGCGCAGGGGTCAGAGAGGAGGATCCTGAGTGTAGGGTGGTGTGCAGGGCCCTGAGGGAGCAGGGAGCAGGGCCCTGGGGGAGCAGGGATCAGAGAGCAGGATCCTGAGTGTAGGGTGGTGTTTAGATGCCTGTTGGAGCTAGGATGAGGGAGCAGGTGCCTGAGCCTGTTGTGTTTGCAGGGCCCTGAGGGAGCAGGGATCTAAGAGCAGGATCCTGAGTGTAGGGTGGTGTGCAGGGCCCAGAGGGAGCAGGGAGCAGGTTCCTGAGCCTGTTGTGGTGTGCAGGGCCCTGAGGGAGCAGGGATCAGAGAGCAGGATACTGATTCTGGAGTGGTGTGCAGCGCCCTGAGGAAGCAGAGAGCAGGGTGCAGGTGCCTGAGCCTGTTGTGTTGTGCAGGGCCCTAGGGAGCAGGGATCAGAGAGCGCGATCCTGAGTCTAGGCTGCTGTGTAGTGCCCTGAGGGAGCAGGGAGCAGGTTCCTGATCCTGGGTTGCAGTGCAGGGACCTGAGGGAGCAGGGATCAGGTTCCTGAGTTTGGTGTGGTGTGCAGGGCCCTGAGGGAGCAGGCAGGAGGTTTCTGAGCCTTGGGCGTATGAAGAACCCAGAGGGAAAGTGATCAGAGAGCAGGATCTAGAGGCTAGGGTGGTGTGTAAGGCCCTGAGGGATCAGGGAGCCGGCAGCATAGAGTAGGGTCCTGAGCCTGGGGTGGTGTGCAGTGCCCTGAGGAAACAAGGAGCAGGCTCCTGAGCCTGGGGTAATGTGCAGGGCCCTGAGGGCGCAGGGATCAGAGAGTGGGCTCCTGAGTTTGGGGTGCTGTGCAGTGCCCTGAGGGAACAGGGAGCAGGTTCCTGAGCCTGGGGTGGAGTGCAGGGCCCTGAGAGAGCAGGGATCCGAGAACAGGATCCTGAGCTTGGAGTGGTGTGCAGGGACTTGAGGGAACAGGGAGCAGGTTCCTGAGCCTGGGGTGGAGTGCAGGGCCCTGAGAGAGAAGGGATCCGAGAGCAGGATCCTGAGCCTGGTGTGGTGTGCAGGGCCCTGAGGGAGCAGGGATCAGAGAGCAGGATCCTGCGTCTGGGGTGGTGTGCAGCGCCCTGAGGTTGCAGGGAGCAGGTTCCTGAGCCTGTTGTGGTGTGCAGGGCCCTGAGGATGCAGGGATCAGAGAGCGGGATCCTGAGTCTAGGCTGCTGTGTAGTGCCCTGAGGGAGCAGGGAGCAGGTTCCTGATCCTGGGTTGCAGTGCAGGGCCCTGTGGGAGCAGGGATCAGGTTCATGAGTCTGGTGTGGTGTGCAGGGCCCTGAGGGAGCAGGGAGGAGGTTTCTGAGCCTTGGGCGTATGAAGAACCCAGAGGGAAAGGGATCAGAGAGCAGGATCTAGAGGCTAGGGTGGTGTGTAAGGCCCTGAGGGATCAGGGAGCCGGCAGCATAGAGCAGGATTCTGAGCCTGGTGTGGTGTGCAGGGCTCTGAGGGAGTTGGGAGCAGGTTCCTGAGCGTGTTGTGGTGTGCAGGGCACTGAGGGAGCAGGGATCTAATAAGAGCCTGATCCTGAGTGTAGGCTGGTGTGCAGGACCCAGAGGGAACAGGGATCAGAGAGCAGGATCTAGAGGCTAAGGTGGTGTGCAAGGCCCTGAGGGATCAGGGAGCCGGCAGCATAGAGTAGGGTCCTGAGCCTGGGGTGGTGTGCAGTGCCCTGAGGAAACAAGGAGCAGGCTCCTGAGCCTGGGGTAATGTGCAGGGCCCTGAGGGCGCAGGGGTCAGAGAGGAGGATCCTGAGTGTAGGGTGGTGTGCAGGGCCCTGAGGGAGCAGGGAGCAAGTCCCTGGGGGAGCAGGGATCAGAGAGCAGGATCCTGAGTGTAGGGTGGTGTTTAGATGCCTGTTGGAGCTAGGATGAGGGAGCAGGTGCCTGAGCCTGTTGTGTTTGCAGGGCCCTGAGGGAGCAGGGATCTAAGAGCAGGATCCTGAGTGTAGGGTGGTATGCAGGGCCCAGAGGGAGCAGGGAGCAGGTTCCTGAGCCTGGGGTGATGTGCAGGGCCCTGAGGGAGCAGGGATCAGAGAGCAGGATCCTGAGTGTATTGTGGTGTTTAGATGCCTGTTGGAGCTAGGATGAGGGAGCAGGTTCCTGAGCCTGTTTTGGTGTGCAGGGCCCTGAGGGAGCAGGGATCAGAGAGCGGGATATTGAGTCTAGGTTGCTGTGTAGTGCTCTGAGGGAGCAGGGAGCAGGTTCCTGATCCTGGGTTGCAGTGCAGGGCCCTGAGGGAGCAGGGATCAGGTTCCAGAGTCTGGTGTGGTGTGCAGGGCCCTGAGGGAGCAGGGAGGAGGTTTCTGAGCCTTGGGCGTTAGAAGAACCCAGAGGGAAAGGGATCAGAGAGCAGGATCTAGAGGCTAGGGTGGTGTGTAAGGCCCTGAGAGATCAGGGAGCCGGCAGCATAGAGCAGGATTCTGAGCCTGGGGTGGTGTGCAGGGCCCTGAGGGAGCAGGGAGGAGGTTTCTGTGCCTTGGGCGTATGAAGAACCCAGAGGGAACAGGGATCAGAGAGCAGGATCTAGAGGCTAAGGTGGTGTGCAAGGCCCTGAGGGATCAGGGAGCCGGCAGCATAGAGTAGGGTCCTGAGCCTGGGGTGGTGTGCAGTGCCCTGAGGAAACAAGGAGCAGGTTCCTGAGCCTGGGGTAATGTGCAGGGCCCTGAGGGCGCAGGGGTCAGAGAGGAGGATCCTGAGTGTAGGGTGGTGTGCAGGGCCAAGAGGGAGCAGGCAGCAGGGCCCTGGGGGAGCAGGGATCAGAGAGCAGGATCCTGAGTGTAGGGTTGTGGATCCGACTCACGGCACCACTTGTCAGCTCCTTCGGCCGCAGAAGGAACGACGCTGCTTGCAGTTAATCGGTCTTCAAGAGACTTTTACTTAGAAGGAGTGGGAAAGAGAGTGGGGGAACCGGGAGAAGGGGGAGAGATGGCACACACGTTCCTTAAGGGGGAAAGCTGGCGAGCCCCCTTCTCTCTCTCGCTCTCTGCTTATATCCAGAATTCAACCAATCACAGTCAATCAATCACAGTCCATGCACAGAGCTCTCCAATCCGGCACTTGATCACGATCAGCTGTGGAGTCACGCAGCAGGCAGGGCATCAGCGCCATCTTGTTTTCCACGATCCTCAGCTAGATGGAAAGTTCAATCAGCTGCTACATCCGCATTACTGCTATAAGCCACGCCCACCATGGGGGGGTCCCATGGCTGGCCTATCCATGGGTCCCCACATCTCCCCCGTTTTTATTATATTAAGTGGCATGGAAACGTGCCTGTCTTGGGTTCCCAATGGCGCGCAACCTGCTTACCCGTCATGGAGGTAATAGGAAGCTTGTCCTACCCTCTGTCTTAGGTTGCTAGGTGCGCCCATCGGCAATTACCCGTTATTGGCTACCGATCCATCATGTTAAGCCACACTTCTCATGGGGGTAAGAGCGCAAGGTGGCTAGCATAGCCTGCCGAATTACCAGGTTGGTACGCTGCTGGCAGAGTGTTACAGTTCTGATCAGAACTTCTGGGCTATTGGAGTTTTGAAAACCAGAACAGTTTTATCAAATTGTGAATTAACAGGTTTAAGTACATTTAAGAAAACAAATCAAATTAGGTCAGCTTTCTTACTACACTACTTGCTACTTAAATCCAACACATAAATTTTAGCAAATTCCTTCATAATTTCACATTAGCAATTAGGCACAAAGGATACATCTTATTCAAGAAATACTTGGTTCAAAGTAAAATGCTTAATTGGTACTATTCTTCACATGTTCTGAATGCAGACAACCACTCCACGTATCTTGTATACTTTAAACACTAGTTACCTCAAAATTCTCCCATTTCACCCACTTGGCGAGGAAGGTGAGGCCTATATTGTTAAGTACAACCTCATAAAATTACTGTTCCAGGTGGTATTGCTCATCTGTCCCAATTCTAGGGTACAATCAGAATTCTCGTGTAAATCAGTCTCAGACAAAACTCAGTACAACAAAATCATAAATCCCTTAACAAACTTCATAATTACAAATCAATAGTAAATGATCAAGCAATACTTTCAGCAAACCAAAAGCTAAACTAACAAGACATAGATGGCCAAACAATTTTAAAGATAAATTGAAACATTTACATTCTTTTGTAAAGCAAACCAAGCATAATCTGCTCAAGCATTCCCATCAATAATAGGGGTAAAGTTAGTACATAATACAAAAACAGAATAGGTAGTTCGGACACTTTTCACCACGATTAGCATTAATGAACTGTTTTATGGCTCACCTTTTTAACCCTATTCTCTGTGTCTGTAACGGAGTCTTTATAGTCTTTATCACGGCCTTTTTTCCTGTGCTTCTTCCTCTCATTATAATACAGCCGTATCCAATTTAGATTTCCACATAGTTTTTGAAAGTCATTTAAGGTTTTTAGTCCTGTCGTAGCAATGGCAAATTCCAAAGGGGCTGCATTTGTTGGTGTAAGCCCAAGTCCTAAATATCCAACTACAGTATCTTTTTGAACCTTTCCTGCCTCCTGCAGACATGAGCTTAATGTTATGAACACCGCTTCCAATATATAAATCGTCCATATAGTGGAGGATTTTTGCTTCTCCATGTCGCTGACGAACAGGCTCTATTGCTTATGAAACATATGGTAAGATCAATCACAATCAGTACTCCCGCCTTTCTCCTGGTGTTCCACTCCCAGTCTTTACAACGATTCACTCCCGCCTTTCTCCCGGCAATTTTACTCCCCGTCCTTTGTTGACAGTCCACTCCCGCCTGTCTTCTGGCGTCCACTCCCCGCGGTTATAATCCTAGGCCTTTTTACCCGCCTAGATTCCCTGTCTTTTGTCGACAGTTTACTCCCGCCTTTCTGGCATTTTACTCCCCGTCTTTTGTCGACGGTTTACTCCCGCCTTTCTGGCATTTTACTCCCCGTCTTTTGTCGACGGTTTACTTCCGCCTGTCTTCCGGCGCTCTACTCCCCGTCTTTTGTCGACGGTTTACTCCCGCCTATCTTCCGGCGTTCTACTCCCGTCTTTTGTCGACGGAACCGCGGCTATAATCCTAGGCGTTTCACTTTACCCACCTAGATTCCCGTGTATGCACGTTTCTCCTTTTACTCCCGCCTTTCTGGCGTTTTACTCCCCATCTTTACGATGGAACCGCGGCTGTAATCCTAGGCCTTTCACTTTACCAGCCTAGATTCCCGTCTATGGACGTTTATCCTTTTCTTACTTCCTGCTTCCAGCGATTGGTCCGATGATCCAAGATCCGAGTCACGGCACCACTTGTGGATCCGACTCACGGCACCACTTGTCAGCTCCTTCGGCCGCAGAAGGAACGACGCTGCTTGCAGTTAATCGGTCTTCAAGAGACTTTTACTTAGAAGGAGTGGGAAAGAGAGTGGGGGAACCGGGAGAAGGGGGAGAGATGGCACACACGTTCCTTAAGGGGGAAAGCTGGCGAGCCCCCTTCTCTCTCTCGCTCTCTGCTTATATCCAGAATTCAACCAATCACAGTCAATCAATCACAGTCCATGCACAGAGCTCTCCAATCCGGCACTTGATCACGATCAGCTGTGGAGTCACGCAGCAGGCAGGGCATCAGCGCCATCTTGTTTTCCACGATCCTCAGCTAGATGGAAAGTTCAATCAGCTGCTACATCCGCATTACTGCTATAAGCCACGCCCACCATGGGGGGGTCCCATGGCTGGCCTATCCATGGGTCCCCACATAGGGTGGTGTTTAGATGCCTGTTGGAGCTAGGATGAGGTAGTCAGTGTCTTAGCCTGTTGTGTTTGCAGGGCCCTGAGGGAGCAGGGATCAGAGAGCGGGCTCCTGAGTTTAGGGTGCTGTGCAGTGCCCTGAGGGAACAGGGAGCAGGTTCCTGAGCCTGGGGTGGATTGTCAGGCCCTGAGAGAGAAGGGATCCGAGAGCAGGTTTCTGGGTCTGGGTTGGTGTGCAGGGCCCTGAGGGAGCTGGGAGCAGGTTCCTGAGCCTGTTGTGGTGTGTAGGGCCCTGAAGGAGCAGGGATCCGAGAGGAGGATCTTGAGCTGGAGTGGTGTGCATGAACTTGAGGGAACAGGGAGTAGGTTCCTGAGCCTGTTGTGGTGTGCAGGGCCCTGAGGGAGCAGGGATCAGAGAGCAGGATCCTGAGTCTGGGGTGGTGTGCAGGGCCCTGAGGGAGCAGCGAGCAGGTTCCTGAGCCTGTTGTGTGTAGGGCCCTGAGGGAGCAGGGATCAGAGAGCAGGATCCTGAGTGTAGGGTGGTGTTTAGATGGCTGTTGGAGCTAGGATGAGGGAGCAGGTGCCTGAGCCTGTTGTGTTTGCAGGGCCCTGAGGGAGCAGGGATGTAAGAGCAGGATCCTAAGTGTAGGGTGGTGTGCAGGGCCCAGAGGGAGCAGGGAGCAGGTTCCTGAGCCTGTTGTGGTGTGCAGGGCCCTGAGGGAGCAGGGATCAGAGAGCAGTATCCTGAGTCTGGGGTGGTGTGCAGCGCCCTGAGGAGCAGAGAGCAGGGTGCAGGTGCCTGAGCCTGTTGTGTTGTGCAGGGCCCTGAGGGAGCAGGGATCAGAGAGCGGGATCCTGAGTCCAGGTTGCTGTGTAGTGCCCTGAGGGAGCAGGGAGCAGGTTGCTGATCCTGGGTTGCAGTGCAGGGCCCTGCGGGAGCAGGGATCAGGTTCCTGAGTCTGGTGTGGTGTGCAGGGCCCTGAGGGAGCAGGAAGGACTTTTCTGAGCCTTGGGCGTATGAAGAACCCAGAGGGAAAGGGATCAGAGAGCAGGGTCTAGAGGCTAGGGTGGTGTGTAAGGCCCTGAGGGATCAGGGAGCCGGCAGCATAGAGCAGGATTCTGAGCCTGGGGTGGTGTGCAGGGCCCTGAGGGAGCAGGGAGCAGGTTCCTGAGCGTGTTGTGGTGTGTAGGACACTGAGGGAGCAGGGATCTAATAAGAGCAGGATCCTGAGTATAGGCTGGTGTGCAGGTCCCAGAAGGAACAGGGATCAGAGAGCAGGATCTAGAGGCTAAGGTGGTGTGCAAGGCCCTGAAGGGATCAGGGAGCCGGCAGCATAGAGTAGGGTCCTGAGCCTGGGGTGGTGTGCAGTGCCCTGAGGAAACAAGGAGCAGGTTCCTGAGCCTGGGGTAATGTGCAGGGCCCTGAGGGCGCAGGGGTCAGAGAGGAGGATCCTGAGTGTAGGGTGGTGTGCAGGGCCCTGAGGGAGCAGGGAGCAGGGCCCTGGGGGAGCAGGGATCAGAGATCAGGATCCTGAGTCTGGGGTGGTGTGCAGCGCCCTGAGGAAGCAGAGAGCAGGGTGCAGGTGCCTGAGCCTGTTGTGTTGTTCAGGGCCCTTGGGGAGCAGGGATCAGAGAACGGGATCCTGAGCTTAGGGTGCTGTGCAGTGCCGTCAGTGTGCAGGGAGGAGGTTCTTGAGCCTGGGGTGTATGATGAACCCTGAGGGAGCAGAGATCAGATTGCAGGATCCTGAGTCTCGGGTGCTGTGTAGGGTCCTGAAGGAACAGGGAGCAGGTTCCTGATCCTGGGGTGGAGTGCAGGGCCCTGAGAGAGCAGGGATCCGAGAGCAGGATCCTGAGTGTAGGGTGGTGTTTAGATGCCTGTTGGAGCTAGGATGAGGGAGCAGGTGCCTGAGCTTGTTGTGTTTGCAGGGCCCTGAGGGAGCAGGGATCTAAGAGCAGGATCTTGAGTGTAGGGTGGTGTGCAGGGCCCTGAGGGAGCAGGGATCAGGTTCTTGAGTCTGGTGTGGTGTGTAGGGCCCTGAGGGAGCAGGGATCAGAGAGCAGGATCCTGAGTCTGGGGTGGTGTGCAGCGCCGTGAGGGAGCAGGGAGCAGGTTCCTGAGCCTGTTGTGGTGTGTAGGGCCCTGAGGGAGCAGGGATCAGAGAGCAGGATCCTGAGTGTAGTGTGGTGTTTAATGGCTGTTGGAGCTAGGATGAGGGAGCAGGTTCCTGAGCCTGTTGTGTTGTGCAGGGCCCTGAGGGAGCAGGGATCAGAGAACGGGCTCCTGAGTTTAGAATGCTGTGCAATGCCCTGAGGTTACTGGGAGCAGGTTCCTGAGCCTGGGGTGGAGTGCAGGGCCCTGAGAGAGAAGGGATCCGAGAGCAGGTTCCTGAGTCTGGTGTGGTGTGCAGGGCCCTGAGGGAGCAGGGAGCACGTTCCTGAGCCTGTTGTGGTGTGTAGGGCCTGAGGGAGCAGGGATCAGAGAACAGGATCCTGAGTCTAGGGTGCTGTGCAGGGCCCTGAGGGAGCAGGGATCAGAGAGCGGGATATTGAGTCTAGGTTGCTGTGTAGTGCTCTGAGGGAGCAGGGAGCAGGTTCCTGATCCTGGGTTGCAGTGCAGGGCCCTGAGGGAGCAGGGATCAGGTTCCAGAGTCTGGTGTGGTGTGCACGGCCCTGAGGGAGCAGGGAGGAGGTTTCTGAGCCTTGGGCTTTAGAAGAACCCAGAGGGAAAGGGATCAGAGAGCAGGATCTAGAGGCTAGGGTGGTGTGTAAGGCCCTGAGAGATCAGGGAGCCGGCAGCATAGAGCAGGATTCTGAGCCTGGGGTGGTGTGCAGGGCCCTGAGGGAGCAGGGAGGAGGTTTCTGTGCCTTGGGCGTATGAAGAACCCAGAGGGAACAGGGATCAGAGAGCAGGATCTAGAGGCTAAGGTGGTGTGCAAGGCCCTGAGGGATCAGGGAGCCGGCAGCATAGAGTAGGGTCCTGAGCCTGGGGTGGTGTGCAGTGCCCTGAGGAAACAAGGAGCAGGTTCCTGAGCCTGGGGTAATGTGCAGGGCCCTGAGGGCGCAGGGGTCAGAGAGGAGGATCCTGAGTGTAGGGTGGTGTGCAGGGCCAAGAGGGAGCAGGCAGCAGGGCCCTGGGGGAGCAGGGATCAGAGAGCAGGATCCTGAGTGTAGGGTGGTGTTTAGATGCCTGTTGGAGCTAGGATGAGGTAGCCAGTGCCTTAGCCTGTTGTGTTTGCAGGGCCCTGAGGGAGCAGGGATCAGAGAGCGGGCTCCTGAGTTTAGGGTGCTGTGCAGTGCCCTGAGGGAACAGGGAGCAGGTTCCTGAGCCTGGGGTGGATTGTCAGGCCCTGAGAGAGAAGGGATCCGAGAGCAGGTTTCTGGGTCTGGGTTGGTGTGCAGGGCCCTGAGGGAGCTGGGAGCAGGTTCCTGAGCCTGTTGTGTGTAGGGCCCTGAAGGAGCAGGGATCCGAGAGGAGGATCTTGAGCTGGAGTGGTGTGCATGGACTTGAGGGAACAGGGAGCAGGTTCCTGAGCCTGTTGTGGTGTGCAGGGCCCTGAGGGCGCAGGGGTCAGAGAGGAGGATCCTGAGTGTAGGGTGGTGTGCAGGGCCCTGAGGGAGCAGGGAGCAGGGCCCTGGGGGAGCAGGGATCAGAGAGCAGGATCCTGAGTGTAGGGTGGTGTTTAGATGGCTGTTGGAGCTAGGATGAGGGAGCAGGTGCCTGAGCCTGTTGTGTTTGCAGGGCCCTGAGGGAGCAGGGATGTAAGAGCAGGATCCTAAGTGTAGGGTGGTGTGCAGGGCCCAGAGGGAGCAGGGAGCAGGTTCCTGAGCCTGTTGTGGTGTGCAGGGCCCTGAGGGAGCAGGGATCAGAGAGCAGGATCCTGAGTCTGGGGTGGTGTGCAGCGCCCTGAGGAGCAGAGAGCAGGGTGCAGGTGCCTGAGCCTGTTGTGTTGTGCAGGGCCCTGAGGGAGCAGGGATCAGAGAGCGGGATCCTGAGTCCAGGTTGCTGTGTAGTGCCCTGAGGGAGCAGGGAGCAGGTTCCTGATCCTGGGTTGCAGTGCAGGGCCCTGCGGGAGCAGGGATCAGGTTCCTGAGTCTGGTGTGGTGTGCAGGGCCCTGAGGGAGCAGGGAGGAGGTTTCTGAGCCTTGGGCGTATGAAGAACCCAGAGGGAAAGGGATCAGAGAGCAGGGTCTAGAGGCTAGGGTGGTGTGTAAGGCCCTGAGGGATCAGGGAGCCGGCAGCATAGAGCAGGATTCTGAGCCTGGGGTGGTGTGCAGGGCCCTGAGGGAGCAGGGAGCAGGTTCCTGAGCGTGTTGTGGTGTGGAGGGCACTGAGGGAGCAGGGATCTAATAAGAGCAGGATCCTGAGTATAGGCTGGTGTGCAGGACCCAGAAGGAACAGGGATCAGAGAGCAGGATCTAGAGGCTAAGGTGGTGTGCAAGGCCCTGAAGGGATCAGGGAGCCGGCAGCATAGAGTAGGGTCCTGAGCCTGGGGTGGTGTGCAGTGCCCTGAGGAAACAAGGAGCAGGTTCCTGAGCCTGGGGTAATGTGCAGGGCCCTGAGGGCGCAGGGGTCAGAGAGGAGGATCCTGAGTGTAGGGTGGTGTGCAGGGCCCTGAGGGAGCAGGGAGCAGGGCCCTGGGGGAGCAGGGATCAGAGATCAGGATCCTGAGTCTGGGGTGGTGTGCAGCGCCCTGAGGAAGCAGAGAGCAGGGTGCAGGTGCCTGAGCCTGTTGTGTTGTTCAGGGCCCTTGGGGAGCAGGGATCAGAGAACGGGATCCTGAGCTTAGGGTGCTGTGCAGTGCCGTCAGTGTGCAGGGAGGAGGTTCTTGAGCCTGGGGTGTATGATGAACCCTGAGGGAGCAGAGATCAGATTGCAGGATCCTGAGTCTCGGGTGCTGTGTAGGGTCCTGAAGGAACAGGGAGCAGGTTCCTGATCCTGGGGTGGAGTGCAGGGCCCTGAGAGAGCAGGGATCCGAGAGCAGGATCCTGAGTGTAGGGTGGTGTTTAGATGCCTGTTGGAGCTAGGATGAGGGAGCAGGTGCCTGAGCTTGTTGTGTTTGCAGGGCCCTGAGGGAGCAGGGATCTAAGAGCAGGATCTTGAGTGTAGGGTGGTGTGCAGGGCCCTGAGGGAGCAGGGATCAGGTTCTTGAGTCTGGTGTGGTGTGTAGGGCCCTGAGGGAGCAGGGATCAGAGAGCAGGATCCTGAGTCTGGGGTGGTGTGCAGCGCCGTGAGGAAGCAGGGAGCAGGTTCCTGAGCCTGTTGTGGTGTGTAGGGCCCTGAGGGAGCAGGGATCAGAGAGCAGGATCCTGAGTGTAGTGTGGTGTTTAATGGCTGTTGGAGCTAGGATGAGGGAGCAGGTTCCTGAGCCTGTTTTGGTGTGCAGGGACTTGAGGGAGCAGGGTTTAGAGAGCAGGATCCTGAGTCTGGGGTGGTGTGCAGCGCCCTGAGGAAGTAGAGAGCAGGGTGCAGGTGCCTGAGCCTGTTGTGTTGTGCAGGGCCCTGAGGGAGCAGGGATCAGAGAGCGGGATCCTGAGTCTAGGTTGCTGTGTAGTACGCTGAGGGAGCAGGGAGCAGGTTCCTGATCCTGGGTTGCAGTGCAGGGCCCTGAGGGAGCAGGGATCAGGTTCCAGAGTCTGGTGTGGTGTGCAGGGCCCTTAGGGAGCAGGGAGGAGGTTTCTGAGCCTTGGGCGTATGAAGAACCCAGAGGGAAAGGGATCAGAGAGCAGGATCTAGAGGCTAGGGTGGTGTGTAAGGCCCTGAGGGATCAGGGAGCCGGCAGCATAGAGCAGGATTCTGAGCCTGGGGTGGTGTGCAGGGCCCTGAGGGAGCAGGGAGCAGGTTCCTGAGCGTGTTGTGGTGTGGAGGGCACTGAGGGAGCAGGGATCTAATAAGAGCAGGATCCTGAGTGTAGGCTGTTGTCAGGACCCAGAGGGAACAGGGATCAGAGAGCAGGATCTAGAGGCTAAGGTGGTGTGCAAGGCCCTGAGGGATCAGGGAGCCGGCAGCATAGAGTAGGGTCCTGAGCCTGGGGTGGTGTGCAGTGCCCTGAGGAAACAAGGAGCAGGTTCCTGAGCCTGGGGTAATGTGCAGGGCCCTGAGGGCGCAGGGGTCAGAGAGGAGGATCCTGAGTGTAGGGTGGTGTGCAGGGCCCTGAGGGAGCAGGGAGCAGGGCCCTGGGGGAGCAGGGATCAGAGACTAGGATCCTGAGTGTAGGGTGGTGTTTAGATGCCTGTTGGAGCTAGGATGAGGGAGCAGGTGCCTGAGCCTGTTGTGTTTGCAGGGCCCTGAGGGAGCAGGGATCTAAGAGCAGGATATTGAGCTTGGGGTGATGTGCAACGCCCTGAGGGAGCAAGTATCAGAGCAGGATCCTGAGACTAGGGTGGTATGCAGGGCCCTGAGGGAGCAGGGATCAGGTTCTTGAGTCTGGTGTGGTGTGCAGGGCCCTGAGGGATCAGGGATCAGAGAGCAGGATCCTGAGTGTAGTGTGGTGTTTACATGGCTGTTGGAGCTAGGATGATGGAGCAGGTTCCTGAGCCTGTTTTGGTGTGCAGGGCCCTGAGGGAGCAGGGATTAGAGAGCAGGATCCTGAGTCTGGGGTGGTGTGCAGCGCCCTGAGGAAGTAGAGAGCAGGGTGCAGGTGCCTGAGCCTGTTGTGTTGTGCAGGGCCCTGAGGGAGCAGGGATCAGAGAGCGGTATCCTGAGTCTAGGTTGCTGTGTAGTGCGCTGAGGGAGCAGGGAGCAGGTTCCTGATCCTGGGTTGCAGTGCATGGCCCTGAGGGAGCAGGGATCAAGTTACAGAGTCTTGTGTGGTGTGCAGGGCCCTGAGGGAGCAGGGAGGAGGTTTCTGAGCCTTGGGCGTATGAAGAACCCAGAGGGAAAGGGATCAGAGAGCAGGATCTAGAGGCTAGGGTGGTGTGTAAGGCCCTGAGGGATCAGGGAGCCGGCAGCATAGAGCAGGATTCTGAGCCTGGGGTGGTGTGCAGGGCCCTGAGGAAGCAGAGAGCTGGGTGCAGGTCCCTGAGCGTGTTGTGTTTTGCAGGGCACTGAGGGAGCAGGGATCTAATAAGAGCAGGATCCTGAGTGTAGGCTGGTGTGCAGGACCCAGAGGGAGCAGGGATCAGAGAGCAGGATCTAGAGGCTAAGGTGGTGTGCAAGGCCCTGAGGGATCAGGGAGCCGGCAGCATGGAGTAGGGTCCTGAGCCTGGGGTGGTGTGCAGGGCCCTGAGTGCGCAGGGGTCAGAGAGGAGGATCCTGAGTGTAGGGTGGTGTGCATGGCCCTGAGGGAGCAGGTAGCAGAGCCCTGGGGGAGCAGGGATCAGAGAGCAGGATCCTGAGTGTAGGGTGGTGTTTAGATGCCTTTTGGAGCTAGGATGAGGGAGCAGGTGCCTGAGCCTGTTGTGTTTGCAGGGCCCTGAGGGAGCAGGGATCTAAGAGCAGGATCCTGAGTGTAGGGTGGTGTGCAGCGCCCAGAGGGAGCAGGGAGCAGGTTCTTGAGCCTGTTGTGGTGTGCAGGGCCCTGAGGGAGCTGGGATCAGAGAGCAGGATCCTGTGTCTGGGGTGGTGTGCAGCGTCCTGAGGAAGCAGAGAGCAGGGTGCAGGTGCCTGAGCCTGTTGTGTTGTGCAGGGCCCTGAGGGAGCAGGGATCAGAGAGCGGGATCCTGAGTCTGGGGTGGTGTGCAGGGCCCTGAGGTAGCAGGGATCAGAGAGCAGGATCCTGAGTCTGGGGTGGTGTGCAGCGCCCTGAGGTTGCAGGGAGCAGGTTCCTGAGCCTGTTGTGGTGTGTAGGGCCCTGAGGGAGCAGGGATCAGAGAGCAGGATCCTGAGTGTAGTGTGGTGTTTAGATGCCTGTTGTAGCTAGGATGAGGGAGCAGGTTCCTGAGCCTGTTGTGGTGTGCAGGGCCCTGAGGGAGCAGGGATCAGGTTCCAGAGTCTGGTGTGGTGTGCAGGGCCCTGAGGGAGCAGGGAGGAGGTTTCTGAGCCTTGGGCGTATGAAGAACCCAGAGGGAAAGGGATCAGAGAGCAGGATCTAGAGGCTAGGGTGTTGTGTAAGGCCCTGAGGGATCAGGGAGCCAGCAGCATAGAGCAGGATTCTGAGCCTGGGGTGGTGTGCAGGGCCCTGAGGGAGTAGGGCGCAGGTTCCTGAGCGTGTTGTGGTGTGCAGGGCACTGAGGGAGCAGGGATCTAATAAGAGCCTGATCCTGAGTGTAGGCTGGTGTGCAGGACCCAGAGGGAACAGGGATCAGAGAGCAGGATCTAGAGACTAAGGTGGTGTGCAAGGCCCTGAGGGATCAGGGAGCCGGCAGCATAGAGTAGGGTCCTGAGCCTGGGGTGGTGTGCAGTGCCCTGAGGAAACAAGGAGCAGGTTCCTGAGCCTGGGGTAATGTGCAGGGCCCTGAGGGCGCAGTGAGCAGGGCCCTGGGGGAGCAGGGATTGGAGAGCAGGATCCTGAGTTAGGGTGGTGTTTAGATGCCTGTTGGAGCTAGGATGAGGGAGCAGGTGCCTGAGCCTGTTGTGTTTGCAGGGCCCTGAGGGAGCAGGGATCTAAGAGCAGGATATTGAGCTTGGGGTGATGTGCAACGCCCTGAGGGAGCAAGGATCAGAGCAGGATCCTGAGACTAGGGTGGTATGCAGGGCCCTGAGGGAGCAGGGAGCAGGTTCTTGAGTCTGGTGTGGTGTGCAGGGCCCTGAGGGAGCAGGGATCAGAGAGCAGGATCCTGTGTCTGGGGTGGTGTGCAGCGCCGTGAGGGAGCAGATGCAGGTTCCTGAACCTGTTGTGGTGTGTAGGGCCCTGAGGGAGCAGGGATCAGAGAGCAGGATCCTGAGTGTAGTGTGGTGTTTAGATGCCTGTTGGAGCTAGGATGAGGGAGCAGGTTCCTGAGCCTGTTGTGGTGTGCAGGGCCCTGAGGGAGCAGGGATCAGAGAGCGGGATATTGAGTCTAGGTTGCTGTGTAGTGCCCTGAGGGAGCAGGGAGCAGGTTCCTGATCCTGGGTTACAGTGCAGGGCCCTGAGGGAGCAGGACTCAGGTTCCAGAGTCTGGTGTGGTGTGCAGGGCCCTGAGGGAGCAGGGAGGAGGTTTCTGAGCCTTGGGCGTATGAAGAACCCAGAGGGAAAGGGATCAGAGAGCAGGATCTAGAGGCTAGGGTGGTGTGTAAGGCCCTGAGGGATCAGGGAGCCGGCAGCATAGAGCAGGATTCTGAGCCTGGGGTGGTGTGCAGGGCCCTGAGGGAGCAGGGAGCAGGTTCCTGAGCGTGTTGTGGTGTGGAGGGCACTGAGGGAGCAGGGATCTAATAAGAGCAGGATCCTGAGTGTAGGCTGGTGTGCAGGACCCAGAGGGAACAGGGATCAGAGAGCAGGATCTAGAGGCTAAGGTGGTGTGCAAGGCCCTGAGGGATCAGGGAGCCGGCAGCATAGAGTAGGGTCCTGAGCCTGGGGTGGTGTGCAGTGCCCTGAGGAAACAAGGAGCAGGTTCCTGAGCCTGGGGTAATGTGCAGGGCCCTGAGTGCGCAGGGGTCAGAGAGGAGGATCCTGAGTGTAGGGTGGTGTGCATGGCCCTGAGGGAGCAGGTAGCAGAGCCCTGGGGGAGCAGAGATCAGAGAGCAGGATCCTGAGTGTAGGGTGGTGTTTAGATGCCTGTTGGAGCTAGGATGAGGGATCCGGTGCCTGAGCCTGTTGTGTTTGCAGGGCCCTGAGGGAGCAGGGATCTAAGAGCAGGATCCTGAGTGTAGGGTGGTGTGCAGGGCCCAGAGGGAGCAGGGAGCAGGTTCTTGAGCCTGTTGTGGTGTGCAGGGCCCTGAGGGAGCTGGGATCAGAGAGCAGGATCCTGTGTCTGGGGTGGTGTGCAGCGCCCTGAGAAAGCAGAGAGCAGGGTGCAGGTGCCTGAGCCTGTTGTGTTCTGCAGGGCCCTGAGGGAGCAGGGATCAGAGAGCGGGATCCTGAGTCTGGGGTGGTGTGCAGGGCCCTGAGGTAGCAGGGATCAGAGAGCAGGATCCTGAGTCTGGGGTGGTGTGCAGCGCCCTGAGGTTGCAGGGAGCAGGTTCCTGAGCCTGTTGTGGTGTGTAGGGCCCTGAGGGAGCAGGGATCAGAGAGCAGGATCCTGAGTGTAGTGTGGTGTTTAGATGGCTGTTGGAGCTAGGATGAGGGAGCAGGTTCCTGAGCCTGTTGTGGTGTGCAGGGCCCTGAGGGAGCAGGGATCAGGTTCCAGAGTCTGGTGTGGTGTGCAGGGCCCTGAGGGAGCATGGAGGAGGTTTCTGAGCCTTGGGCGTGTGAAGAACCCAGAGGTAAAGGGATCAGAGAGCAGGATCTAGAGGCTAGGGTGTTGTGTAAGGCCCTGAGGGATCAGGGAGACGGCAGCATAGAGCAGGATTCTGAGCCTGGGGTGGTGTGCAGGGCCCTGAGGGAGCAGGGCGCAGGTTCCTGAGCGTGTTGTGGTGTGCAGGGCCCTGAGGGAGCTGGAATCAGAGAGCAGGATCCTGAGCCTGGGGTGGTGTGCAGCGCCCTGAGGAAGCAGGGAGCAGGTTCCTGAGTGTGTTGTGGTGTGCAGGGCACTGAGGGAGCAGGGATCTAATAAGAGCAGGATCCAGAGTGTAGGTTGGTGTGCAGGACCCAGAGGGAACAGGGATCAGAGAGCAGGATCTAGAGGCTAAGGTGGTGTGCAAGGCCCTGAGGGATCAGGGAGCCGGCAGCATAGAGTAGGGTCCTGAGCCTGGGGTGGTGTGCAGTGCCCTGAGGAAACAAGGAGCAGGTTCCTGAGCCTGGGGTAATGTGCAGGGCCCTGAGTGCGCAGGGGTCAGAGAGGAGGATCCTGAGTGTAGGGTGGTGTGCAGGGCCCTGAGGGAGCAGGGAGCAGGGCCCTGGGGGAGCAGGGATCAGAGAGCAGGATCCTGAGTGTAGGGTGGTGTTTAGATGCCTGTTGGAGCTAGGATGAGGGAGCAAGTGCCTGAGCCTGTTGTGTTTGCAGGGCCCTGAGGGAGCAGGGATCTAAGAGCAGGATCCTGAGTGTAGGGTGGTGTGCAGAGCCCTGAGGGAGCAGGGAGCAGGATCCTGAGTCTGGGGTGGTATGCAGGGCCCTGAGGTAGCAGGGATCAGAGAGCAGGATCCTGAGTTTGGGGTTGTGTGCAGCGCCCTGAGGGAGCAGGGAGCAGTTTCCTGAGCCTGTTGTGGTATGTAGGGCCCTGAGGGAGCAGGGATCAGAGAGCAGGATCCTGAGTGTAGTGTGGTGTTTAGATGCCTGTTGGAGCTAGGATGAGGGAGCAGGTTCCTGAGCCTGTTTTAGTGTGCAGGGCCCTGAGGGAGCAGGGAGCAGAGAGCTGGATATTGAGTCTAGGTTGCTGTGCAGTGCCCTGAGGGAATAGGGAGCAGGTTCCTGATAATGGGTTGCAGTGCAGGGCCCTGAGGGAGCAGGGATCAGGTTCCAGAGTCTGGTGTGGTGTGCAGGGCCCTGAGGGAGCAGGGAGGAGGTTTCTGAGCCTTGGGCGTTAGAAGAACCCAGAGGGAAAGGGATCAGAGAGCAGGATCTAGAGGCTAGGGTGGTGTGTAAGGCCCTGAGAGATCAGGGAGCCGGCAGCATAGAGGAGGATTCTGAGCTTGGGGTGGTGTGCAGGGCCCTGAGGGAGCAGGGAGGAGGTTTCTGTGCCTTGGGCGTATGAAGAACCCAGAGGGAACAGGGATCAGAGAGCAGGATCTAGAGGCTAAGGTGGTGTGCAAGGCCCTGAGGGATCAGGGAGCCGGCAGCATAGAGTAGGGTCCTGAGCCTGGGGTGGTGTGCAGTGCCCTGAGGAAACAAGGAGCAGGCTCCTGAGCCTGGGGTAATGTGCAGGGCCCTGAGGGCGCAGGGGTCAGAGAGGAGGATCCTGAGTGTAGGGTGGTGTGCAGGGCCAAGAGGGAGCAGGCAGCAGGGCCCTGGGGGAGCAGGGATCAGAGAGCAGGATCCTGAGTGTAGGGTGGTGTTTAGATGCCTTTTGGAGCTAGGATGAGGGAGCCGGTGCCTGAGCCTGTTGTGTTTGCAGGGCCCTGAGGGAGCAGGGATCTAAGAGCAGGATCCTGAGTGTAGGGTGGTGTGCAGGGCCCTGAGGGAGCAGGGAGCAGGTTCCTGAGCGTGTTGTGGTGTGCAGGGCCCTGAGGGAGCAGGGATCAGAGAGCAGGATCCTGTGTCTGGGGTGGTGTGCAGCGCCCTGAGGAAGCAGAGAGCAGGGTGCAGGTGCCTGAGCCTGTTGTGTTGTGCAGGGCCCTGAGGGAGCAGGGATCAGAGAGCGGGATCCTGAGTCTAGGTTGCTGTATAGTGCCCTGAGGGAGCGGGGAGCAGGTTCCTGATCCTGGGTTGCAGTGCAGGGCCCTGAGGGAGCAGGGATCAGGTTCCTGAGTCTGGTGTGGTGTGCACGGCCCTGAGGGAGCAGGGAGAAGGTTTCTGAGCCTTGGGCGTATGAAGAACCCAGAGGGAAAGGGATCAGAGAGCAGGATCTAGAGGCTAAGGTGGTGTGCAAGGCCCTGAGGGATCAGGGAGCTGGCAGCATAGAGCAGGGTCTTGAGCCTGGGGTGGTGTGCAGTGCCCTGAGGAAACAAGGAGCAGATTCCTGAGCCTGGGGTAATGTGCAGGGCCCTGATGGCGCAGGATGCAGGGCCCTGGGGGAGTGGAAGAGAGAGCAGGATCCTGAGTGTAGGGTGGTGTTTAGGTGCCTGTTGGAGCTAGGATGAGGGAGCAGGTGCCTGAGCTTGTTGTGTTTGCAGGGCCCTGAGGGAGCAGGGATCTAAGAGCAGGATCTTGAGTGTAGGGTGGTGTGCAGGGCCCTGAGGGAGCAGGGATCAGGTTCTTGAGTCTGGTGTGGTGTGTAGGGCCCTGAGGGAGCAGGGATCAGAGAGCAGGATCCTGAGTCTGGGGTGGTGTGCAGCGCCGTGAGGGAGCAGGGAGCAGGTTCCTGAGCCTGTTGTGGTGTGTAGGGCCCTGAGAGAGCAGGGATCAGAGAGCAGGATCCTGAGTGTAGTGTGGTGTTTAGATGGCTGTTGGAGCTAGGATGAGGGAGCAGGTTCCTGAGCCTGTTTTGGTGTGCAGGGCCCTGAGGGAGCAGGGATCAGAGAGCGGGATATTGAGTCTAGGTTGCTGTGTAGTGCCCTGAGGGAGCAGGGAGCAGGTTCCTGATCCTGGGTTGCAGTGCAGGGCCCTGAGGGAGCAGGGATCAGGTTCCAGAGTCTGGTGTGGTGTGCAGGGCCCTGAGGGAGCAGGGAGGAGGTTTCTGAGCCTTGGGCGTATGAAGAACCCAGAGGGAAAGGGATCAGAGAGCAGGATCTAGAGGCTAGGGTGGTGTGTAAGGCCCTGAGGGATCAGGGAGCCGGCAGCATAGAGCAGGATTCTGAGCCTGGGGTGGTGTGCAGGGCCCTGAGGGAGCAGGGAGCAGGTTCCTGAGCGTGTTGTGGTGTGGAGGGCACTGAGGGAGCAGGGATCTAATAAGAGCAGGATCCTGAGTGTAGGCTGGTGTGCCGGACCCAGAGGGAACAGGGATCAGAGAGCAGGATCTAGAGGCTAAGGTGGTGTGCAAGGCCCTGAGGGATCAGGGAGCCGGCAGCATAGAGTAGGGTCCTGAGCCTGGGGTGGTGTGCAGTGCCCTGAGGAAACAAGGAGCAGGTTCCTGAGCCTGGGGTAATGTGCAGGGCCCTGAGTGCGCAGGGGTCAGAGAGGAGGATCCTGAGTGTAGGGTGGTGTGCATGGCCCTGAGGGAGCAGGTAGCAGAGCCCTGGGGGAGCAGGGATCAGAGAGCAGGATCCTGAGTGTAGGGTGGTGTTTAGATGCCTGTTGGAGCTAGGATGAGGGATCCGGTGCCTGAGCCTGTTGTGTTTGCAGGGCCCTGAGGGAGCAGGGATCTAAGAGCAGGATCCTGAGTGTAGGGTGGTGTGCAGGGCCCAGAGGGAGCAGGGAGCAGGTTCTTGAGCCTGTTGTGGTGTGCAGGGCCCTGAGGGAGCTGGGATCAGAGAGCAGGATCCTGTGTCTGGGGTGGTGTGCAGCGCCCTGAGGAAGCAGAGAGCAGGGTGCAGGTGCCTGAGCCTGTTGTGTTGTGCAGGGCCCTGAGGGAGCAGGGATCAGAGAGCGGGATCCTGAGTCTGGGGTGGTGTGCAGGGCCCTGAGGGAGCAGGGATCAGAGAGCAGGATCCTGAGTCTGGGGTGGTGTGCAGGGCCCTGAGGGTGCAGGGAGCAGGTTCCTGAGCCTGGTGTGGTGTGCAGGGTCCTGAGGGAGCAGGGATCAGAGAGCAGGATCCTGAGTGTAGTGTGGTGTTTAGATGCCTGTTGGAGCTAGGATGAGGGAGCAGGTTCCTGAGCCTGTTGTGGTGTGCAGGGCCCTGAGGGAGCAGGGATCAGTTTCCAGAGTCTGGTGTGGTGTGCAGGGCCCTGAGGGAGCAGGGAGGAGGTTTCTGAGCCTTGGGCGTATGAAGAACCCAGAGGGAAAGGGATCAGAGAGCAGGATCTAGAGGCTAGGGTGGTGTGTAAGGCCCTGAGGGATCAGGGAGCCGGCAGCATAGAGCAGGATTCTGAGCCTGGGGTGGTGTGCAGGGCCCTGAGGGAGCAGGGCGCAGGTTCCTGAGCGTGTTGTGGTGTGCAGGGCCCTGAGGGAGCTGGAATCAGAGAGCAGGATCCTGAGCCTGGGGTGGTGTGCAGCGCCCTGAGGAAGCAGGGAGCAGGTTCCTGAGTGTGTTGTGGTGTGCAGGGCACTGAGGGAGCAGGGATCTAATAAGAGCAGGATCCAGAGTGTAGGTTGGTGTGCAGGACCCAGAGGGAACAGGGATCAGAGAGCAGGATCTAGAGGCTAAGGTGGTGTGCAAGGCCCTGAGGGATCAGGGAGCCGGCAGCATAGAGTAGGGTCCTGAGCCTGGGGTGGTGTGCAGTGCCCTGAGGAAACAAGGAGCAGGTTCCTGAGCCTGGGGTAATGTGCAGGGCCCTGAGTGCGCAGGGGTCAGAGAGGAGGATCCTGAGTGTAGGGTGGTGTGCAGGGCCCTGAGGGAGCAGGGAGCAGGGCCCTGGGGGAGCAGGGATCAGAGAGCAGGATCCTGAGTGTAGGGTGGTGTTTAGATGCCTGTTGGAGCTAGGATGAGGGAGCAAGTGCCTGAGCCTGTTGTGTTTGCAGGGCCCTGAGGGAGCAGCGATCTAAGAGCAGGATCCTGAGTGTAGGGTGGTGTGCAGGGCTCTGAGGGAGCAGGGAGCAGGATCCTGAGTCTGGGGTGGTATGCAGGGCCCTGAGGTAGCAGGGATCAGAGAGCAGGATCCTGAGTTTGGGGTTGTGTGCAGCGCCCTGAGGGAGCAGGGAGCAGTTTCCTGAGCCTGTTGTGGTATGTAGGGCCCTGAGGGAGCAGGGATCAGAGAGCAGGATCCTGAGTGTAGTGTGGTGTTTAGATGCCTGTTGGAGCTAGGATGAGGGAGCAGGTTCCTGAGCCTGTTTTGGTGTGCAGGGCCCTGAGGGAGCAGGGATCAGAGAGCTGGATATTGAGTCTAGGTTGCTGTGTAGTGCCCTGAGGGAATAGGGAGCAGGTTCCTGATAATGGGTTGCAGTGCAGGGCCCTGAGGGAGCAGGGATCAGGTTCCAGAGTCTGGTGTGGTGTGCAGGGCCCTGAGGGAGCAGGGAGGAGGTTTCTGAGCCTTGGGCGTTAGAAGAACCCAGAGGGAAAGGGATCAGAGAGCAGGATCTAGAGGCTAGGGTGGTGTGTAAGGCCCTGAGAGATCAGGGAGCCGGCAGCATAGAGGAGGATTCTGAGCTTGGGGTGGTGTGCAGGGCCCTGAGGGAGCAGGGAGGAGGTTTCTGTGCCTTGGGCGTATGAAGAACCCAGAGGGAACAGGGATCAGAGAGCAGGATCTAGAGGCTAAGGTGGTGTGCAAGGCCCTGAGGGATCAGGGAGCCGGCAGCATAGAGTAGGATCCTGAGCCTGGGGTGGTGTGCAGTGCCCTGAGGAAACAAGGAGCAGGCTCCTGAGCCTGGGGTAATATGCAGGGCCCTGAGGGCGCAGGGGTCAGAGAGGAGGATCCTGAGTGTAGGGTGGTGTGCAGGGCCAAGAGGGAGCAGGCAGCAGGGCCCTGGGGGAGCAGGGATCAGAGAGCAGGATCCTGAGTGTAGGGTGGTGTTTAGATGCCTGTTGGAGCTAGGATGAGGGAGCCGGTGCCTTAGCCTGTTGTGTTTGCAGGGCCCTGAGGGAGCAGGGATCTAAGAGCAGGATCCTGAGTGTAGGGTGGTGTGCAGGGCCCTGAGGGAGCAGGGAGCAGGTTCCTGAGCGTGTTGTGGTGTGCAGGGCCCAGAGGGAACAGGGATCAGAGAGCAGGATCTAGAGGCTAAGGTGGTGTGCAAGGCCCTGAGGGATCAGGGAGCCGGCAGCATAGAGTAGGGTCCTGAGTCTGGTGTGGTATGCAGGGCCCTGAGGGAGCTGGGAGCAGGTTCTTGAGCTTGGGGTGATGTGCAGGGCCCTGAGGGAGCGAGGATCAGAGCAGGATCCTGAGTCTGGGGTGGTGTGCAGCGCCCTGAGGAAGCATAGAGCAGGGTGCAGGTGCCTGAGCCTGTTGTGTTGTGCAGGGCCCTGAGGGAGCAGGGATCAGAGAGCGGGATCCTGAGCTTAGGGTGCTGTGCAGTGCCCTGAGGGTGCAGGGAGCAGGTTCCTGAGCCTGGGGTGTATGATGAACCCTGAGGGAGCAGAGATCAGATTGCAGGTTCCTGAGTCTCAGGTGCTGTGTAGGGTCCTGAAGGAACAGGGAGCAGGTTCTTGAGCCTGGGGTGGTGTGCAGGGCCCTGAGAGAGCAGGGATCCGAGAGCAGGATCCTGAGCTTGGATTGGTGTGCAGGGCCCTGAGGGAGCAGGGATCAGGTTCCTGAGTCTGGTGTGGTGTGCATTGCCCTGAGGGAGCAGGGATCCGAGAGCAGGATCCTGAGTCTGGGGTGGTGTGCATGTCCCTGAGGCTCAGGGATCAGGTTCCTGAGTCTGGTGTGGTGTGCAGGGCCTTGAGGGAGCAGGGAGGAGGTTTCTGAGCCTTGGGCGTATGAAGAACCCAGAGGGAAAGGGATCAGAGAGCAGGATCTAGAGGCTAGGGTGGTGTGTAAGGCCCTGAGGGATCAGGGAGCCGGCAGCATAGAGCAGGATTCTGAGCCTGGGGTGGTGTGCAGGGCCCTGAGGGAGCAGGGAGCAGGTTCCTGAGCCTGTTGTGGTGTGTAGGGCCCTGAGAAAGCAGGGATCAGAGAGCAGGATCCTGAGTCTGGGGTGGTGTTTAGATGCCTGTTGGAGCTAGGATGAGGGAGCAGGTGCCTGAGCCTGTTGTGTTTGCAGGGCCCTGAGGGAGCAGGGATCTAAGAGCAGGATCCCGAGTGTAGGGTGGTGTGCAGTGCCCAGAGGGAGCAGGGAGCATGTTCCTGAGCCTGTTGTGGTGTGCAGGGCCCTGAGGGAGCAGGGATCAGAGAGCAGGATCCTGATTCTGGGGTGGTGTGCTGCGCCCTGAGGAAACAGAGAGCAGGGTGCAGGTGCCTGAGCCTGTTGTGTTGTGCAGGGCCCTGGGGGAGCAGGGATCAGAGAGCGGGATCCTGAGCTTAGGGTGCTGTGCAGTGCCCTGAGGGTGCAGGGAGCAGGTTCCTGAGCCTAGGGTGTATGATGAACCCTGAGGGAGCAGAGGTCAGATTGCAGGATCCTGTGTCTCGGGTGCTGTGTAGGGTGCTGAAGGAAAAGGGAGCAGGTTCCTGAGCCTGGGGTGGAGTGCAGGGCCCTGAGAGAGCAGGGATCCAAGAGCAGGATCCTGAGCTTGGAGTGGTGTGCAGGGACTTGAGGGAACAGGGAGCAGGTTCCTGAGCCTAGGGTGGAGTGCAGGGCCCTGAGGGAGCAGGGATCATGTTCCTGTACCTGCGATGGTGTGCAGGGCCCTGGGGGAACAGGGATCAGATTCCTGAGTCTGGTGTGGTGTGCAGGGCCCTGAGGGATCAGGGATCCGAGAGCAGGATCTTGAGCCTGGTGTGGTGTGCAGGGCCCTGAGGGAGCAGGGAGCAGGTTCCTGAGCCTGTTGTGGTGTGTAGGGCCCTGAGGGAGCAGGGATCAGAGAGCAGGATCCTGAGTGTAGGGTGGTGTTTTGATGCCTGTTGGAGCTAGGATGAGGGAGCAGGTGCCTGAGCCTGTTGTGTTTGCAGGGCCCTGAGGGAGCAGGGAGCAGGTTCTTGAGCTTGGGGTGATGTGCAGGGCCCTGAGGGAGCGAGGATCAGAGCAGGATCCTGAGTGTAGGGTGGTGTGCAGGGCCCTGAGGGAGCAGGGATCAGAGAGCAGGATCCTGAGTCTGGGGTGGTGTGCAGCGCCCTGAGGAAGCAGAGAGTAGGGTGCAGGTGCCTGAGCCTGTTTTGTTGTGCAGGGCCCTGAGGGAGCAGGGATCAGAGAGCGGGATCCTGAGTCTAGGTTGCTATGTAGTGCCCTGAGAGAGTAGGGAGCAGGTTCCTGATCCTGGGTTGCGGTGCAGGGTCCTGAGGGAGCAGGAATCAGGTTCCTGAGTCTGGTGTGGTATGCAGGGCCCTGAGGGAGCTGGGAACAGGTTCTTGAGCTTGGGGTGATGTGCAGGGCCCTGAGGGAGCGAGGATCAGAGCTGGATCCTGAGTCTCGGGTGGTGTGCAGCACCCTGAGGAAGCAGAGAGCAGGGTGCAGGTGCCTGAGCCTGTGTGTTGTGCAGGGCCCTGAGGGAGCAGGGATCAGAGAGCGGGATCCTGAGTCTAGGTTGTTGTGTAGTGCCCTGAGAGAGTAGGGAGCAGGTTTCTGATCCTGGGTTGTGGTGCAGGGTCCTGAGGGAGCAGGAATCAGGTTCCTGAGTCTCGTGTGTTGTGCAGGGCCCTGAGGGAGCAGGGATCCGAGAGCTGGATCCTGAGTCTGGGGTGGTGTGCAAAGCCCTGAGGGAGCAGGGATCAGGTTCCAGAGTCTGGTGTGGTGTGCAGGGCCCTGAGGGAGCAGGGATCAGGTTCCTGTACCTGGAATCGTGTGCAGGGTCCTGAGAGAGCAGGTTCAGGTTCCTGAGTCTGGTGTGGTATGCAGGGCCCTGAGGGAGCAGGGAGGAGGTTTCTGAGCCTTGGGCGTATGAAGAACCCAGAGGAAAAGGGATCAGAGAGCAGGATCTAGAGGCTAAGGTGGTGTGTAAGGCCCTGAGGGATCAGGGAGCCGGCAGCATAGAGCAGGATCCTGAGCCTGGGGTGGTGTGCAGGGCCCTGAGGGAGCAGGGAGCAGGTTCCTGAGCGTGTTGTGGTTTGGAGGGCACTGAGGGAGCAGGGATCTAATAAGAGCAGGATCCTGAGTGTAGGGTGGTGTTTAGATGCCTGTTGGAGCTAGGATGAGGGAGCAGGTGCCTGAGCCTGTTGTGTTTGCAGGGCCCTGAGGGAGCAGGGATCTAAGAGCAGGATCCCGAGTGTAGGGTGGTGTGCAGTGCCCAGAGGGAGCAGGGAGCATGTTCCTGAGCCTGTTGTGGTGTGCAGGGCCCTGAGGGAGCAGGGATCAGAGAGCAGGATCCTGATTCTGGGGTGGTGTGCTGCGCCCTGAGGAAACAGAGAGCAGGGTGCAGGTGCCTGAGCCTGTTGTGTTGTGCAGGGCCCTGGGGGAGCAGGGATCAGAGAGCGGGATCCTGAGCTTAGGGTGCTGTGCAGTGCCCTGAGGGTGCAGGGAGCAGGTTCCTGAGCCTAGGGTGTATGATGAACCCTGAGGGAGCAGAGGTCAGATTGCAGGATCCTGTGTCTCGGGTGCTGTGTAGGGTGCTGAAGGAAAAGGGAGCAGGTTCCTGAGCCTGGGGTGGAGTGCAGGGCCCTGAGAGAGCAGGGATCCAAGAGCAGGATCCTGAGCTTGGAGTGGTGTGCAGGGACTTGAGGGAACAGGGAGCAGGTTCCTGAGCCTAGGGTGGAGTGCAGGGCCCTGAGGGAGCAGGGATCATGTTCCTGTACCTGCGATGGTGTGCAGGGCCCTGGGGGAACAGGGATCAGATTCCTGAGTCTGGTGTGGTGTGCAGGGCCCTGAGGGATCAGGGATCCGAGAGCAGGATCTTGAGCCTGGTGTGGTGTGCAGGGCCCTGAGGGAGCAGGGAGCAGGTTCCTGAGCCTGTTGTGGTGTGTAGGGCCCTGAGGGAGCAGGGATCAGAGAGCAGGATCCTGAGTGTAGGGTGGTGTTTTGATGCCTGTTGGAGCTAGGATGAGGGAGCAGGTGCCTGAGCCTGTTGTGTTTGCAGGGCCCTGAGGGAGCAGGGAGCAGGTTCTTGAGCTTGGGGTGATGTGCAGGGCCCTGAGGGAGCGAGGATCAGAGCAGGATCCTGAGTGTAGGGTGGTGTGCAGGGCCCTGAGGGAGCAGGGATCAGAGAGCAGGATCCTGAGTCTGGGGTGGTGTGCAGCGCCCTGAGGAAGCAGAGAGTAGGGTGCAGGTGCCTGAGCCTGTTTTGTTGTGCAGGGCCCTGAGGGAGCAGGGATCAGAGAGCGGGATCCTGAGTCTAGGTTGCTATGTAGTGCCCTGAGAGAGTAGGGAGCAGGTTCCTGATCCTGGGTTGCGGTGCAGGGTCCTGAGGGAGCAGGAATCAGGTTCCTGAGTCTGGTGTGGTATGCAGGGCCCTGAGGGAGCTGGGAACAGGTTCTTGAGCTTGGGGTGATGTGCAGGGCCCTGAGGGAGCGAGGATCAGAGCTGGATCCTGAGTCTCGGGTGGTGTGCAGCACCCTGAGGAAGCAGAGAGCAGGGTGCAGGTGCCTGAGCCTGTGTGTTGTGCAGGGCCCTGAGGGAGCAGGGATCAGAGAGCGGGATCCTGAGTCTAGGTTGTTGTGTAGTGCCCTGAGAGAGTAGGGAGCAGGTTTCTGATCCTGGGTTGTGGTGCAGGGTCCTGAGGGAGCAGGAATCAGGTTCCTGAGTCTCGTGTGTTGTGCAGGGCCCTGAGGGAGCAGGGATCCGAGAGCTGGATCCTGAGTCTGGGGTGGTGTGCAAAGCCCTGAGGGAGCAGGGATCAGGTTCCAGAGTCTGGTGTGGTGTGCAGGGCCCTGAGGGAGCAGGGATCAGGTTCCTGTACCTGGAATCGTGTGCAGGGTCCTGAGAGAGCAGGTTCAGGTTCCTGAGTCTGGTGTGGTATGCAGGGCCCTGAGGGAGCAGGGAGGAGGTTTCTGAGCCTTGGGCGTATGAAGAACCCAGAGGAAAAGGGATCAGAGAGCAGGATCTAGAGGCTAAGGTGGTGTGTAAGGCCCTGAGGGATCAGGGAGCCGGCAGCATAGAGCAGGATCTTGAGCCTGGGGTGGTGTGCAGGGCCCTGAGGGAGCAGGGAGCAGGTTCCTGAGCGTGTTGTGGTTTGGAGGGCACTGAGGGAGCAGGGATCTAATAAGAGCAGGATCCTGAGTGTAGGCTGGTGTGCAGGACCCAGAGGGAACAGGAATCAGAGAGCAGGATCTAGAGGCTAAGGTGGTGTGCAAGGCCCTGAGGGATCAGGGAGCCGGCAGCATAGAGTAGGGTCCTGAGCCTGGGGTGGTGTGCAGTGCCCTGAGGAAACAAGGAGCAGGTTCCTGAGCCTGGGGTAATGTGCAGGGCCCTGAGGGCGGAGGGAGCAGGGCCCTGGGGGAGCAGGGATCAGAGAGTAGGATCCTGAGTGTAGGGTGGTGTTTAGATGCCTGTTGGAGCTAGGATGAGGGAGCCGGTGCCTGAGCCTGTTGTGTTTGCAGGGTCCTGAGGGAGCAGGGATCTAAGAGCAGGATCCTGAGTGTAGGGTGGTATGCAGGATCCTGAGGGAGCAGGGAGCAGGTTCCTGAGCTTGGGGTGATGTGCAGGGCCCTGAGGGAGCGAGGATCAGAGCAGGATCCTGAGTCTGGGGTGGTGTGCAGCGCCCTGAGGAAGCAGAGAGCAGGGTGCAGGTGCCTGAGCCTGTTGTGTTGTGCAGGGCCCTGAGGGAGCAGGGATCAGAGAGTGGGCTCCTGAGTTTAGGGTGCTGTGCAGTGCCCTGAGGGAACAGGGAGCAGGTTCCTGAGCCTGGGGTGGAGTGCAGGGTCCTGATAGTGAAGGGATCCGAGAGCAGGATGCTGAGCCTGGTGTGGTGTGTAGGGCCCTGAGGGAGCAGGGAGCAGGTTCCTGAGCCTGTTGTGTTGTGCAGGGCCCTGTTGGAGCAGGGATCTGAGAGCAGGATCCTGAGTGTAGGGTAGTGTTTAGATGCCTGTTGGAGCTAGGATGAGGGAGCAGGTGCCTGAGCCTGTTGTGTTTGCAGGGCCCTGAGGGAGCCGCGATCTAAGAGCGGGATCCTGAGTCTAGGTTGCTGTTGTGTTCCCTGAGGGAGCAGGGAGTAGGTTCCTGATCCTGGGTTGCAGTGCAGGGCCCTGAGGGAGCAGGGATCAGAGAGCAGCATCCTGAGTGTAGTGTGGTGTTTAGATGCCTGTTGGAGCTAGGATGAGGGAGCCGGTGCCTGAGCCTGTTGTGGTGTACATGGCCCTGAGGGAGCAGGGATCTAAGAGCAGGATCCTGAGTGTAGGGTGGTGTGCAGGGCCCTGAGGGAACAGGGAGCAGGTTCCTGAGCCTGTTGTGGTGTGCAGGGCCCTGAGGGTGCAGGGATCAGAGAGTAGTATCCTGATTCTGGGGTGGTGTGCAGCGCCCTGAGGAAGCAGAGAGCAGGGTGCAGGTGCCTGAGCCTGTTGTGTTGTGCAGGGCCCTGAGGGAGCAGGGATCAGAGAGCGGGATCCTGAGTCTAGGTTGCTGTGTAGTGCCCTGAGGGAGCAGGGAGCAGGTTGCTGATCCTGGGTTGCAGTGCAGGGCCCTGCGGGAGCAGGGATCAGGTTCCAGAGTCTGGTGTGGTGTGCAGGGCCCTGAGGGAGCAGGGAGCAGGTTCCTGTTCTTGGGGTGATGTGCAGGGCCCTGAGGGAGCGAGGATCAGAGCAGGATCCTGAGTCTAGGGTGGTGTGCAGCGCCCTGAGGAAGCAGAGAGCAGGGTGCAGGTGCTGAGCCTGTTGTGTTGTGCAGGGCCCTGAGGGAGCAGTGGTCAGAGAGCGGGCTCCTGAGTTTTGGCTGCTGTGCAGTGCCCTGAGGTTACAGGGAGCAGGTTCCTGAGCATGGGGTGGAGTTCAGGGCCCTGAGAGAGAAGGGATCCGAAAGCAGGATCCTGAGCCTGGTGTGGTGTGCAGGGACCTGAGGGAGCAGGGAGCAGGTTCCTGAGCCTGTTGTGGTGTGTAGGGTCCTGAGGGAGCAGGGATCAGAGAGCAGGATCCTGAGTGTAGGGTGGTGTTTAGATGCCTGTTGGAGCTAGGATGAGGGAGCAGGTGCCTGAGCCTGTTGTGTTTGCAGGGCCCTGAGGGAGCAGGGATCTAAGAGCAGGATCCTGAGTGTAGGGTGGTGTTCAGGGCCCTGAGGGAGCAGGGAGCATGTTCCTGAGCCTGTTGTGGTGTGCAGGGCCCTGAGGGAGCAGGGATCAGAGAGCAGGATCCTGATTCTGGGGTGGTGTGCAGCGCCCTGAGGAAGCAGAGAGCAGGGTGCAGGTGCCTGAGCCTGTTGTGTTGTGCAGGGCCCTGAGGGAGCAGGGATCAGAGAGTGGGCTCCTGAGTTTAGGGTGCTGTGCAGTGCCCTGAAGGAACAGGGAGCAGGTTCCTGAGCCTGGGGTGGAGGGCAGGGCCCTGAGACAGAAGGGATCGGAGAGCAGGTTCTTGAGTCTGGTGTGGTGTGCAGGGCCCTGAGGGAGCAGGGAGCAGGTTCCCGACCCTGTTGTGGTGTGTAAGGCCCTGAGGGAGCAGGGATCTGAGAACAAGATCCTGAGTCTAGAGTGCTGTGCAGGGCCCTGAGGGAGTATGGATCAGAGAGCAGAATCCTGAGTCTGGGGTGGTGTGCAGCGATCTGAGGAAGCAGAGAGCAGGGTGCAGGTGCCTGAGCCTGTTTTGTTGTGCAGGGCCCTGAGGGAGCAGGGATCAGAGAGCGGGATCCTTAGCTTAGGGTGCTGTGCAGTGCCCTGAGGGTGCAGGGAGCAGGTTCCTGAGCCTGGGGTGTATGATGAACCCTGAGGGAGCAGAGATCAGATTGCAGGATCCTGAGTCTCGGGTGCTGTGTAGGGTCCTGAAGGAAAAGGGAGCAGGTTCCTGAGCCTGGGGTGGAGTGCAGGGCCCTGAGAGAGCAGGGATCCGAGAGCAGGATCCTGAGCTTGGAGTGGTGTTCAGGGCCCTGAGGGAGCAGGGAGCAGGTTCCTGAGCCTGTTGTGGTGTGTAGGGCCCTGAGGGAGCAGGGATCAGAGAACAGGATCCTGAGTCTAGGCTGCTGTGTAGTGCCCTGAGAGAGTAGGGAGCAGGTTCCTGATCCTGGGTTGCGGTGCAGGGTCCTGAGGGAGCAGGAATCAGGTTCCTGAGTTTGGTGTGGTGTGCAGGGCCCTGAGGGAGCAGGGAGCAGGTTCCTGAGCCTGTTGTGATGTACAGGGTCCTGAGGGAGCAGGGATCAGAGAGCAGTATCTTGAGTCTGGGGTGGTGTGCAGCGCCCTGAGGAAGCAGATAGCAGGGAGCACGTTCCTGAGCCTGTTGTGTTTTGCAGGGCCCTGAGGCAGCAGGGATGAGAGAGCAGGATCCTAGTGTAGGGTGGAGTTTAGATGCCTGTTGGAGCTAGAAATAGGGAACAGTTGCCTGAGCCTGTTGTGTTTGCAGGACCCTGAGGGAGTAGGGATCAGATTACAGAATCCTGAGTCTAGGGTGCTGTGCAAGGCCCTGAGGGAGCAGGGATCAGAGAGTAGGATCCTGAGTCTAGGGTGTTGTGCAGTGTCTGAAGGAACAGGAAGCAGGTTCCTGAGCCTGGGGTGGTGTGCAGGGCCCTGAGAGAGCAGGGATCAGAGTCAGGTTCCTGAGTCTGGGGTGGTGTGCAGGGCCCTGAGGGAGCAGGGATCAGAGAGCAGGATCCTGTGTGTAGGCTGGTGTGCAGGACCCAGAGGGAACAGGGATCAGGGTGCAGGTGCCTGAGCCTGTTGCGTTGTTAAGGGCCCTGAGGGAGCAGGGATCAGAGAGCGGGTTCCTGAGTTTATGGTGCTGTGTAGTGCCCTGAGGTAGCAAGGACCAGGTTCCTGATCGTGGTTTGAGGTGCCGGGCCCTGCGGGAGCAGGGAGCAGGTTCCTGAGCCTGTTGCGGTGTGCTGGGTCCTGAGGGAGCAGGGATCAGAGAGCAGGATCCTGAGTGTAGGGTGGTGTTTAGATTCCTGTTGGAGCTAGGATGAGGGAGCAGGTGCCTGAGCCTGTTGTGTTTGCAGGTCCCTGAGGGTGCAGGGATCAGAGAACAGGATCCTGAGTTTAGGGTGCTGTGCATGGCCCTGAGGTAGCAGAGATCAGAGAGAAGGATCCTGAGCTTGGGGTGGTGTGCAGGGACCTGAGGGATCACGGAGTAGGTTTGTGAGCCTGGTGTGGTGTGCAGGGCCCTGAGGGAGCAGTGAGCAGGTTCCTGTGCCTGGTGTGGTGTGCAGGGCCCTGAAGGAGCGGGGATCTAAGAGCAGGATCCTGACTGTAGGGTGGTGTGCAAGGCCCTGAGGGATCAGGGAGCCAGCAGCATAGAGTAGGGTCCTGAGCCTGGGGTGGTGTGCAGTGCCCTGAGGAAACAAGGAGCAGGTTCCTGAGCCTGGGGTACTGTACAGGGCCCTGAGGGAGCAGGGAGCAGGTTCCTGAGCCTGGAGTTGTGTGCAGGGCCCTGAGGGAGCAGGCATCAGAGAGCAGGATTCTGAATCTCAGGTGTTTGGCAGTGCCCTGAGGGATTAGGGAGCAGGTTCCTGAGCCTGGGGTGGTGTGGAGGGCCCTGAGGGAGCAGGGAACAGTGTCAGGTTCCTGAGCCTGGGGTGATGTGCAACCCCTGAGGGAGCAGGGATCAATGAGCAGGATCCTGAGCTTGCCGTTCGGGCAAGGCCCTGAGGGAGCAGGGATCAGAGAGCAGGATCCTGAGTTTAGGGTGCTGTACAGTGCCCAGAGACATTAGGGAGGAGGTTCCTGAGCCTGGGGTGGTGTGGAGGGTCCTGAGGGAGCAGGGAGCAGGTTCCTGAGCCTGGGGTGGTGTGGAGGGCCCTGAGGGAGCAGGATCAGGTTCCTGAGTCTGGTGTGCTGTGCAGGGCCCTGAGGGAGCAGGGAGTAGGTTCCTGAGCCTGGGGTGGTGTGCAGGGCCCTGAGGGAGCAGGGAGCAGGTTCCTGAGCCTGGAGTTGTGTGCAGGACCCAGAGGGAGCAGGGATCAGAGAGCAGGATCCTGAACTTGGAGTGGTGGGCATGGCCCTGAGGGAGCATTGAGCAGGGTGCAGGTGCCTGAGCCTGTTGCGTTGTGCAGGACCCTGAGGGAGCAGGGATCAGAGAGCGGGCTCCTGAGTTTAGGGTGCTGTGCAGGGCCCTGATGGAGCAGGGAGCAGGTTCCTGATCCTGGGTTGAGGTGCAGGGCCCTGCGGGAGCAGAAATCAGGGAGCATGATCCTGAGGCTGGTGTGGTGTTGAGGGTCCTGAGGGAGCTGGGAGCAAGTTCCCGTGCCTGGGATGGTGTGCAGGGCCCTGAGGGAGCAGGGAAAGTTTTCTGAGCCTTGGGTGTATGATGAACCCTGAGGGAGCAGAGATGAGAGCAGAATCCTCAGTCTAGGGTGCTTTGTAGGGTCCTGAGGTAACAGGGAGCAGGTTCCTGAGCCTGTTGTGGTGTGTAGGGCCCTGAGGGAGCAGGGATCCGAGAGCAGGATCCTGAGCTTGGAGTGGTGTGCAGGGCCCTGAGGGAGCAGGGTGCAGGTTCCTGTGCCTGGTGTGGTGTGTAGGGCCCTGAGGTAACAGGGAGCAGGTTCCTGAGCCTGTTGTGGTGTGTAGGGCCCTGAGGGAGCAGGGATCTAAGAGCAGGATCCTGAGTCTAGGGTGCTGTGTAGGGTCCTGAAGGAACAGGGAGCAGGTTCCTGAGCCTGGGGTGGTGTGCAGGTCCCTGAGAGAGCAGGGATCAGAGAGCAGGATCCTGAGCTCGCAGTGTTGTGCAGGGCCCTGAGGGAGCAGGGATCATAGAGTAGGATCCTGAGCTTGGAGTGGTGTGTAGGGCCCTGAGGGAGCAGGCATCAGAGAGCAGGATCTTCAGTCTAGGGTGCTGTGCAGTGCCCAGAGTCATTAGGGAGCAGGTTCCTGAGTCTGGGGTGGATTGGAGGGTCCTGAGGGTGCAGGGATCAGGTTCCTGAGTCTGGTGTGGTGTGCAGGACCCAGAGGAAGCATGGATCAGAGAGCAGGATCCTGAGCTTGCGGTGCTGTGCACGGTCCCGAGGTTTTAGGGAGCAGTTTACTGAGTCTGGGGTGGTGTGCATGGCCCTGAGGGAGCAGGGTGAAGGTTCTTGAGCCTGGGATTGTGTGCAGGGCCCTGAAGGAGCAGGGATGCGTGATTAGCTACATGAGTCTTGGGTGGTGTGCAGGGCCCTGAGGGAGCAGGGATCAGAGAGCTGGATCCTGAGTGTAGGGTGGTGTTAGATGCCTGTTGGAGCTTGGATGAGGGAGCAGGTGCCTGAGCCTGTTGTGTTGTGCAGGGCCCTGAGGGAGCAGGGATCTAAGAGCAGGATCTTAAGTCTAGGGTGCTGTGCAGGGCCCTGAGGGATCAGGGAGCAGGTTCCGTAGCCTGCGGTCAGGTGCAGGACTCTGAGGGAACAGGAATTACGTTTCTGAGCCTGGTTTGCTTTGCTGTGCAGTGCCCTGAGGGAGCAAGGAGCCTGGGCTAGTTTGGAGGGCGCCCTGAGGGTTCAGGGAGCAGTTTCCTGAGCCTGGGCTGGTGTGCATGTTCCTGAGAGAGCTGCGAGCATGTATCTGAGCCTGGGGTTGTTTGTTGGGCTCCGAGGGAGCAGGGAGCCATTTCCTGATACTGGGGTGGTGTTCAGGGCCCTGAGGGAGCAGGGAGCAGGTTCCTGAGCAGTGGTAATTTTCAGGGCTCTTTGAGAGCCGTGAACCGGTAGCAGGTTCCTGAGGCTGTGGTGGCCTGCAGTGCCTTAGGGAACAAGGATCAGAGAGCTTGATCCTGAGTCCGGGTTGTTTGGCAATAACCTGAGGGAGCAGACAGAAGGTTCTTGAGCCTGGTGTTGTGTGTAGGGGCTTGAGGGATCAGTATCAGGTTCCCGAGGCTGGGGTGCTGTTCAGGGGCCTGAGGGAGCAGGTAGCAGGTTCTTGAGCCTGGTGTGGTGTGCAGGTCCATGAGGGAGCAGGGAGCAGGGAGCCTGGGTTGGTGTGGAGGGGCCCCTGTGGGATCAGCGATCAGGTTCCTGAGCTGGGGTGGTGTGCAGGGTGCTGAAGGAGTTCGGAGCAGGTTACTGGGCTTAGGCAATGGACTGCCTGAGCCTCAAGCTAGGTGAAGGCTGTCTTCAGGGAAGGAGTCTGCATGATTTGTGGCAGTCTGTCGCCATGGTGGCCTTTGTCACGTGTGGAGGATGCTCTCCCTGCCTGTGCCCCTTGCCCCTGGCCTTATGAAAGTGCCATGGCTGGGCACTGTGTCTCCCACTGCCTCCACATATTGCAGCCTTAGGCTTCCCAGTGACCTGATGGCTCCGAGGCTCTTTGTGGCAGGAGGGTGCATTGTGGGGCGGGGCGGGTTGGATGCTGCGGCTGTTGGTGGAAGTGGTTTGTGGAAAGGAGCCGGTGGCTGTGCGAGCTGACGTGGTCCCGGGTTGTTCAGGTGGGCTCCCAGACTGTGAAGCTGAAGTGTTTGGACCACTGGGTCGTCTTCAGGGCGATATTGATCTAAGTGCACTGATTGGGGTCCTGGGATAGCGAGTGGTCTCGTCTCCCCCAGCCTCTCCCTACGGGTCCAGGCAGCCCATGGTGGGAATGTGGCCCCCTTGGCATGTCTCCGTGGACCCAGGGCCCTTCCAGCTTCTGCCGCAGCCCACAGCTGTCTGAGTCCCCACCATGCCACCAGCTGCACATTAGGCCATTGGTTGCAGCAGGGGCTCCAGCGGGGGCTCAGAGAGGATGGCCAGGCCCGTGTGGCACGAGCCACGTTCCCAGCCTGAAGCAGCAGGTCCTATGAGGCACGCAGCAGACAGGCCTCGGCTCCAGCAGCCCTGCGTCCAGCTCAGGCGTCTCTGGGAAGCTGGGGTCTGGGGTCAGAGCCCCTGCTCTTGCTGACTGTCGCTGCATGAGCTTTGTGCGGCTTTGCTGAGCCTCTGGGGAACCACCCCTCTTTGCAAATGAGACCTTGGGCATGGCCATGGTGTGGGTCCTTGACCCTGGCATCCCTCTGGTACCTTCCACTGCCTCTGCATCTCCTTTGCATCCTGGAGCGCTGCCTGTCGGCATGGGCTACAGCCTGGCCCTGTCGGTCTGCTCGGTGCACGCTCCCCTTGTTGCTCAGGCCCAGGCAGGAGCGGGTGACAGTGTGCGTGGTGCTTGTTCGGGTCATTGTCCCAGGTTGGCCGCACTCACTCGGTCATGTTCTCCCTGAGCAAGTGTCATTCTCTTTTTTTCCCCCAAAGATTTATTTGTTTGAGAGGCAGTTAGGGAGACAGAACCTTCCCTCTGCTGGTTCATGCCCCAAATGGCTGCAATGACTGGGGCTGGATCAGGCTGAAGCCAGGAGCTCACACATGGGTGGCAGGGACCCAAGCACTTGGGCTGTCTTCTGCTCTTTTCCCGGGTGCAGCTGGGACTCGACCCAGTGCCCATATGGAGCGCTGCACTGCAGGCCGTGGCTTCACCTTCTGTGCCACACTGCTGGCCTCCCTGCTCGTGACACTGCGAAGGCAGGCACCACAGCAGCCTCCGTGTCTGAAACCGCAGAGAAGTGTCGACTGGAGGTGCCCAGTTCCTCCCTTGATCCTGGGGAGGCGCTTCATGTGGCAGGCAGGGAGCCGAGACGAAGTCCAGGCGTCGGGAGGTTCCACTGCAGCCGCGGGAGACGCTTGCTGTGCAGGCAGCGGCAGGGCCAGGCTGGAGGGACGGGAGTGGGCTGTGCCGTCTGGGCTGTGCTGAGTTCTGAGGTGTGATTCACCTGGCGGGCAGTGCGCAGGGCTTGGTGCCCAGTGTGTGTGTGGGGTCCCCGTTCTCCATGAGCCTGCGCCCTCTGGTGCCGCTTCCTGGTCATTCTTTCCTCTGGTGTCCTGTTAGGCTGCAGGCAGAACCTCCCGCGTGTCTTGTTGAGCGTCTGACTCGTGGGGTCCCTGGGGTTGTCCCTGTCGAAGTATTGCTTGTTGCCGACTAGTGCCCCAATTCTGCACTCACCTGCTGATGAGAGATGCTAAGATAGCTAGAAGTAAAGAAAGAGGATCTGGAGTGGGGACTGGCGCTGTGCTGCAGTGGGTTAAGGCCCTGGCCTGTAGTGCCGGCATCCCATATGGTTGCCATTTCGAGTCCACTTCCTTTCCACCTCTGTGCTGTGGCCTAGGAAAGCAGTGGAAGATGGCCCAAGCCCTTGGCACTGCACCTGTGTGGGAGACCCAGAAGGAGCTCCTGGCTTCAGATGAGCTAGCTCTCTGGCTGTGCTGCCATTGGGGCAGTGAAGCAGTGGATGCAACACCTCTTCCGGTCTCTATCTGTAGCTCTTTGAAATCTTCAGAAACCAAAGAAAACGGGGGGTGGGAGCTGGAGGAGGGCGGGCAGGGCAAGTCTCTGGTCTGCCAGCTGGGAGCGGACTGAGGGGGCGTGGGTGGAGGAGCTGCAGGTGGTGGTGCGGGGATCTTGGGCAGCTGGACTGTGTGGGAAGCTGTAGCGCTGGCCTGGGCAGATCCCAGTCTGACAGGGGCTGGCAGCTAACACAGACTGCAGACGCGGTAACCTCACATCAGACCCTCCGTCCTGCCCGTGCTCAAAGCCTGGGAGGCCATGCCTGGTGAGGGCTTTGGTGCTGGATCACCCTGAGGAGGCCATCCCATGTTGATAGTGGGTGAGCTGCTGGCTGGGGCTTGCTTCCTGTCTGAATAGGGTCCCAAATGGCGTCACGGGGCCACACACACGGGATCGCGCCTAATTCTAATTCCCAAAGGCTCCACCTGCAGTACTCGCAGCTTCTGTAGTGGTGCTTAATTTTCTGACGTAAGAATTTTGGGGTTGCACATTGAAACCCAAGCAAGCAGAGTGTCTCCATGGCTGCTGAGAAGGAAGCTGTAGCGCAGGGAAGCTTGGGGAGTGTGGAGGAGTTCTTTGCTGTGGCACAGGGCCGGCATTCCTGGTTATACCCAGGAGTGGGGTTGCGGGGCCCAGGGGAGGCTCTGCTGACCTCCCAGCCTGCAGGGTGTCTGCTGCAGTGCTGACTGCACGCTCGGTGGTTAGCGCAGCACAGGCGCTGAACGTGACGGGTTGGTGAGCTTAGTCGTGAGTGAACTCGGCTCAGCTCAGGAGAACCGTCCTCTGCAGAGGCTGCGGGGGAGGAGGCTGTTTCTTGGCCTGTGGGAGGCTGCCCACGGTCTTGGGCTTGTGTCCTCGTTTCGGCTCATTGAAGCTAGCAGTCTTGCCCGCTGGCCGTGTTCCCCAGTTAGGTCTCTTTCTCGTCACAGCCGGTTGAGCGGCTCTGATTGGAAGCACCCATGTGGTTTGGCCGGCCTGCTGGTTAACACAGAGTAAGCTGCCCATCTCACAGTCCTTACCTGTGATCACAGTTGCAGTCCCTTTAGCTCTGGAAACAACACATTGCCAGTTCTTAGGGACTGGCGTGTGGACATCTCTGGGGACTGTCACTGTGTCCTTCACTTTAAGGCCTTGAAATTTTAGCCTTTGTACTGGGTGTTTTTCACAGGAGATTTTTGGTTATGTTTAGTTGAAAGAAAAAGCTACAGAAACGAGGAGAGACAGACAGAGACCTTTGCTCCACGGATGCGTTCCCCGATGGCCCCAGTGGCCAGGGCTGGGCCAAGCCGAAGCCGCTTGGAACTCTGTGTGGGTCTTGCCTGGGGGCTCCTGGGCCCTTAGTGCTTGGGCATCTTGTGCTTCCCCAAGCATGTTAGCAGGCAGCTGGGTAGGAAATGGGGCAGCTGGGGCTGGAGCTGACACTTACGTGGAGTGCTGGCATGGCTAAGCCTGTGCCACAACACTGCCCCTCGTTGAAGTTTTTTTTTCCTTTAAATTTTTAATCTTTTATTAACACATGAGAGTAACTGCAGCATGAACCAAAATGATTTAATACGATTAAAGAAAAGATTTCTGGAGTTACAATCTGTACAACAAATCTACATAGAATTCACAGGATAGTATCAGACATAGCAGCCATTCAGATTAACTTGCTATGTCCAAAGCAGTTTCATGTTAAAACATTATAATAAAAATAGGAATGTAATCTGTAGCTAAGCTTCATTTTCTTGATGCTTTGTTTTTTTTTTTTTTCTTACCTGTGATCTTGAGGCTTTCTTTATTTCACAGCAGAAATAAAGGTAGGTAGAAAAGATAGGTAGAAAAGAGATTTTTAAAATTTTCAATCTGTTGACATTTTAATCTGTAGGTCCTCATGAGTGTCATTTTCCTCTTTGAGACAAGAGTACGTCCTGTATGTCCTCACGGGTGTTTTTTTCATTTTTGATGTGCTGATTGGCTTCCAGTCTAGATCTTGGACATGAACAGCAGAGACCCAATGACCGTGGCCTGCCAGGGTGTGCAGGAGTGGGGAACTGGAATGCAGAGCACAGCTAGGACTCGAAGCTGGGCACCCTGGAACAGGGTGTGTGTCCTAGCTGGTGTCGCACCACTGCACCGGATTCCCGTCCCCACCATACTGGTTCATGAGCCTTTTGTCCACATCTTCTCGTAGAGTCCATTTGGACCTTCAGTCCACTTCCTTTCAGCTGGTCCTTTGTCAGATACAGATGCTCCTCCGCTTAGCATGGGTCTCTCCTGAGCGCGTCTTCAGTTGAGATCATCTTAGATGGAAAATGGCATTGTCCTGGCTCAGTTACACAGTGCACTGAGGAGCTGTGGGAGTGTACCCTTGTGACCGGGGGCTGACGGGGAGCCAAGCTCGCTGCCACTGCCCAGCCTCCCGGAGGACCAGACCACACGGCATTAGCAAGAAAAGACTCAGATGCACAGTCCGGGGAAGCTTCCACTGCGTGCGCATCGCTTTTCCGCCATCATGGTGGTTCGTCACGTCCGGGGCCGTCTGTACATGAGTCGTGGTGCTTTTTCAGACTGTGGCCTGCTTTTCGTTTTATTTATACAAAAACCTGTCTGACTGTTTTTGAAAGGAGATGAGCTCTCATCCTCTGATTTTTTCCCAACTTGGCCACAGTCGCCAGCACTGGGCCAGGCTGAAGCCATGATCTTGGGTCTCCTGTGTGGGGGGCAGGGACCCAAGCACTGCGTCATCACCTGCTGTCTCCCAGAATGCCCATGAGCAGGAAGTGAGCCGCGAGCAGAGCCGGGACTTGAACCTGGGCCCCCATTTGGGGATGTGCACATCCAAATTGTGTCTGAGCTGCTGTGCCGAATGCTGCTTCTGGTCTCTTCATGGTGTCTGTAAGGGCAAGAGCATTCAATTGGATGAATTTGGTTTATCCATTTTTTTTCCTTTACAGTTAATGTTTTCTTTGTCCTATGTTTGCTTGTGAAGTGTTAATTTTAGATTTTATATTTCAGCCTATGATCTGTACAAGTTATCTTCTGTGTATTACATGGGAATTGAGATTAATTTTTTTCTTAAGTTTGGGAAATCCAGTTGTGAAAGCACTGTTGGGCCGGGCATTGTGGTGCAGTGGATAAAGCTACTGTTTGCAATGCCAGCATCCCGTATGGACTCGTGCTTGCTCCACTTCCACTCCAGCTCCCTGCTATGCCCTGAGGAAAGTAGTGGAAGATGGCCCAAGTTTGTAGGCCCTGCCATGCACGTGGGACACTCAGGTGAAGCTCCTGGCTCAGCCCTGGCCCCTTGTGGCCATCTGGGGAGTGAGCCAGGGTATGGAATGTCGATCTGTCTGTCTTTGCCTCTCCATAACTCTTTGAAATAAATACATCTGAAGTAAAAAAAGTAATACTGGTTGAAAAGCTACTTGACCACGTTAAATTTTCTTGGCATCTTTATCAAAAGTCAATTGGCCATGAATGGATAAACAGTGGAATGTTACTCAGCCACAAAACCCTGCCCCACGCCACACGAGCCTGGAAGCCAGGTGCACAGCAGGTGGAGCTGGAGGCAGGACGAAGGGTGCGGGAGCAGGGCGGTACAGAGGCACTGCTGAATGGGTCTTAAGGTTTCTCTTTGGGCAGTAAAAACTTCTGGTACCAGATGGTGGTTATCTTGTGAATATATCCAGACCCCTGCACTGCAGAGTTCCAGGGGTAAATTGTGTTCTGTTTAACCACATGCCCAGGAAGTCTTGGCCTATGTTTCTGAATAGCTCGTCCGCTTTGGTGGACCTCTGTCCTTAGGCTAGTACCACACTGTCCTGCCGTTGGTGGTTCCATGTACAGGCTTGGGGACTATCTGGCCTGTGGGCCGTGTAAGGCCTGTGGCATCATTTGTCTGGCCCTGCCAAGGCAACTGCAGGCAGGGCTTTTTTTCTTTGTCTTATTTATTACAGATTTATTTGAAAGGCAAAGTCGGAGATTGATCTTCCATTTACTGGTTCACTCCCCAGATGGCTGCAGTAGCCGTAGCTGGCCATGCCAAATCTGGGAGCCAAGAGCTTCATCGTGGTCTCCCATGTGGGTGCAGGGGCCCAGACACTTGGGCCAGTTTCTGCTGCTTTCCCAGATGCATCAGTAGGGAGCTGCAACAGGAGAACCCAAGACTTGAACCAGCACCCAAACGGGATGCTGGCATTGTGGGTGTTGGCTTAACCCACTAAGCCACAGTACCGGCCCCCAGGCTGGTCTTCTTACAGTTAACTGGCAAGTTTAGTTCATCTTTTTTTATTTATTTATTTGAGAGGCAGAGTTACAGAAGCAGGCAGAGAGGTCTTCCATCCACAGATTCAGTCCCCAAATGGCCACAACGGCTGGAGCTGGGCCAGTCTGAAGCCAGGAGCTTCTTCCAGGTCTCCTATTTGGATGCAGGGACCCAAGCACTTGGGCCATCTTCCACTGTTTTCCCAGGCCATAGCAGGGTGCTGGGACAGAAGATGTGGTGCAGGTGGTGGCCTTACCTGCTATGCCATGCCACCAGCCTTGCCAAGTTTTTAAACTGTGCCTTTAGAAGTCCATCTGTAGGAATGTGTGCAGAACCGTACACCTTCACAGTTAGAAACTTCACACATTTCATATTTACAACATTAGGAACATGATGATTCTCCCCACCTTCACACCCACGCTCCCACCCCGCTTTCTCCTCCCTTTCTTACTGAACCAGCAGGGCTGGAGTCAAAGGACGCCCAGGTCAGAGCCACAGATCTTTAGTCTGCTGGTTCACTCCCAAAATGGCTGCAGTGGCAGAGCCAGGCCTGACACAAAGCCAGGAGCTTCTTCTGGGTCTCCCACATGGATGTAGGGGCACAAGCACTTAAACCATCTCTCTCTGCTTTCCTAGGGACATTTGCAGGGCACTGGATTGGAAGTGGAGTAGCTGGGACTTGAAACGGTACCTTTATCACATGGCTGGCACTGTACGTGCTGGCCCCTATAAACTGTATTTTTATAACATTTTATTTTCCAGTTGTTTGGGGCTAACAACCAACCAACTGTATGTGGACCTTGAGTCATGTGCCCTTGATAAACTCACTTACTTCTTTTTTTTGTTTTTAATTAGTTTACTTAGTTGAAAGAGTTCCACAGAGAAGGAGAGGCAGAGAGAGAGGGAGAGAGGTCATCGATCGACTGCTTCATTCCCCAGTTGGCTGCGACAGCCAGAGCTCTGCTGACCCAGAACCAGGAGCTTCTTCTGGGTCTCCCATGCGGGTGCAGGGGCCCAAGGCCTTGGGCCATCTTCTATTGCTTTCTCAGGCCATCGCAGAGAGCTGGATTAGAAGTGGAGCAGCTGTGACTCGAACTGGCACCCTTATGGGATTCTGGCATTGCAGGCTTTATCCACTACACCACAGTGCCAGCGCCTAATTCACGTATTTCTTATTTGCTAGGCCCCTTAGGCTTTTCTATAGAAACTGCAGTGATATCATCTGCAAATAAAGATGGAAAAAGTACCTCCCAGCAAGGTACAGGGTACCTTGTTCTCTGTACAAAGATCACTGTACTCTGCATCCTCACCAGCACTTAGTACTGTTCAGTTTTTAAATTGTAGCCTCTGTAATCTTAGGGTTTTTTTTCTGTTTTTTAAAGATTTTATGATTTTATTTATTTGACAGGTAGAGTTACAGACAATGAGAAAGAGACAGAGAGGTCGGTTCTTCCGTTGGTTCACTCCCCAAATGACCGATCTGGCAGGAGCTACGCCGATCTGAAGCCAGGAGCCAGGTACTTCCTCCTGGTCTCCCATGTGGGTGCAAGGGCCCAAGCACCTGGGCCATCCTCCACTGCCTTCCCAGGCCACAGCAGAGAGCTAGACTGGAAGAGGAGCAACCGGGACTAGAACCCAGTGCCCATAGGGAATGCCGGTGCTGCAGGCGAGGATCAACCAAGTGAGCCACGGCGCCGCCCCCCCCCCCCCCGCCCTTTTTTTTTAAGACTTATTTGAAAGGCAGAGTTAGAAAGAAGGGGACAGAGAAACTTCGACTGCTGGTTCACTCCCCAAATGGCTGCAATAGATGGGGCTGGGCCAGGTAGAAGGCAGGAGCTTGGAACTCCATCTGGGTCTCCCACAGGGGTGCAGGGGCCCAAGTACTTGAGCCATCCTCTAATGCTTTCCCAGGCCATAGCCGAGAGCTGGATTGGAAGTGGAGTAACAAGGACTTGAACCGGCACCATATGGAATGCCAGTACTCCAGGCTACAGCCTTACCTGGTATGTCACAGCATTAGCCCCTAGGATTTCTTTTTCTAGAAGTCTTTTTATTTTGTAATAACTTATTTGAAAGCCAGTGTAAGAGAAAGAGGGAGATGGAGAGCTATTCCATCGACTGCTTTACTCCCTAGATGGCCACAGTGGCCAGGGCTGGGCCAGGCTAAAGCTAGGAGCTTCCTCTGGGTCTCCGGTGTGGGTGGCAGGGGCCCAAGGACTTGGGCTATCTTCTGCTGCTTTTCCAGGGAACTGGATTAGAAGTGGAGCAGCCAGGACTTGAACCAGCACCCAGGGCAGCCTTACTTACTATGCCACAATGCTAGCTCCCAAGTTTGAGCTGTTATATTTAGGTCTCTGACTTTTTCTTTAAAGCGTTACTAGGTAAAGGGTACGATTTTATTTTTTTCCTATGAGCAGCAAGTTATCCCAGCACCATGTCTTCAGTGGGTTATCTTCGCATCTTTGCCAACAGTCAGGGGGCTGTGTTTTAGGCTAGTACCCTACGTAGAGTGCATGTGAAATTGGAAGGTGATGGGGCCCGTGATGCGGTACAGCCGCTTAAACGTTTGCCTGTGGTTTTGGCCTTCCTAGCCCAGGCCCCCCTCTAACATGCCTGGGAAAGCAGTGGAGGAGGCCCAAGTCTTGGGGCCCTGCACCCATGTGGCAGACCCAGCAGTAGCTCCAGGCTCCTGGCGTAGGCCCGGCCCAGCTCTGGCCTTTGTGGCCATTTGGGGAGTGAACTCGAAGATAGAAGATTTATCTATGCCTCATTCTCTGTAACTCTATAAATGAAACTTAAAAAATTGGGAATTTGTCTTCTCCATAATTACTGTGGCTATTTTGGGTCCCTTTTTTCTGTGAGAAAAGCATTTGAGGCTCAGTGGAGCAAGTTCTGGGGACTGTACTGACTGGGGCGGAGGCTGTCCCTGGCCCGTGGTGTCCTTCTGTTAGGATCACCTAAGCTGCTGAACAGAAGTGTTTTATATCTGCCCATGGTCAGACACGTACAGAAAGCAGGCTTGTGCTGTGCGTCTGTTTTCCTAAGGCTGAGAACAGCCTCTCCCATCTGTCTGCAGACTCTGGGGAGCAGGTGCTGGTGGACATGGAAACCAAGAGCAACAAGGAGATCATGGAGCACATCCGAAAAATCTTGGGGAAGAATGAGTGAGTTGCTGGGGCCCTAACCCTGATCTTAGCCCATCCAAGTAGAGCAGGAAAGGCGTGTGGGGTGGGTAGAGAGAGGGACGATCCCCGCGAGGGAGCCCCAAACACCAGAGCAGCCCGGGCTGTGGCTTTGCCGCCCTCCACAGACGACTGTCAAGGGGAAGGGGCCAGGCCCACCTCCTGGGCTGGCGAGAGCTGAGGGCAGTTCTGCTTGGAGCTGGCACGTGTCCGGCCCGGCCCTCTGTGTCGTGGCCCTTTGCTTCCTGGTGAGGAAGGACATGGGAAGGGAAGGAAGCCATGTGGAGCCATTTCCCGGCTCCTCTCCCTGTGGTGGTGCCCGTTAGCTGTGGGCTGGCGATGTTTGGGGGCCACAGCAGCAGGCAGGTGCTGCCCCGGTGACCGTCCCTGCTCGTGTGCAGGCCTTCCTCTGGGCCCTCCACCCTGCTCAAGGTGGGCGAGTGGGAGGGGAGAGGCTTTGGGGGTGAGGTCAGGGGCAGATCCCAGCTCATGCTTGGTGCCATCTCTGCTCTCTGCCAGGGAAACCCTCAAGAAAGAGGAACAGGAGAAGCAGCAGCTCTCTCACCCAGCCAACTTTGGCCCCCGGAAGTACTGCCTGCGGGAGTGCATCTGTGAGGTAGAAGGGCAGGTGCCCTGCCCCGGGCTGGTGCCGTTACCCAAGGAGATGACGGGGAAGCACAAGGCTGCTCTGAAAGCCAGTGCCCAGGACTGAGGCCCGAGGCTACTGCGGGCTGGGCCGGGCCATCGGACCAGTGTGGAACTGGGGATGGGATGCCCTTGGCCCAGGTTCTGTCTCGGAGACATCGCAGAAACCTCTTTGTAATAAAAGGTCTTCATACAGGTGTAAAAGAACGAAAGCACCCAGGGTGGGCTGTCTGGAGCTGAGTGGCTGACTGCAGCCGCGTGGTGTGCGTCTTGCTGTGCGTGTGCGTGTGTGTGGAAGGCCGCAGCTGTGGACATCGCACTCTGTCCTGTAGCACTCCGCTGGTGCCTTCTGCCTTGGACCAGGTCTCCGTCCAGAAGTGAAGGGCAGCTGTGGCTGGCAGTGTGGACACCCTTCCAGCTGAGGCACCTGGGTGCTTTGCAGAAATCCGCAGGCAGCCCTCCGGGCAGCACTGATGTTTGGCCGAAGGTGACCAGCCCTTCCCTCTGCGGGGCCTGGCTTTGGGCCAGAGCTGCATGAGCTCCTAGTGGCCGACTGGCCAGCCCCATTCAGGCGCATGCCTGCTGGCCACTTAACACCGTCACTTTGTGCCCTGGCCAGGGACAGTTAGCAGCCGTGGGGGGACGAAGGAGTTGCTGCTGGTGGAGGCTTTGGGTCTTGGCAGAGGTTGCTGACGTCACGGCCATGGACGCAGTCACGTGTCGGGTTGCTTTCAGAAGACAGCAGAGCCCTCTGCGGTGGGTTTGCAGTGCGGGGGATGGCCCGTGGAGTTCTGGGACAAGGGTGGGGGAAGTGTGGGTCTCAAATGGTTGACTGACGTGGTGTTGACTCTAAGTAGGGAGGGGGCTAGGCAACTTCTCCCCAGAAATGCCTGCCCTCCTGGGCATGGCTCCAGGGCCTGCTCCGCTGACGGCAGCTTTGCCGTGAGCACCTTTGGGTCCTTGGGGCTACCACTCTGGTCTCTGAGACAGGCAGATGTCCAGTGTCTGAGTGGGGGCTGGAGCACAGGTGTGACAGGCTACGGCCAGGCCAGTGGGGGGCTGCTGTGGTGCCAGCCTTGCTGACACTGGCAGCAGATGGAAATGCTGAACAATTTAAACTTGTCTCTTCCTGTTTTTTTTGGGGGGGGGCGGGGGACGAAAAATGGGTTCAAAATATAATGGGAGAAAATCCGACGAGCCCACTGAGGAAGTTAGACCTGACCCTTCTCATACTAATTCTGTGTCACTAGTGCTCTCCGGTTGGCTGCCAGGGAATTCTGTCACTAGGCTGAGGATCTTGGTGCTGTCCCTGTATCAGGAAGAGGGCAGACATCACACTGAGTGCATCCCAGCTCGGGAAACCTGAGAGGTTCAACCAGGTTGCAGATGTCCACACAGGGTGAGTGTGCTGCGTGGGGCCTGGCTTTCACACCAGGGGACTTCCCTACCAGGTGCTGTGGCGACCACCCTGCAGGCGTTTACACTACCCGTATGTGCGCGTGGGCAGTAGGGGTCAAGGTCACCCTTGGCTAAGGCCTGAGGCAGAGCTGCAGAGCCACCACCCACACGGCTGCAGCTCTGCTGTCCGGGGAGAAATGATGAGCAGGATGCACGTGAGTCTGTAAGTTGCTTTAATAGTAGAAACCTCGTTAAAGTGGGAGGAGGAAGCCACAACAGCAATGCCACAGAGACAGCATTTCATAAAACGCATAAAGCTAATGCATGCACTGCAGTACTCTATGTACAAACACAACAATGCAAATTCTTCAAGACTGAAGACATTGATTAGATATAAAATTGAGTTTAAAAAGAACATGCCACTTTTAAATGCCATTACATACACCAAGCTGGTTTCCCAGGGAAGCGCACTGGAAAGCTACAGCTCTGGACAGGTTTTTAACCCGGAATTACTAGTAACGGCATCAACAATCTTTGATTTCATATTGTCAAGGGCAGAGGTTACAGAAACGGTCCCAAGAAAACCTAACACCCACATTTTAAAAGGGCTGGTAATGCAGCTACCTCTTAAAGAAGTCCCAACTACAGATAAAAATTACGGTTGGTACTATGAAAAGTGCAGCTTTTCCATTATAAAACGAGCTGAACACTGGTTTACCGGGTCCGTGCGCGAACGGGGAACTGTAGAAAATACTGCAGCACTTGAGTGTACGTGGCGGCAGCGCTGGAGTCCATGAATGTGGTGGTTGGAAAAAAAGATGCTTCTCCGAAGCTAGTTAGTTTAATGTAAAAGTCTATTTCCAAATGTTATGCAAACAAACTGTAACAGTCTGCTGATGAATGTGTAGCGTTTTTTCTGTTGTATGTGTACAAGTATTGAGATATCAAAACTGTTGGCTTCTTAACTGAAAATGGTACAGCTGGGATAAAAACATGACATTCTTTAAGTGAAAAATTTTTTTAAGATTGCTTTTGAGATAAATAGCCCCAAAAGAAAATTTCTAAATTTTCATTTAGAGACTGTGCTGCTTCCATCTGTATTTGGCCTAGAAAGCCACTTTGACCAGGGTGATTGTCGCGCCAGGCAGTGGCACAACCACAGGTGGGTGAGGCCAGTGACTGGCTTGCTTTCTTTACATCAAAATGGGGAGGCTGAAGGCTGAAGGACCCACGTGTCATGAAAGGCACGGAGCACTGTGGGCTCGGGAAGTGTCTGCCAACATCTGATGGCTGATTGTAAGAAGGAGAGCAACCTGTGGATTCTGAGTGCTTGTAGTTGGCCAGTGATTTCTCCCAGTGGCTGGGCCCTGGCTCCCAAGTGCCATGTCTCCGTTTAAAGCCTGCTAAAGGGCGAAAATTCATAATAGACCTGGACAGGGAAAAATCTGCTCTCTGTAGCCTTAAAGGCACAAAAATACCATTTTTATCTGAAAAATTTGCATCATAATTTACACTTGTATGTTAGAGTTACAGAATTCAAAACCTGTGGCTTAGGTGCCACCAAGGTTAGCCATTGGCATCATGCTGATTCAGAAGAACAGTGGGGGGACGGAGTTTTCAGCTGGCATCAGAAGTCATGGGCCGAGTCCCAGGGCAGTGCCCTCCCAGCTTTGCTGATTGGTGCATTGGACCTGCTGCCAGGACCGTGTTGTGACCCTGACCCCCAGCTCTAGACCCCGCAAAGGAGCTATGAGCATCGGGGAAGGCATGGGCTCTAACCACAGGTTCATTCCAGCTGGGCCAGAAAGCAGCATGAAGTCCATGAAAACTTCCCACTTGAGTTTGGGGCTTCAGGATAAACTCTCAGAACTTCCTGGCCCTTGTCTGAACCTTGAGAAAATACAAGAATGTCATTCTGTCCGCACTTTACCTATCGGGAATTCTCCCTTCTGCAGGATGGAGATGGACTTCGTGGCCCTTCTCAGCGAAGCTCCCCAAAAGGGAAATGGAGTTTAGAAACAGGCAAATCTTCCTGCTGAGGGACCTTGAACACCCACATCAACTCAGATGAGTGACTTTCGTAATAAACTCTTTAAACATAAGGAAAGTCGGGCTAGAAGGCTACATGTTTGTATACATAATGTACACCTATGTACACATACACATTACTATATACATACTGTACAGGTAGGAGATATAGACAAGTGTACATTCAGTCAGTCTTACAAGCCTATACATCTGTACAGCCACGACGCTGCTGATGGGCCCAGGGTTGGATGTGTGCAGTGCACACAGGCGGAGGCACACGAGGAGGAGGACCAGAACCCTGTCTCCCGGAGCTGGGTTTAGAAATTTGCATCAATGTTAAGACACAGTTACAGAGCCGCGGCTGGGGTAGGTGGGCACGGGCAGCCTGTGGGGCATGTGCTCTGCTGGCTTGGGACGTCCCCAGGGGCCTCCTAGGAGAACAGGCTGTTGCCCAATGACACCTTCCAGGGCCTGGATTTAGAGGACAGGGCAAACGCCTCTAACCCACCCACCGCATAGACAGCTCTCGATGCTGGAAAGGGGGCACTGAGCTTCCACACGCGCTGAGATGAGGTGAGCGGACACGCAGTGGGTGCGCCCGGCAGTGGGGCTGCTCTGCAGGAAATGGTGCCACCAGAGTTGGGCTTTGTCCGCCCTCAGTGAAAGGACTAAATCCAGCCAGTGTCCATCTAGAGACAACACTCGGGTGAGAACGCGGCCGCTTGGCCTGAGAACCCACGGCACCGCCGCCATCACCATCCTCACCACAGCTGGGGTCCTGACCTGGACTACCGCAGAGCTGACCATCACTCCCTCTGCAGGGCAATCATGGAACGGGCAACCAAGACTCCATCTGAAAGTGAACGCTGGCCTTAGGGCAGGAATTGGACAGTAACGTAACGCTCCAAGTTCCGCGTCCAGAGAGGGTAACATTGCTTCCTTAAGAACACTTCAGGAGTGACTTCAAAAGTGGTATTAGCTTAAGTAATTTGGTCTTTCTGTTTTATGCTCATACCAGTGATCTTGATACATTTCAGCGTTGAACCACCTTATCCTCAATGAGATTATTCTGGAAAAACCCACATCACCAAAATGTGACAGCACTGTCTGTCCTGGCTCCTTGAGCCACTGAGCCCTTCTCCCAACAGGTGCAGTGCCTGGGCTCACAGCACAGTGGCCCCGGGTGAGATGGCCTGGAACTGTCAGAGCCGTAAGACACATGGTCGGGACTCTACAATTCTTGACTTTGGGCTGACAGGACAGAGAATGCTCCTGCGGCTAACATGGGTCTGGGGATGCAATCCTTGCACAAAGGCCACGAGGATGTGGGAAGCAGTGGAGTACTTGGCACTCGCCATGGTGCCCTGGCATCAGCCACTGCTAGCACAGGAACCTGAGGAGGACCAGGCTAGAACCAGCGACTTTAGAAGCAATACTGACTCTGCTCTGGGTTCTGCCAGAGCTTAGCGCTTCATTCAACCTGAGCCTGGGCAGCCTAGTGGACAAAGGACTCCAGGGCTGGCGCTGCAAGGACGGGGATCCAAAAACTGCGACACATGTATTTTCGGAATTTTGAGTCGATCGACATGCTCAGGGTAAAACATGAAGAGGAAGCAACTACGGCGGACAGGCGAGCTTAAGCTGTCCTCTGCTGCAGCCCTCCACAAGCGGGGACGACACAGGTCGCCTAAGTCTGCTGTCCTGGACGTTGCTGTTCTAATGGAGTTCAGTACTCTTCAGGGTTAGCAGACTAAAAACTTGAGCTCGCGCAACAAAATCCTCTCCATTTGTTCGACCATTCCCACTACACACTCTCTGCTTTCAGTGTGATTAGATCCCAGCAGGAGTTGAAGTTGCAGGTGCTGTCCCCATTCACAGTGACTTACGGAAGTGCTGCTCACCCCGCAGGATAAAGCATCTCGCCTGCCTTGGGCGCCTGGTAGTGTTCAGCCTGTCCACTTGCTCATACCACATCTGAGTGCCTGCGAGGCAGGAGACTGAACTGTCATCTTTTCGGATACCATACAATCAACAGGTTCAACAATGCACAGTATTAACCTTACAGGATGCATTTTCTTAATTGTGACTATAAACAAAACAAAGCATTTGACAGTCTGCGGCATGCCACTTTCCCAGAAGGGACGCTTGGGACCTCTCATGTCAGACGCACCTTCCCTAGGACTGACTTCTGTTCCTCTACACTCCAGACACTAACTTCTGAGAAGATCATCTTGGGCACAAGCTGCATCCATCACTTACGTGACGGTGGCCTGGCACACACCGGGGAACCAGAGTGCGTGGTGTCAGGACGCTAGGAGAATCCAGTGGAGACGAAGAGTCTGGAGATGCTGTAGAGACCCTGACATTTAAGGTCAACGTGTAAAAAAAAAATCCCCAAACGCTGTACCTCCACCAGGCCGTGGGCAGCTCCCTCCCGTCCTGAGTGACTGCAGGAGTTTGGGCCCTGCCTCCGTGGAAGCCCTGGGGGAAGGCCCTCCCCTAGCAGAGGCCACCCTCCTCCCAGTGGACAGCATGCAACAGCCCAGTCCGGCGCGGGAAGGCGGCTTTCTGGAAGACGCCCTCTGCTGGGGTTAACTGCAGGATTCACCAGCAGTTAACGTCTTACCTAGTTGCAATTGCATCTGAACACAGTCCTGAGAAGAGAGCCCCGGGCTCTGGAGGAGTCTGCACACACCCGTCCTGGACCAGGTCAGAACATGGCGAGGGCCAGCTCTGCAGCTGCGCGCCTCCGGGTTGGTGCCACCAGCTTGCTCGCGCCACTCGCCCCACTTAGTGCAGGACATGCACAGCTGCCTTTGCGTTGCCAGGAACTGAGCCCCGCAGCAGTGTGTGCCCACGGCGAGGAGTGGTGCCATTTTCTCTTAAACATAAATGATTGTCTCCTGTGCCCCACTGAGTTTTCACAGAATCCTTAGCGTTTCAGCAAAGACTAACAGTTTTCCGTTTGCCCCGCCCACAGGCAAGATGCTAACACTGATAGACAAGTGCTCCGAAAGTGCTCATGTCATGACCCTGGTGACTAGTAGCTATCAGTTCCAAGGACATTTTTAATATATATACACACATACTGTTCTCTTAGTTTCTTTTAGTTTTCTTTAATACTAATCTGACATTATAAAACTTCATTTCTGTTTTTTGCCCTTTGAGAATTTCTAAATACAAATTGAGTTAAAAGACTGTTTCAAAATCTTCTGCTTCATCAAAAGGCAATAAAACGTTTCTTAGGGAGGAATGGATCCTACTAGTCTTTTAGTTGCGGTTGTCTGGTTAACAGATGAGAAGAAACCGGGTACTGGGAATATTTGCACATACCACGATGCCTCTACTGTCTCTCCTTGGTGTCGGGCTGGTTCTGGAGGTCCTGTGTCGCTCGGCGGGTGTGCGGTGTGCACTATAGGCTGGCTCCTGTGATCTGGCCGTTGTATTCTGCGGTCTCCATCTTGAGGATATAGGGGATTATGCTGTCTATGGAAACGTTGCCAATGAGACCAGTAAAAAAAAGTTCTTCTGTTATGTTGGCGCTCATCAGCCTGAGTGCCGGCAGGCGGACGAGAATCCGGGCCAATCTGTAAGAGGGAGCGACATTAGGAACGGGATTCCAGGCCCAGCTCTGGTTCCTGGGCCCGGTCTGTACGGTGCAGAATTGAGCCCAACACATTCATTTTCCACCCACCTGTTTTTAGGTTACTAATAGAATACCCGTTTGTTGAAATCAATCATGAGAAATATCCAAGGAGTGTAGATGTGTAGGGTACAAATATGTTGTCTTCTGTGTTGTTTAACAATTCTCCCACCCACCAAAAAACTGGGGAATTCTTCCCTGGAAGGGCATGGCATTTTCATATGACAGACTGCTACCTACTCGCTGAAAGGACTGTGAAACCTCTTCTACAGGGCTCTGATTTCCAGTGCTCATTCAGCATCACAAGTAACACAGGATGAAGAGCTGGTTACCACGTTCCTGCCCTGGAGGGCCACTGGACACTGTATCCATGGTGCATCCAGGGCCGGGCCATTCCCCAGCCCGGAACAAGCAGTGTGTGCTACGATGCCACCATGGCCCCACGCTGACAGCCCGACTACAACCACCTACCTTTTCTCTGGCAGGGAAAAGATGGGCTCGCTCAGTGTGCGGAACACGGAAGAAGGTGTGGAAGCACCTCCAGTTTATGGTGCCCACTACACGTAAGAGGTTTCTGGGAGAACAGTAATAGCAGGTACCCCGGACAGGACTTTTTAATGGGACTAAGGTTTTTCCTGTCTGCTTTCTCAAGTGTTCTGTGTTGTCCTGCGGTGACTCCACAGGTAGCATCCAGCATCATCAGCCATGTCCCCAGCTCACCGCACTCCCCGGTGATGTGGAGAGGATCACTTAGAGGAAGCCGCGGCTCTGCCAGCAGCTCCCCCGAGGCCCGGCCCCCCATCCTGGGGCAGTGCACCTGCGGCTTCCTCAGGGAACAGCCTGCTGCAGGGAAGACCATTCTCTGTGAGAAGTACAGGGGCCGAGGGGAAGCCCGAGGCCTGCACGGGGGACATGAGTGTCTTCCTGGGCTGTCAGTGTTACTTCAGCAGTTCTTTACAGGGGACGGCGGAGAAGGGAAATACAAAGCCGTTTTATTTGCAAAGGTTCCAAAAACTGCTGTGGCCCACAGCGGGTGAGAAGTCATGGGGAGAGTCCTCCATGCATTCTGAATAAGCCACGCTACTGCAAAGTATTTTTGCAGTTGACCCTTTCCAAATATACTGTCAACCAACCTTCACAAATAAAGGGACTTTTTTCCATTAGTTTCTGGGAGGGTAGAATTTTATACGACTTATTAGATCTTTACTGGGATCACCGTTAACTGTCTGGTCAGGTCCTGCAGGCTCCTTTAGTGGGTGCTGAGCAGAGACAAGACCCGTCAAACTACTCGTGACAAAGGGGGTCCCCACGGGTACCTGAGCCTCACACATGTCAGCCCCAGCATCGACTCCAAGCCCTCCAGTTAAAGAGCAGCAGTGGGAAGCCTCGCCCACAGCATGACAGCACCACTGGGCAGCCCGGCAGCCCTGCCCCTCTGACCGGACACCTGCACGCTGGAGCAGCCCGTCTGCCACTGCAGAAGCCACGTGTGCTCAGACGGCCCCCGCAGGCTACGCGCAGTGGGACGGCCACCGCCAGGTGTGCGACACTGCCGCTCCAGCCACACTCCTTCCTGCTCCCAGCAAGAGCGTGTGCCCGTGTGCCTCACCGGTACGTGTCTTCCGAGTAGGTTTTCTGCACGTAGTCCTGCAACTCCATCTGTGCCTTTTCTTGGAATTTTTCGATTTGGCTTGTGCCACTCAAACCTGGATGATCTGAAAACAGAAAAGCAACCCCAGTTTCCCTTCTGTATTTACAAAGTTTTGTGTTTTTAAGATCAAAGTGTGCACTCTAGAAAATAAAAAAAAATCTTTAAAAATCAAGGAGCCAGACTGCGCTAGCTGGGATGTCTGTCTCAGAAGGCTGGCTTTGGCTCAGAGAGGCTGCTCTCCTGAGTAGACACCCCAGCCTGAGTGGCTTCTGAGTACTGCAGAAAACACATCTTCAAGCTGTCATGTACAATTAGGAGCTGTCATTCATTTTCTAGCTACTGAATTATAGTCTTCCCACCTGTATGTCAGCCATTTTGTTCACGAACCGGAATAGGGAGCATGGGAAAGGTTAAGCTGCATCCAGCCCTATCAAGGTTAAAGGTCAGCCCACTTGTCCCCTCCGTGCCCTCACAGCCCCGCTGCCGCTCCTGCACACAGCCTGTCGCGCTGTATTCTCCATTCTAACAGAACTTGGCAGTGCGCAGAGCCAAAACAAACCAACAAAAGGGAAGAACGGAGGAGTCTGGACGGCAGGGGGTACGCTAGCTCACGTGGCATAAGCTGGTCTGGCTGATGCACTGCGTTCTTGTAGGGCTAGAGGGACAGGGTTGAGGAGGACGTATGTATGTTAGGTAACAAAGCCCTTCTGGGAACACCAGGTCACACGCAGTCTGGCAGTCTCCCTATGCTGCTGACGACTCGACACGGTCCTGTTCAGGAGGGAAAATGTCCCAAGTCCCCACCGCATAGCTTACCAGGGCTAAAGAGAACTATAGCTTTAAGGTATGCGTACTCATAGCCGTCTATATCCAGCTTCGCCATGCTGTTACAGAACTCCTGCAGCTTCCAGATGTGCTCCATGACCTGCTTGATCCGGTCGCCAGAAAGTTTATCTGGAAGGCAACGTCACAGACCACCTGAGAAAGGCCGGTAACGTACAACCAGCTGCTTTGAGGTGCCTCAGGTGGAAAGAAATGGGAGATTCATTTCACCTTTTAATGAACACCCAGTGTTCTCGAGATGGTCAGCAGCCTCATGTTCGAGCTGAAGTAACAACAGGCATGCAAACTGCACCTCACTACCCACTCCGCCTGGACAAGAGTCCCTGCCACTCCCTGCAACTCCTCTGGTCTCCCAGGGACACACGGTGACCGCCCTTCAACTGCTTCAGACTCAGTGCAGGCGCCGTGGCACAGCAGCATCGTGCTGCACGAGATGAGCATGTCCCGCATCGGAACGCGGGTCTGGATACCGCTACCTCTACTCCAATCCAGCGCTCTGCTGCTGTACCTGGACGCGCGCATCGTGGCCCGAGGATCTGGGCCCCTGCCACCCACTGGGAGACCAGGGTGGAGGCTGGTCCGGCCTCTGCTGTGGGCTTCTGAGGAGTGAACCAGCAGATGGGCCATCAGTCTCTTTCTTATTTTCTGTCTCTCCCTCCCATTCTGCCTTTCAAATAAAATGGCTCTTAACCAAAAAAAGGGAAAAGGAAACCAATTCACATGAGTGGTTAGCTTTTCTTGTTCCTTCTTTTTAAAAACTTACTTGAAAGGTAGAGAAACAGAGACCGAGGGAGATGACAGTCCCTGCATTAGAGTGTGAGGATCTGGGAGCTGTTACTCATGAACAATGCCTCATCACCTGTCAGTGGACATGCACACAGGAGCTGGCATTATTCTGAAGGCACTCAACCCTGTGAGGAAATGGCCTTTCTGTGTCTTGTTTGTATTCATTGTATGGAGGAGGGCCGTCTGCACTGGTAAAGGCCCCTGAATCAACGGTTGGGCTTCCTTCAGCTGATGTGCGTGGTGGGACGCCAAGCTCAGCCAGCTTGCCACGGAGGCAGCCTGGGGAAACTAAGGTGTCTTTGACATGGGTCTCTTGCTGAGGGCTGGGTTCTGCTCCATGAGCACATGACCAAAATACAGCTCACCCCAGGTCCCCAGTCCCTACCTTCCTGGATGCTGTTCTGCAGGTGGTTGACAATGGCGGCCAGGATGGTGGAGAGACTCATGACCTGGGCACACTGGGCCAGGCCTAGGGTGAAGAGCTCGTTCCAGCAGGCCCGCACTAGGCTGGTGTTACAGTCCTGCCTGCGGACACAGAAAGCAGGCTCAGTGTGGCTGCACACTGCGCTTCTCCCAGGATGTGGGCGATGCAGGCACTAAGCCTCAGCACTCCCCACCAAGCAGATCTGACAGGTGTTTGTTCAGGGTCATTCTTGAAAATGGTCAACTCTCTGAATGTTGTAGTTCAAGTCTGATATTACACTGCTCTCTTAAAGAAGACTCTTTAGACTGAAGTTTGGCCAAGCCTTCTGAGTCCTCAGCAATCCTGGCTTGGCTGTGTCCCAGGGAGTGGGTATCTGTGTCTCAGGTCCTTGGCCAAGGTTATGAGAGATGGCAGAGATCAAAGGACAGCAGCTGAGTGGACGCCGAAGGGCAGAAGGTCTCTGTCACGCCAGCAGACAGGTGGCAGACCCTGGGCTGCAGCAGGGAGCAGGGTCCTGCCAACTCTGCTTGCAGCCCTGTCCCGGACAGGTTCCCAAGCCAGCCACAGGGCCAGCAGGCTGCAGGAGCAGCTGCTTAGTCCCAGATGTGCCCAGAGGCAGCATCCCTCCACGGGCCTCACGACACCAGGAGGCCGGAGAACCTCAGCCATCTGGACAAGGCCATTCCCCCAGTCACCTCAAGGACAGCTCAGCCAGGGGAGAGCAATGGGACCAGGGCTGTGGCCCTGTGCCAGGCCCACCACCTGACACGTGCCTCGTGAGTTATTCTGCTAGCCTGAACGTCCACTTACAAAGCACTGCATGCGTGACCTGACTGACACCACTTTGACTGTGTGGTGTCGTGGTTCCAAATCAAAAAGAACAAGTGCTCCCGGCTCCTGCCTGGCCCTGGCCCTGGCCCAGCCCCAGTCATTGTGGCCATTTGGAGTGTGAACTAGCAGATAGAAGACTTCTTTCTCTCTCCCTACCTACCTCCGCAAATAAAATAAATCTTAAAACAAGAACAACAAAATAAAAACCAAACTGAGGGTGAGGCCAGTGGTGTCGCGGACCTAGCAGGTGAAGCTGCTACCTGCGGCGCGGGCATCCATGTGGGCGCTGGTTTGAGTCCTGCCTGTTCCACTTCTGATCCAGCTCCCGTTAATGTGCCTGGGAAATCACTGGCTTGGGGCCCTGCACCCACATGGGAGACCCAGGTGAAGCTCCTGGCTTCAGCCTGGCCCAGTCCTGGCCGTTGTAGCCATTTGGTTTGTGAACAAGTGGACGGAAGCTCTGCCTTTGCTTCTCTGTAGCTCTTTGAAATAAATAAATCTTTAGAAAATTAACAAACATCAGAGGCTCTTGAACAAGGTCTTAGGAACAAACTGGAAGGGACCTCATAGGTTGTCCAGGCCATTCCTAGAGAGGGCAGCCCCTTACCTACCCCAGACACGTGCAAGAAAACACTCACCCAAGTGCCTGGAAGGCTGGGATGGACCTGGCCCAGTGCATGGAGAGGAAGAGCAGGCGGGACGCAGACTCGCAGATGTAGTGCACGTTGAGGTACTCCGGCATCGGGCTGGGCATTGTCAGCTGCACAGGGGAGGCACACAGGCATGGTGGGGGCTCTGGGGGCTGCTGTGCTGGCCACACGGGCCCTGCCTGTTCACTGGCGGTGGCCGCGAGGCTCCCTGCCTCCCACTGTGAGGCTGCTGCATCGGTCCAGCTTTTGTGAGGGGCACCAATCCCCGTGCTTTCCTGCTCAGTCTAATGGCCCTCTAACAGGCCCGAGGGGACTTCCCAGGTCGCTCATATAACAACATGCTATTCACCTCTTGCTTCAGCTCAGCTGTTATTCACTGTAGTCCACTCAAATTTAAATTGAACTGGGAACAGGGCTCGGACCCATAGGCTCGCAGGCACTTTGGAAGGTGGCTTCAAGGGAACAGAGGTGGAGGCCACGCAGAACCCACGGAGTAGGACGATCCATGCCTCCTGGATGTCAGGCCAGGGCTCCCACGCCATTGAAACTGGAATCCCACTGTTGGCCTACGTCTTGGGCACCCCTGGCCAACTAGGAGCAGCGCTCCCATCTTTGTAAGTGAGCAGCCAGATCTCTCCAGGAAGACTCAGCTGGAGGCCCAGGGACAGAGGGGGCCTCAGCTGTCCTGGGAATGTCCTCACAAAAGGTGAGGTAGTGAAGGCGTGCACGGGAAAACCTGTGTGAACCAACAGTCTCTTCAAGGATGCCTATGTTACAGCGGCTCTGGGGGCAGCGTAGTCAGATCAGTGGTCAGGAAGAAGAGCTTGTAGGCAGCTTCTCCCGCACAGAGAAGACAAAACTGCACACACACACACACGCACACACCCGAGCCCATGCTGGAGCTGGGCTGTGTCGGGAAGGCAGCAGCAGAGGCGCCGCACTGGCCAGTCTCGATAATGACTGGCTGCACCTGCGTCAGGTTTACCTTCAGAACCCAACGCACAGTGAGCACAAGACAAGTGACAATGCTTTCCAGTGGAATACAAGATCCTGCTCGAGGCCTGGACGTCCAGGTCCACAGTACGAGAATGAGCTCATGCCGGGGCTACAATTCAGCAAAACTGGGGAAGCCACTGCCTGTGGGGCCGACATCCCATAGGAGCACTGGTTTGAGTCCTGGCTGCTCCACTTTCAATCTAGCTCCCTGCTAATGCACCTGGGAAGGCAGCAGACGATGGCCCACGTGCTTGGACCCTGCCACACATGCGAGACCTGGAAGCAGCTCTTGACTTTGGCCTGGCCCAGCCCTGGCTGTAGTGCCATTTGGGGAGTGAGCCAGAAGAGGCAGATTCTGTTTCTTTGTAACTCCGATTTTTAAATAGATAAGGAAAGAAAAGCTCACGCTTAGAGTTGGCTTTAAAGCCTACAGATCAGCTTCAGCAGAAAGCCTCTCCCCCAACAGGCTGGGGAGGCTCGCGTGTGGTTAGTCTGAGAGCACTCACCTTAAATGTGACGTGCGTGTCTGAGAGGAGAGGGCCTTCAACCTCAATGATGGGTGTCGACTGGTCTCTGCTGATGACGTGGATGCTGCCCCCTCCACTGGCGTCTATCCCGTCGGCCAGGCTTGGAGGCGAGGAGCTGTCTGTGGTATTAAGTGCTTTAGCTAAGGTATCAAATGCCCTGTGAGCAAAAATGAAGCAAGCAAGTCTGTGAATCCACAGCTCTTAGGGGAAGCAGAGCTCTGGCTGAGAGGTGGCTCAGACAAGCAATGCTCTGAGAAAGGATAATCCACTGTACCTGCAGAGGGAGGACCGACACACAGAGCTTCTGGGTATGGTACCTCGTCTTAGGCACTGAACTCCGCAGTGCTGATTTTCTATATAATTTCTGTTCTTTATCATTTCCTATTATGGTGTGAACAGGATTTGGCTCCCTCAACTCAAAGCCTTATGTTAGTGGTCAATGGAGGCTCGACTAAGGGTGAGGACTTGATCTAATTACCGCGTCTGGGAGCTGGGCCTAGCTGTCGTCTTTAGTCACTGGGGACTGGCCTCGGAAGTGGCGCTCCTGAGACGGCTCACCATACAAGCAGAGCGTGCTTCCTGGCTCCCCGTGTCATCGTCCAGTCTCCCAGAGGCATGAACCGACGTGGCTGCTCGGTCTCGAACTGTGAACCTCCACAACTGTAAGCTGACACAACGCTCCTTCCCCCTCCACAGCTCCTCTCAAGTACTTCAGTTGAAGTAATGGAATAAACTTCCAAAGGTAAAATTCTCTCCATTTTACAGATGTGAATGCTGAGGCTTACAGATGTCAGATAACTTTTCTAAGACCATCCACATAGTTAAGTGATGGAACCAGACTTCTAATTCAATTCCCATCCTCTTTCCACTGGACCAAGATCTTCATTTCTCTCGTAGACTGCGATCACCATGAGGACTGGAGTCCCTACGTGCTCCTTAGCCATGCACTTGGCCAGCCTCGCACGACAGGCAGGAGTGGCAGGAGCAGGACCAAGGCTCAGGCTGCAGGAGTCACAGCTGCAGCATCCAGTTACCACAGCCGAGACCGGCTCGTGCTCTGCTGCCTGACACGGCTGTAGCTACGCTGGTGCAGCGAGGCTCTACACACGCTACTCAGGTTACGGTGGAAAAACGGGCTACATGAGAGTATGATGTGGGCTGAGCTGTTACGATGCAGGTGCGTTACGATGCAGGTGCGCTGAACAGTGGTCAGTACACACAGAGCCGTCCACTGAGAGACCTGCCTGCGCTTTTCCGGAGTGACCTGGTTTCTTTCCCTTGTTCGGAATGAACAGCAGTGGTGACCGTGCTGTATCACACACTGTTAAGTGGGCCCAGGTTATCACAGTTAAAGCTTGAAAGAAGACAGCCACGCAGGGTGGTTGTGTCCGCTTCAGAACCCTTGATCAAACACAGGATCCAGGCCAAGATGCCCCCACGGCTCTGTGTGTCCGCGTGTTCGGCTCTTACCGTGTAATCTCACTTGCAGACTGGTCCTCTGGCTGGATCTCTGAAGTGTCACCGTTGTTCAAGGACTCACTGAGGTTGGCAAGGGAGGTCACTACGTTTGCCAGTGTGCCCAGAGCTCCCTGGCTTGTTTCTGCCTAATAAACAAAAATGGTAACGTTCAACACACACACACAAGCTAAGGATTCTCAGGCCCCTGAAGGTGTAATGTTGGTTCCAAAACTGCTCCCCACAGGGGGCAGTGGGAGGGTGTCTCTGTGGTGACGGGGCAGTTTTCTTTATTTCTGTGTGGCTGTGGTTACACAAACCCACAGGTGACTTAAGGACACAGGGGTGAAATGACAGAACAAAAACAGGCTAACTGGACTTGACTCAAAGTTAAACTTCTGTGCTTCGAAAGACATTACCAACAAAGCAATAACAAAGGCAACCCACACACAAAAAGACAAGTCAAAGAACCGGAAAGAGTATCTGCGAATCATGTATCTGACAGTAGCTTAGTAGCCAGAACACCGAAAGAGCTCTTACAACCCCACGGTGAACTTAAACACGGCAAAGGGGTGCGGTGGCGCTGCGGCGCAGCGGGTTGAGCCTTCACTTGCAATGCCAGCATCCCATACTGGAATGCCTGTTCGAGTCCTGGCTACTTCACTTCTTACCTAGTTTCCTGCTAATGTGCCTGGGAAAGCACTGGAAAATAGCCCTGTGCTTGGTCCCTTACCACTCACATGGGAGACCCACACGAAGCTCCTGGCTCCTGGCTTCAGCTTGGCCCAGACTGGATTTGTGGCCATCAGAGGCATGAACTGAGTGATGGAAGATCTGTCACTCTGCCTTTTAAATTAATTAGTCAATCATTTTTTTTGGGGGGGGGCAGACAGAGTGGACAGTGAGAGAGAGAGAGAGAGAGAGAGAAACAGAGAGAAAGGCCTTCCTTGGCCGTTGGTTCACCCTCCAATGGCCGCCACGGCCAGCGCACCGCGCTGATCCAAAGCCAGGAGCCAGTTGCTTATTCTGGTCTCCCATGGGGTGCAGGGGCCCAAGCACCTGGGCCATCCTCCACTGCACTCTCGGGCCACAGCAGAGAGCTGGCCTAGAAGAGGGGCAACCGGGGACAGACCGGGACTAGAACCTGGGGTGCCGGCGCCACAGGCGGAGGATTAGCCTATTGAGCTGCGACGCCAGCCAATCAATCAATCTTAAAAATGGACAAAAGATCTGAATCTTGCCAAAGAAGAAATACAAATGGCCAATAAGCACATTAAAAGATACTCAACAAATCAAAACCAGGAAATACCATTTCGCATACACCAGGATGTTTCTGGCCAGTTACGTGGGCAATAAAGTGCTGGTGAGGTAAAGAAACTGGAATCTGCACACACAGCAGCAATGTAAAGCAACTCAGTCGTTCTGAAGAGTATCCTGGCAGTTCCTTCAAAGTCTCGACCCAAGAGTGACCACCTGACCAGCAACCCTGCTCAAGAGCAGAACATCTCCAAAGTCTACCAGCTGACAAGTGGATAATAAATGTGAGGTCGGCCTAGAGAGTGGCCTATCACCTGGCACCAGGGAGCATGACCTGCTGACACAGGCTACCAGGGATGAACCTTAAAGCACTATGTTAACATTCAGAGAAGCCAGCCACAAGAGGGCACAGACGGTGTGATCCCCGATGTGAAACAGAACTGGCACAACCCTGGAGCCAGAGAGGAGGTCAGAGGTGGCAGGATCTGGGAGAGGGGAAAGGGCAGTGACTGCTTAATGAGGTTCTGGGTTTCTTCTGGGGAGACAAAACTGTTCTGAAATGAGGGGTAGTGGTCGCAAAACTTTGTTATACTAAAACTCACTAAACTATACACTCCAAGGGTACACTGGATGGTATTTACGTTTATTTCAATTTTTTAAAAAAGGAGGAAGTTAGAGATAGACTGAGATAAACCAAGATACTCATGTACAAATGTCTTGATTCCAAGAATCAACAGAGGCAGTAGCCACAGGAGTCACTGGAGGTGCTGAGCAGCTGCTGTGGGGTGGACGCCATCATGGCCCCCAAGTATGCTAATGGGGAAGAAAGAGGAAGAAGAGGGGAGAGTAGCAGGATGGCACCCACTGGGCGCTGGTTAGAGAACGTCACCTTGGAATCCGTGGCCAGGAGAACCGTACCGTCCTCACGTATCAAAGGCTGCTGGATGTTCAGCTGCAACACTGACTGAGCTAGAGGGGCTGACCTGGTGGCGCAGTGGGTTATTAAGACACTGCCTGAGATGCCAGCATCCCCCGGAGGCACTGGTTTGAGTCCACTTCCAATCCAGCTCCCTGCTAATGTGCCTGGGAAGGTAGCAGAATGTAGTACTTGGGTCCCTGCTTTGCCACGCTGCAGACCCAGATGGAGTTCTAGGCTCCTGGCTTCAACCTGGCCCAGCCTGGCCACAGAGTGAACCAGTGGATCAAAGATTTCTTTCTCTCTCTCTGCCTAACTCTGCCTTTCAAATCAATAAATCAGTCTTTAACCAGCTTCTGAAAACAGCCATCCTTGGGTGCTGTGATATGTACTATTTTCCAAACACGCTCCCGGGGTGGGTCCTGGTATCTCCACTTCAGGGAGGAGGGCACAGGGCAGCCCAGCGAGCCAATCCGACGTGCTCTGTGTTCACTATGCAAACATGACACAGCTTCTGCATTCAGTCCCCCATCTAGGGACAGGAACGCATTCCTGCCAGTCAGCGCTCACTGCCACGGGGGGGGCATGGCTGGAGCTGCCGGTGTGAGCAGCAGGGTGGCTCTCTGAGCCCAGTGTCTGCACAGATGGCACCTGGAGCAGCTGGCCAGAGTTCCAGGGTCATCAGGAACCTGTTATTTGGGCCTGGCTTTCAGGTTTTGGTTTTCCCTCCGTCTCCCCATGCGATCAGAGCCGCTGTTCTGGACCGCCCGCTGTACGAGCAGGAGCTAGGTGTGCGCCCTCAGCATCGTCCTGCACATTATCATAGCCCAAGCACAGAGAAGAGAGCGTGAAGGCCCGCCTGAGGCCAGAGGGCAGGGCGGCTCCTCAGGCTGGCCCAGGGCTCTCTGCCTTCTCACTCCCTCAGGCACTTGATATGAGCGGACAAGGACCTGAAGGCCGGCCTGGGCCAGTGCTCTGTCTCCTTTACTGCTATGGCTTGCTGCTCACCCTTCATTACTTGGTTCACGTTAGGAACAACAGATGAGCAAAGCGATGGCTTCCCTGGGCTGCACCAATCCCTCCTTGGGTTTCCTCCCAGGAACTAGCCCGCTGTCTCCCTGTGCTGGAAAGGCCAGTGCTGTCCCCAGTAAGGCTGGATCCATGGCTGACTTGCTGTAGCTGAGTTTTAGAGCTGAACTGCATCTGGCTAAACTTCCTCCTAAAGGTCACCTAACATTCAGGGACTGGGGGCTGGGGGAGGGGCAGGGACAGCATGCTGGGTAAGCTCTCACCCGTGATGCCAGCATCCCACAGGAGTGCTGGGTGGTATCGCAGCTCCACTTCCCATCCAGCTGCCTAATGGCCTGGGAAGAGCAGTGGAGGATGGCCAAAGTGCTTCTGCACCCACATGGGAGACCTGGATGAAGCTCCTGGCTCCCGGTATGTTTGACCCAGCCCCAGCCATCTGGGGAGTGATCCAGCAGATGGAAGATCCCTCTCTCACGCTGCCTGTAACTCTAACTTTCAAAACAAATAAATCTCTAAAACAGCAAACAAAGAGACGGGGGCTTTTGCAAAAGGCTCTCTCAAGGTAAGCAGCTACTTCTTGAGCAGGACAGCTTGCTCATGTACAACAAAAACATCTCAAGAGTCCAGAACCACAGAACAGCCACCAAACTGAAGTGCAGACGCTGCCTTGCTTTGGTGACGGTGACCAGCGGCTCCCTGAGGTTTCCGACAAGGCAGCAGCAACCCTGAAACAAGTCCCAGCGTGGCTGTCGTCAACAAGCAGACAGTGAGATGCAAGGTCATGCTTTTCCATGGAGACCATGGGAGGCCAAGAAGGTGGCACACACAGTTAGGGCAGCAGCCTGCACCGGCAACACAGAGGAGGAGAGGAGGCACAGGGAGAGAACGTCACCTTGGAATCCGTGGCCAGGAGAACCGTACCGTCCTCACGTATCAAAGGCTGCTGGATGTTCACAAGCATCCCTGGATCAAGAAGACCTGTTTGTCTATTTAAGACATAAAGAAACCCAGAGTAGCTTCCAACATTTTATGTACAGTATGATCATGCTGCATTCACCTGTCCCTTCACCATCTGCCAACTTGTGTGCACGTGAGGAAAGATCTAACTAGGCTCAGCCACTGAGGGACCGAATGGCCCTCTTCTTCCTGTGCAATGGTGCGCACAGAGTCAGGTCTACAGCGTGAGACAGGAAGAAGCACCAAGGCACCTTCCACACTGACTGAAGACTATGGCCATTCTGCCAAAAAAAAAAGCTAACTTGATCTTGATCTTCAGAAAACCACCACGGTGTTCTCCACTTCAGTTCTAAGATACATTTTGGGTTTCTCGTTTGCTTTCTGTTCCTTTTAAAGTAAGTTCAATAGATTACATCAATTAGAACAAACAGAGTAACTGTGGCACTCTCTGGGACAGGAAAGACCTTCTGTCTGTACTACAAAAAAGCCCCGGCACTGAATTACGGAGCCACTGTTCTACTCCTGGGAATGACAGTTTAACTGTACAACAATCTCTGAGCCGGAGAGTGGAGAATCTCTAGCCCATCCCGAGAGGAGTGACTGAGCAGGGGTGGGATGAGGTGAATGGAGGCTGGAGGCCGTGGCCGCCGGGCAGGAGCCACACCTCCCCAGGCAGCGGCCGTGCCTCCTCTGATCAGCCCCAGAGGCTGAGGCGTGCTGCCCTTTGTGAGAACAGGAACTGACCTTGCTCCATCTTTGTCTGCCACAAAGGTGGGGGTGGCTATCAGAGGACTCCTCAGGTCCTTCCGGATATAGATTTTCTCAGTTGATGCGGCACAATTGCTCGGTTTCTCCCGCTGCACGTCAAAGGGCTTCCGTTCACTCTGCACAGCTTAAATCACAACATAAATATTCATGTTTAGAGCTCAGACCCATGTCAGTAACGAATACAATCCCTCAGGGTTAAGCAAGAGGTCTCCCTTAGTATCTATTATCGCAGGGACGTAAGTGGTGGTGCTAGCTCATCTGGCTCAGTTTTCACAGTGGACTTTTCCAAAACGGAGAAAAGTGTTCAGAGCCAAACAATGCCACGTGAAATCTACACGCACAAAACAGCACCAGTCCACTGCCAGGCCTCTGTGGCTCACAGTGAGCCCTTGGGACCTTCACTTCTTTTTTGATACATTAATTAATTATACCTATTTATTTGAGAGACAGACACAGAAAGATCTCATCTACTAGTTCATTCCTCAAATGCCTACAACAGCTGGGGTTGGGCCAGGCTGAAATCAGGAGCTAGGAACTCAATCCTGGTCTCCCACTGGAGTGGCAGGGACCCGAGTACTTGAGCCATCAGGATATGTGCTGGGAGGGAGCTGGAATCAGGAGCGTCATGGGGCCTCCGAGCCAGGCACTCCAGTGTGGGACTGGGCACCTCAGGTGGCACAGAGATGCAGCCCTGGGCTTTCCCTTCCTGCTGCTAACAAAATGAACTCTGCAGGGGAAGTGCTCGTCTGCTGGGTCCTCGGAACACTGCTCGCCCGGGTCACAAGGGATTCAGGAACCACCGTCACTTCCAACTCAGAGCCAGCCTCCGCACAGTTTATGCCCGCTACACCACAAGAGCCGTCTCTCCACTTAGCAACCTAGTTTAAGAACAAGTACCCGTGCCAGAACCAACAGGAGAAAAGGAAGAGTTCTTAGGATTAGGAAGACGTGAGCCCTAGAGCCAGGGTTTCACACTTCCTGTAACCAAACTGACAGGGATTGGGTCCTAAGTTTCTATCTACACCTGCGATAGCGCTCTCTGTCTGTCTCTGTCTCTCTGTCTCTCTCTCTCTCTCTCACACACACACACACACACACACACACACACAACTACAGTCATGACTCTAAGTAGAAATATTCATCATGGAGAAAGAGGACAGTTTGGCCATGTGGGCCAGTCCAACACCAGGCAGTGATGTCTGCACCCACTGTGGGGACACAGCAGTTACCCTTGGCAGAAATTAGATGGGATTTCTAAGTTCTCAAAGAACGCACTGCCACTTGGCCCTCCATTTTCAGTTTCCAGAACTGCAAACGCCACTACCTTCTGAGGCAGGCCAGTGCGGCTGGGCTCCGTGGTCGCTTCAGACATAGGCAGGACATCCTCGCCAAGCAAGCCGTCAGCTGCGGCTGGAAAGCTGCCTCCAGTCTCCAGGCCGACCGGCATCTCCCCACTACCAGCTTCTGTGCGCCATGTGTACCCTGCAGCCTCAATCACACTTTCGGGGGGGGGGGGGGCTGCAATCTTTCACCCAGAGCTGGCAGAGGAGGGGGCTGAGCCCCTGGGGAGACAGTCTCCAGGAGACCCCTGCTATCTCCATGAGCCCCAAGCCGACCAACATACGTATGTGAAACCCCCTGTCCAATGGGCACCCCATTAAGATAATGCAATGAACAGAGAGTAACGCCTTAAAAACCCGGGACGCTTCCTCAAAGCCAGTGTCCCGCTCCGCCATACACCTGCTCGCCTCTCGGACCAGACGCTTTCTCTATTCGCTTGCCAATCAAATACAAGGTTCTGCCTCTTTGCAAACTGTTTCCTGGCTTCTCATTTCTATACTAAGCTGAGGAAAAGAACCCACGAGACTCGCACCGGGACCGGTAGGTAACGCCTCTCAGTCTTCCTAGGCAGCCTGTACTCCTGGGTCCGGGGCCACCAGCCTTGCCAGGTCGAGTGTGCGTCCTGCATCTGTGACCCTCCATGCTCTGCAGCACCTGCAGCGTCCCTCTATTCCTGGGTTTCCCTTTGCTGCCTCTCCTGGATTCCTGTCTACACGTGGGCACCACCAGCGAGGAACCTGACTTCTGTGCTGCCTGTCCCTGTAGGTGAGGGCCTGGCCCAAGAAAGAGCTGAGAGCGGTCTGAGACCTTGTTGGCTGCTCTACACCCGGGGGCAACAGCCCTCCCCTCAGAACTTCAGCTGCGCAGAGGCTGGGCCGGGGCCGGGGCGGAGCCCTACGGGAAAGTGCACAGTAAGGAAGCCGTGAGCACAAGTCTGTGCACTGCATCCTTGGGGCAAAATGGAGGCGGGGAAGGGCGCCGGCCCCCAGGGTCAGGTGTGCTCTCGAGCTGTGTGCACCCTACTCTCCCGTGCTGTCTCCTGCTTCCGCTCAGCACTGGCGCTCACTCATCCAGCTGACCCAGACGTCAGCCTACAGCAAGTCAGAGCAGGTCATTTTTCCTAAAGTATTTTCAGGCCAGATTTAGACCCCTCACTGGACACTCTTGCTCCCTCTCTTCCGGTTACCACAGGCGGCTGCATGCCCTACTCACATTCCATTTTCATGCCCATCTCCAAGCACTTTTTCAGCCGGCAAAACTGACAGCGATTGCGGTGGTGTTTGTTGATGACACAGTCTTGGTTGCTCCGGCAGCTGTAGGTCAGATTTTTCCTCACGCTCCTTTTGAAGAAACCTTTGCAACCTTCACAACTGACAGCCCCATAGTGACGGCCTGAAAGCAGAAAGAACCCTGGGAGTCAGCAGGGGAAGCAGTGATCTGCGACAGCTCTCAGAGCGGCCTGGGCACGTGCTGTCAGACGCCAGCAGCCACGCGACGGCCACAGGCTTCGGCACGAAGCACATGGCCACGTCCTCCAGATACTTCTCTAGGATTTCTTTTAAAGTTTAATTTGAAAGGCAAAGTTGCACAGAGATAAATGTGGAGGGAGGAGAGGGAGAGGGAGAGGAAGGGAGAGGGAGAGGGAAGGGGAGAGGGAGGGGGGGAGGGAGAGGGAAGGGGAAGGGGAGAGGGATAGGGATAGGGATGTGGGGGAGAAGGGGAGGGGGAGGGAGAGAGGGATAGGGATGTGGGTGAGAGGGGGAGGGGGAGGGAGAGAGGGATAGGGATGTGGGGGAGAGGGGGAGGGGGAGGGGGAGAGGGATGTGGGGGAGAGGGGGAGGGGGAGGGGGAGAGGGAGAGGGAAGGGGAGGGAAAGAGATCTCTTCCATCCACTGGTTCACCCCACAAATGGCTGCAATAGCTGAGGCTAGGCCAGGCTGAAGCCAGGAGCCAGGAACTCCTCCTGGGTCTCCCATGTGGGTGGCAGGGGCCCAACCCCTTGTGCATCTCCCATTACTTTCCCAGGTGCATCAGCAGGGAGCTGGATCAGAAACGGAGCACCTGCGACCCAGACAAGTGCTCAGATGGAAATGCTGGCACCGCAGGGAGCGGCTCGACCCGCTGCACCACAACGCCAGCCCCTCTCTGCAGTCTCTCAAGTAGGTTTATGAGGTCGAAATGCTCCCGTGACACGCAGCAGCCAGGAAGCAGCGTGACCTCAGTGCTCTGAGCACACAGAGGACCGAGCCGCTGGGTGAGGGCTGAATGCCACTGTCTGCCTGTGCCCAGCTGGCCTACGCCTCAGCCCTGGACCTGGGATGCTGCTCAGTCGCCCATCTTACGAGGAGAGACGTGGCACACACGTGCACACGCTGCCTTAGTACATAGGGTCTTACTCCTGCCATCTCTCCATCTCACTGACTCATCCTAGGCCCTGGGGGCAGCCGAACGGTGACCGTGAAGGTTCAAGGTAAACAAAGGGCACCTGTGGCTCACATGGGTTAGTTCCTCGGACCCTTCCAAGAACACAGCAGTTTGCTTTCCTAGTCTCTGATCAATGACATAAAGGAGCACTCTTTCTAGTTCACACACATCACACTACACTGCTCCCAGCTGACTAATATTGACTAAGCATCTGGAATTCCACAGCGGGGGAGGACACAGGACTGTCATGTCGGGGGCTACAGGAGATCCTACTTCGGCAATCTCTAACGTGTGGAACCATTTCCCAGGTGTGCATCTGTGTCTCAACTTTGCTCTCCTTAGACTACCTGTGCTCCAAGTCCCTCTCTTTGCATTGGTTTCCTTCCCTCCTGGTACGATTCCTTGAGCTCTCTCTCTGAGTGACTTCTCCCATGGCAACAATGGCACTGACAGCCATGCCAGGCCTCTCCTTCAGCTCAGAAGGGGACCGACACACAGGAAGCCCAGGTGGGTTCTGGCTTTCCTGTTCTGTTCAGGCTTCGCTCGTAGGATCTCACGTTCACACAGGCCTCTCCCTGCTGAGCAGGAAGGCAGAGGAGCAGAGGAGGCTGGGGAGAGAGCCGGGGGACACGGCCTCTCCTGACACTGCTGGGGGAAGTCAGGCCGGGGAGCCTGAAGCCTGACACACGGCCGGGGCCTGCAGAGCAGCTTGCAGAGGCAGCACTGTCCACCGCGCTGTGGGGAGCTGAGTTTCAGAGAAGCCCTGGGGTGGGCTGGGTTCATCAGGACAGAGGGGCGGGCGGGAGCAGAGGCAGGCACCACTGGCAGAGAAAAGAGGTCACCAGTTTGGAGGGACTTGAGCTGATCTCTTGCTACCTGTCTGGGACAGTCTTCCTAAGAAGCGTGGTTCCAGCTCCTGGAGAAAGCAGTAACGTGTAACCTCTCCCAACACACACACCCCAGGACAACAAAATTTCCTGTGAATTTTCTGACCACAGAATATAGTGAAATCAAGCAGCCACCGAACTCAGGTCTGTACCGTGGCATCACTGAACTGTGTCCTTAACAAATGCTTGTCCTCTCCTGCTGCCTGTCTCTCTTACCTTCCATGGCTCCCTAGGGCTAGCATGCCGAGTCTGACCTTCGGGACTAAGTGTCTTCACTCTCTCTTCACCCACACGCTAGAGCTAACTAGGGAAGCTCATGCACTCCTCCCAAAGCTACCAGGTGCACACACATTCAACTCCTGGGTCCTGGCTCCATTAGCCCTGTGTCCTCCTGTCTCACTCAACAAGCACTCAGGCAGGAGGCCTGCCTCTGTGGGGCCTCTGCTCTAGCCAGCATCGGCTGCCCTCTCCACCCCTGCAGCTGTTTCTCACATGAGCCACGGGATGACGGGGGAAGCAGCAAAACACTACAAACAGTAACTAGGTTAAAGAAACGATGACTTCCGTGTCTTGATGTTTTCTTTGAATCTAATAACCTGAGAAACCATTTTGCTTATTTGTATTATGACCCAAATATGAAAAGCAGAGTTCACGTTTTACCCTACAGAAAATATTCTTTCCAGGTGAGCCCCGGGCCCTCCCACAACAGCTGGCTCCTGCTGTTGGCCCACGACATGCACCCAGCAGAGTGGCTCACACACCAGAGGCTTTGTCGCCGCAGACCACACAGTACTCCACCACCTGGGGCCGCTGCACGTCCGCCTTGCCCAGCAGTCGCTCCACAGAAGCAGAGTCCGTGACGATCTAGGAGATCACGAAGCAGAGTAACGTTTAGCTGCAAATCCCTCATCTTGAGTTCCTAAGCAGGAGAACTGAGGGGGCAGAACTGGGGCAGTTCCACCTGATACCCGGATGGCCTGTGTCCCTCCTGGACTGCACCTCCCCTGGGACTGGGGGCCCTGTGAGGAACCAGAGATGTCCTCAAGTGGAAATATTTAAGGTCCTCTGACTGCCTCTCTCGCCCCACTCCACAGCCTGCAAGCCTGCGGGGTGCTCTTGTCAGAGAGAGAACCAGCCTTCATTCAATGACTGGTCCCTCCCGGAGGCGCTGGTGGTGGCAGCACTGAAAGCTGAGGGGAACCTCCAGGTGGAACAGCACTGCCCCCTGGGGGAGTCCTGTAACTAACATCTACACGAGAAAGTGCAAAGCAGCTGTTACCGAAAAATGGACTTCACTTTGGGCCAGTGATAATATTTAAGGTGATCTATGGACACATACAGAATTAACACAGAAGCCCCTCGTGAAACACAAGATCTGAGATGATCGGAATGTGCTGTGAGGAAGGAAGGAGGAGCTGCATTAACGACTATGACATACGGTGGCTCAGAAGTGCAGTTCTTCTGCGACGGGGCTTGTGGCACAGGGGGTTAAGCCCCCGCTTGTGATGCTGCTATCAGAGCACCATTGCAGGAAGTTCCACTTATGATCCAGCTCCCCACTGACGTGCCTCAGAGGCAGGGGAAGATGGCCCGGGATCTTGGGCCCCTCTCACCCACGTAGAACAGAAGACCTGGATGACAGTCCGAGCTCCTAGCTTCTGCGTGGCCCAGCCCTGGCCATTGCCTCCATTTGGGGAGTGAACCAGCAGATGGAAGATCCCTTTCTCACTCTTTCACATAAATAAATTTTAAAATAAAAAGTACAATTCTTTTAAAAAATTGTTCACTTACTTCCATCTACTTGGAAGGCAGACTGTGTGTGCACATGAGACAGAGAGAGTGTGAGTGAGTGAGTGAGGGGGAAAGAGAGAAAGGAAAAGAAACAGAGAGAGAGAGGAAAGGAGGGAGGGAGGGAGGGGGAGAGAGAGAGAATGAATGAATGAATGAATGGATGAATGAATGAATTTGTGATTCACAAAAACTGGGGCTGGGCCAGGCCGAAGCCCGGAGCTACGAACTCCATCTGGGTTTTCCATGTGGCTAGCAGGTGCCCCTTGGGTGATCATCCACTGCCTCCCAGGCCCATTAGCAGGAAGCTGGACTGGAAGTAGAACAGCCAGGCTTACATCAGTGCACCGCAGGCCCATCGTCACAAAGTCCAGTTGTGAAAGCTGATTGCTCGTATTCTAACCTATCTCAAAAAAAAATTTCTTTCCTTCCCCAAGTTTTTCCTTAATAGATAATCCCTCCCAAAACACTTGCATTTTTAGCAACATTATTTGCAATATCCAGAAGGTGGAAGTAATCCACGTATCCATCAATAAATGCATAAACAAAATGAAGTTCATACACTCATTAGAAACCTTAAAAAAATAAATAAATTGGCATACTCTAAAAACGGGTGAATCTTAAACACATTATTTTAAGCAAACAGTCACAAAACAACAAATACTGCCTGACTCCACTTAAATGATGTCCTCAGAAGAGTCAAACTCAGAGATAGAAAGTAGAATGGTGGTTACCAGGGGAGGGGAGGGGGTGGAGAGCCACTGCTCAGTGAGGACAGTCACAATACTGTGGATGCACTGAGCGCCACTAAACAGTGTGCCTAAAAATGATTAGGAAGATAAATGCCAGGTGCACCATACCATAAATTAAAACATAATCAACATTTAGAAACACACACACACAAGGACCCTACCATGACCCTGACTAGACATGTGTGTCCACTATGGGACAGGGCCTGAGTCTCTGTTCTCAGCGTGCTGGGTTTCGGAAGTCAGCGGTCCCAATCCCAGATGTTCCGCCAGTGTCAGCTCTCCTGCTCGCCCTGCAGCCAGTCCCCAGCTAGGGTAGGGAGAAGCAGGGCAGAGATGGAGACAAGAACGGAGGGGCCCAGAGCCAGCAGTTCACAGCAAGGACTGAAGGAAAGACGATCTGAACAGAGTCAGAGAGCTAGGAACACACTGGTTCTCACCCGCTGCGGGTAGCCCTGGCTGATACCTTGGGGATAGCACGGGCCACCGGCTGCCCCTGTGCAGCCTTAGCTAAGACCAGTTCTTCAAGGGCGTCAGTGCCAGCTTGCTCACACCACTCTCTAGTTGGCCGGCCACTGACTTGTCCTGGCTCAATCTCCATTCCCTCGTAAGTGTTGTAAGCTGACTGTCTTCTGGACCTTGCCACTTTTTGCTAGTATTTCTTTTTTTTAAAGCTTTGGACAAGCAGCAACCTGCCATGTTTTCAAGTCTCAAAAAGACGTTCTAGAGATGGAATTGGCCCTTGAAGGCAAAGGCCAGAACAGGTCAGCAAGTTCAGTAGCAGAAGTGCTGAGACACGCAGCTGCCCCCAGGCCTTACCTGGATCCTGCCAGGGACAAGGTTGTCTGAGGTGGTGAATATGAGCTGCTTGGCGCTGGATGTCTCTGGAGAAGCCAGGATCACCTTCCCGGTTCCGGCTCCATCTGGACCGGTCAGAATGAACTGCTGTTTGGGGGATCCGGAGGCGTCCACAGCTGTGACTATCTGTATCTTCTGTCCTGTCTGCTGGTCAGTCACAATCTACAAGACACAATATGGAGGACGCTCTCATGGAGCATTTCGGGAGCCAGGGACTTGCAGGTGGTACCCAAAAGTAGTCAATGCCAGATGCTGGCGCCTCAGTCAGTGCTGGTCCAAGATGCAGTCTCATCAGTTCACGGCGACATGAGAACAATAAAACAGGAGTGAACTCTGCAGAAACAGCTTTTCATATGGCCAGTGTTATCCTCTGATTGGATCTTTGGGCTGGCATTGTGGTGCAGTGGATTAAGCTGCAGCCTATGATGCTGGCATCCCATCTGGGCACCTATTCATGTCCTGGCTGTTCCACTTCTGATCCAGCTCCCTGCTAATGATCTGGGAAGGCAGCAGAAGATGGCCCAAGTGCTTGGGTCCCTGCCAACCATGTGGGAGACCAGGATGAAGTTCCAGGCTCCTGCTTTTGGCCTGGCCCAGCCCTGGCCATTGTGGCCATTTGGGGAGTGAACCAGTGGAAGGAAAATTCTGCCTTTCCCTCTCTATCTCTGTAAATAAACAAGTAACACAAATCTTTCAAATAAATAAGTCTTTATACATATTAAAAAACCTAACCCTTTTGAAATGCTACTGATCTATAAAATCTAAAAATGTGGAAATGATCACTTTAAAGAAGGACTGTTTCTGAGGTGAAGAACCTTGCCTCAGGGCTGTCAGAATATGGGGAGCCCCTGCAGACACATGCTGAACTCACCATCCACTGACCACCTACCTAATCCACTCCACTCCCTGACCCATGGTCTTCAAGGACAGAGGCTACATTTGAGTCACTGCTACATCCCCAGGGCCAGTACAGGGCCTAGCACATGGAGACAAGACCATAAAGGCTGTGGGATGACTGCAGACAGCAGGCACGGATTCTGGAGAAGTCCCACCCTGACTCCTCTGGGGGCTCCCACCTTTCTGGAGCCACTGCTGTCAGAGCTCACTGGCGCCCTCTGTCTTTGCCTAACTGCATCAGTAACTATAAAGAGACTGACCTCTCTAGCTGGTGCCCGTGGAAGCTGTTCCAGTCCCCACCCTGGCTCTCTCCCAGTCTCCCAGCAGCCCATGCAGCACTCTGCCTCCCTTGCAGCAAGCAGGACTCTTGGGACTGGCAGTGCTGGGACTGGGTGGGCGGAGATGGGCTGAGCTTCTGCCTAAACTTGGTCCCCTAGTGCCTGTACAGGCAGGCAAAGTACTGGCACCACGTTGACAGACTTTGTGAAAGGTCTGAACAACACTCACACGGTCTAACACATTAGCTTTGTTAACTTCCCAATCCTGAAAATCACACAAGGTTGGCTGATCCAAAATAAACGGCAATGGTGTGTGTTCTGTATAGCAGACGAGCTGCCACTTGGGATGCCTCCATCCCACACTGGAGTGCTGGCTCCACTTCCAGTCCCCGCTTCCTGGAAATGTGCCCTTTAGGAAGCAGCAGCTATGGCTCCAGGGCTCGGGCCTCTGCCACCCTTAGCGATCTGGACTGAGCTGCAGGCTCCGCCTCAGCTGTGGAAGGCATCCGGGGAGTGAACCAGTGCACTGAACACTCTTGTCTCTCCCTTTGTGTCACTCTGCCTTTCAGTGAAATAAATCTCAGATAGAATCAAAAACATTTGAAAATTTTTAATTTCATTTTATTTGAAGATAAGAGAGGGATTTTCCTTCTTCTGGTTCATTCCTCAAATGCCTGTAACAGAGCCACAGTTGGGCCAGGCCAGAGCCAGGAGCTGAAAACTTTATGTAGCTTTCCCATGTGGCCACCATCATCTGCTGGCTCCCAGAATGCATTTGTAGGAAGGAAGATCCGATAATGAGATGCAGGTGCCCCAAGTAGTGATTTAACTGCTGTGCCAAGCATCTACCTAAAGTAGCTTCATATTACATGAAGTTCAATGAAAAACATGTTTTTGGGATAGGGAACAGTATTGTGGTGTAGCGGGTTAGGGCCCAGCTTTCCTTAGTGGAGTGCTGGTCTGAGTGCCCGCTACTCCGTTTCTCATCCGGCTTCCCGTTAGCAACCTGGGAAGGCCTAAGATGCCCCTCAATCCCTGTGAGAGACCAGGATGGAATTCTGTCAGCCTGGCCCAGACCTGGCTTGGCAGTCATTTGAGGGAGTGAACCAGAGGATGATAGATCTCTGTCACTCTGCATTTAAAATGCATGCATACATTTACATAATAATAATTTAAGGCCGGCGCCACGGCTCACTAGGCTAATCCTCCACCTTGCAGCGCCAGCACACTGGGTTCTAGTCCTGGTCAGGGTGCCAGATTCTGTCCCGGTTGCCCCTCTTCCAGGCCAGCTCTCTGCTGTGGCCCGGGAGTGCAGTGGAGGATGGCCCAAGTGCTTGGGCCCTACACCCCATGGGAGACCGGGATAAGCACCTAGCACCTGGCTCCTGCCTTCGGATCAGCGCGGTGCGCCGGCTGCAGCGCGCTGGCCTTGGCGGCCATTGGAGGGTGAACCAACGGCAAAGACCTTTCTCTCTGTCTCTCACTGTCAACTATGCCTGTCAAATGATAATAATAATAATAATAATAATAATAATAATAGTAATAATAATAATTTAAAAACCCAGTAACAAAAAAGTGAATGAAAAGAAAAACCTTCTCAGACAAACAAACACAAAAGGAATTAATCACCAGCACACTTATCGATTACTGGGAGAGAAGCCTTCGGGTAGAAGGAAAAACATTGTGTTAGAAGCCTGGATCTACATAAATAACTGAGGGAAAATGAAATCTTGCTTTTCTTATTCTCAACTGATCTAAACATAACTGTTTAAATGAATAATAGTGAATGACAGCAATGTCACAAAGGGGGAGGAGGGACCCAGACAACTTTGTTGCAAGCAACCTGCACTGCACGTGAAACCTCACAGTGCCTTTGGTTACACTGGCTCTGACATAGGAGCTCTAGGACAACAATTAGAAAAACAGGTTAAGGGGCTGGCGCTGTGGCGCACTAGGTTGATCCTCCGCCTGCAGCGCCAGCATCCCATATAGGCTCTGGGTTCTAGTCCCGGTTGCTCCTTTTCCAGTCCAGCTCTCTGCTGTGGCCCAGGAGGGCAGTGGAGGATGGCCCAAGTGCTTGGGCCCCTGCAGCCACATGGGAGACCAGGAGGAAGCACCTGGCTCTTGGCTTCAGATTGGTGCAGTGCCTGTTTTAACGGCCATTTGGGGGGTGAACCAAAGGAAGGAAGACCTTTCTCTCTGTCTCTCTCTCTCTCTCACGGTATATAACTCTGTCAAATAAATAAATAAATAAATAATCTTTAAAAAAAAAAAAGGATAAAAAAGAATTGCATGGATATGCTAATAGCAGTGATAGGGAAGAGGGGCCTGTGTTGTGGCACAGTGGATTAAGCCGCTGCCTGCAGGGCCAGCATCCCTTATTGGCCCCAGTGTAGTCTAGTTGGTCTATTTCTGATCCAGCTCCCTGCTAATGTGCCTGGGAAAGCAGAAGATGGCCCAAGTCCTTGGGTCCCTTGCACCCATGTGGGAGACTCGGAAGAAGCTCCTGGCTCCTGGCTTTGGCCTGGCCTCGTCCTGGCTGTTGTGGCCATCTGGGGAGTGAATCAGAGGAAGGAAGATCTCTCTTTATCTCTCATCTTATCTCCCCAACCCTCCTAGAACTCTGCCTTTCAAACAAATAAAAATAAATCTTTTTAAAAAAGGGGAGAAAAAGAAGCTTCCTGCACTGAATAGAAAAGTTATACAGATGGGTGATATTAATCCAAATATATTAATTATCACACACTTTATTTATTTATTTATTTTTTTGACAGGCAGAGTGGACAGTGAGAGAGACAGAGAGAAAGGTCTTCCTTTGCCGTTCGTTCACCCTCCAATGGCCGCTGCGGATGGCGTGCTGCGGCCAATGCACTGCGCTGATCCGATGGCAGGAGCCAGGTGCCAGGTGCTTCTCCTGGTCTCCCATGGGGTGCAGGGCCCAAGCACTTGGGCCATCCTCCACTGCACTCCTGGGCCACAGCAGAGGGCTGGCCTGGAAGAGGGGCAACCGGGACAGAATCCGGCACCCCAACCGGGACTAGAACCTGGTGTGTCGGCGCCACAAGGTGGAGGATTAGCCTGTTGAGCCACGGCGCCGGCCTAATTATCACACACTTTAAACGTGAATGGTTTACACACACTACCGGGAGAAGAGCTGGGAAACACACCCAAGACCTAACTTTACATTGCCTATGGGAAGTTCATTTTACATATAAAGACACAGATTAAAAGGGATGGAGAAAGACAGATCACGCTAACTTAACTACATTCATTTCAGATGACAAGCAGACTTCAGAACACAGAAAATACCAGGCATATAGAGAAGTATTATATCGTTAGAAAAAAGTCAGTTTTCCCAAAGAACATAACGATCCTGCAAGTGTATGCACCTAGGAACAAAGTGTCAAGGTAAGTCAGGAAAGCCCAACAGAACCTGAGGAGAAACACAGCAACCAGCAGCCTTAGCTGAGGGTCCGTGTTTCCCTGTGGCTGATGGACGTATCAAGCTGGCAGCAAAGTCAGGAAGGCTGACCGGACAGTGCTAGCACTCAGCTTACTCCAACTGCCATTTATAAAAAAACCATGTACCGGGCCAGCACTGTGGTGCAGCGGGTAAAGCTGCTGCCTGCAGGGCCAGAATCCCATACGGGCGCCGGTTTGTGGTGCTCCACTTCCCATCCAGCTCTCTGCTGTGGCCTGGGAAAGCAGTAGAAGATGGCCCAAGTCCTTGGGCCCTTGTACCCGCATGGGAGACCCAGAAGCAGCTCTGGTCATTGTGGCCATCTGGGCAGTGAAGCAGCGGATGGAAGACCTTTCTCTCTCTGCCTCTCCTCTTTCTGTGTGATTCTGACTTTCAAGTAAATAAATACATCTTAAAAAAAAAAAAAAAAAAAAAAGAATCCATCTAACAACAGAATATACTTCTCTAGAAACCTGCCTGGACCAGCCACCAACACAGACCACATTATGGGCCATAAAAGAGATCTGAACAAATGCTATAAAGTAGAAATACACAGTATGTTTTAGACCTCAATGAAATTAAAGAGGAATTCAATAATAGATAACTAAGGATAGCTAGAAAATCCTCAAATATCTGGAAATTAAACAATATACTTTGGAATAAAACATGATTCAATGAAAAAGTCTTAAAAGAGACTTAAAAAAATTCCAAACTCAAGTCCAGGCCACAGAGGTGCATTTGGGAGTCATTTAAATGTCATAATAGCTTTTACAGCCCTGGGCTCGACTGGACAGACCCTGAGGAACTCCAGCCCTTCCGAGTTAGCAAAGGACTGCAGTGATACTCCCCGTGAGCCAGTCATGAGTCCCTATTCCAGAAGCAGTGTCTCTACGTTCAAATGTTAACAAGGTCTCTCTCTCTCCTATAAAGCAGACGCACAGCCAGCCGACCAACAAAGAGCATTTCTAAGTGGTCGTTCTAAAAAGGCTGGCAGGCTCTCTAGTTATCTTCACCCCGGGTCAAAGAGTATATTTAAATGTACCAAGAATTTTAAAAAATTCGTTTCAAAAAGCCTCTTAGTTGAAAATTAAATGAGGCAAGGATACTGGGAAGGGTAGGGAAAAGGGAACATTCATTCATATTTACATAAAATTTTATTATTAAGCTGGATACTCCATACCAGAATCATTAATTATAGATATTTATATGTGGATAGATAGTATAAATGCCAAAATCATGGATAAGCAATATACCACTTCACTTACCAACTGACAGATTCAAATAACAGCATAATGTGCAGTTGAGTATCTGGATGGGAACATAAGTTTCCATAACCTCTCTGAAGTACAGCGTGGCAAAATGGCGTATCAAACAGTTTCTCAAGAGAAAGAGGAAGTTCTACTTTGTGCTGCAGGGAACCATCTCCGAAAGACTTTGTCACAAAAAAAGAGCCAGGGGCCCATCAGCAGGCACAGAGGGCTACCACGCTCATGTGAAGCTCGGGCGCAGATGTTCGCACGGCGCTTGTGGACTTACATGCACTATGGTGACAGTGGCCAGCTCCTGGGAGGGACTGCAGTGCCTGTCCAGAGAGAAGGAGACTTCTCACCCTGCACCCTGTGTGCTGGGAGTGTTCCAGCACACACGCACTACCTGTACAACACACACAAAGAAGCAACTATTCCTCTGAGCACAGGGAGGCGGGCCTGGAACCCTGGAGTGAGACAGCAAACAGCAGACGGGTGTGGACGGGAAAAGGGCACAGGACAAGTAGCAGCAGCTCAAGAAAGACGTGCCAGGCAAGAGGAGGGAGACAGGCTCCACGAGTTCAAGAGGCCTTCCGCTGGGAGTCGTGATGAAGACTGCAAACTGAAAAGCCTAAGCTACACAAGTCCTTTCTAGTAACATCTTTATGTGAAACCCCAATATATAAACTACTTTATTATATATAAATGTATCTTATAAGCTCAAATTTAAACATTTAATATAAAGTGAGACCCTGAGTATGATGCTCCTCTCCTGAAAAATAAACTTGAAATGGGAGAGTATGGAGGACTATCTCAGGAAACCTCCACAGAGACACCAAGACTAACTACACCCAGGTCTACCTCAAGCAGAGCAAATGAAGCAGTCCAAGTGAGCACACTCATAAACTCCAGCATGTAAAACTTAACAAATGAGAGGCTTTTTCAAAGTTAGACTACAGTGTCAGCATCCCATATGGGCACCAGTTCGAGTCCCAGCTGCTCTACTTCCCATCCAGCTCTCTGCTATGGCCTTGGGAAAGCGGTAGAAGATGGCTCAAATGCTTGGGCCCCTGCACCCATGTGGGAGACCTGGAGAAGCTCCTGGCTCCCAGCTTCAGATCGGCGCAGCTCCAGCTGTTGCGGCTAATTGGGGAGTGAACCAACAGATAAAAGATCTCTCTCTCTCTGTCTCTCCAATTGTGGCCAATTGCAGCCAATTGGGGAGTGAACCAGCAGATGGAAGACCTCACTCTCTGCCTCTCTCTTTTTCTCTGGGTAACTCTGACTTTCAAATAAATAAATAAATCTTAAAAAAAAGAGTGAAAAATAAAACTTGAACCTAGTGTTTCCTGTCTCCCTCATCTCCCATAGTTCCTGCCTTACCTCCTTTGAACTCCAGAAAATAACAGCTCTGAAACCTGGCACAAGGCCACCTTCCCTACTCTGGAGACGGTCACTCTTCCAACCCACAGTCATTGCAGCCATTAGGATGGTAGGAGCCCGATGGACACAGGGTCTGCTTCAGATCCTCCCCCACTGGCCTGCAGAACCTGTTATGGTGGTCTTGGCTTCACTGGCACCTTACTTCTCATTATTATTATCGTGACTTAAAACAGTAACGTAAATTCTGGAATGGAAAACAGTGCTATGAAGGACTTTACTGGAACAACTGAAGAAATCTTGGATTACAGACCATGGACTAAAAAACGGCATGTTCAAAATCTCCTGACTTTGGTAACCGTGTAAGAAACAGCTTTTCCTCTCAGGAAATGCATGCACATCCAGTGCAGAGTGGTAATGGTTCCAATTTGCCCTCAAACAACTCAGAAAAAAATAACATCCATGCATTCAGAATGTGACAGCAAGCCACTGCTGCCTCTGCACAGTGGCTACAAGGGATTTCCATGTCCTATTTTCTCTAAGCGTGAAACTATGTAAGAAGGAAACATTAACAAACCATTCACACAGTTGCTAACAATTACTGAGGTTCACTTCCTATAGGCTTACAGTATTATCTAATTTAATTCTTTTACAATCCTACAAAATAGGTGCTATTATTGTCACCAAATTACAACTACAGAAATTAGGTAAACTTTCCATGGGTCACGTACCTGAGTGGAGACAATATGTGATCTTAGGTCTGCTCCATTCAGAACCGATGTTCCTGAATACCGCCAAGCCTGTCATCCTTTTGAAAACAATCTTCCCTTTTCAGTCTTACTGGAGAAACCACTACTTGGGGCCCAACCACTGTTATTCATTAAACCAGCAGAGAACTTCCTCTTCTCCCAGGCCTATTACTGACTCAAAGAAAAACCATCTCTGTCTGTGTCTCAGTCTTTCAACCAAACAAATACAAAAAAATTTAAACAGTTCACAGGGTTGGGGGGAACAGGCGTGGTACAGTGAGTTAAGCCACCATCTGAACACCTGCATCCCATACTGGAATGCCAGCCACTCAGCCTCTGATCCACCTGCCTCTATGTATGAATTTCAAAATCTGGAAATTCCATTTCTACAAACTCTAAAAAAAAATTTATTTGAGAGGCAGCGACAGACAGACAAAAATGGAATGAGAGGCCCCAGCTACCACCAGTAACTCAACCCACGTCTTCCCAGGGACCAAATTACTTCAGCCATCGTCACCGCATCCCAGGGAATGCACACGCAGGAAGCTTGAACCGAGAGATGGACTCAGGAACTCAGTGTGGACCCAGGCATCCTGACCCAAGTCCTCACTGCTCACACGCTGCCTTTCCACGAAGCTTTTGAATAAGCCTCTTTTGTATTAACTAGCACGTAGAGCACGCTATTATGTGCCAGGGGATATCGTCAGCCTTTTAAAAGCCATATCTCTTTGATTTCTCAAAAAGCCTATGAGTTAAGTGCTATTGTACTGGGATTCGTGAACAGTGACGAGACACGATGGCCAGGAACCAGTCTTAATTTATCATGCTGGCACAAGAATCCATATAAGCACATAATAACCAGGGTTGATGCACTCACAGGCAAGCAGATAATGGCCACATTCCATTTTCAGGGTAAGTTTCTTCTTCTGTCTGACCTTGGGGAGGTCTCCAACACACTACTGTTATTGACATTTTCTAATGAAAAAGCTTACGCAATGATAAGTTAATTGCACAGGGTCAAAAAGCTATTCAGTGGAGCACTGAATGTGACTTCCAGTCGGAGTCCTTGCTCTGAACCATGAGGCGATACTGCCTCTCAAATTGGAAGCAAGTAAGTAGTAAGATGGTACTTCATCTCACAGTTTGAAATAACAGTTCAGAAGTGTGCTTTAAAAGTTAAGTGAAAGTAAACTTAAAAAAGCTTTTTAAAGAAACGAGCCTGTGCTGCATCTGATGCCGAGGCTCAGCTCCTCAGTGAGCCCTTTGGCAGGTTTGGTTCTGGGAGGAAACTGGAGAAGGCAGGGCTGTCTCTGGCCGCCGGCTGCAACCAGGGGGCTGGGTGCAGGTACCTGAATGCGCTGAGGAGAGGCTACCGTGGAGTCGGTGGAGATGATCTGGATGCGCGGGGAGGGGCTGGTCATCCCTGGAGATTCCGGCCGAGAGGTCTGTGATCGTGGTACCTGCAGGCAAGAAGCGGGATGGGTGACAAGGGCGTCACAAAAATGCCCAGTGGTGGCCGGAGGGCCATGCCTCTTGGTTTCAGGGTGGCCCTGAATGATAAACCTGTGCAGTACGGACCCCGATGACAAAGGGATCTGTGAGACACTGCTGCAGGATGCTCCCCCCAAACACAATCTTGAAATACTTGTTTATGACGTCAAATTCAAGGTAAAAAAAAAAAAGGAATTTTCAGTTATGATCTCTACAACCTCAGCAGTGTGAAACAGTTCACACATTTGCTTTACAGATTCAGTGAGTGTAAACTTGAGGAAACATGTTAAGGTGGACAAGAGGCTGTGCTTTACTTGATGCCCAAGAAGAAAGTTACAAAGTCCCAAAGTAACTTTCTACAGATGATGTTCTGAGTATTTTGCACTGCTTCCAAAGCCAGCTGTGAACAGTGCCAGTGAAAAGCTCTCAAAACATGGCAGAAGATGACAAACAAAACAAACACTGCACTGAAAACTTCAGGGATCCGAACTTCTGAAAAGGTCTTGGTAACTTCCAGCCTCAATGTGATGGGGTTGGCAAGAGCCCATCACTGTCACTAGAACGGCAAGGTTCAGGTGCTGAGTGCTCATGTAAGTACCTGAAGTGGCTGCCATTAATTTTTCCTCCATTCAAAGTATGTCAGGAGGCTGGCATTGTGGTGTAGATGGAAAAGCCACAGTCTGAGTCTTCAGCATCCCACTTGGGCACCTGTTCATATCCTGGCTGCTCCACTTCTGATCCAACTCCCTGCTAATGGACTGGGAAAAGCATTAAAAGATGGCCCAAAATGTGTGGGCCCCTGACATCCACATGAGAGACCTGGATGAAGCTCCTGCCTTTGGCTTGGCCCATTGCTGGCCATTGCAGCCATCTGGGGAGTGAGCTGGTAGATAGAAGATATCTCTTTCTCTCTCCCCCTCTGCAATTCTTTCAAAATACACTTTTTTTTTAAAAAAAAAGAAAGCATTTTATAAACTATTCTAAAAAATAAAAGGGACAAACACCTCCTGAGTTACTCTATGAGGCCAATAATTCCTGATACCAAAACCAGATAAAGACAGCAAAAGAAAACTACAGACCAATATCCCTTATGGATATAAATGCAATATATCCTCAGTAAAACAACAGTATACTGAGTCCATCAGTACATAAAGTACTGAACACCATGACTACAGGGGGTTTATCCCAGGAATGCAGGGTTGGTTCAACACAGGGAAATCAAGCTGTTTAACACTTCACATAAAAAAAGAACACAACAAAATTCAAATGATCAGCACTGAGAACTCACAGTCTGTGCAATCAAACAGACATGGGTTCTGAAACAGGTAGTGCCACCCTGAACCAACCACTTTAACCCTCTACACCTCCATTTTCTCCAATTCAAAATGGAAACGCTGCTACTACTTCACGGGATTGAAGTGAGGGCCACTGAATGATCTAAGCATTAATTCCATTTAGCAGAAGGCAGCTATTACAACCATCACAAACTCTCTAAAGCCTGAATTACAAAGTGTCCATCTTTGCTGCACATGACAAACTGTACTAGTGAGTTTATGTTAAGTTCAACCTCATGTTATACAAAAAATGTAAAAGTACAGGTATAGACCCTAAGTGCTGTGGAATAGTGGGTTAAGCTGCCATGTGCAATGCCAATATTCCATATGGGTACTTGTCCAAGTCCCAGCTTCCTCACTTCCTATCCAGCTCCTGCTAATGTGCCTGGGAAAGCAGTGGAAGATGGTCCAAATACTTGGGCCCCTGTCCCCATGTGGGAGACCTGGATGAAGCTCCTGGCTCCTGGCTTTGGTATGGCCCAGCCCTGGCCGCCTCAGCCATTTAGGGAGTGAATCAGCAGATGGAAGATTTCTCTTTGCTTCTGCCTATCATTCTCTGTAAATCTGCCTTTCAAATAAATGAATAATCTTAAAAAAAAGGTGTAAATCTTCATGATACCTGGATTAGCAATGCTTTAACACTTACAGCACAAGCAAAAAAGATAAAATGCACTTAAGCAAAATTAAAAATGATAAGCAGCTTGAATCCAGAATATATAAAGAATTCTTATAATGCAAATCAAATCAATAATAAGATACTACTCAGTCCCACTAGGATGGCTACAATCAAAAAGACAGATAATAACAACTGCAGGCCAGAAAATAGAGAAACTGACATCTATAGTAGTGAGAATGTAAAATGGGGTTGAATACCAGTCTGGCAGTTTCTCCCAAGTTTAAAAACAGTGTTACCCGCCAGCGCAGCGGCTCAATAGGCTAATCCTCTGCCTGTGGTGCCAGCATCCCAGGTTCTAGTCCCAGTCAGGGCACTGGATTCTGTCCCGGTTTCCCTTCTTCCATTCCAGCTTTCTGCTGTGGCCCGGGAGGGCAGTGCAAGATGGCCCAAGTGCTCGGGCCCTGCACCCACATGGGAGACCAGGAGGAAGCGCCTGGCTCCTGGCTTCGGATCAGCGCGGTGTGCCGGCTGCAGCGGCCATTGGAGGGTGAACCAATGGAAAAGGAAGACTTTTTTCTCTGTCTCTCTCTCTCTCACTGTCCACTCTGCCTGTCCAAAAAAAAATGGTGTTACCAGGGCTGGCGCTGTGGTGCAGCGGGTTAAATGTCCTGGTGGCCCGAAGCCCCAGCATCCCATATGGGCACCAGTTCAAGTTCCGGCTGCTCCTCTTCCGATGCAGCTCTATGCTGTGTCCTGGGATAGCAGCTGAAGATGGCCCAAGAGCTTGGGTCCCTGCACCCATGTGGGAGACCCAGAGAAGCTCCTGGCTCCTGACTTGGTTCGGCGCAGCTCTGGCCGTAGCGGCCAATTGGGGAGTGAACCAGTGGATGGAAGATCTCTCTCTCTCTGCCTCTCTTCTCTGTGTAACTCTTTCAAATAAATAAATCTTTAAAGAAAATTGTGTCACCAGGGGCAAACAATTCCGCACTTAGGTGCACATATAAAAGAAACAAAAACCTAGGTCCAGAAAGCTGTCAAACAATGTTCACAGCAGCATCATTCCTAACAGTCTGAAAGAGAAAGCAACCCAGGATCTCTGAGAAATGAACAGATAAACCAACTGAGGTACACAAGCACACCCACCTAGGCTCACAATGGATGAGCCTTGAAGACACCATGATGAGTAAAAGCAGCCAGCTGCAAAAGAGCACATGAAATGTCTACTTAGAGAACCAAGGAAGACTAAAAACAAATCAGTACATGCTTAGGACCAGGGCAGGGGGAATACTAGCTAAGGGATGTGGAGGGTCTCTTTGTGGGGTAATCAAAGTGTTTTGGAATTAGAAAGAGGTGATGGTTGCCCAACTTTGTGAATATACTAAATGCCACAGAATTGTAAATTTGAATAGGCAAATTGTATGTGAGTTATATCTTAATAAAGCTGTTAAAATAAAAGAATGAATAAACAAAAATATTCAACCCATGGTATAAGGGATTGCAATAGAGGTCAGTGTTGAGCAGGGAGTAAGTAGTGTTTAGGAGGGGGCATAGGAAAGCTGCCAGTAGAAAATTTTATTCTTTTAAAAATGTATTTGAGGCCGGCGCCGTGGCTCAACAGGCTAATCCTCCGCCTTGCGGCGCCGGCACACCGGGTTCTAGTCCTGTCGAGGCACCGGATTCTGTCCCGGTTGTCCCTCTTCGAGGCCAGCCCTCTGCTGTGGCCCAGGAGTGCAGGGGAGGATGGCCCAAGTGCTTGGGCCCTGCACCCCATGGGAGACCAGGGAAAGCACCTGGCTCCTGGCTCCTGCCATCGGACGAGCGCGGTGCGCCGGCCGCAGCGCGCCGACCGCGGCGGCCATTGGAGGGTGAACCAACGGCAAAAGGAAGACCTTTCTGTCTGTCTCTCTCTCTCTCACTGTCCACTCTGCCTGTCAAAAATAAAAAAAAAAAATGTATTTGAAAGGCAGAGCCAGAGCTAGAGTGAGAGTGAGAGCAAGATCGAGCTCTGTTTTTCCATTCACTGGTTCACTCCCCAACAGCTCACAACAGCTAGGGCTAGACAAGGGAGAAACCAGGACTAGGAACTCCATGTGGGTCTCCCACATAGGTGCTGGGGACCCAAGTACTTGAGCCATCACTTGCTGCCTTGCAGGGTGTGCGTTAACAGCAAGTATTTTGTTTGAAAATCATCCAGCACAGTGGTAAAAGGTCAGTTTGGTAACAAGACACACAAACACCAGAAGCGGCACCCTTCTATCTTCCCTGCGTCTCAGGGCTCGATGTCAGTCTTAGCCAGAGTCCACTTACTACCCCTTGACCCTGCTCACTTAGTTTATGCTTTAGTATAAACGCATGGCAGCACTGAGGTGTACGTCACACCCTCGCTAAGACACCTGCACCTTTACAAGAAAACTGCTTGTCCAAAGAACTCAATTAAAACCACGGGTGTGACAGGATGTTTGGGTATAGTCTCCAACAGACACCTTAAGGATAAAATCACTGTTCATTTTACTTTTTTTTTTTTTTTCCTTTCTTCTTCTTTTAAAGGTTTATTTTATTGAAAGGCAGAGTTAGAGAGAAATAGAGATGTTTAACCCACTGGTTCACTTCCCAAATGGTTGCAACAGCCAGGGCTGGGCCAGGCCGAAGCCAGGAGCCAGGAACTCCATCTGGGTTTCCCACATAGGGGTCAGGGCCCAGGCATTTGGGTCATCCTCTGCTCCCTTCCCTGGCAGGGGGCTGGATCGCAAGTGGATCAACTGGGACCTCATACGGGATGCAGGCATTGCAGGCAGAGCTTAGCTCACTGGGCCACATCGCCAGCCCCTTCACAGCCTTTCTGAAACTAACCACACTGCCTGACACAGAAATGTTTAGCATCTACAGAGCCGGCGCGGAAGCCTTGCTGTCCTGGCCAGCCTCTGATCCCTCATGGTGGCAGGAACGCCCTCCTCCGGGCTCCCACAGTCCTCCATCTCGGCACTCCCCACAGGGCACTGAAATCTCTACCAACCTCCAGGGCAGGAGCGAATATTTCCTCCTGCTCTCACTCCCAAAGCCAGGCCCACAATGACTGCTTCCTCAATGAACACTTACCTCCTCAATGAATGAAGAGGAACCCTGCAACTCTGCCTAGATCTTTTGTTTTACTCTGCTCTAGTGCCTATCTGCTAATTAGACAGCCTGCAGGTATAGTATGTCACCACTTAGCAGTTTCATCTTCGAGCCAAGGAGGACTGGCTGCACTAATACAGGTGGGTTAATTAAGCTGATGGTTCATACATTTTCACCCTGAACAGGAACCTTTTTATTTCATCACAGCGCTGCTGGACAACTCCCATGTAGGAATTCACCAAGACACAATTAAGGCACAACAGAGGAATAAGATGTATTTGCAAAGTGAAAGAACACTCAAGAGCGAACTATGCCTGGCAAGGTTTGCAGCAGCCCCTCATCGTCCAGAGAGATAGAAAATGGAATATTCATAGGAGGTGGTGCTGTGGGCAGAATTCCCAGGGAAAAAGAGATTTAAAGGAAACTAGTAACTGCCCATTTCTTTGGCGGTAAGTCTCATGACATCAGATTCATGACTGGGAATGGGATGTTGGTCATGGCAATTTTGTTACAGTGTCATTACAATGAGCTACAGGTTATCACCGGCTGCATGGCAGCCACGTTGGTAATTTCTAGTCGGCACAGGTACCAGGCACAACTAGCAGCAGCAGTGGTTTCAGGTATCAGTCACACAGCAGGAGCTTTGATGCAACGCTGGAGAAGGGTGTGATGACATACTCCTCTCCAGTATCTCCTCTCATTCCCCAACTGCTCACTGGTATCACTACATATCGCTGTCTCCTTACCTTTTGTTCTGCTTTGTTTTTTAAAGAGTTATTTGTATTTGAAAGGCAGAGTTACAGAGAAAGAGAATCTTCCATCTGCTGGTTCACTCCCCAAATGGCCATAACAGCTGGGGCTGAACCAAGTCAAAGCCCAGGAGCTTCATCCAGGTCTCCCACACGGGTGCTGGGCCCAAGGACTTTGGCTGTCTTCCACCGCAGTTCCCAGGGACATCAGCAGGGAGCTGGATAGGCAGTGGAGCAGCCGGGACCCGACCTGGTACCCATATGGGATGCTGGCATTGCAGGCAGCGGCTTAACCCATTATACTACAGTGCCTTCCCCCCTTCTCATTTTTTAAAGGAAATAACTGTCAGGAAAGACACCTGTGGTTAACATGCAGTCATCTGCTGAAAGATGCATACGCAGGTTGAAGACGATGTTCACGACTTTGAATTACTCAGCAAATATTAAGTGTGTCTGATCTATAATTTATTCTGGGTTTGGGCTGCAACATTCCCATGTATTGATGGGGTAACAGGTTCATACTCTCGAAAAGCAGATCACATAAACCTTGTATGTTACAAACCTCAACCAGAAATAATCCAGGTGAAATAACCAACAATGTAAATGTCAACACTCCAGCCTGAATGGAAAAGCACTATATCCTCCTTTTACCATGTATTTCAAAAGACCATCAAATAGTGTGGTGAAGGTTCAATGGGCAAAAAATTAGCCCCTCTCTGTGTGACAGCTCGCATCATGGGACACTCTACAGGAGGCTGCTAGTCTTTAAAGTTCACTGTCATGTCACACAACGCGTGGGGACCTGGGAACCCCAGTGTGCCATGCTGCTACACAATCACTTCTCTTGATGACCGTGATGACCGGTAAGAGCGACTCTTCTTTATGCAAACTTTATGAAGGAATGAAACGTGAACATTATAAATCAGCAGCATTTATATCAGAATTAATTACAGTTTTTGAATTTTCCAGTTGATAATACAGGTTTAAAAAAATTACAACTACTGCCTTAAATTTCTTGGCATAACAAAGATCCAAAGTCAACAATGACTACCCAATAATTATGTACAACAATGAAATACTTAGAGAGTAATCTGGTCCATAGGCAGATTAATCTCCCAGAAAAACAAAGAAACTAACAGCTTTTTCCCACCTGAATTTAACCAGCACAGTGGAATACAGGTTTCTAAGAAAAAACAATTTGCTAGGAGCTTAACCTAACAACAGACAGTAACGTGAACTTTTTCAAATATACAACAGGCATCTAAACCCACAGCTATTTTACCAATTGCTCTAAAAACAAGTGTCTACTGAAACATACTGCCACACAAGGAGGCTTCTCCAGAGAGAGAGAGAGAGAACAGACTCCAAAATTGCAGTCCAAGCTTCAGGACCCTTCCACACTCACCATGCCAATGGCTCCCTGCAGCTTCATTTACATTTTTCCTCAGCAACCAGGGCACATAGAGTCCAAGCAAAAGGGCCGAGGGGAGGTTGAGAGAGAGCACAGGCATCTGCTGTTACTCCCTGTCAGTGCAGATTCCATTCACCAAAACCAGACACTGCTGCTTAAGGATGCCCTCTCTGTGACCCCGCTCAGCTGAAGGTCAAGTACACTACCACTCCCGTAACCAAGGAAGCGGAATCGACATGTTCCTGCTGTCTCCCCAGCTGCTGAAATCAGCCTCTAGTAATATGATTAACAATCTGTTAAGGAAAACGCACTTTGCTCTAAAAACTTCTTCCCTCACCTGGATTGTTGCTTTTGCTTCATCTTCTCTCCCCCAGCCTCTTCCCTTCCAAATTATCTTTCTTCAACAGATAGCTCACAAGAATGCTGCCGTGCAGCTCAACCAGCTCCAAACAGTGTTTTAGAAGTGTTTATTGGAAAGGCAGAGCAACAGAGAGAGACAGATGTTCCATCTGCTGGTTCACTTTCCATTGCTTGCAACAGCCAGGGAAGGAACTCCGTCCGTATGTCCCACACGGGTGGCAGAGACTCGAGCCCTTCAGCCATCACCTGCTGTCCTCCAGATGCAGTAGCAGGACGCTGGATTCAAAGTGGAGCCAGGACTCAATCCCAAGCACCCCACTGAAGCACAATGCCTCCTCCTAGAAAGTTTTAAAAGTATGAGGAGTAGAGCAAAGATGTGCAGAACCCAGACACTCTCTGTGCAGCGTGTTCAGCTTCACAGTGCAGTAAGCTAGTATTTTGAACTCTATGGGACCTTTGCAAGTTTCCCTTCATTCAAAGGGTAAGCAGCAGCATATGGGCTGCATTACATACAGAAACACCCCCAAGAATAACCGGGCTCACTGAACTACATCCACCCAACGGGCGACAGGCACATGGACACAGGGCAGAGATGCGCTGTGTAGTCAGTACAAATGCAAACCTACTACTAATAGGCCCACCAAATGGCCTCAAGTGTAAGTACCACCCCTTCCTCAAGGCCAGGAGCAAATGGAGTGCCTAAAGTCTCAATGAATTAGAGGCAGGACCTAAACTTAACTCGATTCTCCAGCTCTGAGCCAGGCTGCAGTTTCCTGAATGACACGAGGACTTACTATTTTAGTGCTTCAACAAACAACTAATATGAAGGAAAGGCTGGCCAGTGATCAGAAACAAATGAGTGAAAGCCTAGGGGAGATGCAGAAACAAACAAGTTCTACAGATATTAATTTTGCAAAGGTGGAGAAGGAGGTCGAAGAAGGGAAGAATTTTTTAAAGCTCACATTACTGGGAATGACCGATTTCTACTCCAGAATTCTGCTTGTGCACTAACAATCTAAGTTAAATGAACAGTCCCTTTTCAGGTTCTAGCACAAATCCAACAGGAAAAAATGAGCCAACAGATGGTTCTCCTCTGAGAAAGCAGACTATGAGTCCCTCCACCTCAACCCGTGTTCACAGTTCTCAGAAGCCTGACGCCATTCCCTACGTCGTCAGTAAGCGGTGCGCACAAGCGGAGACCAACGCAAGGGAGCGAAAAGCCACAAGGTCAACTGCGGTCACGAGTCTGGTTTGCTGATCTGATCTCATAACTCCACTTCCGGGAGCCGACCTCACAGAAGTATCCTTAATCCAGAAACCGCTTTATCCGTGTGGGGTTCTTAATTATTTTTCTAGAGAACCTCTTTCGGCGGTCTCGGTGAAGCAGAGTCACGTCAGACACTTGCAGCCCTGGCTTCCCAGGAGGAGGACGGACACGGGTCAGTCAGGTGTCCTAGGCTGAGGCTGGAAGCGGCAGCTCCATCTCCAGCTCCAGGGACAGCAGCACCCCAGCTCTGCAGCTGCCGCCTGGTGTTGCTGAGCCGCCTGGTATCGAGTTTACCGCAATCTGTTCATCCTCATTACATGTTAATCCTGTGTGCTTTATGAGTCTATGAGTCTCATTTCTGTAAGAATCAGCAACATTTGGTTTTATGTGGTTTGATATTAAACCTCTCTCCCTTTTAAAGATTTACTTTAAAATCAGTTACTGAGAGAGAGAGAGAGACCTTGGATGAGCTGGCTCACTCCCTGGATGGCTGCAGTGGCTGGGCGTCAGGGCCAGGAGTTTCACCTGGGTCTCCCCAGTGGGTGGCAGAAGCCCAAGTACAAGCAGGGCCATCTCCTGCGGCTTTTCCCAGGCCATTCACGAAGAGCTGGACTGGAAGAGGTGCAGCTGGGATTAAACCAGTGCCCTAAGGGATGCGGGCATCACAGGCAGTGGTGTAACCTGCTGTGGCCCAGTGCCGGCCTCACTGTTAAGCCTCTTGACTGGTAGAGAATGCACATGCTTATCAATGTTAACTAAGGATACAGAAAAGGAATCTATATGTCCAAACTAAGAGATGAACTCGTGAAATACAGTGAACTGTGCTATATTTGCTAGACACGATGTTATGCAGGCTATGTAGAAACCCAAGGAAGGATAATATTTACTCTGTGGAATATTTTTTATAAAAACACGAGACACAAAATTGTATGAACACTGTGATTACAACTGGGTGATATCCATGTGAAAAACACCAAAAACGAATATATTTATTCGTTCAATAAACAAATCCTGAGTGCTCACTATACTCCACACACCCTATTTTAGGCACGGGGAACACAGCAGCAAATGACACAAAGTTCTGACTTCCCCAGAATTTATGTTCTTGTTTGATAAAGAATTCTGCAGAAAATGTTGAGTATTATGGAGAGAAACAAGTCAGAGTGAAGAGGGTAACAGAGTCAAAGGGAGAGGTGAAAATGATTTTTTAGACACTGAAGTGGTAAAGACACTATATTGCTTTTATGAACCATTTCTGCAGACTTTCCATGGGGCACACATTGTGGTGCGGCACACATTAAGCTGCTGTTCAGGATGCCTGCGTCCCGTATCGGAGTGCCAGTCCCCATCTCAGCTACTCCAGTTGTGACCTAGCTCCCTGCTATCGCTCCCGGGACCCAGCAGGTGATGGCTCAAATGCGAGTTCCTTCCCTTCTTGTGGGAGACTCAGTAGGGAGCTGCTGGCTCTTGGCTTCAGTCTGTTCTAGCCCTAGCTATTGGGAGCATTTGGGGAGTAAGCCAGTGGATGGAAGAACTCTCCAACAAACAGATCTTAAAAAACAAGAAGAAAGAAATTTCCAAGGATACCTTTTAAAACCAGCATATATCACCAGAATTCAGTATTATGAATGATCTTATTTTTCACCAAGTCAGAAATAACAGTTGTTCATATTTTTCCTCATTTTTAAGATGTATCTTCTTACCCATCTAAAAAAGAACAAGGAAAATTTTCTTTGGTAAGATGAGGTACAAAAGTCTACGAAAAATTCTGCCACTCGCTACCGAAAGTGTTCTAAAAACCAGGCTATTTTTACAACTGCGAGCTAACTGAACCGTCTGAACAGGCAGCTAGGCACACGGAGACACATTATCCTGGAGAATTTCAGCTCGTTTCAGCAGCTTTTGGCAAGTTCCTTCATTGTTTTAAGCATCTGCCTACTCATTTGTAAAACTGAGGCTAATACCTTTTACCTCACTAGATATTGAGAGGATTAAATGAAACACCAAAGGCGCATTGCACGAACAGAGGGCACCCCTCTGCACTTCCCCGAGGAAGCTGAGCGCAGAGCGCAGTCCGTGACCGTGTGAGACGTCATCTTCTCCCGCGGAAAATACCTAACGTTTGATTTTTTGTTTTGGAAAACAAAACTGTTTCATTTTCTAATTCTCTATTTCCTGTGCCTAGTAAAATGATACGGTTCCCAAGTTCTTTCTCAAGTGCTAGACACTCTAGGTCTATCTCAAAAGCCGCGGGAGTCCAAGCAAGGAGACGTTTCCCGTGACAGCTTATCACGACTGTGCCCAGGCGTCACCAGCAGCCATCACTTCGGCACAACACTTCTGTGTATGCCAGGTCTCTGGCTAGGACATCGTGCTTCCTCATTTTCTGTTTGACAAGTTCTCTTATCAACTGTTTTTCTCTTATCATACCACAAGTCCAATCTTACTTATTCTAATATTTTTATTTTAGTTCTACTGACTGCATTTCATCTACAAAATGCTTTTATCTTCTTATGCAAGTCCTGCCTTTTTAAACTATGTGTAACTATCTAAATGATTCATCATATCATCTATGGCACCCACAGACAAAATGCATATTATAAAAAAATCACTTTTTTATATTTCTCTTAAATTATATTGATTTTAGGGGACATTATTTGCATAAAATCGTTATATTTTCTATGAGCATTATTTTGCTCTTTAAAGAAATACTGGGGGGGGGGGCAGGTATTGTGGTACAGAGGGTTATACCATGCCAAGGGATGCCTGCATCTCTTACCAGAGTGTCTGGTTCAAGTCCCTGCTACTCTGGCTTCTGATCCAATTTCCTTCTAATACACCTGGGAGAAGGAGATGATGGACCAAGTACTGGGGTTCCTACTACTCATGTGGGAGACAGGGTGGAGTTTCTGTCTCCTAGTTTGGCCTGGCCTCTGCAGTTCGAATGTGAGCAAGCTGAAAGAAGATCTTGTTTTCTGTTATTGAGCCTTTCAAATAAATACATAAATCTTTATATATATAAATCTAATATTTATACATATGTACATACACACACATCTCTAAAAAGAAGGTACTGGGTCTGAAGCAATCAAAAGCCTGTAACAAGAAGGATATTACATAGAACATCCTTAATGCACGCTTGCTGAGTTCACTTCTTGCATATGAAGGTTTGTGGTAATATTTACTTTTTCTGTGTTTGTCATTTTTTATTTTCATTGACTTATTTATTGCAGAGGCAAGAGTTAGAGAGAGAGGAAGAGACACAGAGAGAGAGAGGTCTTCACTCCCCAAATGGCTGCAACAGCTGAAAGTTGGCCGATCAGAAGGCAGGAGCCAGGAGCTTCCTTCGGTCTCTCATGTGGGTGCAGAAGCCCAAGCACTTGGGCTGTCCTCCGCTGCTTTCCTAGGCACATTAGCAGGAAGCTGGATCAGAAGTGGAGAAGCTGGGACTCCAACAAGAGCCCATATGAGATGCCGGCATCACAGACAGAGGCTTAACTCACTGCTTCACAGTGTCGGCCCTGTGCTAATTATTTAAGAACCGTTTAAAAGAAACTGGGAGATATAATATGACGCACATAAGCTTTTGATCTACAATTCTATGTATAATCTAGTCCCTAATGTGAGCCCAAGAAGTGATACTCAAAGATGTTCATTACAGCACTATTTATCTTTGAGAAAATTTACAATCAACTTACATGTACATCTACAGTTAAGTAGCCAAATAAATACAGTTCTAATTGATATACCATATGATAGCAACACCATTACGTAGGGTGGCCTTCGGTGCCACTCCAGGGGGAGACCTGGATTGCTCCCGTCTTAGCTTTTGGTCAGGTCCAGCCCTGGCTGCTGTGGGCTCTGAGGAGTGAACCAGTGCATGGGAGTTCTGTCTGTGAAGTAAGTGAAAACAAACAAACAAACAAAAAAAAACAAATAGAAACAAAAGCCTACAATGAAGAACCAGAACACACTTATTGACGATTCTCTCACACTGCTGTTAGGAACATCAAATGGCACAATTACTCTGCAATTTGGCAGTTTCTTAAAAAATTGTGTGACCCAGCAATTCTACTTCTAGCTCTTTACCCAGGAAAAATGAAAGCATGTGTTCTCACAAAAAACATGTGCACAATGTTCATAGCAGCTGCAGATCTAACAATCAAAAACTGGAAACAACTCAAATGCCCATTGACAGGTGAATAAAAAAGAGGAAAACTGTGTTATACCCACAATGTATACACCATCAAATGAATGCATGAATGATGTACACAGCAACACAGTCAAGTGCAAGAACAAAGCTAGACAAAAACAGGTGTACAGACAAACAGAGGCAGAGAGAGAGAGAGAGAGAGAGAGACAGACAGACAGACAGACAGACATTCATTGGTTCATTCCCCAATTAACTGCAATGGTCAGGGACAGGATGAGCCAAAGTCAGGGCTCCCACATGCGTGGCAGGAACCCAATTCCATGAGCCGTCATCACTGCCTGCTAGGGTTCTCATTAACAGGAAGCTGGCATTAGAAGCCAGAGCTGGGTATGGAACCCAGGTACTCCAAAATAGGTCCTACGCATGCTAACAACAAGTACAGACTGTGTGATTCCTTTCAAAGAGTTCTAGAAAATGAAAACCCATCCAAAATGATAAGATCAGTCAATCCAAAGGAATGGATGTGGCTGGCTAGAATTGTACTCAGAAGATAACATATAGCCTAGTGCTCATGTTAGGAAAGAAGGCTGAGGGAATAAAAAAGCCCATCACCTATCCCAAGAATTTAGAAAAACAACAGCAAAGTAAATGCAAAGAAAGCAGCAAGAAGAAAATACCAAGGACAGAAATTAATCAGAGATAGAAATACTCTCTGGTGGAAGTGACGAGGGCAGTGACAAGAGCAAGCACAGGTAATACTAGCCATGACAAGGAAGCTGTAACTAAAGATGTGGCATACGTGACAGAAATATGAAGCAGGTCTGGTTTTGGGGCATAATGGGTAAAGTCACCACCATTTGCAATGCTGGCATCCCATGTGGGTCCCGGCTCGTGTGTGAGCTAATGCATTTCCTATCCAACTGCCTGTTAATGGCCTGGGATAAGCAGTAGAACTCGGCCCAAGTGTTTTGGTTCCTGCCACCCATGAGGGAGACAGGGATGAAGCTCCTGGCTTTGGTCTGGCTCAGCCCTGGCCACTGTGGCCCCTTGGGGAGTAAACCAATGGATGGAGGAACTTTCTCCTTCTCTTCGTAAGTCTTTCAAACACATAAATAAATAAATCTTTTAAAATATCTCTAAAACAACCACATACCAGTAAATCTGAAAACAAACAATATGGACAAATTATTTGGAAAAAGGTAAAAGACTAAAAATCAGGGGGCCAGTGTTGTGGCACAGTGGGTTAAAGCCCTGGCCTGCAGTGCTGGAATCCCACATGAGCACCGGTTCTAGTCCTGGCTGCTCCTCTTCTGATCCAGTTCCTTGCTGTGGCCTGGGAAAGCAGCTGAAGGTGGCCCAAGTCCTGGGACCTCTGCACTCATATGAGAGAGCTAGAAGAAGCTTAGCTTTGGCCACTGTGGTCATTTGGGAGAGTCAACCAGCAGATCAGAGACCTTTCTCTCTCTCCTGCTCTAGCTCTCTCTGTAACTCTTTAAAATAAATAAGTCTTTAAAAAAAAACCTCAATCAGTTACAAATGAAAAATCTGAATAGTACTTGAATCATTAAACACATTAAATCAGCATTTAAAAGTCTTTCCATGTCCCAATAGTTTTACTAGTATCTTCAAAAGCATTCAACGGAGGCCAGCATTGTGGCGTAGGTTAAACCTCTGTCTGTGGCACTGGCAGCCCGTATGGGGCCAGTTGGAGTCCTGGCTGCCCCATTTCCGATCAAGCTCCCTGCTCATGCCTGGGAAAGCAATGCAAGACGGCCCAAGTGCTTGGATCCCTGCACTCATGGGGGAGACCTGGAAGAAGATCCTGGCACCTGCCTTTGAGGTGACCCAGCTCCGGCCGTTTTGGCTATTTGGGAAGTAAATCAGTGGATGGAAGACCTGTCTCTCTGTCGCTCCCTCTCTCCTTCTGTAATTCTGCCTCTCAATAAATAAATCTATTTTAAAGAAAAGCATTCAAGGTAGGATATTGTGTGTGTGTGTGTGTGTGAGTGTGTGTGCATGCGCACGTGCGCGTGCATGTGAGAGCATTAGGCTTGGGGTCTGGGAAGCTGAATCCCATTTCAGAGGGACTACGTTTGCGTCTCAGCTCTGCTCCTGACTGCAGGTTCCAGATAAATGTGTACCCCAGGAGGCAGCAGGTGATGAATCAAGTAGTCGGCTCCCTGCTCCCTTGTCGGAGACCCAGACTGAGTTCCCAGCTCCTGACTTTGCTCGGACCAGCTTTGGCAGCTGTGGGCATTTGGGGAGTGCATCAGCAGATGGAGGAGCTCTCTAACCCACCTTCTGAGTACAACTCCAGCCACATCCATCCCTAGGCAACTACTCATCTTCCTACCATTCTGGATGCATTGGAACCTTCCAGAAGTTCCCATGAAAGGAATCCTACAGTACGTACCTGTTGGGGTGGGTGTTTAGGCTAGCAGTGAAGATGCGTACATCTCTTTTAGAATCTCAACCTTTCAAAAAATAAAAGAATGTGTATGTATAAAATCATAATCAGGTTCAGATGACCAAACTGAATTTCTGGTTTGTTCAGAGCACATACAAGATGAGTTTAACATTACAAAGCCAATGTAACTGGTCAGAAGAGGGAAATCATATAGTCACCTTTTTAAAAGCCCCACAAAAGCACTTAAAAATTTCACTGTCTGCTGAGTATAACTTATTCCAACTAGGAATGCAAGAGAATACTCGCAATTTGTTAAAGAATAAAGGCTCATAGCAAGCATCAAAACTAATGATAAATTGTTGATAGCATTCTTCTGAGATGAGAAATGAGGCAAGGATGCCTGGCTACTATTTTCATTCAATTTTACTCAATATCCTAACTAGGATATTGACAAGACAAACGCATAAGAACTGTAAAGAAGAGATCAATGCTGTGGCATAGCAGGTAAAGCTACTGCCTGGAGCACTGGCATCCCACATGAGCGCCAGTTCGAGACTGGGCCTCTCCACTTCCAAACCAGCTCCCAGCTAATGAGCCTGGAAAGCAGCAGAGAATGGCCCAATAACTTGGGCCCCTGCATTAACACGAGAGATTCAGGAGAAGCTCCTAGCTTTGGATTGGCCTAACTCTGGCCATTGTGGCTATCTGGGGAGTGAACCAGTGGATGGAAAATCTCTCTGTCTCTGTCTCTCTCTAACTATGCCTTTCAAATAAAACAAATAAAAAAAAAATTGGAAAGAAAAAAAATGAAAACACAACTGAATCATAGATGACATAAAATTTCAAATGAATTTAGACTTAAATTAATAGCGTAAGTGCAATATGGCTCAATTCAAAAATACTGCCAACAAAGTAACTTGGCACTTCTCCATACAGGCTGGAAGTCTATAATTTAGAAGATTCCAGATTCCAAGGATGTTAAGGTGGTGTGGATTTCAGAGCATTTTGTATTTCAGATATTCAAATCAGTGACGTTCAGCTAGTAAAGTCCATACAAATATTCCAAAATCCAAAAAAACTCCCAAATCTGAAACATCTTTAATACTATTACAATGCTACTTGTAATATCAGATCAAACATTTGGGAAACATTTCTGAGCTCAAGTATTTGGGTAAGGGACACTCAACCTACACCATCAAGTTGGAAAATAACAATTTGATCTGATGCCACCCACATGGGAGACCAGGATGGAGTTCCCAGGTCCCAGTTTCACTCTGGCCCAACTCTGGCTGTTAGGAGAATTTGAGGGAACTAGTGAATAGGAGCTCTCTCTTTCTCTACCTCTCAAATAAATAACTTTTTAAAAAAAACCCTCTTTTCGGCCAGTGCCGCGGCTCACTAGGCTAATCCTCCGTTTGCAGTGCTGGCACTCCGGGTTCTAGTCTAGGTTGGGACACCGGATTCTGTCCCGGTTGCCCCTCTTCCAGTCCAGCTCTCTACTGTGGCCCGGGAAGGCAGTGGAGGATGGCCCAAGTGCTTAGGCCCTGCACCCGCATGGAGACCAGGAGGAAGCACCTGGCTCCTGGCTTTGGATCGGCGCAGCGCTGGCCGTAGCAGCTATTGGGGGGTGAACCAACAGAAAAGGAAGACCTTTCTCTCTCTCTCTCCCAGTCTAACTCTGCCTGTCCAAAAAAAAAAGAAAAAGAAAAAAAGATGTGTTCCTTGGAGACAAGAGCAGCCTTTAAAAAAAAAAATCCTCTTTTCTAGGTATTCTACAATACATTGTCATCAGTATCATCAATAGTCATCCTACTATGTAATATGTCTTTTTAACTGTACCAATATTTGAAAAATAGTATTACTGTTATTTTAGTTCTCTGGTCTATCCCAAACCTATTTTTCCATAAGCTCTGTTATTTCTGATGTAAGGCTGTCCAGAAAGGTCTACATAATCTAACAAAAATGGTTCCCTCCCAAATCTGAAGAGCAGCAATTTTATCAGTTCAGTACCTCAGGTGCACAACTTGGTGAATCAGCTGCAGAACAAAGAGGCCAGGCATCAGGTGGTGTGCAAACAGCCACCTAAGAAACTCCACAGCAAGGACTGCGAGTGTCAATGGTTTCAAAGCAGGGAGTGCCCCAAAATCCACCAGCTGCCAAGGAGGAGAGTGCAGTGTGATAAGGGCAGGAGCTGAGCGTGGCAGTCTGCACTACCCGCAGGCTCCTGGATCAACCCTCAAAGACAGGTCATTCTCTCGCTCAAAAGGCTCCCCAACATGACAGAATAAAACACAAATTCCTGCTGTGCCTATCAAAGCCATGATGAGTGGACCCCCACCTCCCACTCTGACTCCTGTTCTTTCTCCCTTCCCCTTGACTCCCATCACACAGGCCTCTTCACCGTCCCTTTCCTGAGCCAACTATGCCCCTCCCACCCTTCTTCCAGTGTGAAAAGTTCCCCATCTCTGTAACCCCCAGCCTCAGATAATTCAAATGAATTATTTGCTTACTTTATTCAGGTCTTCATGTAAATGTTACCTTCAGAAAAAACTTGTCCCTAAATGTGCTTAAACAATAATTCGTGTTACTTTTAACCTCTTCTCTTTATTGCACTTTCACAAACTCTTATCTGGGTTTCCCACATGAGTTGGAAGAGCCCCAAGCATGGGAGCCATCATCTGCTGCAAATATTTCACCCACTTTTCAGATTTGTTCTTTATTTTCTAAATAAAAATAAATAGGAGCGTTGAAATAAGGCACCTTTTTTACATCTGTGGTACATTTACAAACTATGTCATCTTCACAAGGATGCAGCAACTCTTGGGCCCCTGTACTCACATGGAAGACCCAGAAAAGCTCCTGGGTCCTGATCAGCTCAGCTCCGGCTGTTTGCAACCATCTAGGTAGTGAACCAGGGGATGGAAGATCTTTCTCTCTTTCTCTCATTTTCCCTCTCTCTCTCTAACTCTTTCAAATAAATATTTTTTTAAAAAAAGTGTTGAGAAATAAACTTAATATTTTTATCTTTTAATTCCATTTCCCCACAAATTTTAAGTTCTCACACATGCAGGAAGTTCTACTTGTTAATAAAAACTGCTAGAATAAACAAATTTGGCAAAGTTGCAGGATACAAAATCTACATAAAAAATCAGGTACATTATAATACATTAACAATGCACAATCTGAAACAGAAATTCAGACAACAATTCTATTTATAATATCATTACACAAAAAATAAAGCACTAATAAACCTAACTGAAGACTTGCACAGTGAAAATGGTACCGCAGCACCGAAATCAAAGAAGACATAAATAAATGGAAAAACAATGTTTTTATTAAATCAGAAGAGTTAATACTGTCAAGATGTCAATACTACCCAAAGCCATTTACAGATTCAAAATCCTAATGATGTTTTTTGCAGAAATAGAACAATTCATCCTAAACTACATATGGAATCTCAAGAACTCAAACAGCCCAAACAATCCTGAAAGCCAATCATGGAAAAGAAGAGTAGCCTGGAGTGCAGATTTCTGTCCTGCTGCCTGCCTTCCTACCCACCTTCCTGCCAACGTGCAGGGGACCCTCATCCACTGCGGAGACCAGGACGGAATCCTGGCTCCTGGCTTTGGCCTGGCCCACACCTGGCTGTTGTGGCCATTTGGGGAATGAAATAGCAGATGGAAGATCTCTTTCTTTCTGTCTGTCCCACTCTGTCAAATAATAAGTTTTTAATAAAAAACAAAAACCACCTCATTACAAAATAACAGCAATCAGAACACTGTGGTACTGGCATCCAGGCTGACCTATATACAGACCAACAAAGTAGAGTACAGAGCCCAAATCTTGAGGACATTATGCTAAGTAAAATACGACAGTCATAAAAAAAATAAGTTCTGTGTGACTCTACTTATAAACGTATCAAAAGCAGGCAAACTCATAAAAAGTAGTATAGTATGAGGAGAGGGAAGTGAGGCATTGCTATTTAGTAAGTACAGTTTTAGTTTTGCAATCAAAAGTTATGAAGCTATATTGCACAACGATGTAAACACACTTAATGTACTGAATTATACACTTTTTTTCTTTTTTTAATTTTTTTTTAAAAATTTTTGACAGGCAGAGTGGACAGTGAGAGACAGACAGAGAGAAAGGTCTTCCTTTTTTTTGCCGTTGGTTCACCCTCCAATGGCCGCCGCATTGCACTGATCCGAAGGCAGGAGCCAGGTGCTTCTCCTGGTCTCCCATGGGGTGCAGGGCCCAAGGACTTGGACCATCTTCCACTGCACTCCCGGGCCACAGCAGAGAGCTGGCCTGGAAGAGGGGCAACCGGGACAGAATCCGGTGCCCTGACCGGGACTAGAACCTGGTGTGCCGGCGCCGCAAGGCAGAGGATTAGCCTGTTGAGCCACAGTGCCAACCTCTGAATTATACACTTTTTTAAAAGTGGAAAATTTTATCTTTTAATACTTGCTCATATACTGCAGGAAAAATTTATCTATTTTCTTTTGAAGAATTATTTAGTTAACTGAAAGGCAGCATGACAGAGACAGAAAGGCAGAAAAAGAGATCTAACCATGGTTCACTTCCCAAACAGCCTCATCAGCCTGAGCTGAGCCAGGCTAAAGCCAGCAGTCAGGAATACTATCCACGTTTCCCACACGGGAGAGCAGCAGCCTCAGTACTTGGGCCATATTCCGCTGCTTTCATAGGCACATTATGGGAGAGCCAGATCAGAGGTGGAGCCGCTGGGACTTGAACCGGCACTGCTAGGGCATTCCAGCACTGCAAGTGGCAGCCTAGCCTGCTGTGCAGACACATGAGCCCCTCAACTACCACTTTACAAATGGCTAAGACAGGAAATCTTACGTTGATTGGTTTTTACTAATCTAAGAAAAAAAAAATCCTTACATATATGTCAGATGATTGTCAATAGTGACAGCCAGACCATGTAACAGGGAAAGGATAGTTACTTCCACAAATGATGCTGGGGAAGCTGGATTTCCATCGTTATGCGCTGGGCAGGACCTGTCTCTCCAAAACCTGCACAAGACGTTTAACCTCTGAAGTCTTTATGTGAGTGGTCAACGGATTGAGGGTAGAGACTTGACTGAGAGGATGCTCTGGGGGAGGTCTTTGGGTCCTTGGGGGCATACCCTCAGAGGACGCTTCTCAGGACAGCTTTGATTATTTGAGTTCAAATACTGCCTAGCTGTCCCAGGTCATCACGTAATCATTCCTCTAGCCCAGGGGTGGGGAAGGTCCAGCCGTGGGTCACATAAAATCACTGGGTCTGGCCCTGATCTAAGGTGCTTTCAGGCAGCACTCAAAATTCAATAAATCTATAGCAGCTAATTTTTAAGCTGATAATTTTGTATACATGCAAATGATGTCACAACTATCCAACTGGCCTAGGGCAGAAAAAAATTCTCCACCCCATGGCCAGGCTCCACCAGACACCAAGCCATGGGCCTGCCTGATCCTGCCCTGTAACCTCCAAACTTTAAACTGAAATAAACCTTTTCCTCCCCAAGAAGCTCCTCTTGGCTATCTCAGTTAATAAAATAAAAAGTGGACTAATACATACACGTACAAAAAGAATGAAATCGGCCCCATCCCTTACACAAATGGATCACAGAGAGCTGAACTTAGAAACTAAAACTAACAGCATAGGAGGAAGGTTTCTTGGCACTGGATATAGCCATGACTACTGGGACAAACCACCAAAAGCACAGGCAAAAAAACAAGCTAGATTTCAGTAAAATTGAAAACTTTTTCTGTGACAATCATTCGTCACAGCAGTTAATCTGTCATTTGAAACGCCTGCATCCCATTTCAGAGTGCCTGGGTTCGAGTCCTGGTCCACTCTCCACTGCAGTTTCCTGCGAATGTGCACTCGGGGAGGCCGCAGGCAGTGGCTGAAGTAGCTGTGTCCCTGCCACTCATGTGAGATCAGGAATGAGCTCTTGGCTCTTGGCTTTGACCTGGGCCACAACTGGCTACTCGAGGCATTTGCAGATGGGCAATCTCTGCCTGCCTTTCAAATACATTAAATACATAATAAAGAACAGGTTTTTTTTAAAAAAAATCTGTTCATATATCAAAAGACACTATCAAGAGAATGAAAAGGCAACACACAGAATGGAAAAAAAACATGCAAATCATATACATGGTACAGTATTAACATCCTGAATCTATAAACGGCTCCTACAACTCGGACAAAAAAACCACACAAAAACAATTAAAACACAATCTAACTTAACCCAATTAACCAATTAAAAAAGGACAAAGGACTTAAACACACATTTCCCAACTAATATAAAAAATGGCAAACTAGCATGTGAAAAGCTGCTCAACCCACACTAATCATTAGAGAAATACAAATCAATACCACGATGAAATACCATTTCACATTCATTAGGATGGCTATTATCAAAAAACCATGAAAGGAAACAGAACAGAAAATAACAGCTGTTGAGGATCTGGAGAAACTGTGCACAAGCACACTGCTGGTAGAAATGCAAACTGGTGCATCTATTACAGAAAATACTATGGTGGTTTCTATATAGAATTACCCCAAGCTTCAACAATTCCACTTCTGAGTATATACCCCAAAATGCTCAAAGTATGGTTCTTCCTTCTTTCTTTTCCTTCTTCCCTCTCTCCCCTCTTTCCAGACTTATTTACTTGAAAGGCAAAGTTAACAGAAAGAGACAGAGATCCCACTGATTCACTCCCTAAATGGCAGCAACGGCCCAGGATGGAATTCCAATAGGGTCTCCCCCATGAACGACAGGGGCTCAAGTAATTGGACCATTTTCTGCTGCTGTCACAGGTGCATCAGTAGGGAGCTAGACAGGAAGTGCAGCAACAGGACTCGAATTAGCACCTCTATGGGTTGCCACTGTCTCAGGCAGCAACTTAATTCACTGTGCCACAAAGCTGGCCCCCAAAATATGGTTTCACATAGATATCTGTATACCCATGATCACAACAGCATTAATCAGAGCAGTCAATTGGTGGAAGCAATCCAGATACTAACAAAGGAACAAATACACAAAATATGGTACATACTTACAATGATTACCACCTAGCCATAAAGAGTGAAGAAATTCTGGCACATGCTACAATGGGAATGAAACTTTAGGGTATTATGCTAAATGAAATAAACCAGTCATAAAATGACAAATATTATGATTCTATTTATAGGAGGTACAGAGAAAATGGGGGGCAATGGGCAGTTAATGTTTAATGGGTACAGAGCTTCTGTTTGGAAAGATGAGCATGAGATGTATGATGATGATGGTCACAAAACACTGTGAATGTAGTCAATGCTACTGAACTGCACATGTGAAAACAGTTAAAATGGGAATTTCTTTGTCATGTATTTTCCCACAGTTCAGGGAAAAAACCGCAATACAGACTCTCAGTTCTTTACTGAGAATGCCACCTGGTCTGCCCGGTGTACTCTCTTTATTACTTCTTTTCATTAACTTGGCTAGCATGCTTCCTGCTATTCTGTTGCAGGTCAGAGTCCTGCACAAAGCAAAGAATCCTCGAGCAGCTCATCTCTGGTAACATGCAGCCATGTTACTAGAGGGACTAGAATGAGAGCAGCAAATAAAAGCCTTCCAGCTCCAGATGGTTTAAGGCAACGCTTCCAGCCTATCGTGTTGGAAAATGTGACCAGTCCCCTGAACTGCACAAGACAATCTTATCTTAGAATACCTCTGAACACCAGACGACCGACAGCAAGAAAAGAATACCCACCCTTTAGCAGCTGTTTGCTCCTATGTCAGCTATGAAAAAAATACAGAAGACGGATCTTCATGCATGTTATCTCCATAAGATTATTGGTGACTTCTCTTGACGGGGGGAAAATTAAGGTAGTTAGGTAGAAATGAACCAGTGTGTACAAGAGGCCAAAGAAAAAACAGATGGAAATTTCTGAGCAAAGGAACCAGGAAGAAAGTCTTGGGAGCAGGCTTGTATTTACACAGCAAAAGACCTGTCTGTATTCCATACCTTGTTGGATGGGTCTTTTGTGTGGCTGATTGAGGGAAGAAGGGGCTGGCATTGTGGTGAGGAGGGTAAAGCGACTGGTTGTGATGTCCCCATCCCATATTGGCACCTGTTCACGTCCTGGTTGCTCCATTTGTAATCCATTTCCCTGCCAGTAGCCTGGGAAAAGCAGCAGAAGATGGCCCCAGTGTTTTGACCCTTGTCACCCAAGTCAGAGACTTGGATGAAGCTCCTGGCCCCTGGTTGCGGCCTGGCCCAGTGCTGGCCTTTATGGCGATCTGGGGAGTAAACCAACAGATGGAAGATCTTTCTCTCTCTAGCTGTGACTTTCAAATAAGTAAATCCTTTTAAAAAGACAGAATGAAGGGAGAAATGCACTAACAAACCAGCATTTACATATAAAATATCTTGCCATTACTTAATAACCTGGTTGTGTGGGTCCCAGCCCTCTCTGGGAGCAGCTTAAGGGAATGTCATCTGCCTTCACCAAGGTGGCTACTATGGAGTTCTGGGAAGAAATTGACAAATTCCACAGCCAGAAAGCCCTGCACCCAACAATGCCCCAGAAAGTGTGCTGGGGAGGAAGCACAGAGAACCCATTCCCATATCCAGAGAAACTCTAGTCTGCAGGCACACTGGGCTCTCAGTTCTTTACCGAGATGCTCACCTGGGCCGTCAGGTGTACTCTCTTCGTTACTCCTTTTCATCAAACTTGACAAGCATGCTAACTGCTACAAACAAAATGCACTACAAAACATACAGATAATGTCTAAAGATAAAGAAAACAGCACAGTAAGCGAGTTTTTGGAATCAGAAAGTCAAATACCAGAAGAAATTGTAGACAGAGAGAGACAGACACACACACACCCTTGAAGATATGGAAAGGGTGAGGAAGTTCAGGAGCCTGCAGGTTTCCGTTTTAAGACTAACCATTGGCCAAATGCTCAATCTATGTACATGGACTACTTTGGCAAGGAAACGAGAACTTCAATGTCCGATTTGTCAAGAGAGCAGAATTAAACAAATTTAATCACAATGAATCGGGCATTACAGGGCACTGGAGATACACAACCTGAGCAACGTCTCTGCTTTTCCCCCTTTGGAGCTGTGGCCTGGTCAACACTGGATCTTTGTTTAACAATCAGTAGAGCTCTACGTTTCTAAACATTTCCTTAAATGGAAGCTTTAGTTTAAGTTTTCTACAATGAAGATAAAAGCCCGGGTGATAGAGTGATAGGTTCTAGAGTCTCCTCAGTCACGGCTCTCCTGGTTCAGAGCACAACGGCCCCTTAGCCCCAGCAATCAGGGAGAAGCATGACCAAGGCCTAGAAAGCCACCTCACTTCTACTGCTTGTGATCAGACATGCAAAAGGCTCCTGCAAGGTAACCCCCAGAGTTCCCCTGGCTCAAAACATCTCATGAAGTCAAAAACGGGTTTCAACTTTGGTAATGAGGAAACACGCAGTATGTGTATATTTATGTGTGTAACGTGTTTACTCTGAATTTCTTGTTATAGTGGGAAATCTCAAATGCTCAAAAAGTACTTAAGCCCCTTTAGGAAAATACATTCTTTCATATGTAGCCATACTTAGATAGGATTCAAGTCAGCACTGCTACGGTTACCAATTCTCATCTGTCTAATACTCCTTTTAAAAAACACTACCATATTGTTCTGTTTTAAAACAACCTTCACAGTCATTTCACAGTTGATGGACATTTGGGTTATATTCCCAACAACAATGTAAAAGTTTTCCAATTTCTCCACCACCTAATTCTTTTTATCTGATTTTTTAATTTCAGTCATTTGGTGGGATGTGAAATGGTATCTCATTGTAGCTCTGAGAGAAAATTAATGAAACAGAAAACAGAAAAACAGCAGAGAAAATTGATGAAGTTAATTGATGAAGCTAGTTCTCTAAAAGATGAACAAACTATCAAACTTAAGCTTGACTGACCAAGGGGGCAAAAAAAAGGAAAGATTCAAAACACTAGAATCACAAATTGAAGAAATTACTACTGTTCTTTACAGAAGGAGCAGGGCCAAGATTTAAATCCAGGAAACTGGTGCCACGGTCTACACTCTTTACCATAAAGAGCTGAAGATATCTGAGCACCTTACAGGACACCAATATGTTAAACTGCACCATCCAATTTGTGTAGCTTAGTTGGTATTCAGGACTTACCTATCTACAGAGAATAAGGTTGATCTGGGGACTCTAGAGAAAACCGTCCATTATCTCATTGACTCTCATAATCCTATGGTAGATACTATTATTAGTCTCATTTTTGAGATCAAAGAAGCAAGGCACAGGAGATCACCCAGACAGCAAATGACAGGGCACACATTTAATCCCAATACTAGTCTCCTTCTATAAAGTCCCTTTCTATTCACTTCTTAGTGTGGTCCACCTCACGCTTAACCCTGTATGATGAACTGTAGGCTCTCTTACTCCTTTAGCCAACTTACTATTAGTTATGGTTATTATTTACAGTTTAAAGTTAAGATTAAGGATTCAAAGAACACATTCACACTCATACCTTATAATAGCAGGAAATCTGGGGGATATTTTAAATTGGGAGATAGCTTTTGCATTCAAAATTGGAAGACCTTCTATAATTTTGAGTCCCCCTAAAATGCACTTTTTGCCACTAAGTTAACACAGAATTCCACTACTTAAAGGAAGTAAGGGGGGGCTGGCGCTGTGGTGCAGTGGGTTAATGCCCTGGTCTGAAGCGCTGGCATCCCATATGGCCACTGGTTCAAGACCTGGCTGCTCCACTTCCAATCCAGCTCTCTGCTATGGCCTGGGAAAGCACAACATGGCCCTGCACCCACGTGGGAGACTTGGAAGAAACTCCTGGCTCCTGGCTTCGGATAGGCATAGCTCCAGCCATTGTGGCTAGTTGGGGAGTGAACCATCAGATGGAAGACCTCTCTCTTTCTCTGCCTCTCCTCTCTCTGTGTAACTCTGACTTTCAAATTTCCCAGAAAATTCCAGCTGGTACATTTTTTGAATGTATACACAGGGCTTACATTACCACTTTAGTCCCTAAAGAATTAATAATGGCCTTCCAGGGCAGCCATCTATATACTCATCTCCAAATCAGCCTCAACTAGAAACCCTACTAAATGCAAAATAACCATAAATACAGGAAAAGCAAAGAATTATTTTCAAGGTAATTATTCCTATCACAAACTAGCAGCAAAACATATATAGGTATTTTAACTCTAATTTTTTCATATCTCTGATAGCCTTTCATGTAACATTAAAAAGTCTGTGAAACAATTTTCTTTCATCTTCAGTTAATATCAATCATTACTCACTGTTGGGGGGGAGGGGAGGATGGGGGAGTGTAACCAGGTACACTGTTGCTTTTAAGTTAATGGCTGACCTAAAATCTGAAAAAAAAAAAAAAAAAAAAATCTGCCCACTACTTTTACTGGCTTAACCCAATTTGCGTATAGCTTTTGCTAAAAAAAAAAAAAAAAAAAAATCCTTTCTTTGAATGTCCATTTTTTTGTCAAATTTGTAGCTTCAAGGTAGAAATATGATCCAAAAATACAATTCAGAAACCTTCAAATGGTTCCTGCATTTCAAATGGTTCCTGGTTGCAGTGAGTCATGGCTCACTAAAGGAGCTCTGAAGAAGTGAACAAACCTGGATGTGGATGGGTATCTCAATTCTGCTGAAGTATGCCCCTGATCAATTACTTATGTCTGTTAGCCTTAGCTTCCTTATTGATAAAATGGGAATAATGACAGAATGGACCTCAAAGACTTACTGTGAGGATTAGAGTCCCTGCCAAGGCAATGGTATGGAGTGAATACTCAAGGTGCATTACTAGCGATAACAGACTGACTATGCTTTTAAAGATCTGGACCTGACTACCTCCTTTACAACTTAGTTTCCTGCACATACCAAGACATTTAATTCCTCAGTCCCTTTAGAAGCCTTTAGGATTCTTCCCAGAATCTACCGTAAAGTTACTTACCGGCGTGTCTGACATCACTTAAGGTGTACCTGCAGGATCACCTCCTTTACTGAGTTATGCTTCACAACCTGTTTCATAATTACTCCCCAACCAGGCCTCCCGATCTCTGAAGGAAGGACCCACAGCTGATTCACCTCTGTATTTCTCAGCAATCCCTGGTACCTCGCAGATGGTCAAGGACTGTAACAGCAGTCAGGCCTTCTATCAGTCCACAGTATTAACAAAATATCAAGTATGTGAGAAACTAAGAAGCTTAGATTTAAGCTAAACTCACACAAGAACCAGATTCCATTTGTTTTGGTCCAAGGTAAACTTTCAAGTCACTACATTTTATGCAGTCAAACCAATTAAGAAATGTTAGGAATAAATGTTGCCACTTTTATTTTTCTTCCATGTTGACATCTGCTTTAGATTTGGATCACATACCAACTTCCTTGGGACTGTACTGAAACAACAGTGCACACTGGGTTTTTTCTTTCCTTTCAAAAGCAAGGGTGCCAGCAAAGATGCCAGCAGCCCCTGTCACTCACCTCAGCCACCTGCTGGGTCCCCACTCTGTGATGAACCAGCCCCTCCATATTTGTAGCCATGGTGAAGCAAGATCATTAGAGAACCTGTTTGGAAAGATGCAGCAACTTCCATCAGGTGGGGGGAACCAGGCTACTGGAAACCATCAGTAATCAAAACTTATCTTACTGTTTTGTGCAGATTTCACCCTCAACAGAAGACAGAGCCAGCAGGCCAGGCATAGCTGGACCTGCTGCACAAGTTTCCTCAATCACAGGTATACAATTAATTAATTACAATGTTTAAATTTGGTAAACACAGACAAAGATGAATTTGGAAAGGTAACTATCAGGTCACCTGAGTTCCTTCTCAGGGAGGTGGGAATCACAAACACCTTTTTGTAAAGTTCCCTGTCACAGTGTGCTGAAGAAGGTGGCTATCTGAGAAAGGCGTGAGATCAACTCTGCATAGAGCGCTAGATTGCGATCATCAGCCATACTTCTGTTACTAGCGGCAATGTGAGAAGTAAAACCTACCCAGGTGCTAACACACCCACTGGAGGGTTGAAAGGCTAACACCATCGTGAACAAAGAAAGGAACCAGGAGGCCTCATTACAAGGCCGCATTATAACGTGGTGCCCATAAATGTATTTCATTTTTTAAAGTCCTCCAAAAAATTAGAAAACCAGGTAATTCAGCTTCTACTAATAAAAAAGATGTCCCATCCGATGCCATCGTTTGTGAGAATTGAGGAAGACTATCTCAGGACCGCAGAGTGCGGCAGTCACCTAGGGCAGGACCACTGGAGGACAAGCATTGCTGTGGTCACACGACAGCTCGGCTGAGTATTTCCTAAACACTTTCTGATAACTCCACCACAAAGAACTGAGGAGAAACCAAGTCTCCTACAGCTTTAATTTATGTACAAATTATTATGGACTACAGAGGTCCCACAGTTAAGAGAACAAAGCTCTAGAATCATCTATTTCCAGGATTAACATATAAAAATTACAAAGGACTACACAGTATGCAATATACGCAAATACTGGCACAGTTAATTTGTTTGCCCTTCCTTAATCACAAACTACACTACCACGCAATGCAATTTTATAGAATTTACAAAACATACTCTGCCAAGTTCCTAACTGAGGTATTACCCAGCACTGATGTCTGTGGAGCTTTCTAACTCCCTGGTAACCGACAAATATAAAAAACCTGCCTCTTGCCTTCAAGGAGTCAAAACTTTGTAAGAACAGGTGCCACTGGGGCTGGCATTGTTCCATATGGGCACTGGTCAAATCCTGGCTACTGCATTTCCAATCCATCTCTCTGCCAATATGCCTGGGAAAGCAGAAGATGGGCCAAGTACTTGGAACCTTGCACCCATGTGGGAGACTTGGAAGATCCTCCTGGCTTTGGCTTGGCCCAGCCCCAGCCCCAGCCCCAGCCGCAGCCCCAGTCATTTGGGGAGTGAACCAGCAGATGGAAGATCTCTCTGTCTCTCCCCCCACTCTCTCTGTAACTCTGCCTTTCAAATAAATAAAATGAATGTTTAAAAATTAAAAACAAAACAGATGCCACAGCAACCATCACATGGTACTGGGCCACCCAAACAAGGGATTCATTTTCACATATGGTTAGGTTTGAAACTGTGGAGTAATGTTTTTGGTTATATATTCCTTCAATAAATATAACTTTTAACTTTTGTTTCAAAAGGAAAAAACAGAAACATTTTGGAATTTTTCTTTGCTACAGATTAGTTCCAACTAGTAAGATGGAGGGGGAAAAAGCGTAACTTCAAATGTGCCAGAAAAGTCAACTCACTTGTTAAAAACACTATTACTGCACGTGAAAAGTCTCATGTTCTAACATTCTTCCTCCAAACTGAAGAAAAATTCTCTAGAAATATAGCCAATAGGTATTATATTACTAAGGACTAAAATCTGAACATGTAGTTCCCACTAATAATTTAATCACTTTACGGCATTACCAGCATTTGTGCTTTTTTTTTGGACAGTCAGAGTTAGACAGTGAGAAAGAGAAAGGTCTTCCTTCCATTGGTTCACCCCCAAAATGGCCACTGCGGGAGCAACCAGGACTAGATCCTGGTGCCCATTTGGGATGCCGGCGCACAGGTGGAGGACAAACCAAGTGAGCCATGGCGTGGGCCCCTGTGCTGCTGTCTTAGACAGGGAACGTTGTCAGGAGGGGCTGGCTTTGTGGTGCCACAGGTCAAGCGGCTGCCAACAACAACACATTCCATATTGGAGCGCTGGTTCCAGTCCTGGCTGCTCTGCTTCCATTCTGGCTGGCTCCAGGTTAATAAGCCTAGGAAGGCAGCGGAAGATAGCCTACACGCTCGAGCCCATGGTACTACACAGAAACCTGGATGGAGTTCCTTGCTCCTGGCTTTGGCCTGACACACCCTCAGCTGTTGCAGCCATTTGGGGAGTGAACCAGCCTTTCAAATAAATAAATCAGAAAAAAGAAACACTGTTAATATTATTGACTATTTTAGAAATAATAAAGTATTGGAAAGACTAACCTTTCTATTGGTTTCCTTAAAAGAGCTGGCTTGATCTTACAAACTTTGAGTTGACATGGATTTTATAGATGGCCACTTGTTTATGGAGGCTTAATAACTCAAAAAATGTTCTGTAATGATTCAATTTAGCGCTAAATTTTCAGCTTCAGATAGGGGATGGAGTCCCAAGAAATTGTAACAACTGGTAATGGTGAGGTTAGGTATTAGGTCACAGCAAGTGTATCCTAATTTGTTTTTTGTTTTTTTTTTTTAAGATTTTATTTTATTTGAAAGGCAGAGTTAGAGAGAGAGAGAGAAGACAGAGATTGATCCTCCATCTGCTGGTTCACTACTCCCCAAATGGCTGCAATGGTGGGGACTGGGCCAGGTCAAAGCCAGAAGCCAGGAACTCCACCTGGGTCTCCAACGTGGGTCTAGGGGCCCAATTACTCGAGCCACCGTTTGCTGCTTTCCCCAGGTGCAGTATCAGGGAGCTGGACTGGAACTGGAGCAGGTGGGTCCCAAGCCAGCACCTATACAGGATGCCAGAGCTGCAGCAGCAGTTCCACCCAGCACACCACAGAGTCAGCCAATAGGCATTCTTTGATTATGTGAGTTGTAAGTAACTTCTCTCACTTTGTGGTTCCTCTGTTAACTTTCTTTACAGTCTTCCGAGGAACAGAAGTCCTTAAATTTAGTAATGTTGACTTATTAATAATTTTACAGTTATATTTTTGTTTTATTTAGGAAAATCCTATCCTACCATAAGTGTTTTTTTTTTTTTTTTTAAGTGATGTATTTATTTGAAAGGCAGACTGACAGAGGAAAAGACAGAAATACAGGAGATGGTGCACTGCTGGTTCACTCCCCTGATGGCTGTGGCTGGGCAATCTGAAGCCAGCAGTCAGGAGTTCCCACTTGGGGAGGAGCCCCAGCACTGCTTTCTCAGGTGCATCAGCAGAGAGCTGGCTCAGAATCAGAGCAGCCAGGACCCCACCCAGAGCTCCCACACAGGATGCTGGCACTGCAGGCAGTAGCTTAGCCCCACTGCACCCCAACAGAGTTACCTATGCTAAGGTTTTAATTTTAATAACTCTACATATTTTCCTGTAAATGTTTAGCTGTGTAAATCCTCACACTTAAGTCACTGATCTATCTGCAACTGATTCTTGAGTTTGATAAGGAGTAAGGATCCAACTACTTTTTTCCTTATGAACAATCAATTTTCCAGCACTATTCACTGAATGATCTATCCGTTTCCCCACTGACACGGCACGTCTTCAGTTTCCCTATGCATGTGGATGTTAAGTCTAGGTTCTCTTTCTGTCACCACCATTTTCTTATCACTAAGCTTTAGCTCAGACTTGCTCTTGGGTAGGACAAATGCCCCCCACCTGGTTCTCCCACAACAACTTCCTGGACCATCTCAAGCGCCTTTCTTTATACACTTGAATTCTTACAGTTCTGGATCTCACTGTTGGTTTTCTGCCTCCAAAGCAGCTTCAGGCATCATCAACAGCAGCTTTGGAAGCTGCTTAAAAATGATCAAGGAGAAGTGTACACCTTCTGGAAAAACAAGCAGAGACAAAGAATGAGAACAAGAGTGAACTGTGTTAAGCAAGTGCTTTCAATAAAGATTTATATCCAATCAGAGCAGACAAGTGAGAGGTAGTTTGCAAGAAGTATCTTCATTTCATCACTTCTGACAATAGGTTAAGTCACATGCCATATCCTATCTTCACATACAGAAGCTTCTTCTTCCCGGATATCACAATGTGAGAACAAAATTCTCAAGAGACTTCAGGAAGGGGGTGAGGGAATATTTAACTACAAAGGGTAAGATAATGTCAGAGAACAAGGCTCTCACCTGAACTTCGCTTACTGCTAACACAGCCATAGGTGCTCCTAGAGACAGAAACATCACACAGTGAGAAAGAAGGGCGGAGGTCTTTGGAAAGGGGATAGGGCAGTGGTTATCAATTAGGGGCTGTCCCCCTACAATGAGAAGTTCCAAGCAACAATGGGTTGGGTCTACATGTAGTCTGATAACCATAGTCACTAGAATAATGTAATCTAAAATTAAAATCTGGAAAAAAAATCCATTTTTTGATAGTACAAACTACAGAAACAAAGCTCTTAGAAGGTGGTTACTTTACACCAGGGACTATTATTAAGCCTCTGGCACAGAAACCTGAGTTTTAAAGTCTGACTTATTCAACTCTCTAACCTTCAAAGATTGTCCATACATACAATTTGTTTAAAGAAAAGAACCTAGAGCTGTTAAGATCCAGTCTCTTCAGTCAAAGAATTGCTACGGAACACTGGCTTCTGGCCATTTTAAACTAATCAAGCCTGACCACCTCTACCAATTTTACCAAGCAACTGCCATGGAGTTGGCAATGAACTGCTGAGAACTAATTACCACCACCACCAACAACAACCACAATAAACAGGGAAGGAAGAGAAAAAAGAGTGCTTTGTCCTTGATAAACTTTCAAAGGAAACCAGTCCGTGTCTATGCAATGCAAAGGCTACAATGAGCACCCCCTAGAGGAAGCGTGCCATTTTGCCTGGGGAAGTTCAGTGAAGATTTTACAGGGCAGGAGAAAATTAAACAAGGCTTAAGTATCTTGAAGGAAGAGTGGAAACTTAGCAAGCAAAGAAGCGTGGATGCAGAGTTCTAAGCAGGGAGGACCATCTGTGAAACTCACAGGTAGGACAAAGAAATGGCACACTCAAGGAAGTGCAGGCGATCTGGAGAGAACTGTTGTAGAGGTCAGGGGAGGAGAAAGACCAGCACTGCAGACAACACATGACTATTAGGAACTTGGCAGAGGAAAGACACAATCACAGACGGATCTTTAAAAAATGTCGCTGTGCAGCAGTGGGGCAATGAAGACTGTGCATGGGAAGCCAGATATGAAGTGGTTAGCGGTGAAGGCAGATCCTTAAACTCAACTTCAACTACTGACTTCTTCCAGGACAGCACACAGGGCCCAGTAAACATGAAATACGGACCAAAAAAGGACAGAAGTCAATCATGATTTCTTGGCCTTTTGTGGCAGGTTCTACAGTGTAGTTTTTCAACTCTAAGTACATCATATCATCCCTTTAGCAAAGCAGCACAAGAACCACAGGCCTGCAAAGAGTGTGACAGCTGATTAAACCTTCTCAACAGAGTTCCTTCAGTCAAACAGGTTACAGACCCCACTGCAGCGAAGGCTGGGCTCAGTGGGAACCCCTCAGTCTTGGCAGTGGCCAGGACAGTCCAGTCCTGCTCCCCACAGGCAGGGGCAGGAGGGGCAGGAGGTGGTATCTCAAATAACAACAAACAAGTCCTGGAACAAGGAAATCCTGTCTTCCTTGACAGGATCAGAGGAGTCTGCATTTCCCTCTACAATCAACTGATTCAGATCATTCATATTTATGTTTTACATGGCTGTAATTATGTAACATTCAAAGTATCTTCCTTTTTTTTTTTTTTTTTAAACAAACAAAGGTGTCTAGTTCTGCGGTTCGGGCACTAAGCTGATCTCTCTAGTACTGACCATACGAGGTTGCTGGGAAGACTGGGTCTGAAATATAGTTGTGCTGAGCCCAGGGCATAATGATCATGCAACACATGACAGCTACCAAAGGCAGAAGCTGACAATGTAACCTCCACTATCTCAAGAAAATAAAACATGTATTACCATTAGGAAAAGGTCTCTCACTTTGACACAGGATCCCCATTAAAATCAAATATATACGTATTATATAAATGTACATGCAGCATTATAATCCTGCTAAATTGTACAGCTGGGAAAAATTAAAGAGTTGAATTAGGATAAAAATCCCAAAAATATTTAAAAATCAATACCTACTAAGTATCTGCAAAATACTACGGGTACAGAACTGCTCAGTAAGTACAGTGTTCAGTTTAAGTTTCATTATACTTTGTCTTTCAGAACTTTTTATGCTTACAGGAAAAAAATTTTTTATTTATTTATGTGACAGAGTTAGGCAGTGAGAGAGAGACAGAGAGAAAGGTCTTCCTTCCATTGGTTGACCCCCAAAAATGGCCGCTGCGGCCAGAGCTACACCGATCTGAAGCCAGGAGCCAGGTGCTTCCTCCTGGTCTCCCATGGGGTACAAAGGCCCAAGCACTTGGGCCATCCTCCACTGCCCTCCCGGGCCACAGCAGAGAGCTGCATTGGAAGAGGAGCAACTGGGACAGAACCCAGCGTCAATACGGGATGCTGGCGCTGCAGGCAGAGGATTAACAAAGTGAGCCATGGCGCCAGCCCAGGAAAATTTTTTAAAAATATAATCTAGTTAGCATGAGAGAGAATAAAATATGAAAAATACACAGCTCAAGAATGATAGTCGGGGCATAGGCGTTGTGGTGTAGGGGGTTAAGCTGCCTACATCCCACACTGCAGTGTCAGTTTGAGTCTTGGCTTCTCCACTTCCAGTCTGGCTTCCTGTTAACATGCCTGGAAAGGTAGCAGGTGGCCCAAATGCCTGGGCTCCTGCCACCCACCTAGGAAATCTGGACGAAGTTCCTGAATTCTGCCTTTGGCTTGGCCCCGTCCTGGCTACTGGAGGTATTTGGGGAGTGAATGCGTGACTAGGAGATTGATGAATAATACCGTTCTCTCTCATTCTTTCACATTAAAATAAGTAGAAGCATTTGTCAGGCCCCACCTGTGCTGCCAACCTGCTGCTTCCTTACAGTGGTCAACAAATCTAGCTCTGACCAGTCTGCGCTCTTGAAAAAAAGTTTTTTTTTTTTCCTCAAATGGATACTAAGAGGCAGCTTTATGCCCATCAACAGAGAAGTTATTCATTGGGGGGGGGGGGCTCTAAGGTCAAGGTTACATATATATCCTATCATCCACAACTTATCACTACTTAAACTCAAAGGTCAGGCCATTCCCTGCCCATTGTGCCTCTGCACAGGAAAACGGTTCTTTCCATGTTAAAAATCTGGGCCGAAAGAAATGGACAGCAGCGCTGTGGGTAGGCAGGTGGAACAAGGAGCGAACAGGAGATGTGATTTTAGCCTGCAAGGAGTTCCTACACAACCAGGACAGTTCTAAAATTCACTGCACATGGTGGAGTTTTCTTCACCTTACAAAGGGTCCAAATTCAAGGCTCTTCAATTGTACTAGTACGAGCTACAGGAAGACGGACAGAAGGAAAGCAGGATAGATTTCCTAGGTACCTATGGAGTGCTCTGTATCAAACTAGGCATGATCTGATCACCAGCATACCTCCTGAGTAGACAGGATTAGCTCTACCATGGCAGATGGAGAAAAGATTATTTATTTGAAAGTCAGAGTTAGAGAGAGAGAGAGAGGGAGACACAGAGATCTTCCATGTACTGGTTCACTCCCCAGATGGCTCCAACAGCCACCATTGGGCCAGGCTAAAGCTACGAGTTTTTCTGGGTCTCCCAGGTGGGTGGCATGGGCTCAGACACTTGAGCCATCTTCCACTGCTTTCCCAGGCCATTAGCAGGGAGCTGGATTGGAAGTGGAGCCGCCACATAGGATGTCAGTGTCACAAGTGGCAGCTCTACCTGCTATGCCATAACACTGGCCCTGGGGGAAAAAAAGTAGATTTTAACCAACTCCAGTCATCCAGCCACCAAATGATGGGACTGCGGTTCCAATTCATAACCTCTTTGACTCTAAAATCACAACGGTTCCTCTGGAACACATGGCCCAACAAAGTAACTCCCCAGAAAGAGGAAATAAATGAAAAATTTAAAAGGGGGCAGGAAACCAGTTCATTAGGCAAACAAACTTACATTAGTAAGCTAAATCATTTATTTTTTGAATTTTCTTTTCTTTTTGGAAGATTTTATTTATTGGAAAGGCAGATAAAGAGAGAGAGGAAAAGAGAGACCAAGAGACCTTCCAGCCAAGGGTTCACTCCCCCAATGGTCGCAATGGCCTGGGAAGGGCCAAGCTGAAACCAGGAGCCAGGAACTCCATCTGGGTTTCCGATATAGATGGCAAGGACCCAAATACTTGGGCCATCTTCCACTACCTTCCCAGGTACAACAGTAGAGAGCTGGGTCACGAGCAGAGCAGCCAGAACTCAAACAGGATGACAGCGCTGTAAGTGGCGGTTTAACAACCGCTGTCACCACAACGCTGGTGCATAAGCTGGATCACTTAACTGATTTACACAACCACTAATTACTAAATATGTTGCACAAACACTGTATTTCAATATTAACAGAAACATCTGACCCAGCTCCACCCAGGTAGTACTCTTAACGGACCATAACAGTTCTTTTGAAACTTAAGCACACTTTTCCCTCAAAATTTTTCCTACACTAATCATGTTGATTAAAATCATGAAGATGATGTTACCATCTTTTTTAAAAGTAATAAGTATTACTGAGCTGCAACGTGCAAATATAAAAGTGCATACATTGGGGCCAGCACTGTTGCGCAGTGGGTTAATGCTCTGGCCTGCAGTGCCAGCATCTCATATGGGCGCCGGTTCAAGACCTGGCTGCTCCACTTCTGATCCAGCTCTCTGCTATGGCCCAGGAAAACAGTGGAGGATGGCCCAAGTGCTTGGGCTCCTGCACCCATGTGGGAGACCCGGAGGAAGCTCCTGGCTTCTGGCTTCAGATTGGTGCAGTTCTGGCCATTGAGGCCAATTGGGGAGTGAACCATCAGATGGAAGACCTCTCTCTCTCTCTCTCTCTGCCTCTCCTCTCTCTGTGTAACTCTGACATTCAAACAAATAAATAAATAAATCTTTTAAAAAAAAGTGCATACATCATAATTTGATTTCTCACTAAATACACACGTAAATGCCAGAGCAGAAAGCAGAACATTACCAGTGCTCACAAAGGCCCCTCTGCACCCTGCCCGCAGTCACTAACTTCCCTTTCCTCTCGGGACGTCTAACACCAGGGCTTAGTTTTGCTTCTTTTGGAACTGTGTGTGTCCACGTTTTTGCATCTCTTTCGCTCAGTGTCTGTGATACCCGTGAGGAGTGACTCCACTGTAGCTGCTGTGGAGCAGCGCAGAGCAGCGCCATGCCTCTAGCTGTCCACTTCACTGCTGCTGCACAACGAGGCCTTTTCTGGTTTGGAGCTCTTGTGACCACTGCCTGTATGAAGATTTTTATACAAGGATTTTGATGCACTGCAGTCTTTCTTGTACTTGAAAATTTCCTTATTTTTCACAATTAGACTTCTTCAGAAAAGAAATACTTGCAGAAAAAAATTTACAACATGTATTAGGTAGGTCAAACGCCTTTTCAGCTGAGCACTGACATACAACTTGCTTTTAGCCTTGATAAAACAATTAAAAGGTGATTTTTTCAATTCCAAAGTTATTTCCTCTGCTAAGAGGGAGAAGGGCTGTACAAATGACATTTCTAAAATGTGCCACAAACAATTATCATAGTCCCTGTAAATAAAAACTACCAGGGGAAAAACATCATGAAATGACTGTGACTCAAGAGCCATCCACCCTCAGCTCTGCACTCTGCTCGGAGAGAGCTGGCCACAGGAGGCGGCAGCTATGGAAGTTTTGGAGGGCACGTGTGGACAGTGAGGCAGGAAACTTCTCTTCCCTGAATACGCTTTATCAATACACGCTCAATAAAGGTAAATAAGGAGCTCCCTGTCAAACCAAGACGCCCTCTGTGTGAGCCCAGATCCAGGGGCCTCTCGTTTTTGCCCCTCACCCTTCAGCAGCCGCTGCCCTGTTCTGCTGGCCCCAATAGCTTCTCTCTCACCTCCCACAAACCCAGACAGGATAAAGGAATACCACCTTCTACACTTGGAATCAGGGAACAAAATCCCTATCCCTTCCTGTCTACACGTCATCCTTTCCAGGAATGAGAATCTTTGGGGTTACTGTCAACAATTATGGCGGACAAAGTTCTGCCTCCTATGAAAGGGCCTTGGGGCTCTGATCACAGTGGAGAGGGACTTTCTCGTCTCCTAACACGGACTGTCATCTTCACAGGCTCCCTGGAGTCCAGAAGTGAATCAGACAGGACAGTAAGAGTCTGAGCTAGCCTCCTCTTTTTGCCTTTTTAATTCACCTCTCGCCCTCTGCTGCAAAACTCCCAGATGCCAGGGTTTGCAATCTGCTTTTACTGTGCCCTCTGTAAACATCCTATCCCAAAGCCCTGATCTGGGCTTTCATCCCCTCAATTCACTGTGCTCATCACTGCACACATGTGGCTCCCAGACAGGCCCAGCCTTTTGGTATGAAGCCCCCGCTGCTTCAACCTCTCTGGCACTCAGGGCAGCACACCTGCCACCTGGGTAGCAGCAGCTGACAAGAGACAGTAAGAAAGGAAGGGCAGGATGGCAGGAATGACAGTCTCGGCCTCCAAGCACATCAGGCTGAAAGCAAACACCCACAATAAATCAGGAAGAACCTGTCATTTACAAAGTGTGACAGGAGCATGGATGTGTCCATTAAGTTAGGCATGATGATCAGACACAGGAAAGAGTCAGCATTTTTTAATTTCCTCCTCATCAGCAATACCGAGGTCAGCTAAAACCTGGCAGGCATTTCCATGTCCAGTGTGAGCCTGGACCAGATGCGCTCTCAGGACCCCGCTCTCGCTGAGATCTTACACTCCTTCCCAGACTCTGTCTAGGTGGCGCTCATTAAGGCTGTATCTGGATCTGTTCTGGGGGAGGAAGTGCTGGGTTTAAAGGCACACACAGCACCTAAGAGAACTCAAAGGTAACAACCCCAAAGCAGGGCTCTCAGTATTTGGAGACAAGCTGGACTCAGCGTCCAGTGGCACAGCGCCAACGCTTCAAGGGGAGGCTGCTCCCCACAGGCCCGCCTCCCTTGTCCTGACTTCTTCCAACAGCAAGAGGCCTCCTCCTTCCCGGGTACAAATGGGGAATGTGTAAGCCTCACAGGGCACCCACTCAGGGTGCGAGAGCCATGTCGTTCTGCCTTCTCAGCCCAACTCTGTCCACCCTGCTGCACTGGCACGTGATTCCCTGGAGACAAAAGTCAACCACTTCACAGAAGTCCTCACAAAGAGAGGAAACTTACGCACAGTGTTTTCCTTCTCTCTACAACGGAATGATCGTGAAAAACTTCAAGGTCATTGCACATACAACTACCAGAGCAGTAAGTAGCTTTTTCATTAAACTATCAGTTCTTTGATTACCCTGAGTAATGAGTTGAAGAAACTGACACCAAAAACCCTTGAAAAGGAGAGAAAATATCTAAAAATGGATAAAACTCTTGACTGTTGTTATTAAAATATATGCTCATCTTAAAAATCGGTATTAGGTCAGTCAACATGACTGTTCTATTTACCAGACTTTCCAGTGGAAGCTTGGCAGGTACTTTATAAAACCTACTTCTGGCGTTGATAAAGCAATTACAAGGTGATTTTTCAGTAATTTCATTGCACGATTCAATTTGTCTTTGCAATGATAAATATTTAAAATTAAAGGGTACAGAGACTTTCAATTTCCAACTCTCTGCAAACCCACTAAGGATTTCTTCCCTGCTCTTTAATCTGCAATGACAACAACTCTTATTTTTATTTTTTTAAAGTAATTTACTCGAGAGGCAGAGCATCAGAGAGAGACAGAGAAGGACCTCCCATCTGCTGGTTCACTTTCCGAAAGCCTGCAAAGGCCAGGACTGTGCTGGGACCGAAGCTAGCAGCAAGGAGCTTAATACAGGTCTCCCCCATGTGGGCGCCAGGGACCCAACTACTTAAACCGTAACTTGCTGCCTCCCAACCGACCACCGAGCACAAAACTGGAATTGTCAGACAGATCTGGAAATCAAACCCAGGCACTGGAGCATGGGAAGTGGGCATCTTACTGCTAGGCCAAACGCCAGCTCCCAAACCTAGAATGTCTGATTTCATGATAATCATAGGGACTCTGGGCCTGGTTTCTTCAGTTAATGGCAGTGACATGGAGCAGGCGTCTGGACTAACAGCCGGGACGCCGCATCTCAGACGGGCGGGCCTGCTTCCAGGCCCAGCTGCACCTCCCATCCAGCTTCCTGCACCCTGAGAAGCCAGCAGAGGATGGCTGCAGTGCGCAGGGTCCCTGCTACCCATGATGGAGACCTGGGGAGAGGTATTTTGGCCTGGCCCAGCTCGCATTTGGGGAGTGAACCAGTATGTAGACGATCTCTGCCTTTCACATAAAAATGAAAATAAATTTCTTTCAAAAAAGTAAATGATATGATTATGTTAGGACTATTTATTTCTTTACATGTAGACTTACTTTCACGTAAAGGAACTTATAATCAATTAATTAGACTTATTTCTTGTCTTTAAAAAAGATCAACATATAATTGGGGAGAAAGGATTCAAAGGATCATCCGACCACATCTAGGATCTCCCTGCAGTGGAGGCCCTGCCAAGGACCAGAACAGGCATTCTGTTACTCAGAGAGCTATACACCTGCCCAGCAAGTCCACATACAAGGTACCATTTCGGACAGCTACTTAGTTATCAGTCCTATCGTAAATTACCACCAATTCATCCACTCAACAAACAGTGTCAGGCATTCGACACAAAAGTGAGCAAACACGATTCCCGCTCTCCTACAGCTTACAGTGTGGTGAGGACAAGGCAGTCATCAAACACCTAACAGAGCAGAGAGGGTTACAAAGAAACAAACATAACCTAAAGAAGCCTGACATGGACTGGCAGTGAGAGTCAGGGGGCACTTCCCTTAGGGGAAGCCATGCTGACGAGATCTGCAGGCCCAGGCAGGTGGCTGGCGTTTTCAATATTTGAGGGCGGTGTGGAAGAGCCTGTGGTGGAGAGTAAGCCACACTGACACGGAGGTTAGCTGGGCCAGAGTGTCCAGCGCACAGGGAGCTAGGGATACAGGGCTAGCAAAAGAAAGACGAGCGCTGGCAGTGTTTCTGAACGTGCAGCGGGAAGAGGGCCCTTACCACCACAGGGCTGCAGCAAGCCTTGCATAACGGGATGCCTTTACGGAAAGTTCTGAAAAGCACCCTGTGCTTGGTTAATGCGCTGCTGTTGCACTGCTCTGTTTCCTAAATAAATTTTTGGTCTGGACGCCAAGTGAATGACTGTCAAGCGTTAAAGGCAGAATCCAATGACATAACCCTGTGTGTCTGCCCCCATACCACCCTGCCTACCATTTCTTCCATTTAACAAGTTCAAAATCTGCAGCTGACAACTAGTGCTTCATAATGACAGTAATTCCAATTATTTATTGAGTATTTACTATGTGCCAGGCACTTATTCTAAGTTCTTTATTTACATCAACTTATTTAATCCTCAACTGTAGAACGGTTTTATTATTGCACAAACAGGGATAACAAGGTTCAAGCTTAGAGAACTTACCCTAAATCACACTGCTAGCAAATATGCTGGAGCTGTTAGGTTAATCACACCATTACTGAACCTCCCCTTTACACTTTAGGTGTGCGCGCACGTGCACAGATCTGTCTCAGTACGGAAGGTGGGGGCACGGAAAAGGAGCAGAACGCCTCGGTGTGGAGTCACACTGACACAAGTTTGAGGATCAGTGTCTTAGCCACCTTTACATTCCCGGCGCAGCGCATAGTGCCTGGGCTATCAGGGGGCTCAGACCTGAAGATGGACACAAAGGACTTCCATTTGGAAACAGTGGCTTTCGGACACCAGCCATTCCCTTGATGGCTGTATGTTCCCTGAACGTCTTCTTTTCAATGATGAAATCGAAGATCCGGGCTGCGTTACCTTTGTCACATTTCACAGACATTAGCCAGGAGGCAGACTGGGACGACAGCAAGGACAGCGAACAGTTCCAAACACTCTCCGGCCACAACCCGCATCTACCGCTTGCCCCGGGGACTCTGCTGTCCTCCGCTGAGCATCCCAGCCAAGTCGGGCCGGGCCTCAGGAGCACACCACCCACCTCCCCTTCATTAGGTTCACGCCCTCAACCCCAACACCAGGAGGGCAGGACCTTCGTCCAGCTGCCGTCTGGAAGCATCTCTGCAATAAACGAATGAGAAGACAACCACCCGGGAACCGCGCTCTCGAGCGCTTAGGCTCCGCACCCCCGGCGGCTCCACACCGCACCGTAACAGGAACACCATTTTTCCATCACGGTGCGGGTCGGGAAGCGGCCCGGACTCCATTTTCTGAGTCGAGTCCCTTAAACAATACTGCGACGGGAGGCCCGCCCTGGCAAGAACGCCCACCACCCTCATTTTACAGGCTACGAAACGGGGAGGGGGGGGGGGCCTCGGAAAGACAGATTCGCCCAGGGTCAGGCTGCACATCCGGGTAGGAGCCTCGGATGGCGTCCGAGTTCCAAAACGCTCTTTGCAAAGAGATCGCGCGGTGGATTCCCAGAGCTTCAAAGGCTTAACAATGGTAGTTCGCCGCCATCCACCAGGCACCGGGTGCAGGCCCAGCGAAACCGCCCCTCGCCCACGCCGGCGCCCAGCCCCTGCTCAGGCCGCGCCCCCTGCGGCCCCGCCCCCGGCCCGGCCCCCGCCGCCCCGGCCTCCGCCGCGCCCCGGCCAGGTCTCCCGCGCCGCCGGGGGGCCGCCCCCTCCCGCCCGAGCCAATCAGCAGCGGCCCGGGGGCGGCGCCACGGGGCTCCCGGCCCTCCTATCTGGGCACCAATTGGCCGGCGCGGACGTCGCTCACGAGGTCGCGCCCCGCACTCGCCTTCCTCCTCTTCCTCCGCCCTCCCCTTCAGAAAACACGGCGGTTGGGCCGGGGCGGCCGCCAACTGCAGGCGGGGAAGCGGCGGGGCGAGCAGCCGGGGAACGAGGGAAGGAGGGACCGCAAGGAAGTCGAGGAGGAGGAGGAGGAGGAGGCGGGGAGGCCGGCCCAGCCGGAGCCGTCTCTAGCGAGAACAAAATGGCGGCGCTGGCGGAGGGCCAACTGCGAGGCGGGGCCGCGGCCATCCCCCTCCGCCCCCACCCTCGCGCCGGCCGGGCCGGTCAGGGGAGCCCGCTCGCTTCGCCCGGCCGCGGCGGGGAGGGGACGGAGCGGCCCGGCCCACTATGCAAAGCGCCCGGCGCCGCCGCCGCCGCCCCGTGGCAAAGGTAAAAGGGTCGGGTTCAGCCGCCGCCGCGGCGCCTCCATGTCCGCGCCAGGCCCGCCCCCTGCGCCGCCCCGGCCCCCCGGCCCCGTTACCTCAGGACTCGGCGCCGCAGCGGCCTGGACGCAGGTCCCGTGTCGGCGGCGGGCGGCCCCCGGCGCGGAGGCTGGGCGCGGCGAGGCCGGGCTCCCGGCGTCGGCGGCGGGCGGGCGCCCCGGGGGCCGCGGGCTCGCGGCGGCCGCGGGCGGGAGGCGACGCCGCGGTGGAGGCGGGGCGGGCCCGGGGGCGCCGCCGGGGTCGCGGGGAAGGAGGGGCTTGTTATTGTTTTTGTCAGCGAAAGGTCAGAGTTCGTGACCCCGGTGCCGCCGCCGCCGCCGCCCGCGCGCTGGGAGGAGGAGGGCGAATGTTCTTCTTCCTCTTCCCAGCGCCAGCCTCGCCGCGGCGGCGGGGGGCGGGCGAGCACGCGATTGGCTGAGGCGCGCGCGCGCACCGGAACGCCGCGGCCGGCGCTCGGGCCGTCCGGGCTGCGGGCCGCGCCTCGGCCGCCGGGCCCTGCGTGGCGGCGCCCGGCCGGGGCCCGCGTTCGCCGCGCGCCGCTCCTCGGGGCAGGCCCGCCCCACGCGGGACCGCGAGCCGCGCGCGGCGGGGCGGGGCCTGCTCGCCCGGGACGGTCTCCGCGGAGCGCCCGAGGCCGGCGGCGGGGTGGGCCTTGGGAGGTGCAGGGAGCGGTGTCGGGCGCGGTGCGGAAAGGCTCGGGGGCCGCCGCGGTGTGCGGACTGCAGGTCCCAGCGAGGAAGCGGCCCCCGGGCCTGCCTGGGCCCGCGGAGCCCCGGGTTTCGCCGGCGGCGACTTGCCTGGGGCTGCAGCACCTCGTCTGCGGCGCGGTGGGCCGCAGATTCTGTGCTAAGGGATTTCTCCCTCTTACTGGGAAGAGATACGTAGACGGATGGGTTAACCTGTGTACTCAGCAGTTCCCATGGGGCGTTTTCATCGGCCTGGGCCGCCCAGCGTAGAGTGATGGTTGGCTAGCAACTGTTGCAAACGCAGCCGTTGGCTTCTCTCCCTGTCACCTTGCAGAGTGGGGAAGAGAGCTGCGTCGGTAGTGTTAGGCGAACACAGACACCGAGGCCGGAAAGGGCTCCTCTCTGCAGATTTTCCCCGGTGTGCGGGCGGTGAGCCCGAGGTGACAGCGCTCGGAGAAACTCTTGGAAACGCGCCCTTTGAAGGAACGTTTTAGTGTTAATGCTCCCAGCTGCAGTAGCTACCAACGAGAGGGGCTTTCTGGAACAGTCCATGTGGAGATACTGCATGTTCTGGCGCTGGCTTCCTTCTCGGATTCCTGTCCTGTAATACTGCTTTGATTTTACTTAGGTGTGGGAACTGACCGGCGAGCAGTCTGCCCCGTGTTTCGAGCACAGTAAGTGAAAACGGCTGTGATCTGACCTTTTGGATGCCAGCCTGTGTCGGGAACCAGCTGCATCAGTTTACCTCATTTGTAACGGTTCAGTAGGCAGTTAAGAGTGAAGTAGTAGCAAGAGTTCGTAACCTGGATGGGGTTGACCAGCTTCGCTTCCCCTGAAACATGCACACACACACAGATTATCCACAGTATGAGCACCTTGGGGCCTGTCAGCTGAGCTCAGCATTGCTGTGGGTATTTTTTTTTTTTTTTTTTTTGGCTCTATTGTGTTTGGAAGACTAATGAAAACTCTAAATGGCTTTGTAAGAAATTTTATAGTTAAAAAAATATAGGTTGTATGTATCATACTATGTGTATGTATGTGTCGGAGATCCATTAGTAAAAACAGTGCACGTGTGCCTTAGCCTTTAAATTGAGCATTTTTGACTGGGAGGTACCTCAGTTGCTAGGCTCCTAGAGGTTTCTGAAGCAGTAGGCTTTGGGAGCAGCCTGGCCCTGGCGTGGGCACTCGTAAACATCACAGGTAATTCTGATGCGCACTGATTTCCCTCCAAAACTGCATGATCTACCTGACAAAACAACAGAACTTTGGTGGTTTCACCTTTTGAAATAGTTTTAGAATTTTTTTTTCCTTTTTAAAAAAGAGAGCTCTTTGGTCCTGCCAGGAAATTAATAGGGCTGGGGATAAAAGGAGCTCCCTGTGAGTGATGGTACATCTGGCTGTCCTGAGCCCCTTCAGCCCCTGCCACACTGGGAGCCCTGGAGGGTGTGCTTTGTCTCCACCTCAGCCTCTAGTATGGTGCCTGGGGCAGTCGGTGTGGAGAGATGTGAATGCCTCTGCAGTGAATGATCCCGTGCCATTGTCGCTGTGTGGACAGCTGAGCTCAGTGGCCTGGAACCTGGGACTGTGATAGAGTGCTGGGGGAGAGCAGTGTTCCCTCCTCTGCCCCAGCGCTTCCCTGGGCACACCTTTATGATAAAACGTACCTGTGGTCAGTCTGACTTGTCTGAATTTGAGAGCTGGAACTGTATAATACAATTTTATCTGGTACCTAGCATGGAGTAAACATTTTGCTATCCAAAGTTATTTTAAATCTGCCTTTAAATAACAGATGTTGACTCAGTGAAAATCAGATTTTGATTGAAAATATGTAAATGTGCTGAATTTCTTCAATTACTATTAGGTTTTTTACTGGTAAAGGTTCTGCTTTTGTAAGCATAAAGTTTTTGTGATATGAATTAATAACTGATAACTTGTAATCTTAGAGATGGAAGGCTTAATATTTAACCTTACATATTTGTAAGTTTATATTAATTTTTGGTAAGTTATGCTTTATAATATAGTAATCTCATCAGACTTCTGTTGATATCATTTGTGTATTATGCACCATTGTAAAATAAATTTTTAACTCTCATATAGTTGCTATTGGTCTTTTTTTTAAGAATGTGAAATCTGAATGGACATAACCTTTCAACACCAGATTGCACATTCCTTACACATTATCCTGTTAATAATAATGTTGTGAAGTGGGTGGTACTACCCTGTTTGTACAGCTGAAGAGGGCGAGGCCTAGACAGGAGAATCGGCCTGAATCCTGTGGCCGGCCAGCTGGGAAGCACTGTTAGCAGTTCTCTGTCCTTGAGGACTCGGAACACCTGGGTCTGCTCCCCTCTTGCTGTGGCACAGTCAGCCCCTGCTGGTGTGTCAGGCCTGTTGGGGAGATCTCACCTTTGTGTAAACAGCTCTTGTTCTGCCCTAGAGAAAGACCAGTGTCCCCACTGTGGATTGGCAGTACAGGGACACTGGAAGCGTTGTCTTTCCTAGCTCTCTCCCAAGAGTCATTCCCCTGTTGTCTCTGACCAGGGTTTCTTGGCCTTTGAAAAGGTGCTGTTTCTAAATTTGTCACTCAGGTATCTTAGAGCAGTTCTTGATTTTTATGGGGAGGTGTAAAACCCCTTTCAGAGTGTGATGGAAAATTGTTCTCTTAAAAACGTACCTACCCTTGTTTGCCTAGTTGCAGAGTATGGGCTATTTAGAGCAGTGTTTTTTATTCTTTACATGCTGCTTTCCTAGGGACTCGGAATCTTGAGGCTGAGGACGTAGAGCAGTTTTACACTGGGGAGCCTGCGGAGTTGTAGCTGCACGGTTTTCAATGACGTGTGCCTCTGCTCTTGGCTACCTTTGTGTCCAAGTTCCCAAGTTCTAGTACTTGTTACTCCCAGAGAATGTTGTCATCCTGTTTCCTGCATAGAAGGACAGTCACTTGTGTATAGGGTGGGGCACAGGGATCTGAGGTCTCAGGACCCCTGTAGATACTCTGAATTGGTCCTCCGTAGTCCTGCCTTGGCTTTTCAGGACATCTGTGACGCCAGCTTCCCAGCTCCTCCCAGGACAGGGGTCTCGGGGTTGTCACTGCTGTCCTCGCCAGAGGAACTGTGGTGGTGACTTTCTTCTATGCCATGTTTGTACAGTTACATCCTGTGCTGCTGCTTGCACTTTTCCTTGTCCTTCAAGCTGTGTGTGTGTGTGTGTGTGTGTGTGTGTGTGTGTGTGTGTATTTAGTGGGTTTTGGGAGGGAGCCAAGAAATGTTTCCTGGTTATCGGTCGCTGCATAATCACATCTAAACTTGGTAGTCTTAAAACCACAAATGTTGCTATTAAAATCTTGTAGTTCTAGGGGAGTCAGGTGGTTCATTTGCTGCAGCCCGGAGCCTGAGCCATCTGAAAGGCGTCCTGAGCTCAGGTGGTGCTGCTTGACATCAACCCCTCCAGCACCTCCTTGGCCTGCCTTCCTCCCTTCCTCTGTTCTCTGAGAACTAGTGGCAAAAAAGTGCCGTTTTTATGACCCAGCCCCAGGAGTAGAGAGTCACTTCTGCTGCTTTGAGGCTATCACAGTTCTGCTGCGTCAAGGGTGGGGAACATGTACTCCCCTGCAGGAGGGCAGCTGTGACGTACTTCAGAAAGTTTATGGAAAATGGAACTACATGATTTTTAGGGTAGACATTTTTTGAAACGCATACGTAGTTTATTCATAATACACATTTTAATGAGCCTTTTGAAGACCCTTTAACTTGTGGGCATCTTTGACAGGATCCACCACACTTAGGTTTATTTCTCTTTAAATGGAAGGCCAGAGGGGCTTGACTAAAGCTTTGTTCTTGTCACTGACCTATTTTACAGCATTGGAAGGCTCCCAGTCTAGTAACCAGCAGTACCAGTGCTCCTGAATGATAGCATTCCAGGTGTGAACATGCCACGTAGCATGCGCGCCACCTCCGGGGACCTCTCCTGCCCTTTCTCTCTGTGAGGGAACCCACTCTTGGGATGTTAAGCCTCAACTCAAGAACTCAGTCTGCTTCAGGAACAATCCATTCAGTTACCCACCTTCCCAGAGCACTTTCCCTGTTCTAAGCTTAGAGAGTCACCGTGTGTATATCTGACTTCTCGGATTGAGCTGCCTGCAGTAACTAGCCACGTTTAGCTTCATACCACACCTGGCCTAAGTCCCTCAGAATTCTTTCAGGCATAGGCGCACCACAGCCAGCCACTTAACCTTCATCTTCGGAGAGCTGAAGGAAAATTTCTAGCCCCCAAAAAACACCCCGATCATATTAACCTTGCTTTTCAGCTAACTAATTTTGGAGATTAATATCTGTGTGTTTCTTGAGGCTTCAGCTTTCCACATTGTTTGATTTGTGCATGGATGTTTTAGGTAAGGTTCAGACCGTCAGCACTCATACAAGGGGGAGGTATGTATCAGTTAGCTGTGTATCAGCTTTGACCAATGCAGTCTGTCTGTAGATAGATGAGGGTGGTGGCGGCTGGGTGGCAAGCACTCTGGCGGCCCCCCTGTTCTAGAGCCCCTGTTACTCTTCGGACAAAAGCACAACCCCAAGTTCATTTGCTGCAAGGTCTGGCTTGCGGATCACCTTGCAGGGTGGCTGGGTGTGACCTCATTCCTGAATGGGGCACTTTAATTTATGTAGCTAAGCACCTTCCAGTGTTTCTTGTGCCATGTAAAAACTTTTAAAATTTGAAATATGCTGTTTAGCAAATGTTTCACCTCTTGTAGTTTTTATGCAAGAGAACTTAGTTTGCTCTCTTTGTGAGGAGTGAGCGTGTCTCATCCTGCATGGTGATTGTGAAAATGGGCTCTTTGTTGAGTAGGTCAAAGGTTGCAGTTTAATTCATGAGATTATAGTGAAGACTATTATTTTTCATCTTGTCTTACAAAGTAAGATTCAGTGTCATACTGAATAGTATTACAGCCATATTTTTAAAGGAGCTTATTTTGTACCTATAACAACTTTATAATTATGCATGTCAGAATCAGCCAGTCTTGTGCTTTAGGGCATGGCCAGTTACCACAGCCATCAGGAAGGAATTTCTCTTGTATTTCAATGTATATTGCTCCTGACAGGATGGCTCCATGACCCAAGCATGAATTCCAGGGTGTACTGTAAGGTTGGATAATTGCAGGCCACTGGATTTGAAGGACCACACACTTAGGGGGATGTCCTCTCTTCCTCACATCAGTTCCTCAAGAGAAATTCTAAGAATACAGGGCTTGTTGCCTGTGCTTTACCACAGTATCTCTGGATATAGCTGTTGATGGACACAATAGATAACAGCCAACTTTTCCTATCCTTTTACTCCAGGTCCAACTTCAGAGACAGCGTGAGTTGTACTTTTTTGAAGCCTTAGCCTAAAGGTGAGATCCTAGCATTGACATCTGAAGTCATTTGGGCAGCTCCTGTGTTAAGTGGAGAATCTTTATATAAGCAAGAGTAGGGTCACTATTGAAAATGTAATTTAAGAGCAGCTGGTACAAGGCATATTCTATAATATTTCTAATTCTGAGCTCCTGGAAACTTTTCATAATTATTATATCAATGATTTGGTTTTCCCTTATGCTTGCTACAGTATCCATTTTGTGATCAAAATAATTTGTGTAGGTGTACCATGAACTTGATGCCTGTTCCTGAAAGCTTGTTAAATTTTTGAAGCCATTCAAAATATTAGACTGGGATTATGTCTTTATATTTACTTTTGTTTTAGTCTCATTTTGGCTCATTTGTCTAACAACTTTGTACTTGATACTCTTAAACAAGTGGTTTATTTATATTTTACCATAATCTCATCTGTAAGTAGGAATTTTACACCAGCCATCAGTGTATGCACAAAATGGTCCTTAAGCAGAATGGATATACTCTGTGTTCTGTTCTCTTGAGAACAGAGAATGGGGTTGAGACCCATTATGTTGCAGTTAGTTCCTGGAGATTTAAAAACATGGCTGCAAGCTACAACAAAACAAAAACTCGTCTTACGAGCCTTTTGTGCTGTTGTGGGCGTGCTGTCTCTATACTGGCTGGTCTGTTCTAACAGATCCTTGGAAGACAGGGTGGTGAAAGCAGAGACGGCAGTTGTGTCCATCGTCTGTGCACACACAGTGCCCTCCACAGCACTGCAGCTTCAGGTGCTGAGTCTGTACGAGGAAGTCCATGGAGGGAATGTGTTCCACAGGATCTCTCGTGATCACCAGGGTATTATGAGGATGGGCTTAAGGCCAAGGAGCTTCTCCAGAGGATGTTGTGTGTGGAAGGAGATGTCTGGCATGGTGGGCCTCATCAGCAGCAGTGAGACTGGTTCTCCCCTCGTGGACTGTAATGCTTGGCATGGTGTCAGATTTTAGAAGTGTCCTGGGTCTTGTCTAATGGCATCAGTGCCAGCTCTCATTCTGCTCAAGTCACTTCTTCTCAGCCAAGTGTAGGGGTATACCTTATAACTTGGTGTTTCTGCTGCAGTCTTGATTTGGTGATGAGCAAAGATTGCCAGGGACTGGACTGAGTTTTTGATTCACAGCACCCTGAGCTGCCCCTTCCCTGTCTTCCCTGCGCCCCATCCCCATCTCCATCCCCATCCCCATCCCTACTGTTGTGGAATCTTGTTGGACACTTACAGGAACTGTAGAAGCCTGGGCCCTACTGCCAGCTTTGTCAGTGTGTGATCCTGTGTTTCTAATCTTGTTTCTTTATTTGAAAAATGGGGATAATAATGGAATTTACCTAAGCAGGTCCCCATGGAGAACTAAGATAAAGGCTCCTAGCACTTCTTAATCCCACAGAGGATCTCCTAAGGGCCTGAGAGAGGTCAGTAATGTTTGGCTATTGATGTAACAATTGCATTTGATTAAATGGATGCCCAAATAATTGCCCTGTGAGTGCTCCATCAGATAATTCCCAAACCCATGGCAAGGCACAGTCCTTGTTCATTCTATGCCAACCCAAACCATGAGGTTTCCAAAAGATGTGGTCCACAGGATGGACGATGAGGCTGAATCCATAGCAGCCATCCATTTTTCAGACGATAAGTCTGTGCCCGTCTTGGTGATCCCCTTTCTAGAGACAAACTAAGGAGTGCACAGGTGTAAGGAAGCGTGGGTCTTGGAGGGCTGGCTCCAGGAAGCCACCTCTGCCTCCATGGTGGCTGTGACCAGGGAGTCCTGCAGCCCTGACCATAAGCAGCAGTTAAGAGATTGAATTCTTGGGAACCAGTTCTAGAATGAAACTGACAGCGTGGACAGCAAGTCAGAAAAACCCAAAGAACTTGGTTGGGGTTAGTACGCTGTCTAATCCTGACCTACCCTGCCTTTGGACTTGGTCTTGAGCTAATTTCCTAACTCTAGTGTGTGCATGGCTGTTCTCCCCATTGAATATGAATGTGCACAAGCATGAAGCCTCCATGATCAGAGAAGCCACAAAACACAGGCTGAATGAATTAAACAAAGAACCCTGCAGCACCTTATCAACTGTGTCCTGTGACAAACTCGGTATCAGAGCTGCCGCCTGTGCTGCCGGCATCGTCCTGGCCATACCACTCCTGATCCAGCTCCCTGCCGATGTGCCTGGGAAGGCAGCGGAAAATGGCCCAATTGGTTGAGCCTCTGCACCCATGTGAGAGACCCAGAAGAAGCTCCTGGCTTCAGACTAGCCCAGCTCCAGTCATTGAGGCCATCTGGGGAGTGGACCAGTGGAAGGAAGACACGCACCCATGTAACTCTGCCTTTCAAATAAATCTTAAAAAACAAAATTAAAAAACAAAAAACCTTGGTTCCAGGCTACCACTTGCAGCCACGGTGGCCTTGTTCCCCCTTTAGGGCTTCTCTGTTGAGTGACCTTTGTACTGTCAATAGAAAAAAAGGCAGCACTAGAAGAAAGGGCTCTGACCACAGCAGCCTTGGGGTGCTGAAGCAGGGCTGCCAGGGCCTTACCACTGTGTACACCCAAAGATCCAAGTGCCCATCAGCTCCTCCTGCCATATTAGCCTAGGACTCACCTGCGTCCTGGGAAGAATGAGTCCATCAGTCTTACCAGTCTGACCAGAAAAACTTTGAGCATATTTCCAATCTGTAAAATAATTAGTAGGACTAGCAACTCACATCCATTAGCACTAGTGTGTGCACTGGTAACAGATTTTGTGGATCCTCTTCAATCTGCATAGTTGAGAGCAGGGCTCATGGCTTGGTGGGTCTAGACCACACACACAGGCTCAGCCTGTGCTTTTTTTGCTTCAGGCCTTGGGGAGCAGCTAGGATAATCTCCATGGGACAAAAGACATCAGCCTCCTGACTCCAGTCACTTAAAAGGGGTGACATGCCCAGTGCATGAGTTAGCTCATCTCTGTACTGCTGAGCTTCGCACAGTATCACTGTGGTGTCACAACGGATCCCTTCACAAGAGTCTTGGCCCAGGGGAAGAAGTGCCCTTTGGCCAGAAGGCTTCATTTTCTGTGACTAGTGGCAGGCAGGTGCCTTGGATGGGAGAGCATGAATTGGGCTGGACGAGGAGAAGGGCTCGCAAGGAGCATGGGAGCGACTGTAACACAGGGTCCAGAGAAAACAAGGTCTTCACCCTGTCACACTTGGGCTGTGGAGGGTATATGGTGGCCAAAACCCACCTGGTGTGTTTTATCTATTACCTGAGTGGTGGTTTCATAAAGTCTGTTTCACTTCAGAGCAACAAAAATACGGTGTTAGCAAGGGAAAGACCCTCAAATGACTTTAGCACACAATTTTACCTGGAGTGCAGAAGCTGACGAGGGCAACAGCGAGAGGCTGGAGGACATTCGTGCGCCTGGTTCGATCCTCCTTGATGCCTGGGGATGTGCTGCAGGACCCCCAGGGGATGCCCCAGACCAGTGCTAATACCAAGGCCTCAACACCTGCAGACTTCAGGAAGTGGAATTAAAGAGTTCGTTTTGGTGCAAAAATTTTTGAAATTATGTATCAGCATTTATAGAAAAATGTGTATTATGAAAAAAATGGATTTCAACATGTTTCTGCACCAAAATAAATGTTATTTTAATTCTATTTTCCCATGAGTGTTTTGAAGTACTTTGATATAGTTTTTCCTATACAGGCATACTTGATAAATTGGTTCAATAAATTTAATAGCTAGTCATAACAACAACAATAGTCTACAGTAAAAGTTATCTGAAACTGAATTATTTTCCAATTGTGGCTGACCACAGGTAAATGAAACCACAGGAAGCGACACCACAGATAAGGCGCATGGCTGCACTGAAGTGTGCTTTTAAAGGCTCAGCATTTAGGTATATTTGATGGTGAAAAGGATTCTACTGGAATTACACTCTCAGAAATGAACAGAACTGTCTGTCTAGTCACCTAGTGTGTGACACTATATGTTTAATGCAAACGTTTCAAAAGAACAGTTAAAATAGAAAAACATTTCCCCTGAAAGTATTTATTATAACTAAGTCCTTGAGATGATACTCTTTACAAAAGGTTTGTCAGCAAATGCCTTTTTTAGGGGTGGGGTGGGGCAGGGCAGCAGGTCAGAAAATGATATACTTGTTTCCTCTTGCAGCAGAGCAACAAGGAATCCCACTCCTACACCCCCTTCTTTCATCCCCTCAGCACGAGTGAGTGCCCCTGACTCAAGCCATCTTGTGTGTGCTCCCTTCTATGTCCAGACTGAGATAAATCAGCTCCTGGTGATACTTTGTTTGTCCTTCTCTTAACAAATAAAAAGGATTGGATAATTCAGCCCAAAGATTCCTGTGTCTGAAACAAAAGTAGATTTCCATGCCACAGTGTGAGGCCATAGCTTGAGTGGGCTGAACACAGGAAGGCACACCATAAATTAAGTGGACCCTGGCTGCAGAGGGTCAGCGGTGACCTCTGGGGCTGGATCTGCCTGTCTTGGCGCTCCCAGTGCTGGTGATGGCTGTCGGAGGGAGGAAGCCCCCTTGAATAAGTTAAGTCAGGATACAGCTCGCAGCATCAGCTGGAGGTGAAAACCCACCCTCTCCCATCCCTGGTCCCTACAGCCGCCACCAGGGCTGTGAAAGCTTTATGTACACCCTGTGAGAGGACTGGGTGCAAATCAGTCCATGGGACTCCGTGTCTGCAGCTGACTTAAATGAATCACTTGCAAAACAGAGGCTGCAGCTCAGTAAAACAATAAAGTGCTTTTGTCGAGAGGCGCTGCTCCTTACTGGCTGGTTCTCATTTCTCCTGAGGCACCGAAATGGACATCATTGAAGATAAAACTTACCACAGTAGAACTGTAAAAACACGTTGCTACTAAAAAGCCTGTATTTCTACTTCTCTATTGGTTTCCACGTCTTTGTTTTACTAGGTTTTAACTTACTGTTGGGTAAGGAAATAGTTTATGATGGGAGAGGGTGGCAAACCCACACAGAAAGTAGCGGTCCATAAATATTCCTGCAGGGTTCGCTGGTGAAGGTACGGGGAGTTACGGCAGAAAGGTCCCACCCTGTGCTGCGTCCAGGAGTGCGTCCGGAGGAGTGGAGACGTGGATTTGCTTCTGGAAGGGTTCACGTCAGCCTAAGAGTGTTCCAAGTCTGCCTGCTTGCCGACTGCTATAATACACTTGCATCTTCCATGGCCTCTATCCACCTGCACGACAGAAAAGAGGGCACCTGGTCACAGCCCTGCCTGAGACTGGTCTCAGACCTAGAGTCAGCTGCAAGTTGCGGACCAGGTCACATTCATCTCGGCTTCCCAAACATGTTTTACATGGTTAGCAGAAGGCCTCGAACACAGTGTGGCGACTGCTGACTCAGTGCGTGCCTGTCTGGATCAACTATCATTACCTGTCACAGGACAACGGGAAGCATTTGAGACCCATGCTGGGGATTCTGTCATGTGAACACTACAGTGTATGCATGCCAGCTGAGATGGGGACAGCGGTCACGCAGCCTGTGCTGTCCGTTTACGCTGTGTGTGCCCTGCTCTTAGACCAGGATCACCTTGACTCTGACCTTACAGGGGCCACAGTGTCGCGGGTGGCACTGTTTTCCAGCTCCTTTCTCATCACCGTGCATGCAGAGGTGACTGTGGTGTGCAGACTCTAGGGACTGGTGGGCGGGATGGCTGCAGCAGAGCCTGTCACAGCCTCGGGGACAAGCAGGGTGCTCGTGAGAGGCAAGCAGACACGGGGCTAGCTACTTGCAGTACCTCTGAGCTGCGCTGGGGTCCTCTGCCTTGAAGCTGTAGAAGAGGGTTTTCTTGTGGTAAAGGTGGAACACCGGTCCCGCTTCGCTGCTGCCCTCCTTCTCGGGGGCGATGGTGAAGCCCAGCAGGGGCAAACTCTCCATGGCTGCTTTGTCCTGTGGAGCGAGGACAGGAATGCTGGGGTCACGCACCACCCCACACACCACACCCTCCAGTCCAAGACCCATGGAGAGCGCCTAGTGCCAAGTGACTCCCTCCCCTCCAAGACAGCCCTAAGGAAGGACATAAACTGCACAGTGGGACACAGCTTAGTAGGGACCACGCATTTCCACCCTGATTTTAATGAGGATAGAAGCTGCCATCTCTGGTCTAAGAAACAGGCACAGAGAAGGGAGCAGCCCAAAGTCGCATGGCTAGTCAGGGGCAGAGCGACCCTGGCCTGGGGCCACCAGCTCACCCCACATTCTTCCCAGAGGCCTGAATAGTCATCAGTGGGCTCTGTGGATTCACTTATGATAATGGATTCTGTGCAGATTCTCCCTGCCATGCCTCAGTATGAAGCCAGGGGGCAGAGATGGATTTTTTTTTTTTTTTTTTTTGACAGGCAGAGTCGACAGTGAGAGACAGAGAGAGAGAAAGGTCTTCCTTTTGCCGTTGGTTCACCCTCCAATGGCCGCCATGGCCAGGGCGCTGCGGCCGGTGCACCGCGCTGATGTGAAGGCAGGAGCCAGGTGCTTCTCCTGGTCTCCCATGGGGTGCAGGGCCCAAGCACTTGGGCCATCCTCCACTGCACTCCCAGGCCACAGCAGAGAGCTGGCCTGGAAGAGGAGCAACCGGTACAGAATCCGGCGCCTCGACCGGGACTAGAACCCGGTGTGCCGGCGCCGCAAGGCGGAGGATTAGCCTAGTGAGCCGCAGCGCCGGCCAGAGACAGATCTTAAAACACTGCTCCATGGAAAAAGCTTTTCACATTCAATGATATTTTTGTACTTGGGTACATAAGAAACACGTTCACCAATAATACAGGCTTTGTAAAAACAGACAAACACATCAGAGTAGAAGGGGGAGAGGGAGAAAGGGGAGTGTATGTAAAAAAGTTTGAATCAATGTCAAAGACTGCTAATCCAGCACCCATTCAAGATAAAGCCAAATGAGTAGGAATAATAAAGTACAAATGAGTAGGAAGGAACTAGCCGTCTGAAAAAGAACATTAATAAAACACCCATAGCTCATATCACAAAGAAACGTTTGCTCGTAAACTATTCAGTACCACACTCTGCTGGGGTCCTAGCCATCACATCAAGGCAAGAAGAAACAGATCAGAAAGGAAGAAGTAAAATTCGCTTGTGGACAACAGGACTGGTTATAAACAAGTGTTAGGGGAACGGGCACTGGGGCACAGCATGTTAGGCTGCTGCTTAAGGCACCCTGTACGCCATGCTGGAGTGCCTGGTGTGATTCCTGACTGCAGCATGCTTCTGATCCAGCTCCCTGCTAATGCCTCCTAGAGGCAGTGGGTGATGGGCCATTTATCTGGGTTCCTCTTGCCACAAGAGAGACCCAGATAGAGGTCCAGGCTCCTGGCTTCAACCAGGGCAAAAAGTTGCTCTCTGGGTCCAGTGCTGTGGTGCAGTAGGTTAATCCTCCACCTGTCGCGCCAGCATCCCATATGGACGTTGGTTCTAGTCCCAGCTGCTCCTCTTCCAGTCCAGCTCTCTGCTATGGCCTGGGAAAGCAGTAGAAGATGGCCCAAGTGCTGGGCCCCTGCACCCACATGGGAGACTGAGAGGAAGCACCTGGCTCCTGGCTTCGGGTCGGCGCAGCTCTTACTGTTGCAGCCACTGGGGAGTGAACCAATGGATGGAAGACCTTTCTCTCTGTCTCTCCCTCTCACTGTCTGTAACTCTACCTCTCAAATAAATAAATAATCTTTAAAAAAAGTTGCTTTCCAAAGTTCATGCACTGATCGGGAACCCACACCTTCCAATTTCAAGTCCTTTGCAACTTCATTTTGCAATTAGAACTGAGGCTTTGGGAGATCAAATGGTGCTCTTGTCTCGGAATTCCTCTGAGGGTCTGTGACAGAAAAAGGAAAAGCAGGGGCCAGCCCTATAGGCTAAGCCACTGCTGGTCACAGTGGCGTCCTGTATGGTAACACCAGCTTAAGTCCCTCCTGCTTTGCTTCCCATTCAGCTCCCTGCCAATACGCCTGGAAAGCCAATAGGTGATGGCCCTGCCAGCCATGTGGGAGACCCAGAAAGAGTTCCAGGCTCCTGGCTTCAGCCTGGCCCAGCCCTGGCTATTGTGGGTAACTGGGGAGTGAACCATAAGATGGAAAATCACTGTCACCCTGCCTCTCAAATAAATGAATTTTAAAAAAGAGCCATCTGAGGAATGTTAGCAAGGTCACAGGATAATCGGTGTTTTTGTTTTTTAAACAGATATGGAGGTACTTCAAAGAATTAATGGAAAATGGAGTAAGATGATTTTATTGAGGTGGGTGCTATGGCACAGTGAGTTAATCGACTGCTTAAGACACCCATGTCTCATGCTGGAGTGACACTTTGAGTCCTGCCTGCTCTGCTTCCAATCTAGCTCCTTGATAATGTGCCTGGGACACCGTGGACAGTGGCACAAGTATGTGAGTTCCTGCCACCCACACTGGAGACGCAGATGGAGCTCCCGATTCCTCGCCTCAGCCCACTCCAGGCTGTTGCGGCCTTCTGTGGATTGGACCAGCAGATGAAGATCTCTCACTCTGCCTTTGAAATAAATATTTAAAAAGCTCATCCTGGAGCTGGTGCTGTGGCGTAGTGGGTAAAGCCACTTCTTGCAACGCCAGCATTCCATACAGGTGCTGGTTCTAGTCCCGGCTGCTCCACTTCCCATCCAGCTCTCTGCTATGGCCTGGGAAAGCAGTAAAAGATAGACCAAGTCTTTGGGCCCCTGCACCCCCATGGGAAGACCCAGAGGAAGCTCCTGGCTCCGGATCGGCACAGCACCATCCACTGTGGCCGACTGGGGAGTGAACCAGCAGATGGAAGACCTCTCTATCTGCCTCCTTCTCACTCTGTGTTAACTCGGACTTTCAAATAAATAAATCTTTTTAAAAAATCATTCTGGTTAAAAAAATTTAAAATCCATTCATTTTTTTGCATTGATATAAACACCTATTTTCTTTCTTTCTTTTTTTTTTTTTTTGACAGGCAGAGTGGACAGTGAGAGAGAGAGACAGAGAGAAAGGTCTTCCTTTGCCGTTGGTTCACCCTCCAATGGCTGCCGTGGATGGCGCGCTGTGGCCGCGCACCGCACTCATCCGATGGCAGGAGCCAGGTGCTAGGTGCTTTTTCCTGGTCTCCCATGGGGTGCAGGGCCCAAGCACTTGGGCCATCCTCCACTGCACTCCCGGGCCACAGCAGAGGGCTGGCCTGGAAGAGGGGCAACCGGGACAGAATCCGGCGCCCCGACCAGGACTAGAACCCGGTGTGCCGGCGCCGCAAGGCGGAGGATTAGCCTGTTGAGCCACGGCGCCAGCCCATAAACACCTATTTTCTACCTGAACCTTGTAAAGTGCCCTTTTATTTTCCAGCAGCAAATAACTACAAACTGTTCAAAATAAGAATAAAATTGCAAGAAGTACAAGAACAAAAGTCTAAGACCTCTACACTAAAAACTTAATATAGTAAAAAGAAACTAAAGAGCTAAATAAGTGAAAATTTACACAAATTTCGCAGGTTAGATGATTGAATATGAACATGTCAATTGATCTATCAATTCAGCAATCCCTATTGTACTTTTTGCAGGCTTTACAATAAGTTAGCAAGTTTATATGGAAACAACAGACACAGGATACCCCAAATAATCTTAGAAACAAGGTTGGAGGCTTGAGCCCAACCTCAAGACTTACTATGAAGTTACAGTAAATGTGGCAGCGAGATACAGGAGGAGTGCCAAGTGTCTACGAGAAACATCAGAGCCCAAAAAGCGACTCACGTCTGTCCAGTTATTTGCTGCTTAACAAAGATGCCAAAAGAAACCAACAGAGAATATTTTCAACAAATGGTGGTGCAACACCTGGATATCCACTGGGGAAAAAAGAGCCCGACCACTATCTCACACCACGCACAAAAATGCATCTGAGGTGAACCTCCGTCTAAAAACTAAGCACTGCTATTTTCAGAAGAAAATACTCTGTGACTGCAGCAGACAAGACTGGCCATGGCAAACAACAGCAATCAAAACAAAACACTGGTTATGGACCCGCACCCATCGCAAGCTCTGTCTCAGGGCGGGCACTCAGCCTGGGGGCCAACACCTGCCTTGCTCACTGGAGTGCCTGGGCTTGATTCCCGGCTCTGCCTCTGACCCAGCTTCGGGACGAGGTGCACCCTGGTAGACAGTGCTGATTACACAGTGGGATTCCTGCCGCCCACTTGGAAGCCCCAGCTGCGGTCAGCTTTGGGGAGCACAAGGGATTTACCCCCACCCAGGTGTGTCCGTCTCTCAGACTTAAAAAGTTGGCTGTGAAGTAAATGAAGAAACAAGCCAAGAGATGGAGAGAGAATATTTTGTAGAATATTTATCTGACAAAAGACTGGGCTCTAGAATATATAAGTAACCCCCCTAAATCATTAACAAAATGACACAACCCACTTTAAAAATGGGCAAGAGATGTGAATACATCTCTCAAAGGAAAATACCTGAATGGCCAAAAAGTATATCAACGACCAAGGAATCAAAATTAAAACCACTTTGACATACCACTGCATTCCTGGAAAATAGCCCAAATTCAAGTCAACACCAAGTACTGGCAAAGATGTGACAAAACCAGAACTCTCAAATGCACAATCCCTGAGCTGGCGTTGTGGCTCAGTGAGTTAAGCAGCCACTTGTGACACTGGGAGTGCCAGCTGGAATGCTGGCCCCCTGGGACGGCAGTGGAGGAAGGCCCCAGTGCTTGAGCCCTTGAACCCACATGGGAGCCCAGGACAGAGTTCCTGGCTCCTGGCTTCGGCTTGGCCCACGTCTGGCATTGGGGTCATTTAGGGAGTGAACCAGCAGATGGAAGATATTTCTCTTTCTCTCCCTCCCTCCCTCCCCCCCTCTCTGGTGCTCAGCTTTCCAAAGAAAAAAATCTTTTTTTTTTTTTTTTTTTGACAGGCAGAGTGGACAGTGAGAGAGAGAGAGAGACAGAGAGAAAGGTCTTCCTTTGCCGTTGGTTCACCCTCCAATGGCTGCCGCGGCCGGCGCACCGCGCTGATCTGATGGCAGGAGCAGGTGATTATCCTGGTCTCCCATGGGGTGTAGGGCCCAAGCACTTGGGCCATCCTCCACTGCACTCCCTGGCCACAGCAGAGAGCTGGCCTGGAGGAGGGGCAACCAAGACAGAATCCGGCGCCCCGACCCGGACTAGAACCTGGTGTGCCGGCACTGCAAGGCAGAGGATTAGCCTAGTGAGCTGTGGCGCCGGCCAGAAATTTTTTTAAGTCCACATACCTTGGATTGGAAAAAGATGCAGCAATTTCTTATAAAGCAAATGTGTGCCTCCCTTGGGGATCCAGCAGTTCCAATCCTAGCTGTTTGCTTAAGTGAAATAAAAACTTATGTTCACACAAAAACCTGTATGTAAATATTCAATGTAGCTTTACACACAACTGCCCAAAACTGGCACAGTGCAAATGCCCTTCAGCTGGTGAGTGATCAGCAGATTGGTGTATTCCCCAAACAGAAGATGGCTCACCACACAAGGAGCGCAGCTTGCCAGAATCAAGCACATGGATGCCTGTTATGGCCAACACGGTGAGTGGAAGGAATCGCCCAGGAGTCCATTCATAGCAAGATCGCAAAGGGGCAAAACTGACCAATGGGGGTTGAGAAACAGAAGAGGCTGCTCCCCAGCCCTCGGCACAGGGTGAGGGTAGTGATCTAGAGGTGCAGCATCAACCAAAACCCTTCTAACAGAAGGATATCAAATAGAAGCGCATCAGTGCCGGGTGATGTGGGCTCCAAGGCTGACACCAGCTTCCAGCTGCTGGGAGACCTGGAGTGGGTTCTTGGCTTCAGGCTTTGACCACCCCCAACCACTGAAGGTGTCTGGGCAGAGTGGGCTGGCAGATGGGAGCTCTCTCATAAAATAATAAAAAAAATAAAAAAAGATACACAAATATCGAATTCTTTATGGGGAAATATTTTGAAAAGCAACAAAAAGGAGAGCGGGAGAACCAGTAGATACTCCATTACGGTGGGCAGAGAGTGAACTGTGTCACCCAGCCCACTGCTCTGGGACAGCATGCCGTAAACTCTGTCATGTTTTTGTTTGGAAGCTGCTGTAATAATGCACACAATACAGAATAAAATGTTAGAAAATAAAAAAGTCCTATACACTGCCAGCAGTCACCTGCTCCCAGGATGGTGCCGTGGAATGAATCTGCCATCTCTGGCCCAGCCAAGCGGTCCCTGTGGGGGCACTGGCAGCATGCCCAGAAACCTGCCTGTTTCCTCAAATTCTTGGTTTTTGGATGGAATTTGGAAAGCACTGTCCCATCCCTAGAACAAGCTTATTGAGACATCGTGTTCGTTCCGCCCTCTGCAGGAAGAATCGGCTCTGGAGCCAACTTGGCTTTAACGCCAGCCGGTGCAGTCACTGCTGTGACTGTGGCTTCTGTCCTCACACAAGACACTTCTCTTGGGTGGTCACTTCAGGGTAACCACCTGCATCAGAGAGCCTACGTTTCTTCCTCAGCTGTGTCCTGTGCAACAGCAGGTCTGCCCGAGGCTCCCGGGGGGAGGGGGTCAGGCAGCATGGGAATGGCCTCTGGGGTAGTGGGGATTCTGAGGGCGGGCCCTGCTGACTCTTTACTCAGGGCCCCTGGGAACCCAGGCTCTGACACCTGCTCTAGATGCTGCTGCTCGGGCTGTAAGCAGGTGCAGAGCACCTGTCAGTCTGTGGACAAGTAGAGGGCGCCTGTGACCACCAGCGACGGGCACCACCTCTGCCGCAGCTGCAGAGCCTCAGAGAGGGAAGCTTTGTGTGCTCCGGGCGAGAAGGGCCAGCCTGCATCTGGACCCACAGGCCAGAAGCCCTTCGTGTGACCCAACAGGTGCAGCCGGGGGCAGGGCCTCACCTCTGCCTGCCCCAGGAGCAGGCTGACTTCCATGGCCTTCTTGCCTATACTTCGGATGATGTAAGAATACAACTTCCTACAAATATACACATCTCAAAAACAAAAGTGGAGCTGCGCATTCAGGGTATGTGTTGCCTGTTATCAGTTAGCCTGGTAAGAGAAGTGGACAGGCAGGAGGGCAGCTTCCTCCACGCTGCCCTGTGGTCCCAGGCAGCCGGGGCGGAGACCAAGCCCAGCATCTCCAGCACACCTGGCTCGCCCGACGTGCAGTGCAAGTCTGTGCTGCACAGGTCTGCATGCCACACCTGCTCATCTACATGCCAAGACACGTGCTTGCTTGAGGCCAGAGGGCTCTGCAGGTGGCAGGACGCATGCAGACCCCAGCTGGGGACTCTGAGCAGGACCTGAGTGAGCGTGTGCACGTCCCCTACCTCGCTGGCCATGTAGGTGTAGAGGACTTTGCCTTTGATGACAAACCAGAGCTTCTTCCAGTGCCGCTTGCCCTTCTTACTCCGGCTGAGGTAGCCGCTGATGGCGGAGCCTTCTCCGGAGGCGGCCACCTGCGGATGGGAGGCAGAGCGGTCAGCGCCCCGGGGGGTGGACACAAACACGGCCAAGATGACCTCGCGAGCTCGGGCAGCCTGCTTGTCTTGCCTTGCTGGCTGATGCCTGGGCAAAGTCTCAAGATCCATCCAGTACCAAAGTCAGCAGAGCAGAACTTGGTGGTGGAGGAACAACACTGGCTGGACGGACCCCGGAGACGCGGCTTCAAAGTCGCCTCTGGGAGTGCTGTCCGGAGGCTTCAGACCCTGGGTTTCCTCTGCCCAACACCCAGACCCTTGAATCATGGGCCTTGGTTCTTCCCTAAAACACAGCCTCACACTTGCAGCTCCTGTCTGTCTGACGGGGCATCCTGCCTGCTTCCTGACTGCCTGCCTGGAGGGCGAGGGTGAGGGCACAGCGATTCCTCGAGCTCTCTGGTGGTGGCAGTGCTGAGCTGGCCCAGGGTGGTGCTCCCGAACCAGGTGCTCCTTACCGTGGAAGGGGAATCAGATGACAGGGAAGTCCCTAGGTATTTAATACGACATCTAAAGCAAGACTACCAACGTGCAGAAAGAATTTCATCTGACCTCATCTTGCAGGGAGGGAATGGAGGGATCTACTGAAGGCCTCCCCACTGAGCTACTGGGAACGGAGCAGCTCGGACTGCCTGGCAAACATCCCGGAGGCGGTGAACTTCCATTTTGGGAAAGCTCTCTGCAACCAGCTCAGGCTGTCTTGAGAAGCACCAGGAAGGGGAACTGGCCTTCAGCCCCGTGCCTGCCACAGGAGCTGAGAGCCTGACGCCGGCCATGGGCTCTGGCTCCCCGCTTTCCCTGCCGGGGAGACTCCACAGAGTGAGAAGTGTGGAACGTGCCAGGGGATGCCGACTGCAACCTCCTGCCGGCAGGTGCTTGTCGGGGGGGTCCAGGAACACGGAGGCAGTGGGAGTGGGGAGACGTGGGCCACCGCTGATCCCACCAAATGCAGGTGTGGCTGGTCATCTGGGGACAGAAGCCCCCAGGGGGCTGGCTGAGGTGGCCCAGCGACACCAGCATCCACTGCCTGAGTCTAGTGGTGGTCTCAAACTCCCGCCCACGGCCCGCTCCGGTTTCATGAGCCTGACTCGCATGAGCCTGCACCCCGAGAGCTGTAGCGGCTTTTGTCTGTGGAAGGGGCAAGTTCAGTAGACAGTGGGACAGCCACAGCCTGCGCATACACAGCCTGCGTGTCTGAGTGAATGTGAAATGACCTTTACGCTGGATGAAGTGACAGAGAAGAAACTCACTTTTCACACGTGGTTAGCACGTCTGTGCTATTTCCAAGATCTAACCTGCAGGAGGAGTAAGGAAAGGCACAGAACTGTGCTGTCCAGGTTTTCCAGTCCCGAGCATTCTTTTCAGCCCTTGCCACCTGTTACTTGGTCATGAATATTCATGGGGAACCTCAGTGTGCTGGGCACACGCTGGCAGAGCTGTGACTAGAATACAGACATGGCCTGGTCCCCGGCGGCGTGCAGCCAAGTCTAGGCAGCCCTGAGCTGTCCAGAGTCCCAGGGCCCCCAGGGTGACAGCATGGCAGAGCTCAGAGGGCCTGTGGTGGGCGGCAGCTCGAGACCAAGGTGTCCAGGGATGCGCACAGTACCCGCTGGGCACATGCCCGGTCTGGGCCATGGGCCAGAGAAGGGAGAAGGCAGGAAGACGCCTCCCGGCTCCGTCCACAACTGCTCCCAGGCCCGTGTCTGCCACCCAGCGGGAGTCTCCTCTCACGCCGGGCAGGGCTGGCAAGGAAGCGGGGGCACTGGCTTTGGGTGTACTGGGCACGTCTCCCACTAGGAACCCTCTTTGTCTCACAGAAACTGGCCAGGCGGGGACGGGGCGGGGGGTCTGACCCTGCCAGGCCCTCCCCGACTCCCCCCAGGCGGCCAGACCCGGCCTACCTCGGTCAGGGCCGAAGGGACTTTCTTCTGCTTCTTGAAGGCTGCAGGGTTGATGCCGTGGAAGACGGACGAGAAGGCTCCGCCCGAGAAGCGAGGCGAGGACAGGGGGAAGCTCATGCTCACGGGCCGCTCTGTGGGGTGACAGTGGGCAGTCTGCAAGTCCCGTGGGGTGCTGGGGCCGGCCTCGCCCCTCCTGCCGACACCCTCAGAGCTGTGCGCCTGGAGAGTGAACGCTTGCCCAGGGCCACAGGTGGCTCTTCTCCAGGACTGGGCTGTACCCCCATGCCCCAGGTGGCCCGAGGGATGGGGGAGGGAAACGCTTTTCCTCCCCCCTGCCTCTGCCTCGGTCTCCCACGGGGCCGGCTCAGCTTCCCCCAGCTCTTCTCAGGGGGTGCTGTGCCCCTCCCAGTCCCACAGGCCCTCTGCTGTCAGCCTGCAAATCCTCCTGCCCTTAGGAGGGCCCCACGGAAGTGTTCCTTCTGGGAGCGCTGGGCAACTGTCCCCAGGCCAGCACTTCGAGGAACTGTCTGGCACAGACTCAAACCTCTGCTTCCTTGGGGGCCTCTCCCCCTCCCCTGGTGGCAGGGTTACCTCTCAGCAGGCCGGGGACGGGCCCGCCCCTCTTCTTCAGCTCCCCGAAGCAGCCGTCGCAGACCTTGGCCATGCGGTCCTTGAGGTACTTCAGGGGATACTTGTTCCGTGAACAGTTCCGGCACACGATCTGCAGATGCGCAGACAGCACGGGCCCTGGCTCTGTGCGCCTGCCCCGCCGCCTCCAGGGGCCCCACGCTGCCCCCTCCCCACCACACCTTCCTTGTCTCCCAAGGACGATCAACAAGGATGCTACCAGCTTATTCTGAAAACACAGCAATGCCATGCGCCGCACCTGAGACTGGAGCCCTGGGCAGAGGGGGTCAGTGGGTAGGCACAACCATGCCCGGCTCTGGGCCCAAGGCACAGCGGCAGCTGCCTGGCCCCAGCCCCGCCCCCACGCACATGCCCACCGGCTGGGGAGTCTCACCTTGCCACAGGCATGGCAGTGGTGGCGCCTCAGGGTGAGGGAGAAGTCGCAGCCACAGTTCATGCACATCATGACGTGTGTGACGGGCACCAGGGTGGGGGGTCTCTCGCCCAGGCTGACTCCCAGCCTCTCCCGGATCTGCAGCAGGGGCATCAGGCGAGTGGTTTGCTTGGGACAGTGCTGGCCACAGGCGAGCAGACCTTGCGCCTGATCTCACGGGGTGCAGGGGTCTCTCACTCTGAAAACCCCTGGGCGCCCCTGATGCTAAGGGCAGTGGGAGACAGAGCTGGACCAGGAGGCGCAGCTGCGGGTGCTGTGCTGCTGGCCGCGCAGGGCTGCCCCGCCAGCTACTCACCTCCACGCTGTGGTGGAACGCAGCCAGGGCCTGGGCCTTGTAGTCCTCGGGGAGGGCTCTGCTCAGACAGCCGTACCACTCGTCCCTCTCTGCACAGGAGCTGTGGGTACCGCAGCAGTGAGCACAGGCAGGCACCAGCAGTGGAGCCCCCACCCAGCTTCCCCTCCCTCAGCCCCAGACCTCAGCCATCAGAGCCCGGCACCAGCCAGACCAGGTCTGACCCTGAGCCCCTCACGTATGAGTGGCATGCACACAGACATGTCCTCTGGGCTCAGTGCTTGGTGGGAATCACAAGAATCCTCTGAAGGGAGGTGTGGGAGGTGGAACACCATGTCCATGGCAAGCACTGTGCAAAAGCGAGGGCATCAGGCAGGCCTGGGGGTCCACACGTTGGGAGGGTCCAAGGCCTGGGTACCCTGTGGAGGGCGAGGGGCGGAGGGGAACCGGCCAGGGCAAACCTGTCTCAATCTTCCTCCCTACTCTCCCCCACAGCTCCCCAGACACCTGCTAACTCACGGGATGGACCTTCCAGGCCCCCTCTCTGCCTGGCAGGGCTTCCAGAGTGGTGAGAGCCTCACTTGGTCTGGGAGTTGCCAGAGCAGTGGTACCCTGCCCCAGGCCAGCAGCTAGCTGCAAATTCTCACAGTGTCCACTAGATGTCGCACCCACCCTGCACATAAGCAGTGGCCTGCCCCTGGGACCTCCATGTAAGGAAAAGGGACCAGTTGGGGCTGGAAGGGAGGGAGGGCGGCAGGCAGAGGCTGCTACTGCTGTCCCTGGGCCAGCGCAAACAGGCCAGCAGGAGAGTGACAGTGGCTCAAGGTCAGAGAGCGAGGCCCTGCCTGGGGAGACGAGCAGCCCCACCTGAAGGTCCAAGCCTGACCTGTCCTAGCCTCACGTCAGGCTAGGCAAATGGACGCCATGCCCTGTGCTTCCTGCCCGATTTCCTCAGGAGCAGAGGAGAGGTCACGGTACTGCACCTCCAGGGAGTTTCCCTCACCTGCCCATAACGCGAGGTCACTCGAGACTTCCCAGGGCCTCATCCACTCCTCAGCCCCTGGACAGTACTGGACACAAGCTCCAGGTCACAGTCCTAGGACGTGATTCTGTCACCTTCTCCAGGGATCAACCTCCCCGCACAGGAGAGGGGCTGGAAGCTCCCCTAAGGGTGAGGAGGCCCCCGAGACCTGGCAGGTGTCACGGTCTGTGACTGCTGACACCACCGTCCAGATCCACCTGACAGCTCAATGTCCCGAGAACATCAAGGCTAAACTGTCTGTGCTCCTGGCACTGCGTTGTGGCTGCTGAATGCTCATGAGCCCCAGGGCCACGTCCACAGGCAGGACGACCCCCACACAAAGGGCCCATGGGCACCCAGGCCATGCTGGCCAACAGGGAGGACAGCCCAGCTGCAGGAGCCCCACGCCACCCCACCATGCCCACCTGGCCTGAGAGCTCCCTCCCTGGTCTGAGCCCCCAGAGCTGGAGCTCACCTTGCCTTGAGAGAGGGGACGTGGGGAGGGAAGAGGGGGCTCTGGAAGGCTGCAGCCAGAGGTCATGATGAGGGACCCCTGGAAGGAAGGCCAGGACCCCTGCTGTGGGCAGTGTCCCACAGCATGTCCGTCTCAGATCCCCATGGTGAGGGGAAATCCACAGCCCAGAGCAATGGGGTGGGGCCTCTGGGAAGCTACCAGGTCACGAGGCAGAGCCTCCTGAATGGGGTTTAGTGTCTGTATAAAAGTGCCCGAGGGACCCTGGCCCTGTCCACCTGAGAGGACAGCAGGGCACCAGGCAGGCACCATCCCATTGAGAACAGGCCTCGCCAGAAACCAAACCTGCCAGCACCTTGCTCTGGGCACCTGGCAGCCTCTGGGCTGTCATCACCGCAGCCCAGGGGACAGAGCTGCCCACTGTTGGCCTGCACACAGGCCAGGCCCTCCACAGCCTAAGGCAGGAGCAGGAGATGGTGCCTTAGGCATCCACAGGTCGTCTGCAAGCCTCAGACACAGTGAGTGTGACCACGAGTTTCTCATTAAAAAAACCTCATGAACACGTGCATTTCTTCTGGAGACAGATGCCAGCTTTTAGCAGGTTGTCAATGGGGTCTGAGAATGACCCCAAATGGCTAAGAAACCTGCTCGGAAGTCCTGGCATCCCAGGCTGGCAAGATGGATGCGCAGGCCCACCCAGCCCCTGGCCCCGCCCCGCCCCGCCCACCTCGCAGACAGCAGCAGGCAGGACTCCGGAGTCTCGATCTTCAGTGCATACGGCATCTTGTCCGTCACAGGGCGGCTGACCTGCAAGACCACGGCAGCTCCCTTCAGGATGGGGGGCGGGGCCGGGGCGCTGGCCAGAGCTCCTGAGGCCTGCCATGCTCCGAGCCTCAGTTCCCACGTCTGCAATGGGCACACCTTCCAGCTGTGACGGCAGAAGCTGCCGGAGAGGCCGGGCTGCGCACGTCCTCACTCACCCACCCCCAGGAAGGCTGCCTCCCATGCCTCCCACAGCCTCCCACAGGCCCCTGGGCTCCGAAAGCAAACAAGCCTGCTGAGACACATCCAGCCTCCCTCCCCTTCCAGGTGAAGAGCCTACAGGATCAGGAGGGACCCTCAGGCTGCCCTTGCCAGTCCAGTCTGCCCTGGACACCACCACCACCTCCTGCTGCGCTGTCCCCCAACAGGGCAGGTGTGGGTGCCAGAATCGGCTTCCTAAAACCTCTCGTTCCCCAAGAATCCTGGAGGTCACACGGGGCCACCCACAGGTGTACACCCAGGGTCACAGAAGCCAGCTGTGGGCAACCCCGTGCCCTGATGGCTGACAGAGAGAGGGTATGACCTGGCCCTGGGAGGGGAACAGGGTCTGGCCAGGGAGGGACCCTGAGGGCGTTAGGAGCAGCCGTCAGCCAACACACAGGACAGGTGCTGTTGGTGTGAGGTCCCAGAGTCAGGTTCAGAGACAGATGTGGGGGTGGCTGTGCCACTGAGGAGCGTGGTCAGTGAACTTTCACTGGAGGAAGACAGAGCCCCGGGCACGGATGGGGCGGGGCCTGCACGCAGATACGTGCTCCGTGGGGATGAGCAGCAGGCGCCCCAGCGCCCTGCACGCTGCACGCGCGTCACCCGTGGTTGGCCACAGTTGAGACAAACGACCGAGTGCCTGCTTGCGCTGCCTCCAGGTCTGCCTTTAGGCACTGTTCCCGCAGGCCGCCCTTCCCTGGCTCCGTCCCACACTGGACCCAATGTTACCCACACCAAGGGCCCGGGGCCAGTCCTCTGGGAGGCCCTCCCTCCCTGGCCTCCTGGCTGCTCCGGGAACCCCTGGCTGTGGGCAGTGGGGCTGCTGCCTCCTCTGCCCCCAGGGTGCCCAGCACCTGAGACTTGCCTTCATGCCGGCCACGGGCAGCGAGCTCTTCAGCCGGTACTTGCCGTCCTTCAGGGGATAGGTGTACAGAAGCATGTCGCTCATCTGTGGAGGGAACAACACGTCACCTGTGGCCAGCCCAGAAGGCTGTGCGGGGCCCCTGAGCTCCAGGGTGCACAGGTGGCTGGCATTCCCCAGTGGCCCCAGGGGTGAGCAGCAAGGTCAGGGTGCGCAGACACGTGTGCTCTGGGTGACAGGCGCACAGGCGCTCAGAGGGGTAGGAACCAGAGCATTCACGGCAGCTCTGCGCCTGATGGCCCCACAGCACAGGGGCCGCCGGCCAAGCCCACTGTGTCCACGCCACGGAGCCCTACCTGGCAAGCAGAGGCTGCCGATACACACCGCGGTGTGTTTCCTCTTAAGGCCGCGAGAAGCAGCCATGAAAAGTGACCATGAAAGCACAGGAGCAGCGAGCAGAACCCGCAGATGGAAGGCGAAAGCCGCCCAGAGCCCCAGGGCCCCGAGGCTGGTACGGCCTGCCGCCGGCCCGGCCCCTCCCTGACTGCACGTCTCATGAACGATAAACCACGCTAGGCCTCCTGCACGGGGGAGAAGGTGCCGGACCGGGGTCATCGCCCTGACTTCCTTCCAGGCCTCAGTGGCCAACCCACTGGGAGACCTGGACAAGACGGCTCTCCTGTCTGCGCGAGGTCCTCTCGTGCATCAGGCAAGAGCCTATCTTAAAGACTGCTGCGGTCCTCCCTCTGTCCCACCCGCCCTTGGCTATTGGCCCCAGAAAAATTCGCAGAGCTCCACAGCTCCGGGGCTTGGTTCTGGGGCCGGGGACTCACCAGAAACAGGTGCCGGGGGTGTCTGCTTCTCCCAGTCACTTTCAGCAGCGTCCCTTCCTTCACAAACTCCTGGAGGGGTGAGGCAGCGTTGGGATCAGGGGTAGGAAGGCGGCGAACCTGTCACAAATCCTCCTGGAGAGCAGAGTGGCTCCGGGACAGGCAACCCGGCCTCAGGGGCAGCCACCTGGCAGTGCACTGAGCCCCGCCCCCAGCTGCTCACGGTGGTCCGATCACGACTCCCACCCTGTGTGCCACTGCCGGGTCCGCTCAGACCAGAGGGCCGGAAGCTTTGCTCGCACAGCTGACGGCTATGAGCAGCAGCTATGGCCCCCTTAGTATCGGACCACAGGGTCAGTAATTAACGAGTGGACTCGGGGTCCCAGCCCAAGTGCTCAATGTGATTTCACAGAATCTCTCCAGGCCAACTCCCCTCCCTCTGCCTCCTGTCCCTCGCAGACCACCACTGGCGAGGATCATGGTCTTTACCACTCTGCAGCTGAGCTGCGTGTTCTCCACCCGAAAGCTGGAACGGGAGTCAGTGCCGTGGAGGAGGTTATTTTTAAGGGATTGTGCGGGGCTCACTCTGGAAAGCTCTCTGCTTTCCTGGTGCCTCTTGTAGTTCAGAGAACCGCAGCAGCACGGGCCACTGGCACTGTGCCTCGCGGCTGGCCGAGAGCACGGGCATGGAGTGGACAATGCCGGGGAGGCGGTCGTGGGCCAGCAGCGCGAGACCAGACAGCTTGCACCCCGCCCCCCTCCTGTCTGGGGCCAGCCCGGCTCAACAGGGAGGCTTATCAGCCGGAGCCGCCCGGCCAAGGCCCCTGCCCAGCGGCGACGCACTCACCCTTCCTGGCTGGAGGAGATCCCCTTGGCCTCGAACGCTGTGCTCGATGTGGACCAGCTTCTGCAGGTTTTCCTGTGGCCAGAGCGGGAAGAGGGGGAGGCGGTCAGAGACCCGTGAGGGTCCTGTCTCTGCTGCCAGGGCTGGGCTGCTTCTGTTTCACAGGAGGGAAAAGGGGCCCAGAAAAGCACTGCCCAAACTTCAGCCTCCCAAGAGTGGCAGGACTGAGACCCGAGGCTGGGTGTGCAGGCCGCCAGGGCGCGGTGCTGTGCATGACCAGGCCTCTCCTGCTGGGCCCGGTGTCTGCCACTGCAGTCTGCCTGGGTGCCACGGACACAGGCACATGGGACACTCTGTCTCTGGGCCACGCCTCCTCCTTGAAGCCTGGAGCACCCACACTTCATTGACCAGGGACACTGCACTGTTGAAGCCTCACAGCTGGAAACATAATGCTGCTTGGGGCCACCCACTGCCCTGTAGCCTCTCACTGTGTTACCCCCAAAGTGCAGCCCTGTGCAAGCCCTGAGCGGTACACAGCTGTCCCCCGAACCTGGCACGGGGCCAGGTTACAAAGACACATAGTGAGATGAGAATGGCGTGCAGAGACATCAGCTCGAGAAGTCTTTCATGTTTCCCATGGTTTGGGGCATAAAATCCCACACGGGAACCATGCGCAAGAACAGCCAGTTTATGACGTAGAAAGCTGCAGGAGAACGTGGCCCCTGCGCTGACAGTGAGGAGAAGCCGGGAATCTGCCCATGAGACAGCGGCGACAACGACTGAACTGAGGACTGACAAGCCCGGCAGGAATCTGGCTGTGGCCACACCACAAAGAGAGGTGGGAGGCCCCAAGGAGGCCACAGGCCAGCAGCTGCCAAGTTCACAGACACGGAAAGCGCAGGTGTGGGCTGGCGGCACAGGCAGGACTGACACAGCCACAGACCCTCCTGCAGGCTCTGCTCCGGGGGTGGTGGCTGCGGCCCCCATGGGTTGCAAAAGCATGCAAGCGGCCAGGGCAGGGCTGGGCTGGTGCAGAGCCCCGCCCACTTCTCCCAGGCCTCTCAGTGGCTCCAGGCATCAGTCACTGGGGAAGGTCAGAAAACGCTCCCATCCCTGGAGCCCAGGCAAGGATGCTCTGCTTCTGGGAAAAGAGTGGGAATGAAAGCTGCCTGCGCGCAGGGAGGGGAGAGCCATCCCACAGGCCCAGCACCAGCACCATGCAGAGCTCAGCCAGCCCCAGGACCGAGGGAGGGGAGGGGCTGGGATGCTCTGCTTCCCACTGGGGCGGATACAGGAAGAAAGCCTCCAGTGTCCACTATGAGACCGGTACTGGGGCTGGCGCTGTGGCACAGCAGTTTAAACCGCTGCCTGTGATGCTGGTATCCCATATGGGCACCGGTTTGAGTCCTGGCTGCTCCATTCCTGATGCAGCTCCCTGCTAATGTGCCCAGGATAGCAGCGGAAAATGGTTTATGTGCTTGGGCCCCTGCACCCATGTGGGAGACCTGGAAGGGCTCTCTCTCTCTGTCTCTTACTCTTCCTCTCTCCTTCCCTCCCTCCCTCCTTCTCTCTCTCTCTCTAAAACTCTTTCAAATGAATAAATAAATAAATCTTTAAAGTGGGGGAGAGGCTGGTACTGAGGAACAAGGAGGGACAAGAGTGCGAGGAAGAGACGCTTTCTGATGGTGCACGGACTGCAAACTGTGGGCCTGCAGCACCACAGGCCCCAGCAACGCTCAGGGTAATGGCAATTCTGTTGCTGAAGGAACACAAAGGCGGGGGACAGAGGGTGAGGATGATGACAACAAAACTCAAACCACTCAACTGCCTCTACACCCAGCACCAATGGCACGCCCAGCAAAGAGGCCTGCCCACTTCCAGGCGAGTAGCTACAAGGCTTCCACACATAACATCTGGCATTCAGATATGGTGGGAAATATGCCTATGCACACACAACCACGGGGGAACACTCCCACATCAACTGCAGGACAGAAAGAACTCAACAAAACCCGATCAGGTGGCGCGAGTGCTGCAACTGTCTGATGGGGACTTGTCAGGGCCTGGTGGGAAGGGGGCTGATGTACACGGACAGACGGGGCATTGCAGCAGAGGCACAGATGACACAAAACAGGAGGGGCCGGCACTGTGGTGTAGTGGGCAGAGCTGCGCCTGCAGTGCCGGCATCCCATGTGGGTGAGCTCCTCCATTTCCAATCCAGCTCTCTGCTGTGGCCTGGGAAAGCAGTGAAGATGGCCCAAGGCCTTGTTCCCTGCACACAAGTGGGAGACCTGAAGAAGCTCCTGGCTCCTGGCTTCAGATCAGCCCAGCTCCACAATTGCGGCCATTTGGTGAGTGAAGCAGCAGATGGAAGACCATTCTCTCTCTCTCTGCCTCTCTATAACCCTGCCTTTCAAATAAATAAATCTTTTTTTTTTTAAAGAATCAATGGGGGCCGGCGCCGTGGCTCAACGGGCTAATCCTCCGCCTTGCGGCGCCGGCACACCGGGTTCTAGTCCCGGTCGGGGCACCGGATTCTGTCCCGGTTGCCCCTCTTCCAGGCCAGCCCTCTGCTGTGGCCAGGGAGTGCAGTGGAGGATGGCCCAGGTGCTTGGGCCCTGCACCCCATGGGAGACCAGGAGAAGCACCTGGCTCCTGGCTCCTGCCATCGGATCAGCGCGTGTGCCGGCCACAGCGCGCCATCCGCGGCAGCCATTGGAGGGTGAACCAACAGCAAAAGGAAGACCTTTCTCTCTGTCTCTCTCTCACTGTCCACTCTGCCTGTCAAAAAAATAAAAAATAAAAAAAAATAATAATAAAAAAAAAGAAAAAAAAAAAGAATCAATGGGAAATGCTCATCAGTTTTTGAAAAGCACAAGAAATGAATTCCTCTGATGTAGCAGCAAACTGAATACAGCTAAAGAGAGAACTATGCACTTGAAGACTGATCAGCAGAGACCCAAACTCAAATATGAAAAGAGTGGGGGCTGGGGGCATGGAGAATGACCAGGGCATCCAGGAGACTTTCCCAAGATGCATGGATGACAGCCAAGCAAGAGCCAAGGAGGCTGAGGGTCACAACAGGGTGGACACCACCCCATCCCTGCCACAGAAGCATCCCAGTCTAACTCCAGAGTCAGACACAGAGGGAGCTTGAAGGCAGCCAGAGCAAGGGGACGCACATGACATAAAGGACCAACTAAGTGCCACAGCGGACTTTTTTTTTTTTTTGACAGGCAGAGTGGACAGTGAGAGAGAGAGAGACAGAGAGCAAGGTCTTCCTTTGCCGTTGGTTCACCCTCCAATGGCCGCTGCGGCTGGCGCACTGTGGCCAGCGCACTGTGCTGATCCAATGGCAGGAGACAGGTGCTCATCCTGGTCTCCCATGGGGTGCAGGGCCCCAGGACTTGGGCCATCCTCCACTGTACTCCCGGGCCACAGCAGAGAGCCCACAGCGGACTTCTTGTCTGAAACTATGGAAGCCAAGGCTACAGCCACACCTTCAACACCGAAAGAAAAGTCTGGTCAACTGAGATTTTTAATACCCAGGGAAAAAAAAATCTTTAAAAAAGGAAGGCAGATTCAAGGACTGAGTAAGTGGATGAGGGGTGGGAGGAGCCAGGAGTCTCACTGGTGGATGGGGAATTACAGGTAAGCAAGGGGAGGGGGCTAGAACAATCCATGTGGGAACAATGAGAGCTGGGGGTATCAGTAAGAACTGTCTGTCACTCAATGCAAACACAGATGGTTGTGTGTGAAAATACACAGGTACACACACATACATACACAAAAGTACACACACGCAGACAGGTATGCACACACATGCACATACAGGTACAGGCACACAGGTACACAAACGCACACAGGTACAGACAGGCACAGCACATGCAGACAGACACACATGCACACAGGCGCACAGGCATGCACATAGGAACACATGCAAGGCAGCGCTGTGTCAGCTAAAATTGCCAGAACAGTGTGAGCGCCGCTAGCGCCGTCTTGGAGAGGTGGCTGACTCCAGGACTGGGGTGAGAACCGGCTCCAGGGTGAGCCTGGAGCACCTTGCAGGACCTGGAAGCAAGGAGGAGCTCCGACGAACTCTGCAGGAAGGGCAGGTGCTGTGTGGCACAGGGATGTGTGGGAGGTGTGTGCGAGGTGGGGTCTGACCCCGTGCATCTCCTGCACCCGGCAGTCTGGCCTGGTGGGCAGGAACGGCTCGAGTTCAAGTCCGGCTCTCACAGTGACAGCAAAGCAACCTTCCCTGCAGACCAGGAGTGCTCGCTGCGGAGGCGGAGGCGGCCGGGCCTCCGCTCAGGGCAGCCTGAGTGTGGGTGCCATGCGGGCCCCCGGCCGCATTGCCTGGCAGCGGGTGGAGGTTGTGGTTTCTGAACCCAGCTATTTCAGTCGTGTTCCCAGAAGCACCTCCAGCCCCCAACACCGTCGGCGCCTCTATAGCTAGGGCTGGCCCCCAAATGCATGTCTCAGTGGTGGCAGTTCAGCCACAGTGGCCTGTGGCAGGTGGGCCCCATTTTGGGTTTGAGAACTGGGAACAGGTCCTCTTGTGACTCATACCTCTGGCCCAGCTACCTTTGCCGGGAGTTCTGGTGATGTTCTGATGTGAGTCTAAACCCCAAGTGAACGCTGCCTCCTCTAGGAAGCCTCCCCTGACTTTCTAGCCTTTAGTGCTCCCTAAGCTCTGCTGAAGGCAAAGCCAGGGCATTGCTGTACTCACTGTAACAGTATCCCATCTGGTTCCCAGGTGGAGAACAGATAGGCAAACACTAGGAACTGCCTACGCAGGAGGGGATGGGCCTCAAGCTGGGAGCCGGCTGTGGGAGGGCGCTTGGTCCTCAGGAGCTCTCAGTCATGGGGCCCAGCCTTGGGGTCAGGTCTATCTGGGGCCCAGCAGTCCTGTCGAAGGCAGAGTCTCTGCCCAGTTCCAGCAAGCACAGGCGGGGGCCTTGGATCCACATAGGCCTGGGCCAGCTGTCCACAGCCGTTCTGGGAGATGACGCCTGAGCGGCCTGGAGAGAGCCTGGAGGGCATCTGGCCTCGGCCCTTCAGTCCCTCCCTCCGGGGCGGACAAGCACGTGAGCTCCCCCCAGGACTCGGCCCTTCCTGACCTCACTTTGCTCCTGGGAGCAGAGGCAGTGCTGGCTAAGGGGGAGTGTGGGGGGCCCAGGCCATCTGAGGCTGTGGCACGCCAGGGCCCACGGCACCTCTGCTTTGGGCGCCATTGAAGGAACCGCACTGCACGCACAGGATGCCAAAGCCGTCAAGGGCGGGGAGCTCCGCAGACATCGGCGGGGGTTGGGCCCAGGGCCAGATGCCGAGGACACACCACTGACCCGCCCCGAGAACAGCCCGGAAACTTGCCTTCAGCCTCCACGCTCAGACACTCCAGCTCCTGTCTCGACTCCAGCTTCCTCCCCTGTGCCTGTGCCCTGGTCAGCCCTCTTTCCTCCCTGTCTTGTGTACAAACCCCATCCACGGGCACCTCCACTGCAGTCTCACAGCCCCAGCTCCCTTCTCTGAACCCTGCACCATCCCATCTCCGTCTCGTGACGCCGGTCCTGCTCAGGTGCACCACACGTTGGAAACTGGGATTCACACCTTGTCACTTCGGCGTCTCCTGACCACAACAGAGCACCAGACCTGACACTCAGCAGGCGTCCAGTCGGGGCTACCGTCCTCTCTCTGCCTCCACCTTCACCACCGTGGTGAAGATGAACAACTAACGGCATCATGGGAGACCTGAGTAATGGATCACTGAACTTTCTTCCCACTGGGCCAGGACCCAGCCTCGGAATCATTCTCAACACACAGCTCAGTGGAGCAGTAAACACTTGGACACAGTAACGATGGTAACTACGGAAACGCAGCTGGGATGCAGGATCAGGTTGGCAGACACCCAGTAAGCCCCGGATGAGCATTTAACACACGCAGGGTCTCAGACATCTTGCTAAAAACGTGCATCTCCAAACCTCACCCAGAACCACCTGGGAAGGTCCGAGGTAGGCCTTGCAAGGCACAGGGTACCGAAGGTTCCGGGGCTGACGTGGTGGGCTCAGACAACAATTGGGCATCGCTTATCAGGCCTGGGTTTGAATGGTGAACCAGAGAAGGACGCACAGCAACTAGGGCCACACAGCACATGGCAGGGCCAGAACCGAAGGTTCTAGGCCATTCCTAGTGGGTGGGGCAGAGGGTGGGGCATCCTGGGGAAAGGGGCAGAGGTCCACGGCCACACTCACCCCTTGCTCCATGCTGTCGTTGGCACGGTCCGTGACTTTGGAGATGAGGGTCAGCACAGCTGGGGAGGAAAGCAGGCGGCTGGCTGAATGACGGGGCTGCCCTGCCCTGTCCCCATCTACTCGCCTCTGCTCTGCCCTGTCCCAACCCCTCTGCAACAGCCAGCTCTGGGGCAGGCGTCAACTTTCCCCACTTCAGTGCTGTGTCACAGGCCCCACCCCTGCTCTGCCACTGCCCAAGTGACCTCGACAGAGACCCGGCCACTCCGTGCGCTGCATGTTCCAACTGGGACGCCACGGAAAGTCCCATGCAGGGGCAGTCACACAGGACTGGGAGGGAATGGGGAGGCGAGGGTGAGCTTCTCAGACCTGGCACCGCCTCCCGTCCCTGATTCCCGGGGACCTCTCCTCAGCTCAGTCCACCCCAGGGAGCTTCCCGGGCAAGGTAAAGGTGAGTTTTCTCAGCACGGCCACTGGCGGGCAGGAGGCCGTGACCCCACAGAAGAGCCCCGGGCAGGGACAGGGGCCAAAGCAGGAAGAGCGCCCCTCCCCCGGGGGTTCGGTGGGCTTACCCTGCGTGCTGTCGTACTCGGCCGAGTCCGGGCACAGGTTATTTAAATAGTCTGTGGGCAGAAGCAGAGCCAGGGGTCAGCAACGCCATCATCCCTACCCTGGCCACACCTGGGCATGTGCGCCTGTGTCTAGAGATGGGAAACTGTCCCCAAGCAGTGGGGCACCCACCCTCTCACTGCCACCCCAGGACTACCCTCCACATGGCTGCCAACACTAGTCACTGGGCTATGCCTTGGGCACACGACGAGGTACAGCCCTGCCCTCCTGCAGCACGGGTGACAAGCAACATGGCGGGGAGGGGCACGTGTTCAGAACCTGTGGCATGTGCACGCCCTGCGCCCTGCCCAGCCTCTCTCCACCACATTCCTGCTGTCGACCACACTGGCACCCCTGCCCTTTCTTGAACACACCAAGCCTGCCCCTACCCCGGGCCCGGCACGCTGGTCATGCAGATCTCCACACGGCCCGGGGACTAGCCTCACTGAGTTCCGTTTCCGGCCACCTCCTCGGAGACGGCTCCTCCACTGCACTCAGTGCAGCAGCCCTGTTCCCCTCTAGACCTCTAACCTGCTGCGTTTCCCAACTGAGTCCTTTTTAAAAAAGATTTATGTATTTGAAAGAGTGACAGGGAGAGGGACAGAGAGAGAGAGAAAGAGAATCCGAGACAGAGATAATCTTCCACAATGGCTGGGGTTTGGGGGGCTGGGTTAGGCCAAAGCCAGGAGCCCAGAACGCCATCAGGGTGTCCCCCATGGGTAGCAGGGGCCCAAACACTCGGTCATCTTCTGCTGCTTTCCCAGGCACATCAGGAGGGAGCTGGGTTGGAAGTGCATCGCAAGCAGCAGTTTAGCCCCCAGCATCACAAAGCCCTTAGTTTTCACACTGACACTGTGTTCTCATTTCCACGTTTATCTACAGTATAAACTCCACAGTGCCACAGCATTTGCCTATTTAATTCAGAGCTGTCTCCAGCACCTACCCTGGGGCCTGGTATACAGTAAGTGCTCAATAAAAGTTTGGTGGAAGAGACAGATGCAGTGTATACCCCTGGCCCTGAGTATTCACCTCACAGCCCTTGGAGTTGCCCGTGTGTCTCCGTGGGGAGAACACCTTTCCACTGAGAAACTCAATCCCCCCGGGCAGGGGTCTCTGCTGCTTTAGGGGGCAGCCGGAGCCCAGGGCAGAGGGGCAGGGTTTGCAGCGGGCAGTGGAGGAGGAGAGTTTGTAGAGGGAGCGGAAAGAGGACTTGAGGCAGGGTCCCAAGGAGCTCTGGTGCTTACAGGACCATGGAGGAGACAAAGCCTTCACTGGCAGAGGAGCAGGTGGGGGGTTTCAGATGGACAGGACCTCAAGCAAGGCTGGCGGCTGAAATGCCAGGGTCTTGGCCCCGAGGGAGGCTCTGGTTTAGAGGTGGGGGTGGGAGGGGCGGGGGTGGGGATGGGGCTGGAGCTGGGGTTATGGGGTGGGAGGGGCTACCAAGGGGCATGCAGGCAAGAAACAGAGAGCTCTGGCAGGGCAGGAGGCGAGGCCCCTCCTCATCCAGCATCTTACCCCCCACCCCTTCTCGCCACACCCCTGCCCTGCTGTGGGCCCACCTGTGAGCAGCACTTGGTACTGGAAGAGGCGCTGAACCACCCTCAGGAGCCGATGTTTCACACCCTGGCTGCCACCTTGCGCACTCTGCTGTTAGAAAGAGGGTGGAGGGGAGGCCCGTCACAGCTCCCAGCCGTTCCACCCACACTTCTTCCTGGTCAAGCTCAGCTTCTCCCCCATCTTCAGAACCAGGTCCCCATCCCTTCCAGGAAGCCCTCCCAGATTGGCCTGGCCCTGGGTGACTGCTCACTCCTCCAGGCTCACAGCGCTCACCCAGGCCACGCTTTGCTCATTGTTACTGGCAGAGACGAGCTGTGTCGGAACTGGATCCCATCTGTGGCCAGTGTCAGGCCTTTCCTTGGCCACCCGCTGGCTGAGGCCCCAGTCTGGTTTCTGCCTTTCAACTGGCATGGGAGACCAGCCCCTGAGACTTACCACGGGGCTGCCCCTTGCCACATAGGGGATGTTCTGGGTTCTTCTCTCTGAGCTCAGATCTCCCAACCTGCCCTGTGGGTCTCTGGTCAGTCTAGGAATGCCCACCCCCAGCCCTGCTCCCTCATGGCAGGGTTTCAGAGCACAGAGACCCACCTCGAACTCACGGACGGCCGCCGCCAGCTGCGGGGAGCGCAGGCAGCTCTCTGCGAGCAGAGCCAGGTACCTGTCGAACTGCAGGATGTGGGCAGTATGGTGCTCAAAGCCTTGCTCCCGCGTCAGGAAGACATCGGCCACCTTCTGCTGGCCCTCCCTGCAGCAGGGAAAGGGCAGAGACGGCAGGAACTCAGCATGGGTCCAGCACGGCGGCACTGGAATCACATGGCTCGGTCCTTGCATACTGTTTTACTCTGGACAAATGACCTAACACCTCTGTATCCAGCTGCCTGTCCTCCAACCTGCACAGACGCTCAGGGCAGTGCCGGGGTCCCTCCACACCCCCAGGGGCTGCGGCAGCAGGGTGGGGGCAGCCGCTCACCACTCAGACAGCCGCTCCTGCAGCTCCTCCAGGATGCCCTGGTGAAGGTCAAGGATGGCAGGGAGCTCATCCAGGCCCTGCCTCAGCTCCTCGTGGGCTGGCGGGTCCCTGCCCTCCGGGTCCACGTCGTCCAAGGCCCTCATGACAGCGCCGTGGAAATCCTGAAAGTTCAAACAGCCTGTTACCTGTGGGGCGATGGGGCCGAGCACAGCCATGCCTGCAGGTGCACGTGAGCTCTGGGGCCTTGTCTGGTGAAGACTGCCGAGGGAGACCTCAGGCCAGCACCCTTACGTCCACATGGTGACCACGCTTTTCCTTCTGTGACATGTCCCTACACTCTAATTACGAAGAAGTTCATATGCTACCCGGTTTCAAAACAAAGTCTAAAGACATCACAGGCAGCTACCCCAGTCCCTGATGACATGGCTGATGTAAAAGCACTCATGTTGGCCAGCAGTGTGGCACAGTTAAACCTCCGCCTACGGCGCCAGCATCCCACATGGGACAGGTTCAAGTCCTGGCTGCTTCACTTCTGATCCAGCTCTCTGCTCATGGCCTGGGATAGCAGTAGAAGACGGCCCAAGTGCTTGGCCCTGCACCCGTGTGGGAGACCTGAAGGAAGCTCCTGCTGCTGGCTTCGGATCGGCCCAGCTCCGATCTGAGTTGTGGCCATTTGAGGGGTGAATGAGCAGATGGAAGACCGCTCTGTCTATAACTCTGCTTTTCAAATGAATAAATCTTAATTTTTTAAAAAAGCATTCATGTCATGATAGAAAATCCAGACAGGATACAGGGGCAGGAATTCAGCGCAGCAGCCAATGCCACTGGGCATGCCAGCATCCCATAGCCTACTCTGTGTTCAAGACCCCACCTCCCCGCCAATGCACACCCTGACCCTGAGAGGCAGCAGGGGACAGCTCGAGTTCCTGGGAGACCTGGATTGAGTTCCTGACTCCTGGCTCCTGCCTGGCCTTGCCCTGGCTGTCGTGGGCATTTTGGGAGTAAATCAGCAGATGGAAGATCTCTGTCTCTATCTCCCTCTCTTTAAAATAAATAAGAAACAACAATTTTTAAAAAGGAAGGCATACTTGCTTGTACTTGCACCCCAGTACAATTGCGTATAGAATAAACAAAGAAAAAAGCTAAAAGAAAACAGAAATGCAAACAGTAGCTTTGTCTGGGGTATAGAATTATGACCTTACCTTTTTATCTCATTTTCCTAATATTATAGTTAATTTTCATGTAAAAATAAATTTAATAAGCATTAAAGTGATAATGGATGTAAGATTTCTTCCTCACTGGACAAACACTTTACCTTCAAATCTGGCTGCCCTTAAGTGACGCCCAGCTCTGTGGTTTTTAAATACACAGGGTATCCTGCACTCACCGTCGTGAACTTTAGAGAAACACACTTCAGGAAAACCGTGGGGCCTGGGGTCAGACCACCTCCAGAGCATGCAGGAAGGATGGTCACTCAAAGGTGTCCCTGACAGGGAGCTCATTATCGGGCAAGACAGTGCGTTCCAGTGCAGAACATGACCAAGAGGAGGGGCAGCCTTTCCTCCAGGAAGCCTTCCTGGTCTTCTCTCCTCCCAGTGAGGGAGCACAGGAGAGATGAGAGGGGCAGAAGTGACAGGAGAGAGGTGGGAACAAGGGCAGGGAGGTGGGACTGGGGCAGAGAGAGGGAAAGCAGGGACATAAACAGGAAAGCAGACCCAATAAGAGAGAGAGAAATGGAGAGAAGGAGGGAGGGAGGGAGGGAGGGAGAGAGAGAGGCAGAGAGGGAGAGGGAGAGAGATGGAGGTGGGGAGGGAAATGAGGACAGGAGAGAGGGGGAGGGAGAGGGGGCTATGAGGGAGAACTGGCCCTTGATGGAAGATCCTGAGAGCATCCCTCCCTTACACTGCTCCTCCAACATCTGCAGAGGCCACAGGGGCCAGCACAGGACAGCAGGTGCGGGCCGAGGCCACAGGGGCCAGCGCAGGACAGCAGGTATATGGTTTACAAAGGCTCTGCTGACTGAATACCTCACCTTGTCCTGTGTTGATCTCCTGCCACTGTGGCCTGGTCTGAGGGGAGTCAGGAGAATGTGGCCCCAGACTCGCAGTCCCAAGGAGGGAGGATGAGTGGGTTCCCGCCCAGCCCCAACCCTGCACAATTGGAAGGTTCTGAGAAACCTCCAGTCCCACCACCAAGCTCAGAAGCTCTCAAAGGCCGAGTTCTGAACACATGCATGGATTCTCTGGGCTGAAGGCAGGCTTGTCCCTCAGTGGAAGTCACATGAATGCTTGGACACTTGATTTCCTACACAGGGGCTGCCTGAGCCAGCCTCAAGGTGGCTTGTGGACGACGTGACGGTTGCAAGAGGGAGGGCCACCAGGTGCAGAGGGTGCTGGGGGCAACGGTATTTCAGTCTTTAAAATCCTTTTTTTTTATGTGAGAAGTAGAGAGAGAGAGAAAGATCACTCCTGTACACAGGGTCACTCCCCAGATGCTCAGATTGGCTGGAGCTGGGCTAGGTCAAAGCCAGAAGCCAGGAGCATAAACCAGGTCTCCACAGGGGTGGCAGGAACCCAGTTACTCAAGCCAAAGCCGCTGCCTCCCAGGGTTTGCACTGGCAGAAAGCTGGAGTCAGGAGCCAGTGTCAGGAATCTAACCTGGGTACTGCAAAGTGAGATGCCGCGTCTCCACAGCGAGGCTAAATGCCCACTCTGTAACGCTTATTTCTGCCCACAGCTGACTCCGGGGCACGGGGGTCATGCTGAACCTGGGATGAAGGTTTCCTTACTGCACAGGTTCAGGGGCGATTGCCACACGCATTTCCCCTCAGGGCCACCTCAGCCCCAGCACACTGGGGAAAGGAAAACGGAGGGCCCTGCGGTGCCTGCTCTCTTCCACCTGTGCACCAGATGGCACAAGCAGCTGTGGCCAAGCCGCCACCTCTCTGAGCCTCAGTTTCCTCATCTGTAAAATGGCTTAACAGTACCAGCAAGGACAGCACGAGGCTGCAGCCAGGCTCACCCCCATCATTAAAACTGCTTTGCAGGGACTGGGGTTGTGTTGGAGCAGGTAAAGCCAGCACACGATGCTGCCATCCCAACTGGGTGCCGATTCGTGTCCCAGTTGCTCCACTTTCGATCCAGCTCCCTGCTGATGGCCAGAGAAAGCAGCAGAGGATGGCTCAATTACTTAGGCCTCTACACCCATGTGGGAGAGCTGGGTGAAGCTCCTGGCTACAGCCTGGCCCAGCCCTGGGCATCGCAGCCATCTGGGGAGCAAACCAGCAGATGGAAGATCTCTCTGTAACTCTCCCTTTCAAATAAGTAAATAAGTAATTTAAAAAACAAACTGCTTCGCCGACTGTAAAGGCTGTTCCCACTGAACAGCAGCCCCATATGCAGTTTTCCTTTCCAGTTTTGTCACCTGGGGTCAGATGTGGTCTGCAAATATTAGACAAAAAATTCCAGAAACAAACAATCCATAAGTTTTCAATTGTGTTGTTCTGAGTGTGAAATCCCAGGCTGTCCTACTCCATCCCGTGTAGGAGGTCCAGTGTGTTCACGTTGTGTACAACACCTGCCCACCAGTCCCACAGCAGCCATCTCAGCTATCAGACTAACTGCAGTGGGGTTCAAGGAACCCCTACTCAACAGTGGCCTTGAACGCTGGCAGTCTGCATACGGCAAGGTGAAAGGGTAAAGATAAGAATCCCTCTTATGACCACCTGAGGCAGATGAGGCTCCTGACAGCTTAACAAAAGTTATCAGTGGCTTGAGCTCCATCACAGTGCCTCAGCCACCCGCTCCCTCATCCCAGCACATAGCTGTCATGGAGCCTCCACCACTGGCTCCCTCATCCCAGCACACAGCTGTCACGGAGCCTCTGCCACCTGCTCCCTCATCCCAGCACACAGCTGTCACGGAGCCTCCGCCACCTGCTCCCTCATCTCAGCACACAGCTGTCACGGAGCCTCCGCCACCAGCTCCCTCATCTCAGCACACAGCTGTCACAGAGCCTCCGCCACCAGCTCCCTCATCTCAGCACACAGCTGTCACGGAGCATCCGCCACCCGCTCCCTCATCTCAGCACACAGGCACTGTGTCACCACACATCACCACAGGGTGTTGTAAGTAAGACACTGAGAGAGAGACCACAATCACATCGTATTACAATTGTTCTATTTTACTCTTCATTGTTGCTGGCCATTTACTGTACCTGACTCAGAAATGAAACTTTACCCAAGGATGTATTTAGAGGAAGGAACGGCACACACGGGGCTTGGCACAGTCCACAGCTTCAAGCATCCCCCAGGGTCTGGGAACGTCTCCGTAGGTGGGGGGACATCCTAGACAGGACCAGTTCAGCACAGGAGTCACGTGGGTTTTGTCTGCTGCTGTTTCTGGAGTCCATCAGAGCACACGGCACAGAGAGGGGATCTTGGAATGCCCATGGCCTGACGGCACCACCATCATTTCACAGAAAAGGAGAGGAGGCCCTGGAGGCGCCCCACACCAGGGCACTGTGGGCTGGAGGAGGCAGCCAGGAGACAGGGCTGACAGCTGCATGTGCGTCACCCTCCACCTTAAACATTAACCTCTCTGCACACCGGGTCCTCCTCTGAAATTAATTCTCCTGAGTCCAGCCAGTCCTAATGTGCAGGGAGCCATCACTAAGCTGAGTCCTTCCAAACACGGAGCATAATCGGGAGGGCCTCAGGCACCCACTCGTGAACCTGTGAACCAGCTGTAAATGCTGAGCACCCAGCGGCACCATCCACTACCCTGAGATGTTGCTGCTGGCTCAATAACGCTGTCCCCTGAGCCTATCTGAGCCCGGAGGCATCCCTCACAGACGCCCTTATCCTCTTAGGAGTGCCTGCACTGCACCAACCCCCAAGAGGAGAGCGTGGGCACAGCAGGGGTGCAAACTGGGGGCAAAGGCAGAAGTACAACGATTTCAAAAAAAAGAGTGTAAGTGTTGTGATAGGGAAAAGCACAGGGTGTGTGGCAAACCAGAGGAGGGGGACCTGGCTCGGTGCTGGGAAAGCCTGCCAGAGACAAGGGGGGAGCATTCCAGCACCAGAGAGGTCCTGAGGTGGAAGAGTAACCAGGAGGCTGGGTGCAGAGTGGGGAGTGTGTGTGCATGTGCAGGGACACACATGTACCCTTTTAGGATGCACGGTGTGTGTGTGTGCAGACTATCTTTGTAGGAAGTGCACACGGTACGTGTGTACACAGTGAATCCATGCAGGAAGTGAACAAGGTGTATGCATACAGTGTATCCTTGTGGGATGTGCACACGGGGTGTGTATGTACACAGTGTATCCTTGCAGGAAGTGAACAAGGTGTATGTATACAGTGTATCCTTGTGGGAAGGGTACATGGTGTATGTATACATACACCTTTGCGGGAAGTGCACATGGTGTGTGTATGTACACAGTGTATCCTTGCAGGAAGTGAACAAGGTGTATGCATACAGTGTATCCTTGTGGGATGTGCACACAGGGTGTGTATGTACACAGTGTATCCTTGCAGGAAGTGAACAAGGTGTATGTATACAGTGTATCCTTGTGGAAAGCGTACATGGTGTATGTATACACATACACCTTTGCGGGAAGTGCACATGGTGTGTGTACACAGTCTATCCTTGTGGGAAGTGCACACGGAGTGTGTGTCTCCGTGTGTGTGCACAGTGCACCCTTGTAGGAAGTACGCAGGACTGGAGCAGCACAGTGCTGGAAAGCCAGGCAGGGCCCCACCCAGCTCTCGCCCAGCTCTTTGCAGGGTCCCTGCTCCAGCCTTACAGGACCCCTCAAGCCCTGGCCTGGAAAGCACACGCAGCCCTGTCTTCCTGGAGAGGGTTATGTGACCTCAGGCAAACTATTTCATCTCCAAGCACCCTAGTTTCTGTTCTGCAAGATGAGAAACACTAATTTATCTTGTCTTTGTGTCCCCAGCATCCAGCCAGGGAAGACGCTCAAGAAACCATGATGCCGGCATCTACTGAGCACTCCGCATGGGAGCCGAGTGCAAAGCACCTGGAGTCAGTTCTCTCTGCATCCTCATGGCAGCCCCTTGTACCGATGTTAGGGCTAGGGATATCAAGTAACCTACCGAGGCCACCAGGACAGCAGGTCGCGAGCCTAGGCCTGTCTGACTCCAAAGTCCTAGCCCTTTCCATCACCCTACACCAGGGCTGGGGAACCAGGGACCATCTGGATACTCAACATCGCTCAGGGTCCACACAAAATTATCAAGTTACAAATTAGCCTGCTGTAGACTTACTGGATTTCCAGCCCCACCTGGATTTGCCTTGGCAGGGCCAGATCAGGTGATTTGTGGGCTTATACAGCCCCTGGGTCTTCCAAGCACAAGGGCGCACTTGCGGTCTGGGGAACAGGTCTGAGAGGAGGCGGCCTGTCTGCCCCTGGAGCTCACTCAGGTCTCTGCAGCTCACAGCGCCCCAGGCTGTCTGCAGAGGAAGCAGGGCTCTCTCATTTCCCAGCCGCCCCCCACTCCTCCAAACCCTCGACTGAGTTTTCTGGGTTTCACCACACCTCCCTTCCCCCAGCTCAGCAGTCAGGGTGACTGGAATATCCTTCCAGCAAGTGGTCAAACAGCTGATGTTGTGGTCAAGACCATGTGGACTTACAGAGATCCCATCTGACCACAAATTTGCCAATCCTGGCCATGACCCACCCACACCACCAACATGCCTTGGCAGGCTGTGGGCTAGCTCGGGGACCCCTGGCTTGCCTGGAGAGTAATCATGAAGGCAAAGATTACAACAAGTATTAACCACATAGAAAAACATGTAATAAACTAGACTTTATGTGAAAAGATTCACATGGATAGGGCCAGCACTGTGGCACAGTGAGTTGAAATAAGACAGCAAAAGCAACAGGAAAAAATAAATTGGACTTCACTGAATTTAATAACTTTTGTACTTCAAATAACCTCATCAAGAAAACAAAGACAACCTACAGAATGGGAGAAAATATTGGCAAATCATGTATCTGATAAGTCACAATGAAAGGACAGACAACCCAGGTAAAATTTGGGCAGGTACATATACCTCCCAAGACAATCTATACAAATGACCAAGAAGCACGGGAAGATGCTCACCACTGTCAATCATTAGGGAATGAGGAGCTGGCACTGTGGCACAGGGGGCAAGGCATCCCTATGGGTGCCGGTTCCAACCTTGGCTGCTCCACTTCCAATCCAGCTCTCTGTTAATGGCCTGGGAAAACAGCAGAAGATGGCCCAAGTCCCTGGGCCCCTGCACCCATGTGGGAGACCCAGAGGAAGTTCTTGGCTCCTGGCTTTGGCAAGCCCAGGTACATTCACTGCAGCCATCTGGGGGAGTGAACCAGCAGAAGGAAGATCCTCTTTCCTCTCTCCTCTCTCCTCTCTCCTCTCTCTCTCTCTCCTCTCTCTCTCTCTTCTCTCTCCTCTCTCTCTCTTGCCAATCTTTAAAACAAAGCAAAACACAATGGACTCTACCACTAGGTGGGATGGTAACAGCATTACAAGGAGCCAGAGACTCTGGAACCTCTGCAGTACACCTGTGAAAGTAACGTGTCACAGACACTTTGCAGTTTTCTAGAAGGCTAAAGAGTGACCACATGACCTAGCACCTGTACTCCTAGGAGACACCCAAGAGAATTAAAAACATTCACACAAGAATTCATCCATAGATGTTCACTGTAGTGTTTCCACTTCAGTCAAGAAGTGACAAGAGGGCCGGTGCTGTGGCATAGCGGGTGAAGTCACTGCCTGCTGCCAGCATCCCTATGGGCGTCGGCTGGAGTCCCAGTGGCTCCATTTCTGATCCAGCTCCTTGCTATGGCCTGGGAAAGCAGTCGCAGGCAGCCCAAGTCCTTGGGTCCCTGCACCCACATGGGAGACCTGGAAGACGCTCCTGCCTCCTGGCTTTGCACTGGCCCAGCTCTGGCTGTTGTGGCCATTTGGGGATTGAATCAGCACATAGAAGACATCTCTCTCTGTCTCTCTCCCCCTCTACCTCTGCCTCTGCCTCTCTGTAACTCTGTCTTTCAAATAAAGAAAGAAATCTTTAAAAACAAAAGACAAAAAAAGTGAGAAGAACCCAAACATTCACCAACTGATGAGTGGATAACTAGCTGAGGTGCAGCCATGCAAGAGAACATCACTCAAGCAGGAACACGAAGGGACTGACACTGGCTGCAGCCCCGATAAACCTGGAAAACCTCACACTAGGAGAAACGGAGTCCATCACAGAAGACCCCAAATTGCATCATTCTGCTATGTGAAGCATGGCTAGTAGGCAAATCTACAGAGACAGGAACAAAGCTGGTGGTTGTGCAGTGCTGGGAGGAGGGTGCAGGTAGGGAGGGACAGTGTGGGAGTACGGGTTTCTTTTTGGAGTGACAAAAATGTCCTAAAACTGTGGTGATGACCGCACAGCTTTGTGAGTATACTAAAAATGACTGGGTTTTACACTTTATGTGGCTAACTGGTATGGTTTGAAACTTGTATCTCAATAAAGCTGTTTTTAAAAAAGTGACTAGGGAAGCCACAGACTGGGAGAATATTTACAATACCTAAATCTGACCTTCTATAATAAATCAGTAAGAAAAAGACCCACATGCCAATTTAAAAATAAGCAAAAGGCATTTTGCAAAATAGATTCCCAAATGGTTAATAAGCAGAAACAAAGTCTATTACACTGATCACCAGGGAAATGCAGATTCAAACCACAAGGAGAAGCACTGCACAATCACAGATGCCAGGGCACAAACCCACAACGCCAGCACACACCTCGTGCTCCTCCCATGGGGAGAGGGGCGGCGTGGCACCGCCTCCGCCTCTCTGCGATCTCCACCTGGAGAAGGTCTGGAGGAGAAAGGACCACATGCGTGACCTAGAGCACACGTGGAACACAGATGGCCACAGCAGCCTGGCGACAGCCCCAACTGGAAAGGCCCCAGGAGCCCCTTGCATGGGAGTGCACAAACTCTGGCCCACACCTGTGGGACAGTGCTGAAGTACCCAAATCCCAGGTGACCCGGGGCAGGGTGATGAGCTGGAGGAGCACGCCATTCTCAGCCCACCCACAGGGCACTGGAGAGCAGGCTGAACCCATCCGGCGGGACCCGGAACACAGCAGCAGCGACCTCCATCTGTCCATGGGGCTGTGCCAGGAACCTCCAGAGGGGACAGTGGATGGTGTCCCGCCCAGGAGGCTGCAGCTGCAGCAAGTGGGCGCCACTCACACTCCGTTCCCATACGTCCACCAGTATGGAAGTTGCAAGACTTCTCTGGAGGGGAAAACGCTTTTCCAAGAGGCCCCTGGGGAGGCCCACTCAGCAGGCTGGGGGCGGGGCTGGGTGACTGCCAGGTCTCTCAACTGCGCAGGTGCTAACAGCTCTATGGTAACCCTCTTTCCCAGGCTGTCTGTTCTGTGCTTCCGGCACCCCATCCACATCTCGCTCGGCTGCTCCAGCGCCCCTTCTTTCACAAGGCCCTTCGGGGTAACTCCCACCGTTGGTCCCAGCGCCTCTCGGGTGTCCGACAGCCTCCAGATATCTGGGATGACAGCCCACAGGGAGCCACCCAACCTCAGAACCACCTTGGAGCCTCACACTAGAATATTAATAATTAAAATACTTCAGATGTAATGTACATTTTTATGTTAGTCTTCAAAATATATCCACGTCTGACTTAATTTATTTAAAATGATGTATCTAGAGTAAGACGGAGGCCCCTGGACGGTGTGCCGTTCCCAGCCCACAGCCTTGTGCACCTTGTGCACGCTCAGGCACCTGCTGCGTGCCCTGTGCTGGGCTGCACATGTCCCAGCAGTTGCGGTGTTGCACTGCGCTGTCTGCCCAGGCGTCCACCCTCCAACCAAGCTCCTGATGTACAAGCACTGGGGCGGGGCCCCAGGGGTACATTTCTCACAGACTCCCAGGCATTGCTGAGGCCGCTGGGCCAGGGCCCACACTTGGAGAGCCTGTGACCTACCTGGCTCATCCCTGCTGTGAGTCCCCACCCCTCCAGACACCCCTACCTTCGTACTGGGACTCTGAGGGTTGGGGGGATGAGGGTTCAAGTCCCATCTGCAGTCTCAAGGTGAGGTGTGAGGGAGGAGCTCAGCAGCTCTCCTTCGAGGACTGCATGGAGACACAGGGCCGGGGGCCCCTCAGCAGCCCCCGTGTGCCGCTCCTGCAGCTCAGGCGGGCCAGGAGCCACCACCTCTTGCTGTGCTGAGCTGCAAGGTGCCTCCCTCCGAGACCCTGAAAGTCAGGTGCTTGCTCTGCTCCATGAGAACCCAGCAAAGACATGGAGAGCACGAGAGGGTCCTACCGGGCCCACTGCAAACCAGTCCTTAGTGCTGTTTGCGGGCAGCGAGCAAAGACAAGCTAAGGGAAGACACAGCCCCTGTCCCGGGAACACGAGGCTCCCGGCTCTACCTGAACGTCCCCAGCCATGGAGGCTGTGCCGGCTTGGGTAACCGGCACTGGGCTAACCTTCTGGTTCCCAGCACTCCCTCCCCAGAGCCCCCCAGTGCACCCTCCCAAAGCCTCCTTCCCTGTCTGTCCTCAGGGCTCCCAACCCCTGTGCCTCCTTCAGCCGCTTCCTGCATCCCCCACACCTTCAGTCCCGCCCTCAGCAGGGCCCCGCGCTCTTGTTCCTGCTCTTCTCTCTGCTGGAAGGCTTCTTCCTACTTTCTGTTCCTCCATGGCCACCTCAGCACCCCTTCTTCCAGGCAGGCCTCTGTGACTTCGCTCCGCAGTTCACATGAGCGCCGCCCCTCCCCCTCAGGCTCTTCTACCAACCAGCTGGACAAGCCTACATCTCCTGTCTCCTCCCCTTCTCCGGGCTCTGGAGTCAGAACTGCCTGGGGCCAGTCACTCAGTCACCCACCTTCTCCGGGTCTCAGTGCTTGGCCCCAGCCACGTGAGACTGAGCACGTGCCACGTGCAATCCAAGATCACATGCATGAGGTGTGGAACTGGGAGTTCAATACTCACCACTGTCCCCCTCTTCCTCCCCTGTGTCATCTGGCACCTTTGACATCAACCACAGGGAGAAGCAAGAGCTAGGAGTGGAGAGGAGAGGGTGGGGCTGGGCACACAGACAGCAGCCAGTGTAAGTAGCAAACGGTGTCACTGCCCCGGCCAGAGCCGAGTTCCACTCCTCCCCACTGCAAAGGGAGGTCCTGCCACTGAGGCGCCTTCCCCTGCTTGGCTGAGCTTTCGGGGGGTCCCTGCTGCCATGCTAAGCAGAGTGCAGTTCTCAACAGGGCACGTACAGGGGCGATCTTTGTGCCAAGTCCTGCCACACACCTTCCCTAGGTCCCTCAAAATCTATCTGGGGCACCCCCTCCAGGGCGCTTCCTTCTTCCCCAGGGCACCCGAGAGCCCTCCCTCAGGTGACACTGCCAGCACCTCCAGTCCAGTGTGTATGCGGTGTCCACCGCCCACGACATTGCCCTCCCTGAGCCCAGGGCCCCCAGGCCCACTCTATGCTCACCACGGCCCCCGTGCTTAGCCTGACTCCCGTCCACACACACCTGCTGCTGCAACACCCAACAGCCTCCTCGAGTCCCAAAGGGCTGAGCCTACACCCTAACCAGGGCTCGGCACTCTCCCTGCCCTGGCCCTCACTCTATGCTCACCACGGCCCCCATGCTTAGCCTGACTCCTGTCCACACACACCTGCTGCTGCAACACCCAACAGCCTCCTCGAGTCCCAAAGGGCTGAGCCTGCACCCTAACCAGGGCTCGGCACTCTCCCTGCCCTGGCCCTCACTCTATGCTCACCACGGCCCCCGTGCTTAGCCTGACTCCCGTCCACACACACCTGCTGCTGCAACACCCAACAGCCTCCTCGTGCCCCAGAGGTTTGAGCCTGCACCCTAACCAGGCTCAGCACTCTCCCTGCCCTGGCCCTCACTCTATGCTCACCACGGCCCCCGTGCTTAGCCTGACTCCCGTCCACACACACCTGCTGCTGCAACACCCAACAGCCTCCTCGTGCCCCAGAGGTTTGAGCCTGCACCCTAACCAGGGCTCGGCACTCTCCCTGCCCTGGCCCTCACTCTATGCTCACCACGGCCCCCGTGCTTAGCCTGATTCCCGTCCACACACACCTGCTGCTGCAACACCCAACAGCCTCCTCGTGCCCCAGAAGGCTGAGCCTGCACCCTAACCAGGGCTCGGCACTCTCCCTGCCCTGGCCCTCAGCTCCCTCTGCTGCATGGTGCTCCAGCCAGGCTGAATTTCTCTGTTCTCAGACGGGCCACTCATGATCGGCCTCCGTGCCTTTGCACGTGCTAATCGCTATGCTGGGCACAAGTCTTCCACACTGCACCCCCACCTGGCCACTGGACACAGCTTCCTGGGAATCCTTCTCTGACCAAGCCTGCACGCCCCACATGGGGCTCTAGCTGGTCACACCTCCCCTCTCTCGTTTGTTGAAGGCCAGCACTACCTGGCGCACAGGAGGCACTCGGGAAGCGGTTCTGACTGCAGGAATCACGGGGCTCTAGGAAGGGCTGGCCTCACCATCACCGGCTGTGCACCGGGTGCCACCAGCCCCTGGGGGTAGGGAGCAGACCAGTTCCTCGCCCTCAAGGAGCTCACACGGAGGGAGGCAGGAAGCAAAACCCTAGCGGACAGTGGGGAGACAGCACACCCCGCAACAACAGCCACGACGTCTCGGAACAGACAGAGTGCCGGCCAGCAGACAGGCGACTCGAGCGTCACTGCCGATCCACCTGACGCCCACCCGACACATGTCGACACCACACAGAGGGTCCCCCGGGACGCACCAGGCCGTAAGACAAGTCTCAGCAAATCCCAGGGGGCTGAAGCCGTATGAAGTGTGTCTCCCGGGCTCGATGGAATTAGCAGCTGGATGGGAATCAGAAGCGGCAGCAGCAGCAGTTTGGGAAATACACAAATATTTGGCAGTGAAACAGCATAGTTTCAGACACCCCAAGGGTCAACCAGGAAATCCTAAAGGGAACTGGGAAGCATTTTGAACAGAACGAACGTGAGAACACAACGTCCCACGCCAACAGAGCTAAACGAGGTCATCTCAGACGGTGAAAGGAGCTAAGAAATGAAGCGAAGCTTGAGATGGAGTCAAGAGGGAAGCAGCCACGCTTTGTCACCTCCCCATGTCCACAGCTGGCCACGTCCGCACAGTAGCAGACAGCACCCCCGCCCTGTGCCTCTGGGCCTGGCCGTGGCACCAGCTGTGGACAGTGGGATGAGGAGAAGGGATCAGGTGCCCGTGGTGAGCCTGACTCCTAGAGCCCTCTGATGTTTCACCATGGGAAGGGCTTTTCTGTGGGCACATGCTGACCCTTCAGCCTGGGCCACAGAATAAACGCACAAGAAGGAGAGCCCCTTGCTGGATTTAGCTTCGATCAGCTGACTTCCAGGTGACTCAGCACTCCCTGAAACTAGGAGTACCCAATGAGATAAAAGGGGGAATCATCTACCGACACTTTCTGGAAAGTTTTTTCCAAGAGGACAAACTCAGCTGGGAGGCTCTGCTTTTTTCCCTTTCTCTGTCTTCCTATCTGGGACACGGATGTGACAGTCAGAGTTTCAGCAGCCATTCTGTGTTCATGAGGAACCCTGGCAATGGATGCAGCAAAAAGACAGATGGGATCTTCGTCCTAGGATTCTGTGGAACTGCCAGATCTGATCTGGACCCCTGACTTCTGGACTTCCTTTATGTGACAGAATAACCCCTGAGGTACTTAAGTCATCCTAGTTGAGTTTTTGTTACCCGCCTGCACATACGACTCAGCTGACAGAGAATCCCAGGAGGGCTTCTGTAGTAGACAGCGTCTTCCAAAACCATAACAGCACCTCCTACCTCACAGGGTCTTGGTACAAGTGAGCTTGACTCTCGTCCTGCTGAACGGCGGACACAGTGTGGTAGATGCCGCACGGCCCGACTGCCGAGGCTGTGCCCCCACAGTGCTTCCTCCTGCTGCTGGGTAGCAGCACCTTGCAGCAAGGGGGCCCGGACCCGCCCACACAGAGGGCCACACCCAGACCCCCCATGAGGAGGGGCCACACCCAGACCCACCCACACAGAGGGGCCACACCCAGACTCGCCCACACAGAGGGGCCACACCCAGACCCCCCATGAAGAGGGGCCACACCCAGACCTGCCCACACAGAGGGCCACACCCAGACCCACCCACACAGAGGGGCCATACCCAGACCCACCCACACAGAGGGGCCACACCCAGACCCGCCCACACAGAGGGCCACACCCAGTCCCCCCATGAAGAGGGGCCACACCCAGACCCGCCCACACAGAGGGCCACACCCAGACCCGCCCACACAGAGGGGCCACACCCAGACCCGCCCACACAGAGGGGCCACATGGGAGTGTTCTGCTTGACAGCCTGGCTGAGTTCCCAGCTTCAGCCAGCTTCAACCACTGGCAGTGTGAGTGTAGACGTCTCTGGAGGAGCCCTGCCCCTCACACTCAAGTTGTCCCTCTTCGCTGGGTCCTCCAGGTAGGGCTCAAAGTATCGCAGAGACAAGCTCCTCCCACTATGCCCTGTCTACATTCACGCAAGGACAGGCCCTGGCTCACGCTTAGGCCCTCAGACTCTCAGTCTGGTCCCGAGGTGGCTTTTGGACCCCTCACGTGGCCCCTGATTCCGCTTCTGACCTAAGTGATGATGCTCCACTCTCCGTACCTTGAGGCCTCTGAGTGGTGGCTTCTGCCGCGCCCTGCCTTCTGGGCCTCCCCTATCACACCCCTTCCAAGGCTGTCTTGATGGGACACCCACAAATCTCAGGGGAGACCCCAACGCAGAGTCAGTCGCTGTCTCTCTTCCATTCCTCTGTGGCTGTACGAACCACAGAACAGCACACAGGTCTTTCCAGACGTCTGTCTTCCTTCCCCACCCACACACTCCCTCCTTTACCAAAGGAAAGCCTACTCAAGAGTGGGCTCCCGGGGGCCAGCGCTGTGGCGTAGTAGGCTAAGCCTCCACCTGCAGTGCCCGCATCCCATATGGGCGCCAGTTCAAGTCCTGGTGCAATACTTCTGATTCTTCTCTCTGCTACAGTCTGGGAAAGCAGTGGAAGATGGCCAAATTCCTTGGGCCCCTGCACTCAAGTGAGAAACCCAGAAGCAGATCCTGGCTTGGCTTTGGATTTGCCCAGCTCCAGCCATTGCAGCCATCTGGGGAGTGAACCAGTGGATGGAAGATTCTCTGGGGAGTGAACCAGTGGATGGAAGATTCTCTCTCTCTCTCTCTCTCTGTAACTCTGACTTTCAAATAAATAAATAAATCCTTTTTCTTTTTATTTTTTTTTAAAGGGTGGGCTCTGGCCCTTTCTTTGTGGGACTCCAGAAGTCTATTACCATGGCAACATCAACATCCTGGACAGTCCCCAGAGCAAACGGGGGAGTGGGCTGGACGGGTAGGCACCTGAGCATCGAAGGCGGGGTGTGAACAATTGCAGGGTGGGCAAGAGACTGACAGATGGGCAGGTGGATGAACCCTTTCAGGGCTGGGTTTACAGAATGGTGGACAGGAGCTTTTAAGCCAAAAGTCAGTAAGCTTTCTGTTTGAGGGGCCAGAAAATACAATGTTACGTACAGTCTTAGTCACTTACTTACTTTGCATTTTCCACAGTTAAAAACCTAACACCTGGCCGGCGCCATGGCTCAACAGGCTAATCCTCCGCCTTGCGGCGCCGGCACACTGTGTTCTTGTCCTGGTTGGGGCGCCAGATTCTATCCCAGTTGCCCCTCTTCCAGGCCAGCTCTCTGCTGTGGCCCGGGAGTGCAGTGGAGGATGGCCCAAGTGCTTGGGCCCTGCACCCCATGGGAGACCAGGAAAAGCACCTGGCACCTGCCATCGGATCAGTGCGGTGCGCCGGCTGCAGCAGCCATTGGAGGGTGAACCAATGGCAAAGGAAGACCTTTCTCTCTGTCTCTCTTTCTCACTGTCCACTCTGCCTGTCAAAAAAAAAAAAAAAAACCTAACACCTGTTCTGTCAATAGGCTGCACAAAACAAAACAGGATGCTGATCCACAGGACTCAGCTGGGACACCCAGCACCAGTAGCATTAGAGTGAGTTCTGTCTACAGAGAGGAACCCCAAGCAGGAAGGCCTGGAGCCAGCACCTCGGCCACTGGCAGCAGCACACTGGTGCAAGGGCCTTTTGGGTGGGGGGCTTCAGGACACGCGACCGGCCCTTCCCTGTCAGGATCCAGCCATGGGATTTCAATGGCATCGAGTCCATGGCTGGGGTGGACGAGTGTGGCCCACAGCCAGGGCTCTTCTTGAAGGCAGCGTCTCCAGCAGGGCTTGGAGCCACACTGGTGGCCTTTGCCACGCTGTCCCCTAGGCACTGACATGACGCCTCTGTGGCTGACCACCCATCCCACAGCCAGCTCACAGCTCTGAGTTTCTGGCTCCCTCTCCTTCCCCTCCTCCCTGGGAGGTTATTACGGAGGGCCAGTGCCCTCCGTGCCTTTCCAGCTGGCAGGAAGCAAACACAGACAGATGTGTCCCGGTTAAAATGCTCTTAACAGAGCCATAAAACAAAACCCAACGTCCAGCCTCCGTGGTGCTGCCAGCCCAGGAATGAGAGGAGAAGAATGAGTGCTGCCTGCCCTTGCTAAATGGGTCTCCTGGTGTAAGGCGGGGGTGGGGTGCATTTCGTACCCGAGGGCTGTGGGTTAACAGCGCACAAAGCTCTCCCCAGAAGTGCAGAGATGAGCGGCTGCACGTGCCAGGCGGGAGGATGAGCTACCAGGGATGTGACACCTGTTGCTGACAGGTGCCAGGGAGCTCTGGGGCTCCTACAGATGGCCTTGCTCCTACAGAGGCCCTCCAAAGACAGCTGGGGGCACACACAACAGTGGACTGAGAGCCAGGGGACCGGGGTGCCATGACAGCCAGTGTGATGCCGGCCGGGTTGCCTGCTCTGGGTCTCCATAGTGGTACCCCAGTCCAGGTAGGCACTGGCAGCCCAGGAGAACGATACAAAGCAGCACCAAGTCACTCACTCACCCTGGTGAGTCTGCGAGTGGTTGGGAGAGTGCAGGGCGGCAGGGGGAACCCCGGGCCCACTTCCCTCACCCCTCTCAGTGACACAGCCTGAACCCAGGCCCCCAGGCCACCTCCTCAGGGAAGCCTGCCCACGTACTCCAATGCTGGGGGTCACTCGCTGTGCTCAGAATAAGGATCTGCTCCTGCATCTGTCCCGTCTCTGGCCAGAGCGGTCCTGGGCAAGGCCCAGTGGGCACTCTGTTTCCCCGGCTCTTCTCACACAGCCAGGGGTGGGAGACATGCCTGTCGACCTCACTGCAGTCCTGCGAGCCGTGTCGGTGTCAGTGCCTGACCTCCACATGGTCCCCAATCCGGCCCCCACTCCCCTGTGAGGCCCAAGGATGGCCAGGAATTACTGCCCCCATGCCAGGAGGACCGAGAAAGCTCTCAATTCCCACGGCTGCCCCGTCGCTGGGCAAACACATCATTCTCTCCGAGTGTAACACACGCGCACATGGACTTGCAACTTGGCAATGCCTGGAACCACCCCCTGTCCACCAAGAGGGCTGAGGAAACCTCAGCCAGTCCCTGCCCAGCCCCCCTGCAGCCAGCAGGGGCACGCCCCACTGAAAGCCCATGAATCAGGAGACAGACTTCCCCGAACAGCCTTGGTGAGAGCTTGCTGGCTGCCAAGCCTCTGCTGATGGAAATCACCTCTGTCTCCTTACTGCTTTTCTGCCTCTTATATCACAGCCTTGTAAAAGGGCAATTAGTTTTTGGACAATTAAAATGATGAACTCACCAGATGTAAGTGCTGGAGCATCTCCACGTATCTGCGGAGGGAAAGCACGTCTCTGTTAGCTCCCATCCTGTACAGGCCCAGGATGGGGAGAGGTTTCTAACAAGCTCAAGGCCACAGGCGGCTGCCTGGGGACTCACGCTTTCTCCGAAGACAGCAGTTCCTGTGCGATGACAAGAGCTCTGGACTGTCCTTCCACCTGCGGAAGGAAACAGAGCAGTCACAAGGGGCGGGCACGACAGGGGCAGAAGGAAGACTGTGGCTCCAGGGCACAGATGCAGAAGTGACTGCCACGCTGCCCAGGGCAAGCTGCAAGCGTTTCTCAGCCCGTTCCCTGGCACCCAGTCCTGTGGGATCTTCCACAAGAACTTAACCTCCATGCCCTGGGTTTCTCCACCTGTTCATGTGGGTATTAACAGCAACTAATTCAGCGGACTGCTGAGCTCATGCCCAGCATGGTGGCCCTACATACAGTCACTGCTCAATTAATGGCCCCTAACAACACGGTGTGCCTTTCGCCTCCCACCCACAGCCCTGGCGACCCTGAACAACCCGTGCTTCTCTGAATGATGGAGTTTTCCTCTGGCTTTGGCAAGGCTGTTCCCTTGGGGTCCTTTCTCCTCTCTCTGCTTGGCTAACTGCCCATCATCCTTTTAAGACCACCTCCACCAAGCAGCTGCTCCTGACCCCTGCCCATGAGCTGCTGGGTTAGGCATCATTTCTGAGCACCTGCTCTTACGATCAATCACTGCCGTGAGGTGCCCATGTCTCCCATCGGGGACAGGGAAGGACAGGGACCAGTGCTCAGTGCATGGTTCTCCTTTGTTGACTCAAAGAATGAATGAGTGGATGAATGACGAGTGGATGTTCTTTGCTTTCGGGGACACTGGCAAGCAGGCTGGCCCTGGAAGGTGAGCTGTGTAACCCATGTGAGCCCAGCAGAGATGCCTGACTCCACACCAGAGTACCTGGGTCTGATTCCCAGCTGAGGATACAGACTTCAGCTTCCTGCTAACTCAGACCCTGGGAGGCAGCAGTGATGGCTCAAAGGACGGGGTTCCTGTCACCACCCTGGAGACATGGACTGAGTTCTTCAGCTCCCAGCTTCAGCCCCAGCCCAGCCCTAGCTGTTAGAAACTTGGGAAGTGAACTAGTGGATGGGAGTGCTCGCACTCTCTCTCTCTCTCTCTCTCTCTCTCTCTCTCTCGCTCTCAAGTTAACAGAGGTGGGGGAGTTTGATGCAGTAGTCAGACTGCTGCCTGGGAGTCCCATTTCCCAGACTGGAGTTGAAGTCCTGGACACCTTTGTCTCTGACCCAGCTTCCTTCCAATGCACACCCTGGAGGCTAGTGACGCTCAAGCCTGGTTACTGCCACCCAGGTGCAGTCCCTGGGCTCTCGTACTTGCCCTAGCCCAGCCCTGGCTGTTGGGGGTATTTGGGTAGTTGAACCAGTATACGGAGCTTTTTCTGTTTGTCTCTGCCTTTCAAATAAAATGAAAATAAGTTAATAATTTTTTTAAGACTTATATATTTATTTGAAAGGCAGAGTTACAGAGAGAAACACGCAGAGGCAAAGAAAGAGATCTTCCAACTGCTGGTTCACTCCCCAAATGGCCGCGATGAGCAGGACTGGGCCACAATGAAGCCAGGAGCCTCTTCCAGGTCTCCCATGGGGGTTCAGGGCCCGAGGTACTTGGGCCATCTTCTGCTGTTTCCCAGGTACATTAGCAGAGAGTTGGATAGGAAGTAGAGCAGCTGGGACTCAAACCAGCGCTCATAAGGGATGCTGGTGCTACAGGTGAAGGCCTAAGCTGTGTGCCACAATGCCGGTCCCAATATGTCTTCACATACACAGAGAAAGACAGAGATTTGAATCTGATACATATACCACCTGAAACAGTGCTCAACACAGGATAAACGCTACAGAGACGCTGGCTATCATGATTGCTGCTAATCTGCTATCGAGGTGGTGCCAGGAACAGAACCACATATCCATGGACGGAATTTTTTCGTTTGCTTTTTTAGTCATAAGAACTATTTAACTGAAGCTATATCAAAGAGGTCATCTAGCTGATGATATAATCAGGAAAGACTATTTAACTTGCTTCAAATGATTTAAAACAGGGGGACACTTTACAAAAAGCCCCGTGGCAAGCACAATTCTTAACAGTAGAAATGTAATGCTACAGAGTATCTTGTAAGATACACAGACAGAAATACCAAAGGCTCAGGCAAGCTCTAAGCCTGACAACTGTTAATAACGACCCAGCAGTTAGCCTGCCAGGTCTCAGTTCACACCTCCTTGGTAGGAGAATTCTAGTGCTACACCCATCGCCCAAACCAGGGGACGATGCTTTCCAATTAACTGTGCAAGGGGTCACCTTCTACAAAGTCTCTGGCTGTCTCTGCTGTGACCACGTCGATACGAGGAGCCTGATTTCTGAACTTCACACTAGATAACCTCTCACTGGTCTCAAGCAGCTCAAGCCTAAAAGCAGTTTGCAATCGACTGATCCAGGGGTGGAATTTTTAAAAAAATTACAGACACAAGCAGAGAAAAGGCTTCCACTGCAAAACGAATGCTGCTCCACGCCCCCGGCCGTAGCATCCGAGGCAGTGGGAAGCAAATGGCCCCAGGAAACACGCACACCAAAGCTCACACCCTGGCTCCCGCTCCCGTGAGGCGTCACCGTCCAAGCTTCAGCAGCCACTGTTTGCTGGTCTCCGTCTGCTCCACGGAAGCATGGTGGACAGCCCAGGGAGCGCACGCATGCCTCGCTGACTTCTGTGATGGCCCTACCTGCAATGCTCTTCCCCATAGCCTCTGCCTTTTCAGGTCCCTGCTCAGAGGTCACATCCTCCGTGCACTCCTGGGACTCGAATCATTTTTGCTGGAGGAGCTGTTCCATGGACGGTGGGAAAATTAACAGTATCCACAGCTCCTGTCCCAACCCCGCCATGGGATGAGACCACTGCCCTCCCTGCACCTTGTGGAATGTTACTCCTGAGCACCTGCCATCCCCAAAACTACCGCTACACACAACAACTGGCCAATGGACATTCGAGAAAACCAGTGGAATGAGGTCTGGCACTCGGCAAGCAATACACCGAGGAGCTCCCTCGCCCCGCTGGTCTGTCCTCCTGGTTTTTCACCAACAGTGTTTTCTCACTAACAGAGCACAACTCAGGTCAATGACACCACAGCACAACTGACCCTGCAGTGAGGGTGGGGGCCTGGGGGTGAGGGGTGCTTGCTTCCCCCCCAGCCCCCGAGCATGGGCGCTCCAGCAGCATCCCCCATATGAAGAAATGCTTGCAAGGGAACCGGATTCTGCCATAACAGGCCTCAACACTTAAGAAACACTGCGGCAAAGCTTCGGTAAACAGAATCATTCTGGAGGGAAGCGACAGAGGCAGCAAGAGCTGAAGTTCAGCTTCTCCTCCCCACACAATGAGGGAAGGAGTCAAGATGACCTCCAACCGCCCAGGTGCCTCTGACTGTTCCCACGCCATACGGGATGGTGTTGAGAGCCATAGCTCAGGGGTCAGAAGTCCTGGGCTGCACCTCTCCCATCCTATTCCATCCTCTGGTCCTGCTCTGCAAACAGGGCTAGCACCTGCTTAATACAACACTGGCTGGCGTGGACTGAGCATGTAACACATGGCTGCGTGGGCTCCAAACTCTCACAGGTGCCTTTTCATCTGATCCACCCAGCGATTTCTGAGGTAGGTTCCACAGGTTGACTGCCCCCATTCCGAGATGCTCTGAAATCTGCAAGTTTGAGAGCACCACGTTGGCAGTCAGTAAACTCTGCAGCCCAGACCATTTTGGATTTTGTGTTTCCAGCTTAGGACTGCTCAACCAATGAAGTCTGCAAATGTTCCGAAACTGGAAACTCTCCAAGGCCTGACACAGGTCTGGGCCCAACCACTTCAGGGACTGGACGCTCAACCTGTAGTACTACAGTCATTTCACAGGGGAGGGAACCAAGGCCCAGTAAGTCCTAGCCTTTGCCCAAGGTCACTGCTCCTAAGGGGCAGAGCCAAGATGCAGGCTCAAGCCCAGAGCAGGGCAGGTGGCACACGGTGTGCACTCACGTGGCACCTGTGCTCACGGCTGATGGAGGCCGTCACATTAGGAAAGACCTGTTCTCCATCTGCACGGCAGGGCCCATGGGTGTCCAGCCCTTCAGGAAGGCCTGGATCAGCCCCTCTGGGCTCAGCTCTTCCTAATTCTTGTCCCTCAGGACACTGGCCACAAGGTGCAAAGAGCACTTCACAGGGGACTAAGGCAAGCTCTCTCAGGTGCCTGAATTTCTTCAACTGCAAAACAAAGTGAGTGTCCACGCCCCCAGGGATAAGAGAAGAGGACGGCTGGCAGTGGCCTCGACCTCCCCAAACTCTCGGCGCTATCACTGTCACACCGCCAGCAGGCACGGACTTCTGGTAGGGTCCAGGCATGGGCCACTCTGCACGTCCCCCAGCCTCTCCTGCCAGACGGGCAGACTGTGGGCGGGCCGCGCGGGCAGTCCTGCTGCCATGACGGCCAATGATGGATGTGTCTCTGCCAGACAGCCGAGGAGGAGGCCTGGCAGGCCCTGTGCCCAGGCTCTCCACAGAAGCTGCTTCTGGGTGGGGCCCAACTGGGCCGTTTAACACCGATGTTTGTTTAACCAGGAAATGAACTCCGAGGTTGACGGCTGCGTCCAGGACAGACTTCTGGGAACAGGGTTCCTCCCAGGAGCGTGGGGACAGGGAGGCCAGGGCCCGCACTATCGCATTTCTCAGACTCAGCTGTGGGTGTTAACAGCCAGCAGCCAGCGGCCGAGCCTGTCCCCTGGGTTTCCTCCTTAGGCCTTAGGCCAGTGAGCCGCTCAGCCCTTGGCTACTCAAGGACTGGGGCAGGATGGGAGGGCTGGTCTTTCCTCCAGGGGAGCCCGGGGTTAAACAGCAGGTCACAGAAAGATCCATGCCTCAGTTTCTCCAGCTGAGAGATGGGAGTGCCCAGCCCCCTTCTTAGAATGCCAGTTTCTACAGTGTGATCTGAGACACCAGTATTCCTCCTTTAGCTGGACCAAAATGACGGCCACTGCAGACCGAGCACAGGGAACCCAGCTGCCTACTCGTCAGCCAGGCATTCCCGGTATTTGCACAAACCAACGTCACACGACTCACTAATTTTCTTGTTTTGTTGTAGAAGACACACTTCTTTCCCCCACAAAAATGCCATTATGTGGACACGTAATCGGTTTACTATTGTTAAAACAAACACAGAGACATTTAAAAATCCTCTTGGCTCTACTTCCTAGCGTGCTAAACACGGACAAGGTGCGACTCACCAAACCCTAACATCTTTGGGGCCCCAGACCACCTTTAAGCAGGCAAAATGTTCTAATAACTGCTACTGCAGAGACTGTCACAGCCCTGGGCGCGGGGGCCCTGGCCGTCAGCAGATCTGCAGGATGGCCAGGCACCGCGCACGCTGGAGCACAGACAGGCCAGGCTGCTGGCCCATCCCTCATGTGGCTCCCGGGATGTCCGGGGCCACACAATCTTTCCTGCCAAGTTCCACTCTGAGGAAGAAGGAGGAGCGAGCCTCCAAGCTCCTGGGCTTGTACCTGCTCCGCCTCTCCACAGCTGCCTCTTTCTTCCACTCTCATCTCTGCCAGCTCCGAGCCAAGCCCCATGTCCCTGAGGCCTCCGAGTCCAGTTCTCACCTGGGCATTCCAGTTTGCAACCCCTAGCCTCACCTCTTTGACCCTCAGATGACCTGCAGGGACACCTACCTCCGTGCTGCCTGGTCCCTATCTTCTGCCTTCCCTCACCCCAGGGAGGCTCCAGGCATTCACCCACTGCAACCCATCCCATCCCAGAGAGCCTCCTGCTTGGTCACTTGCAGCCCCAGGTGGTTCACAGAAAGAGGCCCCTGGGGCCCACCTGAAGGCCCTGCCCAGTCGCCTCCCCCACTTCCTCCACGTGGAATCCAGTGCTGCTCCTGTTGTTGGCTGGGAATTCCCTGCCAGTCTCAGCAAGCGTCTCTGGGGCATACGCTCTCCTGGGGGTGGGGTGCGGTGCCACGGGAGGCACTGGGCTCCCAGGTGCCAGCCTCTTCAGCCTGAGAAACCCTCACTCAGACAGGGGGATGGAGCGACTTTCCTGGGCTGTGTCAAGCCCCAGGGAAATGACTGTAATGAGTCTCGAATGTGCTGTGGGGATGGGGAGTGTGGGTGCATTCTGCAGGGGCACCTGGAGAGGAAGCGAGCTTGGTCTCCAGACACCAGGGGGACTCCGTCCCTCAGTTCCTGTGGACAGCCCTGGGACAGATACTGCCCCTGCCCTCAGAATTCAGATCAAGACTTCCAGCACAGCTTGCAATGGCCGCTGGAAAATTCAGAGACCACAGCTCAGGGAGACGGCAGTCCCCCTGTGGAGGCGTGGAGCCGTGGGCTTTTGGTTTCCCTTCCTGTGGCATGTGGTGATCTCGTGACTGAAGCTTCAGACAGGCTGAGCGGCAGCTCCTGTTTCCCCTCCCTGGTCCCTGGCAACCCCCACCCCACTCTCCGCCTCTCCTGCAGACGCCTCGTATCAGGAGCATCACGGCGCTCTTCTCGCTCTGTGTACGCTCCCCTCCCACTCATCCCCACTGCCCCTCACTGGCTGCTAGCGCTCCACTGGGTGGACATCTGTGCATGCACACACACAGGCAGAGGCTTTCCGTGGGTGGACACTAACAGGGAAGACCTCACGCCACATCTTCTTACAACAATCCCCTAAGAGAGGGTCTCAGTCTCCCTCTCAGCACCCGCACCTCCTGGAGAGCAGCTGTGGTGGTCACTGGGTCTGGTGGCAGCGACAGGCCAGCAGAGGCATGCAGGGCACAGTCCTCATGCACTCCCCGCCTCACTGCTGTTGGAGAAAGGCCCAGCCAGGACTCGGGAGGCCAGCTGGTGGCCAGCTGCCACGCTTCACCTCCGTAGTCCTTGCCTTCCGTAAACCCTCCTCCTCTGCCCTACACTGTGTCCTGCTCGCCCAACAGCAGCGCTCAGGCCTCCTGGAAAGCTCCTGCGTCCCCGACTCCTGTGTTGCTCCTGCTTTAGCTCACGCAGCAGAGCACTCTGGCTCACCTCACGCTTGTCCCATCTCACGGGGAGCCTCTATTTTTTAGAACTGTGAGATATTCAGAAAAGAATGTAAGAAAACACAAAGTTTTAGATTCTTGTGGGCATGGCTTTCTCATCCCCTGACTCCCCCTAAGGTTGGGGAACCCACGAGCTTCTTTCCTGGCATCCCCTTGAGCTGAGGACATGGTGAATGCTCCATACCAACTAGATGGCTGATCGATGCAGGTCAGAGTTCAAACTTCCAGGGGCAACCACAGGTCACACAGGCCCGTGCCCTGGGCCTCTGTGTTTCTCACAAGCTCCCAGGGACCATGGTTCTGCTGCCCCCTGCACGGCAGCAAGGCTTAGAGACAGAGTGACTGCTAGGAAGTCAGGAAGGAGAAAGTGAGGGTCAGTTCTACCTGGGGGTCCAAACCCCAAACAGCTGGGGCACGGGACACACCTGAGACTCAGCAGGGAGGACATTCAGCCACAGCTGAAGCTCTCTCAGAGCCAGGGGACTCTCACTGTCCTCATGCTCTGCTGGCTGGCAGTGACAGCCTCCAGACCCTCCAAGGCCGGAACAAGGTGTAACATGCACAGGTGCCCAGGACGCCACCCTGCACTCCCAAGGCCCAGTGCTCAGCCCACCCTGGAGTGTCTCTGTGTGGCTGTGCCGCACTGAACCACAGCACCCCGAGCCAGACCCCCGGGAGTCAGCCAGGCCTGACTCCCAGCTCTGTGGGGCGCGGTGCCCAAGGAAGCAGATGGGCCCCAGCGAGTGTTCCCCCAGCACACCACCAGGCACGTGCCTTTGCTCTCCCCACTTGAATGGGAGAACTGAGTCTAATGCAGTCATTGATTTGCTTTATTTTTAAAGATACACACTGAATACTTTTTAATGTTGTTGAGCAGCAAGAATGCAAGCCTGAACAGGACAAACAGGGGGCCTGTCCTCCTGCAGTGCCTCTGACAGGGAATGCAGACAATATGCAAGCAAGCAGAGCAATGAAGAACCCGACTGCAGAAGAAGGAAAGAAATGGGAATGCTGTGCCGGAGCCATGCCGGGTGCTGCCTCTCTGAGCCGATGACACCTGAGACCTGGAGCCGGCTGTGCAAAACGTGGCAACAGGGCTTCATGAGGAGGGGACCGCAGCGCAAAGGCCCTGGGGTGGGCTGAGGGAACTGGCAGAACTCACTCGTGTCTTTTCACAATGCCTAGGTAATGGCCTAGGTGTGTGTCAGGGCTCCTTTGGTCTGCAATTAAGATATGGCATCGAGAAGACAAAGGCCAGGGACCCTACTCTTTCAAATCTGGGGCCCACGTCTAGGAGGGCAAACCCGAGAGGAGGGGCGGGCCGAGGAGCGGGAAGACGACAAGCTCAGTCTGGGGCGTGCTGGGCTGGCGGTGCTTCCGAGGCTCCCAAGGAGGACCCACAAGCACAGCTGGGCTCGAGTACGGGGTCAGGCCGGAGTCAGCTCTGGGAAGAGCCCCTCTGTGTGGGGCTGGCAGCTGCAGGGGACAGGGCCACAGCAGCAGAAGACAGAGAACAGAGATGGGCACTGGGGAAGGCTGGGCACTGGGACGTGCAGGACAGTGAGACACACAGGAGGGAAACGAGCAGAGGCTGCTGACAACGAAGCCTTGGCAGTGTGAGCTGCCAAGGAGGGAGAGACCAGCAGGGCTGAGGCCTGGGCATCTGTGGTGGACAGCACGCCTGGCCCGTGGAGGTCAGCGAGCAGGAACCACAGTGGTGGCAGAGTGCGGCAGGCCGGGCAGTGACTGTGGGACCCCTCCGGGCCCTCTCCGACCTTCCCCAACTTCATGCTGCTCTGGCCATCTGATCTCCCAGATTCCAGCTCTCAGCTCCCTACTCTCCACTGCTGCTCCCTGCCCCTTGCACGCTGTCCCGAGCTTTGTGTGTGCGTGCGCTTATACGCACAGGCGTGCACGCACGTACACACACACACAATTCAGCAACCTGCTCCAGCATCTCCTGCTCATCTTCCCCAGGGACTGGAGCTCCTCTGCAATGCTGATGGGAAAGCATAAGGCAGGTCCTCCAGACCTCACAACTGAATCACGACACAATCCAGCGATGCTGCTCTGAGAGCAGGGATTTAATGAGGTGTGTGCGGGGGATGGCTCTGTGGTGCAGTGGGTTAAGCCACCACCCACAATGCCATCGTCATCCCCTATGGCACTGCTCCACTTCTGATCCAGCTCCCTGCTAATGCACCTGAGAAAGCAGCAGAAGATGGGCCAGGTGCTTGAGGCCCTGCACCCACATGGGAGACCAACAAGAAGCTCCTGGCTCCTGGCTTCCACCTGGCCCAGCCCAGGCTGATGCAGCCATTCTGGGACTGAAACGGTCGCTGCTTCTCTCTCATATTCTCTCTCTCTCTCTCTTTCTAACTCTGCTTTTCAAATAAATAAATCTTCAAAACAGAGAGGCGCACATCCATATTTTTGGAAGCTCCATACACAGTAGTCAAAAGCCACCCACGTGTGCATCACTGGGTGAATGGATAAACAAAATGCAATCTACTCATGCAATGGAATACTATTCAGCCTTGAAAAGGCATGGAACTCTTATCCATGCTACAACACGGATGAACCTTGTGGACCGCGTGCTCAGTGACCTGAGCCAGGCCCAGAAGGACAAGTGCAGAGCACGATTCCACTTGCATGGGGTTCCTAGTGTAGGGAGAGTCACGGAGCCGGAGAGCAGGACGACGGTGCCAGGCTCTGCCAGAAGTGGATATGGAGTTAGTGCTTAATGGGGGCAGAGTCTCAGTCGGGATTCTAGAGGTACTCAATGCCATGGAACTGCACAAGGGGTAAGACGGTGGGTTGTCTATGTACTTCACAATGCAAAAAATTCTTACACATTTACTATTTAGCTGAGAGGCAGAAAGAGAGAGAGGAAGAAGGGAGAGGGATCTTCCACCTGCTGGTTCATTTACTAAATGCTCACAACAGCTGTCGGACCAGGCTGAAGCTGGGAGCTGGAAATTGGATCCATGGCTCTCGTGTAGGTGGGAGGGACTCAAGTACGGAGCCATCACTGCTGTCTCCTGGTTTTGGCACAGTGCAGGTGCCAGGACTTGAACCCGGGCACTCTGACACGGGATGTGGGCATCCCAAGCAGCACCTTAACTGCCACAACCAAATTCCTAACCCCATATTTTTTTTTAATTAGGGGGAAAGACGGCCTTTCTCCATCCTGTCCGTGCCCTGGGCTTGCTCTGTTTGCATTTACAGCAGTCTCACCACCTGACTACACCTCAGGAGATCCCAGGCTCACTGTTCCTGGAGGGATTTCACATGCAACAGGCGATGAGGGCTGTGCAGTGCAGGGGCGGTCAGAGGTGCAGAGTTGCCTTCCATGGTGGGAGAAGTGAGCATGGCAGGGGAGCCTGGGAGCAGATGTACACACCTGAGTCCAGGTGTCCGTGCATGGTAACATTTAACTCAGGCTGGGGGTTGGCCGGACAGTAACAACCAGGGTTCCGGTGGACCCCTGGGCCTGGGGCAGGTGGTCAAGGAAAGGCTACAGGTACAAGGACTGGGACACAAGCCAGCCCTCCTGGCAGGGGCAGAGATTTGTTGGCTGGCGCCACAGCTCACTAGGGTGATCCTCCGCCAGCAGTGCCAGCACACCGGGTTCTAGTCCCAGTCAGGGCACCGGATTCTGTCCCAGTTGCCCCTCTTCTAGTCCAACTCTCTGCTATGGCCATGAGTGCAGTGGAGGATGGCCCAAGTCCTTGGGCCCTGCACCCGCATGGGAGACCAGGAGAAGCACCTGGCTCCTGGATTTGGATCAGCATGGTGTGCCGGCCGCAGCGGCCATTGGAGGGTGAACCAATGGAAAAGGAAGACCTTTCTCTTTGTCTCTCTCTCTCTCTCACTGTCCATTCTGCCTGTCAAAAAATAAATAATAATAAAATAAAATAAAAAACAAGTGAGGCTCGTGGGCTCTGTTCTGCCGGGGACAACACGCGGACACGCGGAGGGGGTGTGCCTGAGGGTGGGCGAGATCTCTTCCTGAAGCCAGGCCAGACTTCCGCTTCAGCCTGGGGCGAACCGGTCAGAAAAATATGGCCACAAGGCTCTGGCGAGCGAGGCAAGCACCTGGGAGGGGCTGCCAGCTCCCAGGCTGGTCTCCGGGGAGCTGGTATTTAGCTTGCAAAGTCCCCGTTAGTCTGAAAAGCAGGCTTATTGTCAAGGAGCACCGCCGGGCCGGGCGGCCTTTGAATGTCTCCTTTCACGGCCTGAGCTATTTTTAAGTCCTTCTTGCTTTTCCTTTTTCCCTCCCTCTTTCCTTCAGCCTACACCCTTTGTGTGTCTGGGAGTGGGAAGGAAGGAGCGGTCAGACGTGTGGGTGGACCAGCTGGGCTCGGCCTCTTGTTGCACTCCAAGAACCTCTCCCCTCCTATCCTGGCTGCTCCCCAGCACGCGGGCAGGGCAGGGCTCACCACCGCACCCCTAAACAGGCCTATGAGGCCCGGTGGGGGCAGCCCGACTCCAGCATCTCTCTAGGTCTGTGCCCTCGGGGTGGCTGCGGACGGCAGCCTCGCTCACGGCTCCTCCAGAATGTGACTGAGGCACAGCCAGGTCTTTGCCTTTGAGAAATGAAATTCTCCAGAAGACTGGAGAACAAAACAGTAAGCAGAAAACGATCTTCCTCCCCACTCCCGCATCACCAAAAATTCTACTGTGAAACAGCCGGGGCTCCGTTCCTGGGACCCCACAGAAAAGCCTGTGTGTGTGTGTGCATGAGGGAGTGTGTGAATGGGCAGGTGTGTGCACAAGCAGATATGCACATAAGGAGGCGTATGAACAAGGAAGTGTGTGCAAGGAGGCGTGTGCACGAGGTGATGTGTGCAAGAGGTGTGTATAAGAGGACGCGTGTGTACAGGAGGTATGGGCACAAGGAGGCGTGTGAACAGGGAGTGTGCAGACAAGTTCATGGCAACGCTGATGGGAAGCCAACTGAAGCAGAAACACTGCCAACGTCCCCAGCAGGGGGTGCTGAGTAAATGCCCACACGTCCGTAGAATGGAGGGTGAGGCAGCAGTGAGATTTTCATTTCTGAGCTCTGCATCCCAGTGTGGGAACATCTCTAAGATTCTATGGAACAAGGCCAACCAAGTTACCCCGGGTTCCTTACAGTCTGTTATGACTCCCGCCCAAGTAACCACTCCACAAAACAACATACTCTATCTTCTACTTCTAAGGGCAGATGAAGGCAAACAGAGAGAAAAGCTCTGGAAACATCGGTGCCAAGCTGCACAGCACGGTGAGCTGGGAGTGCACGGTGTTGGGAATGTGTGCCCTGACGGGTCACCAGGACAATCAGCCGGGATGTGCCTGGCATCAAGGGGATTCCAACTGTGGCAGATTGTGTGAGCTGCAGAAAGGTGGCGAGAGGAGGGACGTCTTGTGCCCCTGGCAGACGTGAAGTCTGGTGGCTGCCAGGAGGCAGTGACCTGACCGCCAAGAGCCCTGACCCGAAGCTCTCGGAACAACAGGATGCTCCTGCCCCAGCATCGTCACTGCCGGACCCCACCTGGCCCTGGGATCGGCACCCGCCTCTCCTGGCCGATGGTCTCACCCGCATCTCTGACCTCTGCGTGCTCCCTCCCTGGGTGGCAGGCACTGCTGAAGCCTCTCAGGCTCATTTACTCTTATAAAGACCAGGAGGCAGGCAGGGTCACTGGTATCTTGATGCACAGCTGGGAACCCAGAAGCAGTGCTAAGAAGGCACTCAGCCAGCAAGTGGCCCCTGTGCTGCCTGCCTCTCGCCCTCATTACTGGGGACATCACAGCAGCAGGCTGGAGGCCAGATGACCACTGATGTCACGGTCCAAGGCTCCACGTCTACATTGTGGTCCTAAGCAGGCCAGACCCTCCCTTCTTCCGCGCTTCCTCTTTCCATCGGGCCCCTACCCTTCTGTGTGGCCAACACTTGCACATCTGTGTTCTCACTCAACCCTGCCATGGCCCAGGGGTCACCACCAACGCTCCACGTCAGACCCAGCAAAGCCGAGACTCTGTGACAGGCAGGGAGGGCTGGCCGGACACGGCCCTGCAGTAAGGCTTCACAGAGAACCGGGGGACCACGGTGGGACCCCCTCAGAGGTGGGGTCCTGCGGCACATGGGAGACTCTGCTGCTCCACCAGGCTTTTACCTATCCCAGGGCCTGCTCCCAGCCTCCACTCCAGCTGTTGAATCAGACAGCACTTCTGTCTCTCTGCTCTCAGTTCCATAACCCCAACAGTGCAGTGGGCAGCAGAGAGGTGGGAAGAGGAGTGAGGGGCGCAGAACCAGAAGACCTGCATTTGCCTCAAGCCTTCCCGTCGCCAGCGGTGTGACCCTGGCAAGTCACTCGACCGCTCCGAGCCTTGGTGCCCTCAGCTGTGGAACAGCGATCCTGGGACTGACGCCGAAGGTGCTGCAGGGGTCAGAGGTATCGAATCAGAAGAGCAGAGGGCAGCAGTCAGCACACAGCTCAGTGCCCAGAGGGGAAGGACAGGGCCAGCAGCAGGCAGGAACGGGATGGTGGGCATGTGCTGCACACACGTCGACCAGGAAGGCGGAAGGAACGGGGGAGGAAGGGGCTGGGGCAGGGGAGGAGCTGACATGCACAGCCCCCATGTCAGGGCTCCCACAGCGCTTGGTAGCTGACTGTACCCTAGAAAGAGAAATCAAGTGTATGGAAGCAAAGCGAGGGACGTCTCCGTTTCTGAAAGACGTGCTTCCGCACAGCGTGACAAACCTGACCCAGGCTCAGGAGAACAGGAAGAAGAGAGAGAGAGATGCAGAGACAGGGGCCTGAGGGAGGCTGTCGGGGGAAGGGCTGTGCCCCCTGCCCCCCCAGCTACCCCTTGGTGTGCAGGAGCAGGCCCATAGATGGGGTGGGGTGTGCAGGGGAGATTCCAAGCTGGTCTCAGTCTCCCTGACCTGCCCCTGGTAGCAGTGGTGCCCTGTGATGTTTTCTGGGACGTCACCTGTCAGCCACGAGCCCCTAGGCAATTCGTCACCTGGAAATCGGTTCCTGGCTCCCAGAAGGGGAGGGGGAGGGATGGAGTGGGTCTGTGCCCAGCGCAACACACACCTTCCCAGCACCAGCACTTATGTGCCCACGCTTGGGGTCTTCACTGTCCCTGGACCTGGCTGGCCACCTGCACCCTCCGGGCACTCCCACAGGCCCAGGGGGAAATCAGACTCTGCCTTCAGTTAACAATACCCATTTCTAGCCTTTCGAACATCCCACTCTCCTCCTCCCCATTCCAAAGATGAGCAAATGGAGGCCCAGGGACCCAGGGTCATTAGAACGATGTCTGTCTTGATGCAAATCAGGCAGCTCGACTCTGCTTCACCCACAAAGGCTCTGAGAAGCCCCAGACTTCCCGGACGTAAGAATGCACCGAGGAGGAGCAGCGGCCCTGGGTCACCGAGGCAGGTGTCACCAGCCACGCTCCTGAAGCATACAGCCCTTGGCCCAGCTGGGAGCGAGCAGCTCCCTCCACACCAACAGCTGGGGCAGGCTTCTGCTGTCCTCTCCCCACCTCCACCTCTCCGACACCCACACCCTGCAGGGCCCCTACCTTGTGGGTGAGGCTTGGAGCACTCTCCTCATCCTCTGAGCTTCTCTGCTCTTCCTCCGATGTGAGCTCCTCTCTGGGGGCCATCGCCGAGATGGGACACACCTTGTAGGGCTCCGTGTAGGCACTGGATCAGAGCAAGAGAAGGGTTAGTGGTTCTTGTCCAGCAGAGGCAAGCCCAGGGGCCTTAGTGAGTACTGTGCAGGCAAAGCTCCGTGATCTCCGCGGGACCAAAAATGAGCAGGGCCCAGGCATAGACCTTGCTCTCCCCCAGCAACCCCACCCCACCCTGCCTGCCACCTTCTACTGCCTTCAATGCACCAGCCTCTTGCTGCCCCAGTGCCTTTACACATGCTAAGACAGACACACCTCTCTATCAGATTCAAGACAGGCTATAGTGGTGAGGGGAGGTCCAAATAATGAGGGTGACAGATGTGCAATCTCACTGGAGGTCTGAGGTCTGGACCGAGAGCAGCATCAGCTCTCAAGTAGCTGCGTTCTCGGGACCTGAACAGGGGATGCGACACGTGGCTGGCTGAGCACCAAGCTGCAAGTTCTAGCCTGTAATACTAGTCTCGTCATCAGCATGGACAAGACAAGAGCCAGTATCGGTCCCTACCTCCACCACGCGGGCGGTATGAGGGAATGAGGCCCCCGTCTCGCTGTCCTGGCAGTTGCTGCAAGAGTCACAGCTCATGCAGCTGTGATAAGCTCATCTCCCAGGAACTGGAACTATTCCGAAGGCACTGCTGGTAGCTAACACGGGCATTCAGTGCATACATACTAACTGCTTTATGAGGATGTGGGGCTGGCCAGCGGGCAAAGCCCAGGAGAAGAGAGCAGGTGACACCCTTGTCCTCCCCATGAACAATTCAGGCACAAGCACAAACTGTGAGCCCCACAGTGGAGGCCCTGGCCCTATCACCACAGCCTCCTCAGCCACACAGTGCAGCGATTTCTGCAGTGGGATCTGGCCCTCTCCTGTTTGATGACCTTCATCAGATCCCTCCTAGCATTAGCAACATGGCCCCAGACCACTTTTCACAGAATGCCTTTTCATTCTCAAAATCCAGGAACCCGCGGCAGGCACTTGGCACAGTGGTTAAACGGCCTCTTGGAATGCTCACACCCTGTACGGCAGTGCCTGAGTGTTGCGTCTCAGCTAGACTTCTGACTCTGGCTTCCTGAGGGAGGAAAGCAGCACACCTGGGAAGCAGGAGGTGATGATGGCTCCCACACTTGGGTCCTTCCCACCCATGTGGAAGATATTTTATTTTATTTTATTTTATTTTTTAAGATTTACCCATTTATATTTGAAAGGCAGAGTTACAAAGAGGCAGAGAGTGAGAAAACGAGAGATCTTCCTTCTGCTGGTTCACTCCCTAAATGGCTGCAAAGGCCAGAGCTGGGCTGATCTGAATCCAGGAGCCTGGAGCTTCCTCCAAGTCTCTCACACGGGTGCAGGGGCCCAAGGGCTTGGACCATCTGCTAGTGCTTTCCCAGGCCACAGCAGAGAGCTGGATAGGAGACTCAAACCAGTGTCCATATGGGATGGCAGCACTACAGACAGTGGCTCTACCCACTATGCCATAGCACCAGCCCATGTGGGAGATCATGACTGAGCTCCAGGCTCCTGGCTTTGGCTGGTCCAACCCCGTGGTTTATATGGACATTTGGGGAGTGAACTAGCAGATGGAGGAGTTTTCTCTGCTTTTCAGATAAATTTAAATAAAAAAAATTCAGGTACCTGATTTTGTAAAATTCTTATCCTGCTCATCCTGCTCTCTGGGGATGCCAGGTAACTCTGGAAGGATAGAGAGATGGGAAAAGAGAAGGAACACCCACTTCCTGGACTGGCTGGGCTACTGCCCTTGCTTGGGCCTTGGCCCAGGTAGGGGGATGACAGGGGAAAAGAAACGGAGCCTCAGCTGACAGCTAAGCCAGGGGCCCATCCTGGACTCCTTCTCAACCCCTGCAGGAGCCAGCCCCATGCATCCCATTTCCAGAACACCTGAAGCCTGAGTGACACCTCACTTGCTCTGCAGAGCTCATGGCTGCTCAGCAAACTGACTGCACAGATCAGTCTCACGGAGCCCCAGTGTCCCTCCCTCTGGAATCACGGCACCAGTGCAATCCCGTCCAGCAGGGAGGGAAGGAGCAGAGCCCGGTGCTCCCTCTGAGGGCAGCGGACACTGTAGGCCCTGAAGCGGCCAGCTGCACTGCCTCAGGCAGCGGGCAACCATGAGCAATGGGGCCGTGAACCATGCCCTGGCCCCTCCTTCTCCTCATTCAGGAAAAGGTGTATGTCAGGCCTCTTCTAGGATGAGCTATGGGGGAGGAAGGGATGTCCAGCCAGGCCCCCCAGGCAGCAAGCCAGAAACCTCCGTGTCTCCTCGCACAGTTGCAGCTTGAGCGTGAAGCTCCTCCCAAATTTACTTTTTGGTATTTCCAGCTCCACTCATATCTCCATCACGGCCTCTGGTCCAGGCCACCCTGTGCCTGGATGGCTGTGACTGCTTCTTCCTGTTTCTCCCCTACCATCCTGGCTGGCCTCCCACCTGTTCTCCAGACAAGGCCAGGATGACCTTACCCAAGTCCACTACGACCCTGTGGCCCCCTTGCTGAGCCTCAAGCTCAGCCCTGGGCAAGGCTCGGTGCGGCCCAGGGAGGGGGAAGGTGGGCATCCTCGGCGCCTGCTGTGACTTTCTCCAGTGCCAGGTGCTACTGGGTGTCACGGCACCAGACTGCGGTTCTGCCTCAAGTCAAGCAGGGGGTGGTTGCCACTGAGCAGAGCTGTGGGTGGCACTGAGGACAGAGCTCATAGAGGCCAATTTCCTGAAGGTGGAGGGGCTGGCTCAAGGCCACATGCCAAATCTGGGCCAATGCACATTGCCTCTGAAGAAACCTCTCCTCATGCTTGGTTCCATTTTAAATACTAGGAAACTGAGGCACCGCAGGTTCTGTTAGTACACGGATGCATGGAACTGGGGCTTGGGTTGTAAAGGCAAATGTGAACACTGGATTCCTGTGTGTCGTTATCTGATTTTCAGAACAGTGCTCCTGCTCATGAACTGGGCTGCCGGGGCTCACCATCTGGTTGGTCCCTGTTGAACCTCCCAACAGGAGGAACAGCAGGAACTAATGCACGGGGCAGCTGGAAAAGTCCGAGTTAATATATAAGACACTCAGAGCTGGGGCCGGTGCTTTGGCACAGTGGGTTAAGTCTCCGTCTGCAACACTGGTATCCCTTATGGGTGCCAGTTTGTGTCCTGGCTGCTCTTCTTCTGATCCAGGTCTCTGCTATGACCGGGGAAACCAGTGGAAGATGGCCCAGGTCCTTGGGCCCCTGCACCCGTGTGGGAGACCCAGAAGAAGCTCCTGGCTTTGGAATGGCCCAGCTCCTGCCTTTAGTGCCATTTGGGGAGTGACCCAGAGGATGGAATACCTTTCTCTCTGTCTCTCCCTCTCTCTCTGTAAATCTACCTCTAAAATAAATAAGTAAATCTTTGGAAAAAAAGACAGAGCAGGGCCCAACATTTCCCGACTCAGTCAGCGCTGGCTGTTTTCACTATTAGCCTCCTTTCTTGCTCTGTCCTGACAGTCTGGGTACTTCCTGGCCGGGGCCACTCCGTCAGCACCAGCTCAGTCCTGGCTGCCTACAGCTGCACTGTATTTTCCTACTGTTTTCTCTACATCGACTTTTATTTCTAAAATGTTTATTTATTTATTTGGCAAGCAGAGAAGAAAGAGAGAGAGAGAGAGAGAGACAGAGAGAGAAAGATCTTCCATCCACTGGGTCACTCCTCAGATGGCTGCAATGCTGGGGCTGGTCCAGGATGAAGCCAGAAGTCCAGAACTCCTTTTGGGTCTCCCACATGGGTGGCAGGAGCCCTAGCACTTGGGCCATCCTCCACTGCTTTCCCAGATGCACTAGCAGGGAGCTGGATGGGAAGCAGAGCAGCTGGTATTGGGGCTCCAATGCTGGTGCCACAAGCAGTAACTTAACCCTCTGGACCACAACACTGGCCCCTCCATCAACTCATTTTTAACATTTGCTACCTACTCTGATGTGTCCTGAGTAAAAAGACCTATGAAGCTATAGTTCTGTGTTTTTCTATCACTTTAAAATTAGTAAACTCTAACAACACAGTGGACTAAGTTATCTTGCTCACAACCGAAGATAAACAGCCCTCCCGGAGGTAAACCTGCTCAACTCCGACCCCCCTGTCACCTACCTGACTCAACCCCACCCCAGCTATGGTCAGAAGCGTGCCCCATGAGGATGGCTCTCATTATATTAGTTTCTGGCTTCTAATTTCTAGAAAGATCACTGAAATGGAATTCAGGAGGCAAGGTTTCAGACGATAATTTATTGTACTGTACGGTTGAGGGTCTGTGAGCCCGACAAATGTGGAGAAATCACCAGGGAAAACATGCTTTCAGGGGCAGGTGCATGCCTACCGGGTAGGTGCCCGTGTCCCGCCGCTGAGCGCCGGCTCCTGAGGCCAGCTCTCAGCTAATGTGCAGCAATATGGCACACAGCAGTGACGGCTCAAGTACCTGGCTTTCTGCTGCCCATGTGGGAACCCAGGATTGGGTCCCCAGCTCTCAGCTTCACCCACTGGCTGTTTTGGACATCTGAGTAGTGAACCAGTAGATGGGTGCATTCTTTTTTGCCCTCTCACGCTCTCTGCCTCTCAAAAATGAACAAGTAAAATATTTTCGCTGCATAAAAGAGCAAATTCAATGTCTCTGCACATCCAATGACAAAGATGTAGCAACAAACCCTGTCTTGGAAGAAGAAGGTAGGGTTAAATAAACCAGAATGTTGACAGTTGAGACCCCACTGGCTGTACCCACAGGTCCTTGGTAGTAGCTACCAGGTTGACCTTCAAATTCAGGGTAAAGAAACACCTTTGAGAAATGTTTCTTTAACGACTTCTTCCCAAATGCTCTGACAGCACCTCTCTCCTGGTGGTAATCACCCCTTCCTTGGGGAAACACACTGGGAATACTTAAATATCACACCCAGCTCCCCATGCCAGCATGAACCTCGGAGCTGGGTTCTTTGCTTGGTATGGTCTAAGGAAGGCCACATGGAGCAGAGTATTTAGCTATCTGGTGTCTGTTTTTTCATTCATTGTAAAAAATTCATTAGAGCCTTTGTGTTTCATGCTACACTGGGGACAGCATCATGAGTGAACTGACACTTTGTTCTAAGGCCTCGACAGTGAAAACACTTATAACAACGATAACCAAGTGAGGTATTGTCTCCAGATGATTTTTTGAGCATACCAATATATGACATTTGAGAAAGACCCCTAACCCTACCACCTATCCACGCACTCATTTAGCCATTTACACACTCATTCATCCACTCACCCGCCAATCTACCTACCCAATTACCCATCCACTCAGATGTCCATTCCTGAATCCATTCACCCACCCACTCACCCACCCACCCACCTATCTGTCTACTCATTCATCCACACAAATACCCATCCACTCACATGTTCATTCACACATCTGTTGTCTATTCACATGTATGCTCATCCATGCACCCATGAGACCATCCTTCTACCTAGTCACTCACTCATCCAGTCACACATTCACCTATCCCATCTACCCAGTCATCCATCCATGTAGTCATTCATCTACTCACCCATCTGAGCATCCTTCCATCTGTCAACTATCCATCCTCCCACCTACCCGCCTCTCTCTCATTCTATCCACATACTGCCTTACTCACGAATCCATCCAACAGGGATTAGCACCTGCTTCATGGAACTAACACATGGAGGAGTCACAGATGACTAAAGCACCTGTGGCTTCGAAAAAGGTCAACAGTTCAGAGCATTCATTAAGAAGGTAGGCTCCAGGGCTGCCGCTGTGGCATGGCGGGGAAAGCCACCACCTGCGGTGCTGGCACCCTCATATGGGTGCTGGTTAGAGTCCCAGCTGCTCCACTTCCAATCCAGCTCTCTGCTAGGGGCCTGGAAAAGCAAAGGATGGCCCAAGTGCTTGGGCTCCTGCACCCATGTGGGAGACCCCAAAGAAGCTACTTGATCCTGGCTTCGCTTGGCCCAGCTCTGGCCATTACAGCCATTTGGGGACTGAACCAGTGGATGAAAGACCTGCGCCTATGCCTCTGTCTCTCAGTAATTCTGCCTTTCAGATAAATAATTAGAATAAATAAATAAATCTTTAATAAAAATGCAGACAAGCCCATCCTACCAGCAGCCCTGGCTGGTGCTGAGGGTGGCTTAGGACCTATAGAGAGGCCCCCACTTTACAGTGCCTCATATGTCCAGGCTCCTTCACACCTGTTTCTTTGCTGGAGTCTCATAGTTGCCCAACACCCAGCACTCATGTCTTCCCAAGCCCCAAACCAAGACCCAGGATCTGAAACCTTGATGGATAAGGAATGAGGATGGACATCTGGAAAACATGATATAGAAGCCAAAAGAATGGAATTTTGGAGCATGATTTCAACAGTTTCAAGGATCAGCTGGCTGTTGGTCCTTGAATGGGGGCTTTCCAGGGAATCCTGGGCATATTACAGGGGTAACATGGACCCAGTACTCAAGAAATTTATCTAGGGAATTACACACTGGGGAGAGCTGTCAAATGGGCCGAAGTGTCAGTACTGTGAGTTCAGTGACTGAGTGGCCTTGGACTTTGTCATCGGATAGAGGAAGGCCACTGTGCGACCTTAGACAATCATTCAACCTCTCTGCTTCTTCTCTGTAGAGTGGGGATGACCAAGAAGCTTCATCATGGCACTCAACAAGAACACGACTGTGAAAGTGGCCACTGCCTGGTACGGAGCAGGTCCTTTCTGGCCAGCCCAGAAGAGCCTGTAGCAGGACCAAGTTCTAACTCCCAGACTACTCTCCATCAGAGCTGTGTTCTCCCTGAGTTCACTGGGCTTTCAAGAGAACAGAAAGCAAAGCTGCCCAGAACTTGTTACCTTAAATGACCCTCCCAGGGAGCCGGTTCTTTGCAGCAGCCTAGAGTCGTAAAAAGACAAGTGCCTCCACACGGGAGAAGAGCTCCATACAACCCGACCCGCGCTGTCCAACGGTGACCGTGAAATTCCACCCTCTGTAACAATCGCTGGGAGCCATCACCACAAACACAGCCAAAAGGGCTCAGCAAGCTCATTTACAAAGGAACACACTGCTCCTGGGAGGGGGCTTCGGGGCTGGGCCTTCTGGGAGCTGGAAAGTCTGAGATGGAGGAAACTGACCAGCGGCTAGGGCCATCTCCATCTGCAGAGCTGCTGAAGTGCCCGGCGGTGCTCAGAGCTGAGGGCTGAGCACAGAATCAGGGGCTCTCGAGCCCGCAGATGCTCCCTCCTGCACCATGCCCACTCCCCGCCTTGCAGGCCTTCCCAGGTGGTCCCTTCTGCACGGACCCCTCTAGTGTTCCACTTCCTCAAAGGGACCCTGTGATCCGGATGGATGCAGATATGATCAGGGACCTCTGGTGATGAGGCACAGAGGAAATCTGACACGATGAAGAGAGGCCAGGAGGACGGGGGGCACTGGACTCCCCACCAACCCCCTGCATGACCAACCTTGCCACCATCTGGCAGGTCTCAGTCGCCACATCTGTGAATTGGGGCTGGAGTGCTGGGTCCCAGCATGGGACACCCAGGGATGTGAAACCACACGCTGAGAGCAGACTCCACGTGTGCCACAGCCTGGGGGCTGGGCGCTGAGCGAGGCTCCACGTCACTCGTCTTGGAGGGAACATATCACATACCCGGGGTCAGCCAGGGGATAGCCTTGTAATGATTCCCAGAAACAGCACTGAAGTAGAGGCATTTTTTTTTTTTAAATTCAATTTCCATTTCCCACTAAGCAAAAACAAAAGTCCATCCTCGCCCTCCGACCTGTGACATCTCCCCGCCCTTCTCTTTACAAGGATTTTTTTCTTTCTGTAACGGCTTTAATGAGATATGATGCGCAATTCAGTGGTTTTTAGTACACAGAGTTGTGCAACCATCACAACTATTTTAGAACATTCTCCTCACCCCAGAAAGAAACTTGTACCCTTTAGCAGTCACTCAGCAGCCCTCTAAGGCCCCCAAGCTCCTAGCAAATATTAACCGACTTGCTCTTTCCATGATTTGCTTACTCTGGACATCATGAAAATGCAACCTTACAATATGAGGCCTTTTGTGTCTCTCACTTAACACAGCGTTTTCAAGGTTTATCTGTGTTGTAGCTTGAGTAACTCATTCCTTTTTCATGGCTGAGTAACATTTCACCGCGTGGACAGATCATAGTTTATCCCTCCCACCGGGGAGAGGCACTTATGGTTTGTTATGAATTATGCTGCTGTGGACACTGGTATCGTGTGCTTATGTGTACGTGTTTTCATTTCTCTCGGGCAGGCACCGAGGCGTGGGACCGCTGAGTCACAGGGTAAGTCTCTGTGGAACGCTCTGAGTAACTGCCAGATGGCTGCATCCAAAGTGGCTGCATCATTTTACATTTCCACGAGCAGTGCCTGCGGGTGCCGAGTTCTCCAGATCCTTGCCAATACTTGTGATTGTTGGTCTTTTTTCTCTTAGCCATGCTCGTAGGTTTGAAGTGGTTTTACAGAGATTTTCAAAGGACTGTGTTTGCCTCGATTCCAGTTCCACCTCCTCCCACCCTGAGCAAACACTGCCATTTTTTTCTAGCCAAAGAGAAATAGATTGTGACTAAGAGGGTTTTATTTCTCAGCTCATCAAGCGTGGTTCAGAGGTCCAGGGGGATAAGAAAACTCAAAACTTTTACATCTTCAGAAGCATCGTAAAGTGACAGGGGACATGCAACATGACCTCCTAAGCCCTCCTGCCCACAGGAACGGAGGTGGCTCCGGCTCTGGAACAACTCAGGGCAGGGTCGTGGGTGACATGGGCAGAGGCCTGTATTTCTGCACATGGGCCTGGCCTAAATAGCACCGTGGACCCTAACATTCTGGCGTCCCTGGGGCGGCGGGAGAGGGTCGTGGTAAAAGGCACGGTTTTGACACTTCTCTGCCCGATGGCCCTGAGTAAGTTCCTTGACCGCCAAGGCTCAGTTTTGTGATCTGTAAAGTAGCAAAGTTTAAGGGTCTCTGAAGGTGCTTCCTGCCACGAAGCCTGTGGTTCTATATCCAAAACTGAGGGCTTAGTTCCAGTGAGTCCTGCCACCTCTGGGGCAGCCCCAGCCATGCTGCACGGCCCATGCTCACAGCTGCACTGTCCCAGTTCTGTCACAGACGCTTCTAGAATTCCCACTTCCTCTCTTCTCTATCTGCTCAGCACTGCCCTCTGCCCCTGCCAAGGTCTAACCCAAATGCCACCTCTTCCAAGAAGCCCTCTCCATTTCTCTGCTAGAAAGGCTCCTGGCACATTCTGTGACCGATATCTGTGCTCTGTGTCCTCTATGAATGGCACACAGTAGGTGTTCCAGAAACACATGTTGAGCAACTGTCCCCTCCCATTTTCTCCTGCCCACCCCAGCTACCTGGGCCTGCTTCTGCGTCTACACACACGACACAGAGCTTGACAGGCTCAGAGGTGCTTGGCGCCACTGGCTGAAGCGGCATCGGCAGGTGCCGCCGTCACTGAGAAGGCTGTGGCTACCGTGAACTTCCTTCCTGACTGGGCCATCCCAGTAGCACCCTGAGTCCAGCTGGGGGTTCAGTGGGGGCTGAAGGACTAGGGGCTGGAACTGCCTCACTTCCCTTGTTTGCAAGTCCGGCTGCACAGCCAGGGGTGGTCCTGGGCACTGACCACTAGCCAAACAGGAGGAAGTGCAGGCATGTCTTTCTCCTGGGATCTCTGCTCTGGGGTTTGGAGCAACCCTGACCACAGGGGAAGCAGCAAGGGCAGAGGAGCCACTGCTCTGGCCTTGGGCAGCCAAGGATTCATAAAGGAGGCTCGACTTTACACACCACGCCAGAGGCTGCCGGGGCCGTGAGCAGGCTAGCTCGTGGTTCCCAGGTGTGGTGGTCTGCAACCCAATCCCCTTCTCCCATCCCTCCCTTCCGCAGGGACACAGCAGCCAACAACGGCCGCTGCAACGGTATTTCCAAGTCCTTACTACATGTCGGGTGCTCTGTGACTCCCCCCAGCCCTTGTGTCAGGGAGGTGTAACAGCCTTCCCTTCCAGATGGACAAGCAGGAGGTGCAGGCTGGAGAAGTTCAGACCTGGGATCTGAACGCAGCTTCAGGCCCACCCTTTTTCTGCCGGCCTGCACCATTCTACCAGCAGCAGTGGACAATTACCAGGCACTGCACTGAGCGTGTCCCAGGAACCACCCTGTGTGATCCTTTGACCACTGTCCCTGTTTTCTAGCTGGGGAAATGAGGTTCAGTGACGTGCCCAAGGTCACCCATTCTGTTGCTCCCTTCCATCAACCTCTCAGACACAACCACAGCGGGCGACTATAGCCAGACGCCCTCAGCAGAGGCGCCCGCTCCTGTGGTCCCCTGTTGCCTCTGTGCTGGGTAGTGTGAGGGCAAAGATGACTTGGGTAGGCCTGGAATTAGGTGTGAGGTGTTAGAACACAAGGGGGCATCCAGGGGCAAGTGGTGTGAAGAAGGCAGGTGGATGCAGATCCTCCTACCACACAATCGACACAAGAGCCATGTGTAGCCAGAGTGGGACGCCTGGATGGGCACCTGTCACACAGGGCCAGAGAGATGCACACACTGAGCTGAGACCCAGGCAAGGGCTGCACGCTTGGACCAGACACCCAGTAACACACACACACTCCTGTCGCAGTAGCCAGGTGGGGAATGCCCAATTCCATTCACCTCCTTTAGTTCCAAGGAAATGCCATTCTGCCGAGCAGCTTTAAGATCCTATAAATCCACCCTGCTCCCAGAGGAAGGGCCCACATCTGACTCCCTGTGCCCAGGGCCCATGCTCCTCTGGCTGTTCTAGGCCCAGCTCAAACCTCACCTACTCCAGGAAGCCTTCCCTGACCACTACACTAGCTAAGCTGACGAAGCATGAGCTGTAGACTCCACACTTGCAGGGGTGGGTCTCTCTCGAAATCCAGTAGATTAACTTATTTTCTTAGTTGCACATCCTTTTCTATTTATTTATTTAGAGAGGCAGAGACAGACAGGCAGGTATACAGTGATCTCTAAATGTTCACAGTGGGCAGGGAGCAGAAGCTGGGAGCCAAGAACTCAATCCAAGCCTCGTATGTTTGTGACAGGAACTCAGTCACTTGAGCCATCACCACTGCCTCCCGGGGTCTGCATCGGCAGGAAGTTGGCGCCAGAAGCCAGAGGCTGGAACCAAACCCAGGCACTCAGACTCCCCAGACCACATGAGCTCCAGAAACTGCCCCTGCCCAACCTGCTGGCTGTGGCCCTGCCCCCACTCCAGGCTCAGGTTCCCAGAGGCAGCCCTCACTGGTTCTGATCTTCGCTTTTCAAAAACAGACTATCTCTCTTCCTGGAGCTCCTCCTTGCCAACCCTCAGTGTTTAACTTGCAAAGCCCCCAGCACCCAGCAGGTACTCAATAAAACCTTCTGGCTTTAACGCAGCAGGGGGCAAGGCCACTAGCCCTTCTGCACCCGGGGGGCAGACACAGATACAGGACTTGCCAAATCAACACACCTGAGAGACCTGCCCCACCGACTCCTGCTGTGGCAACTCACCAGGGACAGAGCAGCTGTGACCTGGTCACCTGACACAGGCCTACGCGTGGACTTATCCATGCCGAGTGCTGGGGATGCAGAGACGAACGAGATCCCGCATCTTCCCTGGAGGCACTCTCAGCCTAGTGGGAGAGCAGACAGCTAAACCCAAGCCAGAGCACTACGGGCCGCAGGAAAGCAGCCCACACAAGGGTCCTCTAAGCCCACGCACATGTCTGGGAAGGACTCAACTGAGTCTGTAGGTGAGCAGGACTACAGTCTAAGACAAGGGCACTGGGTGGGTGGTGGGCACTCCCAGGGAAGCTTAGACCAGGGCACAGGCTGGAGAGTGTCACTGTTGCTTGTAGAGGAGCCATGAACTTCAACTGTGAAGTAAGGAGGGCAAGGAGAGGCTGGGGAGGCAGCAGGGGTCTGTGGGGCAGGGTTGAGGCCACTGTGCAGCCCAGGCGTAACTGGCCACGGGTCAAAGGCCTCAGCCCGGGAAAGGACTGGACCATCGTGCTCCCTGGAGCCTAGACCCTCGGCCACCTTGTGAAGCAGGGACCAGAGGGGACATGCAGGAGGTGGGGAGAGGGGAGACGAGGCAGACCGTGGCTCAGGCTTGGCAAGGCGTGGCTTGGCAAGGCGCAAGCTCAGGCCTCCCAGTGGGATGAAGAGGAAGGTGGCGGGAACAGCCACTATCCCCACTTCAGAGCGGAAGGCTGAGGCTACCAGGAGCTGGCAGCCTGCTGGGGCGACACAGCTGAGCAAGCGGCAGGCCCCAGATTTAAACTCAGATCTGCCACCTCCACATATCACATCTGTTTCTCCTAAAAGGTGAGACTGGGCACATAAAAACGACTACGACAGTGTCTGGCACCCGGCAGGGCCTCGGGGGAACAGGCACCCCCTCTCCAGTTCCTCTCAGGCCTTAAAGCACAGTCTCCCCCCCCCCCAGTGTTACTAACACAGAGCCCACATTTTATGTCATCTCCATCTTCATGCACTGCTTAGGAAACACCTTTGTGCTCCAGTGAGGCTGAACCGTGCCCCCCAGGCTCACAGGGCTGGCCAGGACTGGTCTGTCCTCGTGGCACCTTGCATCTCCCGGTAGGGCGATGGGCCCGTGAGGACGGCCAGCTGTACTGGGCGCTGCTTAGGGCTATGGCGGGGCGAGTGGGGCCCACAGGGGGAGGCACTGGAAGCCAGAGCAGACGTCCACAGCTCCCGGAGCTTCCTCAGCAGACAGGGCAGCTGTCCTGGGGTTCTCAGAGGCATTCAGGGTGGGGTAACCTTGGAGGGAGGAGGCGCGGGCAGGGGCAGGGCTGCCTGGAAGTGGGACTTTTCCCTTCCACAACAACAAAAAGCCTCGTCCTTCGGGTGGGAAGAGGGGCACCCGCCCTTGGCCCCGCAGAGCCACACACGTCTTCAGGGCTCAGGGTGGCCAGCAGGGCCACTGGCTCCCCACCCACCCACCTCCCAGGCCTTGTCCTGCATTTCCTGTAAACACCGACACTTCCTCCCTGGGGAGGGCCTGGCAGTGCTGGGGCCCCACCCACGGCTGACAGACCCAGTACACAATGGTTGGCCTGGGGCTCCGGCTGGCTGCTCCACACCCCAGGCCTTCCCAGTATCCAGAGGAAAACCACCCTCAGCTGGAACCAAACGGCTGTTGCCCCCATGCCACAGAGGGGCAAAATGAGGCCGGGGAGGGGGAAAGGGAGGGGTTGTCGCAGGCTGCACAGGAAGCGCAGCTCCTGGCTGCCACACGTGGAGCCCTGACAGCAGGAACAGTGATTAGCAGCACAGACTCTGGAGCCCGCCCATGTGGGTTTCCAACACAGGGCTCTCTGCCTATGACTTATGCAACCCTGGGAAGCTATGTGCGCCTTGGTTTTCCCATCTGTAAAATGGAGAGGAAGACAAAACTGATCTCACAGGGATGTCGCGAGGATTCAGTGAGGTGACAGATACAAAGCACCTGGAACACACACAGGATGTGTTAATTGTTTCTGTCCTTCAATGTTTACTGGACTCCACCAAAGGCAGACTCAGGCCTCCAGGCTACACAGACCACATCCAGTCCATGCCTTCCACACAAACCAGCGACATCTCATCAGTGATGAACAGCTCGGGAGCTTCCTGCGAGTCCCAGCTCAGGGCTCAGATGCTTAAAACAACCCTATACCGTCGAGTCACCGCCAAGATATGGGTGACAAAACTGAGGGATCGCCGGGCAGGGTGGGGATGTGATTCCCCACATCTAGCCCCCTTTGAAGAGCCTCAAACACACAAGCTGAGGCTGGCGGGGCGGGGGGGGGGGGGGTAGGGGTAGGGGCAGGATTTCCTCAGGCTCAGCTGACATTTGTGTAATTTAATTTTTTGCAGTCTGAACACCCCACATATTTCATCTCCCTTGATGATCCCTACAAACCTGCAAAGCAGCCATGGCCACTTCTGACAGAGACGGGGGAGTAGGAGGCTCAGGCAGGCCTACCAACCTGCCTAGGGTTCCAACCAGGGCGTCTGGCCGCAGGGCTGAGAGCACTGACCTTCCTTCGTATGAGAACTCTCTCTCTCTCTCTCTCTCTTCCCTGCACGAGCCCCAGAGGAGGCCTGGACAGGGGCTCCTAAAGACGCACCAGCAGGAGACAATTCCCCCACAGACCCAGGGTGCTGTGTGAGCAGTTTCTGGGGCTGTGGCAGGGTATCTGGAAGTATTTATGAGCTGTGCATCTAAGCCCAATTTTTTTTTTTTTTTTGTCAGTAATTCCTTTGAAACATGGGTTCTGAGAGTTCAGCTGCAAAGCCAGCTGGCACTGCCTTCTTCCCACACGCCCAGGACAGAGACTGGGACAATGGAAGGCTGGGAAAACCACACATCCACGGAGCATGCTGGTGGGAGACAAAGGAAAGTGTCCATGAGGACCTGCCCTGCTCCCTCAGCCCCGAACAAACAAGCCTAGAGGAGCCCCCAGCTCTGCTTCAAGATCAGACTGTGCCCCCAAGTTAATGATTCCGGGGAAGTCTGAGACCAGTTGGCCCTGTCACCAAACAGGGAAGAGTTACTCTGGCAGTGGCCTGGAGGTAACAGAGCCCAGGGCGCGCTGGGGATAGGGCTGCTCTCTGCACTCACCCCAGGCCCCAAACCAGCCTCCTCTCCCTCCCATCTTTCTTCTCCACCTGCCGGGCCCCTCACAGAGGCTGGCATGTACTCTGTCCCGCGTCACGGGGGCACTGGGCAACTCCAGTCAGCAGCCCAGGATCTGAACACAGGCTGTCTGAACGCAGCTTTCCAACCTCCAAGTCCAGCAAAACAGGGCAGGTTTGCTGCTGGGGATTCTGTTTCTGACACAAACCGCACCCTCAAGTATAACCTGGTTCAGAGCAGTGGGTCTCTGTTTTGAGAAATGCCCCCATGTCCTAGTCTCAACAGCCACCTCTGACGTGCCCGCACCTCTTGTTCCTAGGTTTCCTGGTTTGAAGAAACGTCCTGAATTCTTCAGAGCAGGAAGAAGAATTAAAAGACACAACTTCAAGGAGGCAAAGGCTTGCATAGGGAGAGTGAGTGCCTCCTTCCTGGGACGCCCGAGCTCAACCGGTGAGGGCCCGGTGTCCCCATCGCTTAACCTCCTCCCTGGCAGCCTCCAGGGGAACAGCCTCATTCATTTTAACATAAACTTCCCAGAGTAAAGTAAGCTGGTGGCTGACAGGACCAGCAGGGGGAGGATGCCTTCCGAACATAGCTGGAGGAAGCCCTTCCTGCAGGCCGCTCCAACCCACAGGCTGGAACAGGAGAGTCCCTTCAGCCTTCCAAACTCTTACAATGGAGATGATCTGGGATGGTGTACACTGCCGTGTTCAAGAGACAGAAAAGGAAAAACCTCCCCTCCAACACACCCACACATGAGCCTGGAACCCAGAAGCTCTAGGCATTGTCAAAGTGAGCTCCGACTTGGGGCCAGTGCTGTGCGTAGTAGGCTAAGCCTCCACCTGCGGCACCAGCATGCCGTATGGGAGCTCGTTTGAATCCTGATTGCTCTCTGCTATGGCCTGGGAAAGTAGTACAAGAAATGCTTGGGGAGGCCGATGCTGTGGTAGAGCAGGTTAATGCCCTGGTCTGAAGCACTGGCATCCCATATGGGTGACAGTTCAAGACCCAGCTGCTCCACTTTTGATCCGGCTCTCTGCTATGGCCTGGGAAATCAGTAGATGATGGCCCAAGTCTCTGGCCCCTGTGCCCACGTAGGAGACCTGAAGAAGCTCCTGGCTCCTGGTTCTTGGCTTCAGATCGGCGCAGCTCTGCCCACTGCAGCCAATTGGGGAGTGAACCAGCAAAATGAATGACCTCCCCCTGTCTCTCTCTGCCACTCCTCTCTCTGTGTAACTCTGACTTTCAAATAAATAAATAAATCTTAAAAAAAAAAAAAAGAAGTACCTGGGCATCTATCTGGGAGACCTGACAAAGCTCCTGACTCCTGGCTTCAGATCAGCCGGCCATTTGGGGAGTTAACCAATGGATGGAAGAACTTTCTCTCTGTCTCTCTGTTCATAACTCTCTCAAATAAATAAATACAATCTTTAAAAGATTAAAAAAAAAAAAAAAAAAGGTGAGCTAAGACTCAAGTTCTAACCCTCAAACCCCAGGAGGCACAGCGGTTGGAACCTGAGCACGGGTGGACCTTTCCTACAACCAAGAGCTGGAGACTTCCTCGCACCCCTGGGGAGATAATGAGACAGCAGCCAAGAGCTACCCAACTCAGCAGACCCAGAGAGGTGCGCAACGAGGGAGAGGCTGCCTGGAGGACGCAGCACAGGCGCTGGCTCAGAGACAGCTGCAAGGAGGCCTCAGAGAACCAGGCTCTTCTGCAGCCCTGCAGCACAACATGGTGCCAGCGCTTGTCACACAGTGTCTCTTTCAGGTCTCCTAACTGGTCCACGAGGCAAGAATGAAGCAACGAACCCACAACCACACGGCTGGTAAGTTGGGGCTGGGGCTCTACAGCATGCCTCACACCTGTCTGCCTAAAAAGCAAGACTCTCAGGCACTAGCACCAGCATCTGCTGCCGTCAGCTGGGTCCCGAGGGTCCTGGAATGGAGCTGACCGAGGGGTGGGTGATGACTCCGTGCACACTGTGGAGCTCTGGGAGAAGGGGATAATACACATGTAATTGTCTGAGCCAGGTTCCAGACCCACTGAGTCAGTCTCCAGGTACAGGGTCTGGAAATCTGGGGTTTTACTTGCTTTCTTGGTTTCAGGCACATTACGATTTGTGGAATGCTGCAGCTAGATGGGTCAGCAGATTCAGGTTCAAATCCCATCCCCAGGGGCAGCGCTGGGGCATAGGAGGTTAAGCCTCCACGCGAGGTGCCAGCATCCCATATGGGTGCCGGTTTGAGTCCTGGCTGCTCCACTTCCAACCCAACTCTCTCCTAACGGCCTGGAAAAGCAGTGGAAGATGGCCCAAGTCCTTGGGCCCCTGCACCAGTGTGGGGGACCCAGAGGAATCTCCTGACTCCTAGCTTCAGATCAGTACAGCTCTGGCCGCTGCAGCCATTTGAGGAGTGAACCAGCGGATGAAAGACTGCTCTCTCTGTCTCTCCCTCTCACTGCCTGGAACTCTGTCTCTCAAATAAGTAAATAAATCTTCTAAAAACAAACAAACAAACAAACAAACAAAAACAAACCCTAGCCCCACTAGCTGTGTGACCCTGGGCAAGCAACTTCTCACTCTGAGCCTTGGTTTCTTTTTTTTTTTTTTTTTTTTTGACAGGCAGAGTTAGAGAGAGACAGAAAGAAAGGTCTTCCTTCTGTTGTTTCACCCCCCAAATGGCCGCTACGGCCAGCGTACTGCGCCAATCTGAAGCCAGGAGCCAAGTGCTTCCTCCCATGCGGTGCAGAGCCCAAGCACTTGGGCCACCCTCCACTGCCCTCCCGGGCCACAGCAGAGAGCTGGCCTGGAAGAGGGGCAACTGGGACAGAATCCGGCGCCCCAACCGGGACTAGAACTGGAGTGCTGGCACCATAGGTGGAGGATCAGTCTAGTGAGCCACAGCACTGGCCATGAGCCTTGGTTTCACCTGTTGGGTGGGGATAGGAATCCCTTCCCCCAGCCCACAGAGTTGCCGTGGAGAGCAAAGCCACTCAGAAAAGCCCCCTGAACATGGCCGGGGTAGACACCAAATGCATCTTGTTTCCTTACAGCCACCAGATGACAGCTTTGCCAGGGGAATGCACCCCGACGGGGTGGGGCCGGCTCTGACCTCATCAACAGCAGTGGGTGGGAGGGCATGGTGGATCCAGCAGGGCCCCGCAAGGCCTGGCATCCCCTCTGGGGCTGCCTGGCATCCAGATGGTGCTTTGCAGGCAAGGCCTGAGCGGATCCCAGGGCCAGGACTGACGTAGGGAAGGAAGGGGGAGCCCAGTCCCAGATTCCAAGTCTAAAAGGAAAAGACGGCAGCAGGGAGGGCCTCTGGCTCTGCACATCAGCCTCCCCTGTCCCCAGCTCACACGGCTCTGGGCGCACGAAGAGGAGGTCGTGGCAACTGATGCCAGTGCGACTCTGCACTACCCAGGGAGGCCCCGCGCTGTGCCGAGTGGAGTGCTGTGCTGAGCTGGGGATGTGGACCTCTCCTTTCATCCCGAGCCATAGTCTAAAATAAACACGTGAATGCCAAACATGAGGGGGAAAGGCAACTCAATTTAGACCCTCCATTTCTTGAAGAATTATTGAGTATTCAACTCTTGAGAATTTTAAATGAAGAACAAGAAATACAAACCTTCACTTGATAAATGTAACACATAGGAGTATACTTTGGCTCTCTGCTTCCACAGTGGACAGGAAGCACCGTCCACAGCCCATCTTAGGGCTACCCCAGGGACAGAGGGGCCAAACACGCCTGGCCTTCCACCACCCACCCACCCATCCTCACATCCTACATGGGCAAGGCACTTGCCAGGTGCTGGAGGAAAAAGGTGACAAGTCCCCGTCCCCTGGGAGTTTGTGGTCCAGCAAGGAACTCTGACACGAGAACATAGAGTCAGCCCCCGAAGAGGAAGACAACAGGGAATTCCAAAAGCTACACAAATGTTTATGAGGAGGAGGGCTAAACTGCTGGGGAAATTCAGGCGGTGTCACCAGCGTCCAGGAGACATAATGAAGCTTCGAAGAGAAGGTGGAATTTAAAACAGGCCTGGCTGGGCCCTGGGCGGGCTCGGGACAAGCAGGAGGGGTGGGAGCGCGTGTGGGCACAGAGTACAGCACACCTGGACGTGAGATGCTCAGCATCTGAGAGGGAACAGGATGGAATCCTGCTCCACTGATTCTGAGGGCCACAGAGGGGGAGCTGAGAGAAGAGGAAAGAATGGATACTGACAGGCCAGGGGTGGGCTCAGAAACCCCACCCAGGAAGAGCTGCACATGGAGCTGGGTGAGGCTCAGATCGGGGTGCAGGTGCTGCAGCAGGCCAGCTTCTGTGACCATGACTATGCCTACGCTTTGCTCACTGGGGAAGAGGTCGCACGTGGATGCTCCTGGTCCCCCACTAAAGTCCTCTATAGGTCCAGGCACCTGTCCACATATCGGGGTGAGGGACGTGGCCGTGATCCTGAGGTCTAAGATCTGACAACAAACTCCCCTAGGACTCCCTGGAGGGAAAGGTGAAAGCCTGGTGTGGGAGCCCCGTGAGTGGCTTTAAGGACAACTTGGCACTTCAGCATGGGGAGGTGCAGTTCTGTTTCGCTGGGTCCTGAAGGCTGCAGCTGCCCAGGCCGGGATGCCTTTCTAGGACAAAAGCACAGCCCAGACTTCACTGTCAGGCTGGACGCTGTGCCAAGCGGAGACGCACGCCAAGCATGTGGGTTTCAGCAACTGCCCGAGTCCTTGGGAAGAAAGGACTGCAGACAGCCGGGGCTTGAGACCCCAAGATGCTGCGGGAACGGGTGGGAGCCTTTAAACCCCCAGGAGTGTGCACTCTGGAGGCACTGGGAACATGTCGGATGCAGGGAGAGGCAGCAGAACACTGGGGACAGGGACCCCTTGCTCATCCTGTCTAGTGACATCCCTTCCTTCTGTGCTCAGACCTCCTCCTGGGGATAGCTCAGGACCCCTCCCCCTCCCTGTGTCCTTTCCAGATAAGAGAGAAAGGACAACCATCAGTGATACCCACGCTTCAGTGGTGACTTTTCCTGTATCTTCGTGAAATCTTATCCTGGTTTAAAAAAAAAAAAAAAAAAAGTCTGCTCCTTAACTATGCCCCGGCCATCTCCTTCCTCCTTCCAGCAGTCCCTCCAACATCGCAGAGTCTTGAATTATTCACACCCACGACAGGTCTCTGCTCATCAGCCCTCCATAATTGGATGCAAACTGGGGCAGGACAGCGTTTAACCCAGGGGGCCTGAGATCTGCGCACACACGCAGGCCTGACGGGGGGGGGGGGGGGGTGCTAATACTTATCCTCCCATGGTCTTCATTTTACCCAGGCATCTTCCCAAAGACTCCTCACTGCTCAGAGTGGTAGCACAGGTACCGCAGCTCACATGGACGGCACTGTGGCCACACATGGAACCTCTGCACCGACATCTCTACCACAGAAATAAACACAAATGCCGGGAGAGCTGTAAACATGAATAGGTTTGCCTGACTATTCTTTACAAAACAGCAAAGCACCACAAGCCCTCTAAACTCACCATAGAGCGGAACAAGCAGGTCAGCTCTGAGCCGCTGGGCAGGTGTTGCTACCGCTGTTACGCGGCGCCTACCTCCGACTGCCTCATAGCACACATTATTAAATGAGTTAGTTACTGCATAATATAGGCTACCACAATTAAATGAAATGAGAGAGGAGATTTTACACAGGATATGACCACATGCACAGCAAGCACACTCTACATACACTTTCACATCACAAGAACAAAATACAGCCCGATGCAAACAGTAACGACAGCAGCATGAGACTGGCCGTTGTTTTCTGCTTCCAGCTTCAGATACATAAAGGATTTATGTAGACACATGCCACACCTGGGGAGGGGCTGGGGAACAGGGGCCCAATGGTGTGAGATGCAATTTTTCTCAGAAGACCTGAATTTCTGGAGTCTATGTGACCTTTTATAAAATCTGCTCCGGTTTCTGAACCACATGGACTGGCTCCGTTTCTGCTCATGAGCTGCTGCCTCCTCTGGGGCTAGAAATCTGACCGCTGTTGACATCTCTGTGACCCTTGGGCTGTGCTACCCAAGACAGGATCCTCTACACAATCACCAGTTAACCAGATAACTGTTGGAGAGTAGAGCAGTAGGACATTATTCTAGAAGTGGAGGAGGAGGAGGTCCTATGGCAGCCACACCCAAGACAACCCCCCACCCCCATATACAAAGGTGGCATACCCAGGACCAAGCTGTGCACAGACACAGCGGCTATCTGCAAACAGTTAAAGGTCTACAAAACTCTACCTACTGTTCCCATCTGATCTTCACATGTCTATGAGATAAACAGTAATCTCTCCATCTGAGAGCTGAGGATGGTAACTGTGGCTCAGAGGGGTGAACACCCCCATGAGACCCAGCTCGGAAGCCACAGAGCAAATGTTGCGGAAGTCTATGGGTCTCACTTGCCAGAGCTGAGCAAAGGGGAAGCACGAGTCTCACTGTCCAGTGCTTACAAACCCTTGTGCATCAAGGGCACCCTTAAGCTCCACCCAAATCCTTCTGCTACATTTCAGTGAAATTTCCTGTAGTTTCTAACCAACCATTGGCTTCGTTGTGCTTTCCCCATGGTTTTGGGACAGGGATGTAAGGTGCTTGGAATGGCGCTTACTCTATGTTGCCTTTCACTTTCTCCCTGTTTGAACAGAGATGTCTAGAGCTGGTCTTGTCATTGTACCCTTAGTTTTCGAGTCACTGGTCCAGAAGAACTGTGCCCCTGGAAGATCACACCCAAAGCCTCTCCCATTCAGACTTACAGACTTGGATATAAGGGAGCTAGGATTTTGGAGACATGGACGGGATGTGAGCTGATGCTGTCACAGGATGAGACCGCTGCACTGTGCATTGGGATGGACCTGGATCTCTGGAGGTCAGGGGGCAGACTGTCTTAGGCTGAATAACAGCCCTCAAAAACAGTACCTACACCCCAATCCTGGAATCTGGAACAATTTTGCATTACATGGCATAAAAGGAGTTTGCAGATGTGGTTAGGGTTGCTATGATGGAGGAGACTATCTTGTTAGTGGGTGGGCCCAGTGTAGTCACATGGACCTGGGAAGCAGAGAGTTTTCCTGACTGGAATCAGAGATCCAGCGCGTGACAGAGACTCAACTTCAGAAAGCATGAGGAAGAACCGGGGCATTCTCTAGAAGCAGAGGCCACCCCGGCTGACAGCCAGGACACAATGCACTCGGTCCTGTGGAGAGGGACGTCAGCCAACAACCCCAGGACCCTGCGAGTGAGGTCTCCCATGCAGCCTGCAGATGAAAGCCCAGGCAGACAACACCTGGGCTATGCCCTTGTGAGACTCAACGCACAGAACCCAGCTGAGCCCTCCGGACTTCTGACTTGCCTGAAGCCACAGAATTTGGGATAAATCACAGCAACTGGAAACATGAACTTCATGCCAGATGCAGAACAGTCCTTAGAAACCACTCAGATAAAGCCTTCATTTTCCAAACGGGAAACCGAGACCCAAGAAGCAGAACCCAGCCGAAAGGTTATACTGCAAGAGGCAAGAGCTTAAGGGTTAGGTGTAGAATGGAGGCCTGTTCTAGGCCAACTCCTGCACACACCAGGGCTCTGAGCTCCAAACCAAACCATGAACTCAAGGTCAACCTTGTGAAGGTCACAGTCAGTCATCTTGGACACAGTGACTCACAGGCACCTGCAAAAGCTTCCCAGCCTGCCTCCCTCTCTGTGGGAAGAGAGGAGTCCACATAGGCCTGGACTTCATACAAAACCAGCTGGCCTTAGGCCAGACACATGGGGATGGAACAGGCAGACCGGCCTCACACCAGGATTCTGCAAAGTCATAGCACCCCAAGGTGGCTTGCCCTGCGGTCGTGCCTCTGAAATGCACTCCTCCCGACTCCTGGCTCTGATCGGCCTATTCAGAGGAAGCTGGCTTATGCCTGTCACCAAGGCACTGTGGAAGGAAGCCCTTGAGATATGAGTGGCCTTGCCAGGGACAACTGAGAGGCAGACCTCACCCCAGTCTCCGCAGACACTGCTCTACTCACAAACCTTCCCCTTCTCTAGCCGTGGGGGACAGAGGTCTCTGACAGTTTTGATGGAGGATTACAAGAGGCCAGGGACTGTCCAATGAAAGCAGCAGCAGCAGGGCGAGCCTGAGCACGGAGCCTGGGCCCTGCAGCTGCCCTGCTGACCGATGCTCTCAACCTCTGCCTCGAACTGCTGCACTTCCGGGCAGACTGCAGCCAGCCCTTCCGTCCTTCCCCTGCTGCATACGCCGGTGTCCATCTCTGGGCCTCCTGGTCCCTTCTGGGCAGGGGCCCTGGTGGTGCAGAGATCCACCTCCTTCCTCATCTAGAAAACGCACACTTGCCCTCCACGCCCAGCTCCAGTGTCCATGCCAACCCTGCCAACACCTCAGGGAGGTTTTCCTGGGAGCGGTTGGCTGCCCCTGTGTTGCCAGCGTAGTGTACATTCTCCTCTCACGGCCACCATTCTTGTGCTGCTAGCCACACTATCTGCCTTCCTCGATGGGACTTAACGTCTGAGCCACCCCTGCGACCCTCAGCTGCAGACCCTACAGCTGTTTTGTAGGTGCCCAGTGAATACTCCTTATGTGGATTTAAATCCATCTTTCAGACGTGAGGCTCACAAATGTTTTCCAAAGTCAGACTCACAAGAGCAAATTCTGGAGCCTGGATTCTACAGGTGAGATGTCTGAAGAGGGCTGGGGCAAGGGAGCCCCTGGGTGCAGGGAAGGAGTGGACGCTGACCTGGCAGGTGGGAAGCAAGGGCCTTGGTCAAGCACACCAGGAAGTGACCACAGCCAGCTCCGGCCTCAGGGCAGAGCTGCAAGAGAAAGCTCATGGGTTCCGAGGCAGAGGGCTGCGCACAAACCTCAGCTTCTCCTCTTGAGACCTGCGTGGCTCCGGGACAACCACTTCCTTGTACTGAGCCTACGTTTTCTCATTCTGAAACGGGGGCGGTAACCGTACCTCTCCTGCAGTGTCCTTGTGCATGTGTTGCTCTCCTGGCCTGGCACATGCTTTCTGACCAAGTCAATTCCTCATCACGTTTTGGGACCAAGCCCAAGACTCCTTCCTGGGCCACAAGTGAGGGTCCCTGTTAAAAGCTCTTCAAACTCCCTGCACTTCTCTGGCATGCTCAGCACCCAGCTGAACTTAATTGAGAACCCATGCCACCAGGCAGTCCTGTCTGCCTAGGACTCGAGCCTAGGGACTGTGTCTGTCTCCAGGTAGACTGCAAGGCAGGACCCGCACCTGCCTCCTTCTCCTGTTCCCAGCAGGCAGCACACGGGCGGTGCCTGGCAAGGCTGTGACGACTGGAAGCCCCTATGTGTGGGGTGTGCCCTCTGAGATTCAGCCTCCAGAACACACCTGCTGATGCTACAAACTTTGAGTCTTGCTGCACCCCAAGCCTGATTGTGGGAACAGAGGGACCACCTATCTGGGGTGATGCCCTTGGTGGGGGTCCCTGGGGAGGAAGTCACATAAATAGTACAGGTGGGAAGGTTCTGCACAGAGGTCAAAGGGGAAAGCAGCAACTCCTAGGGGTCGGGCAGGCGGTGCTTACCTGCTGTAGTCTAAGGACCACATCCCAGCATTCCCAGGGTGTCTGCAACGCCCTTGTTGAGGTGGCCTGCCCTCTCCCCTGTGCTCACCGCCCCCCCCCCCATTCCCGCATTTGTGAGGCTGGTAGCCTGGCCAGCTGAGGAGCCCAATCCCAGCACTCCTCTCTAGGCCTCCAATCTCCTCTGTGAAGTGAAGGGGCTCACATGGGCTACATGGATTATTGAGCCTCCCTCCTCCAGGCAGGAGGGACAGGGCCCTGGTTCAAGGCAGAGGGCTCCAGAGCGTGAAGGTCCCTCCACACAGTGCTGTGTAGAGCCACAGGGCCTCCTGGAGCCTGCAACCCTTTGGGTTCAAGGAGGATGGGGGCAGGGAAGGTCTCCTTCGCTGGAGCCTGAGCAGCTGCCTCAACTCTTGATCCTCAGCAAGCCACTGACTCAGCCCAAGGCTTGAAACCCAGCCTTGACCTCTGGCCTCAGGCCAGTAAGGAAACTTGGGTTTGGACCAGGGACCTCCCTGGAAACCAGATGTAGCATCCACAAGGAGCTTCCCGGGAGGGGAGCGCAGCCCAGCACAATCCCTAGCAGATGACATCACCCTCCCTTCTGTAATCACCCAGTGCAGCGCTGCAGGTGTGACCTGCAACCTGCCACAGCCTTTCCCAGGTCAGTGCTGGGGACACGGCTCGCCTACCTCAGCCCCTCACAGAGCACAGGTGCAGCGGCTTCACAGCAGATGCCACCGAGGTGTGTCCAGCCTCACCGTCTGCATCTGGTATTGCTGGATAACACACCCAGAGCCTCTGGTGCGTTCTGCCCTTCACTCCTCGCCCCTTCCTTGGGGTTTCCCAAACCCTGTGCCTCACAGGGAGGGGCCCCTCCCCCAGCCCTCCTTCACCTGGGGTGCAATCCCAACCACCATCTTTACTGCAGTCACCGAGAACCTGCTACACGCCAGGCCCTGCACACCAAGCACTTAATGTGGGTTTTTGGGTTTAGTGGGGTTCCCCCCCCATTTTAAAGGCAGAGAAACAGAGAAAGAGGGACACACAGAGATCTTCTATGCCGCGGTTCACTCCCCAAATGCCCGCGACAGCCAGGGCTGGGCCAGGTCTCAGGCAGGAGCCAGGTGGGTCTCCCACACGGGATGGCCGGAACCCAAGTACTTGGGCCATCATCTGCTGCTTCCCAGGTGCATTTAACAGGGAGACACATCAGACACGGAGTAGCCAGGACTCAAACCAGCACCCCAATATGGGATGTAGTGTCCCAAGCAGCGGCCTAACCCAATGCTCCCAACACTGGCCGCAGCACAGGTTCCTCTGAACTCCAAGACCCTTGCCTCTCTCTGTTATCTCCATTTTACAATCGAGGGAGCTGAGATAGCCCAGGAAGATGGCCTACTCGAGCCTCACTGAGCAAACAGCTGCCTTATCTATTCTTCTTCTTCAGGTCTTTGCTTACATTTTGTTTTTAATTGGTGTCTTACCCACTCCAAAGAGCGGTTACTGAGACAATCAATGGAGACGACAAATAAAGAAAAGCTTTATAGGGGCTGTTGCTGTGGCCCAGGTTAATCCTCCGCCTGCGATGCTGGCATCCCATACTGACGCTGGGTTCTGGTCCCGGCTGCTCTTCTCCCAATCCAGCTCTCTGCTGTGGCCTGGGAAAGCAGAAGATGGCCCAAGTCCTTGGGCTCCTGCACCCACATGGGAGATCAGGAGGAGGCACCTGGCTCCTGGCTTTGGATCGGTGCAGCTCTGGCCATTGTGGCCACTGGAGAGTGAACCAGCGGAAGGAGGACCTTTCTCTCTGTCTCTCCCTCTCACTTTCTGTAACTGTACCTCTCAAATAAATAAATAAAATCTTTAAGAAAAAAAAAAAGAGAGAAGCTTTATAAACTGTAGCATTCGGGGGTGGGCATTTGGCACAGGGGTTAGGTTGCCATTTGAGGCACCCACATCCCACATCAGAGTCCCGAGGCTCGAGTCCTGGCTCCTGCCCATTTGGGAGACCCCACTGGAGTTCCAGAATCCTAGCTTCACTTCAGCCTGGCCCAGCCTCAGCTGCTGCAGGAATCTGCAGAGCGAACCAGCAGATCAAAGATTCTTCCTCTCCCCCTGCCTTTCAAATAAATAAATTTTTAAAACTGTAAAGTTCATGTCACCAAGAATGTGGCTGCTACATTAAGTTCCATGAGCTCCTGAACTTTCTGGGTTTTCCAGTTCCAGCTGTCTGACCATATGAGAAACCTGCCTCTCTGACCAGGGTGTATCCAGCTCCTGTGCCCAGCCCCACCGTGAGGGTGACTTTCAGCTTCCCATGGTAGAAGGCACTGCTCAGTCCTATGTACTTTGTGGGGCCTGGCTCTGGGCTCTGGCACCATTGGCCTGCCTCCTCTGTCATGTGACATCCAGGAGCCTCAGCTTTCTTGTCTTTAAAAGGGGAAGGATAATCCTGGTCTTGCATGGCAGCTGAGAGGATCGGTGATGTGTACATGGCAAACAGTCCTGTTTCCTTTGTCCATCGATATCAGGAACCTCATGGCACTTTGCATAAGACAGTGAGGCAAGAGTTATAACCCATGATCTAATAGTTACTCTCTCCTTAAACTGCTTCTCTCCCTTAACAGAAAAAAATATTTCTTTTTGCAAGATGGGTAGGAAGGGTCAGCACTGTGGCCCAGTAGGTTAGGCTGCCATCTGCAGTACCAGCATCCCATATGGGTGCCAGTTTGAGTCTTAGCTGCTCTACTTATGATCCAGCTCCCTGCTGCTATGCCTGGGAAAGTAGTGGAAGATGGCCCAAGCCTTTGGGACCCCGCACCCACGTGGGAGACTTGAAATAAGCTCCTGGCTCCTGGCTGGCTCAGCTCTAGCCATTTGTAGCCATCTGGGGAAGAGAACCAGCAGATGGAAGATCTATTTCTCCTCTCTAACTCTGCCTTTCAAATAAATAAATAAATGAAAGAAAGGGAAGGAAGGAAGGAGGGAGGAAGGGAGGGAGAAGTGAGAGGAAGGCTGAGGAGGGAGAGGGGAAAGGAAGGAAGAAGGGAGGGAGGGAGAGAAGGAAGGCGGGTGGAAGGCAGGGAGGGGAGGCAGACAGGCGGTCAGGAATGACCACTTTTTTGCCTTTCCCACTAGGTCTGGCATGTAGAGCTGTGGTTGCATTCTTGGTGAAAAGACATAAACAGACCTACCTGACAGGCGACTGCCCAGATTACATGAGTGCGGCAGGGTTTTCAGTCTGCATTCCTCAGACACCACATGGGAGAGCGCTGTGGCCCAGTGGGTTAAGCTGACACATAGGACACCTGCATCCCCTATCAGAGCACTGTTCAAGTCCCGGCTACGCCACCTCCCATCAGCTGCCTGGGAAGCCGCAGGTGACAGCTCAAGTGCTTGAGTCCCTGCCACTCTCTTAGGAAACCTGAATGAAGCTCCCGGCTCCTGGCTCAGCCCTGGCTGTTGTGGCCATCTGGGGACTGAACCAGTGGATGGAAGATCTCTGTCCCCAGGGTGCTGCCTTTCAGCTGATGTGCTTCCACAGGAAGGTCTGACGGCCTTTCAGAGGACCCGGTGGGCACTGGGCTGTACCAGGAGGTGCCCTTGGAACCGGGACTTCTTACGGTCTCCCTGGGCTTCTCCTTCCTTAGGTTCCGGGGACAAATCGGGGGCTGCTGAGGCAGTGTCGCCAGCAGTCCACCTGCTTCCTTGCAAGTCCAGGAGCTTCCTGGCTTGCACTTGACAGGCTCTACGATCCTCTCCTCTTGAGCTTAACTGCTCATCATGGGACGCTCCCTGTCCCACAGAAGAACCCTGCTGTGCTCATCTCTCAGTTTAAGTAAGGCTCCCCGGAACACAGCAAAGAATTTAATTAAGGTCTGCACGGATTCTGTAAGGCAGGATTTTTTTTTTTTTTGGTGTCTTGTTTTTTTAATTGAAATCATGCAAGCAAGCTCAAAATTTCAAGTGCCTGGGTCGTGCCTTGACCTGGAGAAACCTCCCTTGGGCCCTATTCAGGGCTCCGGACCAACTCCATGTGTGCAGAGAATGGGTGTGTTTACATGGAGACCAGCCACGTCATCCCGAAAAACAATCTCAGCCCTAAGACATTGTCTCGCAGGAAAACAGCCAGAGACCCGGCCTCTCCCAGTCAGGGACATACCGCCACGCACAGCTGCAAGCCCCGCGCCTGCCTTCCTCTCTCGGAGGCAGCGCGCTCTGAAGGGGGAGCATTCTCAACCAGATGCGACGCCTTAATTCACCACTCAGAGACCATGGGGAGTCTTTCTGTGCTGCTGAGCTGCAGGACTGGGACCACGGATGATACATTCCCCAGGGGCCTTTCCTGAGCACAGCCGGGAGATCTAAGGAGCCTTGGCCTTCTGCAGAATACCATGCCTTCGTCACGGCAACATGTGTGCTGGTCTGTCCTCATGCAGTTTGCACATCATCCCTGGCCATGTGGATCTAAGCCAGCAGACAGTCGTTAGACATTGTCCAATTCTGAGCTCCTATGAGAGGCGGGGCTCCTTTCTGAAGATTCAGACCCTGCTGCCTGTCCTCATTTGTGACACTTGGAGGGTCCCTTTCATTTGGGAAGCTCTCAAAGGAGGTGAACTGGAAAGAGAACCCACACCCACACTGCTCTTCCTCTGGCTTACGAGCCATGACACCACTCTAACGCAGTTTCCGCTCCTTTTAAAAAATCAGACGGGGCAGGGGGAGGGGTGGGGGGCAAGTGCTTGATATTACAGCAACTAAGTCACCAATTGGAAGCCCACATCCCACCTCCGAGTGCCTAAATCCAAGGCCCAGCTCCACTCTCCATTCCACTTCCCCATGAATGCACACTCTGGGAGGCAGCAGGTGATGGCTCAAGTGACTGGGTCCCTGCCACCCATGTGGAAGACCCAGTCAGAGTTCCTGAAGCCTGGTTTTGGCCTGGCCCAGAACTGACTGTTGCAGGCATTCAGGAAGAAAACCAGTGGACGGAAGGGTTCTGTTTCTTTTTTTCTCTGCTTTTCAAATAAATAAAAATTATTATGAAAAAAATGGGTGTGGGCATTTGGCACAGGGGTTGACGTGGAATGTGATGCCTACATCCCATACCAGAGTGGTTCAGGTCCTGGTTCTGCTTCTGTTTCCATCTTCCTGTTAACATGCACCCTCAGGGGACGGCAGGTTGTGGCTCAACTACCTGGTCCCTGCCGTCCACGCAGGACACCTGGATTGAGTTTCAGACTCCTGGCTTTGGCCTGCCCTGGCCACAGCTGCTGTAGGCATTTGGGCAATAAGTCATTTCTTTCTCTCTCTCTCTCTCTCTCTCTCTCTCTCTCTCTCTCTCTCTGCCTTTCAAATAAATACATTTAAAAACTAAAAAAAGATATGAAACTGGGTAAGTGCCCCTAAACAGGTAGCTAGCAAAAAGAGAAATGATGCGCATGCATTGGGGAGGAATCTCACCACATAGGAACTGGAAACCCCTTGGGTTAAAACTCTGGCTGTGCTGCTGACCAGTTCCATGACCTTGGGTTCTTTCCTGGACCTCTTTGTGCCTTCGCTTCCTTATCTGTTGACAGATGGAAGAACAGCATCTGTGGCTCAGGGCACTTCGGAAGGGTGGCAGGAAGTGTGGACAGCAGTGCCTGACGAGTTTCTTGTGGGTACACTGTCTCGTTCCCTCCTTGTGACAGCTCAGAGATGAAGGGGCCGCTGCTCCCACGTGCACAGGTGGCGGAACTGAGACCCAGACGTGAACGCACTCTCTCTCCCCACTGTGCCACACTGCTTCTCGGGTAGCATCCCTTGCACCAAACGCCACTGACCACCTGGGAACCCCTCCCCTGCAACCTGCAGCCTAGCCAGCACTCTAGGCGGTTCTGCTGAGCTAGCCAGGCCCTGCGGGCGCCTGGACTCTGCACAGAGAGCCCTTTCCCGGGTTGGCTTCCTCTCTTCCATCCTATCCTCACACACCTGACAACAACTGTACTAGAGGAACAGTGGATCACGGCGCTTCCTTGCTCTAAAATCTTCAGTAGCTCCCTGTTGCTCACAGATCCAGTCACTCCACATGGGGAGCACAGGGCCAGATCCAGCATGTTCTTTTTCAAGACCCGTCCCTGTCTGGCCGCCGCCTGCTCTCCCTCTGCTGTGGCTGGGCCATCTCAGCTCAGGCCCCTGAACCAACACTGTATCCTGTAGGTCCTCCGGCTGCAGTGACTCAGAGCAGTGGCTCCACACCACTGCAGAGCAGTCACGGGTGGGAGCGACGCCTGAGATCCACAAGCTCAGAACCACACGGCCACAGGCAGGCCTCCATCCAAACCTTTTTATGCCTAGAGGACTGCGCTGAATGAATAGCACCTTCTCTTGGCTGCAGTTTTGAATTATCTGCTGACCTGACGCTTTATAAACATGACTCTCTAACGCCATCTCATTCGAGGAAAACCCAAACCTTTACTGTCATTTTGGGAAGAATTATTCCTTTGCATTGTGTCAAGTGCTTGCTTTCTTTTATTTAGTTACTTGAAAGACTTACAGAGGCAGGAGGGGAGGGAGGGAGCAAGGGAGGGAGAGAGAGAGAAAGAGGAGGGGGAGGAGGCAGGCAGAATCTTCTATCTACTGGTTCACTCCCTAAATGGCTGCAATGGCTGGGCCTGGGTCAAGCTGAAGCCAGGAGCTTCTTCTTGGTCTCCCAGATGGCTACAAGGGCCCAAACACTTGGGCCATCTTCTGCTTTTTTCCAGGCCACTAGCAGGGAGCTGGATCCAAAGTGGAGCAGCTGGGACTCAAACTGGCCCCAGAGGGATGCCAGCGAGGCAGGCGGCTTTACCCTCTATGCCACAAAGCCAGCCCCAATCTAACTCTTTAAGAATGACTCCCAACTGGTCCCCTTCAACCCCACTTTCCCCTGCACTGTGCACTCCCTCCACAATGGCTCCTCACTGCTCTGACAGATCCAGGCCTCCAGCCTCAGGACAAAAAGCTTTTGTCCCTATTGTTCCCTTTTCCTGGCATCTACCCGGCTCCCAGGATGCCTGAGTGTAGTTCAGGTCTCCCTAGGATGTCACCTTTTGAGGCCAGCGCTGCAGCACAGCAGGTGAAAAAACAGCCACCTGCAACAGTGGCATCCCATGGGGGTGATGTTTCGAGTCTCAGCTGTTCCACTTCCCATCCAGCTCCCTGCTAATGGCCTGGGAAGGCAGCAGCAGAAGGCCCAAATGCTTGGGCCCCTGCTACCCAAAAGGAGACCACAAAAGAAGCTCCTGGCTCCTGGCTTCAGCCTGGCCCAGCCCAGCTACTGTGGCCATCTGGGCAGAGGCTCTGACTTTCAAATCAATCAATCAATCAATCTTTTAAAAAGGTAGCAAAGTCACCTCCTCAGAGAAGCCGTCCCTTGCACCAACCCCTTGCTGTGACACGGTGCTTCTGCACCAGCCGCGCCCGGCTCTCTGACTTGTCTGTTTACCTTCTCTGGTGGAACATCAGCTCTGCCAGGGTCTGGGCCTTGTCTGTGCCTCACAGCTGCCCCGGAGCTTGGATGGCAGCGCCCAGTGCTGGTCCCTGATGTGCACCGATGGACAGCCACGTCCTGTGTGAGGCATGCTCCTCTCCACTGGACAGGTGGGAAGAAGGTGGGCCGAGTACATGAAGGACCATGCAGACACGGGCTGGAACAAAGGCCTCCCCCCTCCTCGGGGGCTCAGCTGGTCAGGGAGACCTGCTGCTGACATTTCACCAAAGATTCCACACAACGAGACCGCCTCCTATTAGCGAGAATTATTTTCACACCTCCCACAGGGGGAAAGGCTGATTTTATGAAGGTAAAACCACACTGTGATTAACACTTAATCATAATTTCGTCTACATTACAGCTCTGCAAGCAAAAAAAAAATAGTCGGGGGTCTTAATATCACGCCAGTAATGTTACGATAAGTGTGTTCCTGACACGATTTTCTTATTAGGGACCCTCCCTGTAAATTTTATTGCATTTAATTAAAAATTATTGCTAAAAGAAACAGCTGCAGATGGTCTTATTTTAAGTCAGAAAATTAAAAACTGGATATTCTCATCCGTCAATTTCAATGAGCAGCACAGCCACATGCATTAGGATGTGGTGGTTTTGAGATTATAATAATTTTTATGGCATTTCCAGGTTCTTTCAATGAGACTTAATGAAAGCTCTGCATGACTTCATTTGTCAAAAACATCATAATAATAGGAAAGCTCCCGGCTTACAGGCAGATATGAAGATGCCAGTGAATACCACGCCAGGACATGCCTCAAGCCCAGTGCCGGAAGTTCTCTGCACCAGTGGAATCAGTCGGCAGGGGGCTGGGCTGTGAGAGGGCTGCATCCTCAGGCCCAGGGTTTGCAGAGGGGCTGTAAATAACCTTTGTTATACAAGGAGGCGGCTTTCAGCACTGAGTCAGGTTCACTGCAGCAGGGTGGGGAGGGGCAGGGAGAAGACCCTTCGTGCACTTCTTGGGCTGGGTGGAGAATTTTATCTGCAGTCACAATCCCTGATCTGGACTGCCACCTCTCTGACTTGACTACCTGGCTTGTCTCCTGGAACGTTTATATTAAAGACTATATTATTCTCTCTTGCTGCTTCTTTTCATCAGAAACCAATATGACTCTTACTTATTTGAGACCAGACGGAGAAACAAAAATGAAAGAATGAGAAAAGAAATGCAAAGGCAGACACAACCTGACCCTAGAGCTAATCAGCATTGGAGACCTGAGCACAGTGCACAGCCTTGGGACAGAAGTGCCCTCCTGTTCTTTGGCGGCCACAGCTTTTTAACTAGTCTCCCTGCTTCCCCTCCTTCCAGCCCTCTCATTTTCAGCACAGCACAACTCTCCCACCACGCCTCCATGGGCTTCCACTGCTCAAGCCCGCAGCCCTGCCTCCCCGTCTCGCCCTGTATACACTGGGCTCCTCCCCGGCACTTCCAGGTCCCCCTCTCACTCCCACCCTCATGAACGAGCTGGCCCTCCTCCTGGACTGCGTCTCCCCAGCTCCATCATGAACAGGATCCTGTTCCTCCAACATCTGCCAGGCAGCAGAGGCTTCCTGTTGTTGCTCCCTCAGAGCCTGGGACACCATGCACCCAGCTCTCCCCTGTTTCCCACTAGGCTCCAACTCTACTCTCTTGCTCATCCAGCCAGAGAGAGAGAGTGTTTTGGGGCAGGCCCTGCCTCCCTCCATGCCTAGAACAGGATGCAGAGGGGCTGTGGGCAGCTATGCAACACGGCACTATGGTGAAACAACACAATGCTGTTTCAGTCCTTGAACCTTCCAACCCATTTCCACTCTGAAGTCTCCAAGTCAGCAGACACACAAGCTGGTTTCCTGAATAAAGGTGGCATGGTCCCTCACGAATGAAGACAGTCACTGTCGCCAGAGACCTGCTTTGTTGCTGTTCTCACACCTTTCTCTTTCCTCTATCTGGGAATCCTGCTTTCTCTGCAGGGTCCGCTCTGGTGCCACCCAGTCCTGGACGCCATCCTGACCACTTCTAATCAGAAACACAGTCGGTCCTTGGGAGACCGGTCTGGCTCCTGGCTTCAGATCAGCTCAGCTCTGGCCATTGCGGCCATTTGGGGAGTGAATCAACAGATGGAAGACTCTCTCTCTCTCTCACTCTGCCCTTCAAATAAGCAAATAAATCTTAAAAAAAAAAAAAAAAAAAAAAAGACGCGCAGGGTTTAAAGTCTTCTGTGCCAGAGATGGCACCTGCTCCCCCCTCCCTCCTTCCACACCTGGCCCAGCCCAGTGCTTGTCCAGGACGGCCACCCTCAGTCAGCCTCACACTCACTTTCCTGGATAGCCCTTCCTTCTTCTCCTTCGTGCATGGTGTGTCATGTGGTCTCTGTAGCATGGACTTCTAGGGCCGCTCTATAATGACCCCGAGCTACAGAGAAGCCCTGTAAAAAGGGGGCACCCGGAGCCCTTTGTGAGCTTTCTGGAAGGCACAAGCTGTCTCCGTCTGGGCTGACTCATCTGAATTGCCCATAAGCAGGATGACTCCACACAGCCCCCAGCCCTCAGACACAGCTGACTGCAGCAGGATGAGGTCCCCACTGTGGCCCTGAGTTGGGGAAGGATGCCAGAGGACCTCACGAGCCAGTTCCAGGAGAGCTCGTCTCCTCCTGGAGGAGTTGCCAAGAAGCAGAAACCCAGCCAGCCCTCAGCAAAGGAAGACAGGTGTTCTCCTGCTGTCTTTGAGCCACTGCGCCCCTAAGTGATGCTGCGCTACCCTGTCTACTGCAAGGGACAAGCTCAACAGCTGTCGGGTTAAGAAGATCAGAGAAGGGGCCAGCATCTGGGCACAGAGGGTTAAGTCGCTGCCTGCGAGCAGGCATGCCACAGGAGCACCAGTCCAGGTTCCCGGCTGCTCCACTTCTGATCCAGCTCCCGCTAATGTGCCTGGGAAAGTTGCAAAAGAATGCCCAAGTGCTTGTGTCCCTGCCACTCACATGAGACCCAGATGACGTTCCAGGCTCCTGGCTTTGGCCCATCTCAGCCCTGGACATTGCAGCCATTTGGGGAGTGAACCAACAGGTGGAAGCCATCTTGATCTCTATATATCTCTCTCCATCTCTGTAACTCTGCCTTACATGAAATAAATCTTAAAAAGAAAAAGAAAGAAAAAAAAAGACAGATAAGGCAGCATTTTTGAACTCAGGATGAAAAGGCAACAGTGGAAACAGCACTGGGTTGAGTCAGACCTGAGTTCTAGCCCTAGTTTGGCAGATCACAGCACTTCATCAGGCCCAGAAACTCCTGCTTCTCTAACTGTGAGTTATAAGTGGAATGACAGTTACAGCCACTGACAGTTATCTGTGCTGCTATAATTACACAGCTACAACTGTGGTCCTGCTGTTCTCAGTGGAAGAGGCAGCAAAGCAATCCTCATCAGCACGGCTCAAGTTGCTGTCTGTAGCCCTCCCCCTGTATCCCCACACTGCTATAGCCCTCACTTCACTATCCGGTCCCCAACACTTAGTCAAACTCAGGCAGAACAGTCATGTGTGTGTCAGAGAGAGAACAAGGAGGGAGAAGAAGACACAGAGACACCCCTCCAAGGAAAGGGACCAGACTCGTCCCCCACATCCTACAACTTTGGAATCAAATCCTCCATCTAACACCATGCGACTTTTATCATGCCATCTGACAACAGCTACTGCTTACTGATCATTTTACTGAGTGCTGTATTAACACATTTAGCCTCAATGATATAACCAGGCAGGCATAAGGATCCCCCCTTTCACAGGGAAACACAACGAGGCACAGAGAGGTTAGTGACCTGTCCCCAGTCACACGGACAACGAGTGAGTGTAGACTGAAACCCAGGCAGCTCGGCTCAAAAGCCGATGCCTTTCATCTGTCCCCTGCCCTCGGCCCTTCTTGGGCCATGGTGCCCTCATCTGTCAGCATACAAGGCTACAGCAGCACACTGAGAATAACAGGCAGTAACGGATGGAAGGAGGGAGACAGAAGAAAAGCCAGTGAATGGTGAGATCCAGACAGTGGGCAATGGACGTGCACTGCAAAACTCCCAACAGTCAGTGTGAACACCTCTGCAATACAATGGTGAGGAAAAATGCCCTCAGCGGTCATACAGGGCTGACTGATTAAACCAGACTTGCCACCATGCAAGGAACAATGGACAAGGACAGGGTCTAAATGAGACAACTGGGGGAGGGGGGATCCAAGGTACCCCATTTCTTCACAGTTCTCTTATTCATTGTTGGGAATAAACAACTATGAACTCCAGCACAGGACGAGCACTCCCTCAGATCACCTCATGTAGAAAGTCTCTGGGTGGTGCCAGATGTCCGCAACACCTTCCCCTGTGGAACAAAAGCACCAGGCCTCCCTCTGCAAGCCACGGCCTCAAAGGAGACTTTATCCATGTTACTTTATTTTTCTTTGTATCTTTTTTCCATTGCATTCTCTTTTTAAAACAAATTTTTACTTATTTTCAAAAATTTATTTGAGGGGGCTGGCACTGTGGCGAAGCAGGTTAAAGCCCTGGCCTGAATAGCGCCCGCATCCCATATGGGCATTGGTTCTAGTCCCGGCTGCTCCTCTTCCCATCCAGCTCTCTGCTATAGGCTGGGAAAGTAGTAGAAGATGCCCCAAGTCCTTGGGCCCCTGCACCCGTGTGGGAGACCCGGAAGAAGCTCCTGGCTCCTGACTTAGGATTGGCACAGAGGCAGCCACTGTGGCCATCTGAGGAGTGAACCAGTGGATGGAAGACCTCTCTCTCTGGCTCTACCTCTCTCTGTAACTCTGACTTTCAAATAAATAAATCTCTAAAAAAAATGTGAAAGGCAGAGATAGAGAGATTTTCCATTCACAGGTTCATTCCCCCAAATGCCTGCAAACAGCCAGGGCTGGGTCAGGGTGAAACCAAGAACCCAGAATTCAATCCAGGTCTCCCATGTTGGTGGCAGAGACCCAAGTACTTGAGCCATCACTGCTGCCTCCCAGGGAGCCAGGACTTGAACCTAGGCAGTGAGACATGGGAGGCAGGTACCTAGTAGTGTCATAACCACTGTACCAATACCCACCCCTCAATCACCTTCTAGTTATGGCAAATGATGACATAATAAAGTTTCCTCCTTTTTTTTTTTTTTAGCCAAAAGATGGACTGATTTAGAGAAAGGCAAGCCAGCACAAGGCATGCAACAGAAATGAGGACGGTGATGGCCACAAGGCCAACGGCTGAGAAAAGCCAACTGCTCCAACTCCACCATTTCCCACAGGAGCAGCCGCGGCTGGCCGGAGGACCCGCAGCAGGTTCCGGGAATCAGCTCTGGATTCCCATCTCTCACTGCACCGAGTCCTGCCCCGTGTCGGGGCTGCTGCTATTTATTTTGGCTTCTGCCTCTGATCCTCACCCTGCAGCAAGGTGTGGGGGAGGACAGAGCAGCGGAAGGAGGAAGGAACTGCCTCCCCGCCCTCTCATCCCGTCCACCGAGCACCCCTGCGCACACGTCGCACTCCAGCAGCAGCCCCTCCATCCACTTGAGACTCAAAGGAAGCAGGGACCCCCAGCCCTGTGGCAGCCACTCATGCCCCTCAACTGGATGCCTCTCAGACCTCCCTGCCCAGACCTGTTCCAGCCCACCGCGGGGATTTCGCTCCCCCGGCTTCCATCTGTTGCGCGCAGGAAAGCGGAAGCAGGCTTTGTTCTGATTGATGTCCAAGAGGATGTGGTTCCTGCATGGGAGATTTATCCCACTCAGCCTGGCCTTCGGCGAAGAACCTCACAGCAGCAACAGTCTGACAGAGTCTGACAGTTCAGAACCCTCGAACACAGCCCTAGGCTGCAGCATCAGAGGGGAGGTAAGGCAAGCAACAAACCAAGCAACGTGCCTGGCACACAGCAGTCAAGATCCGGTAGCTTTAGCATTTTCTTGGATATTTTATTCCCTTACTGTCATGTTAGTTTGGAGAAAGGAACCAACCTTTCATTGTTTCTTGGACAGGGTGCAGATCAAGGTACTGGCACAACTCCAGGGGGCACCATATGTAGACTAAAAGATGAAAGAGTTGCCCCGAGGCTGGCTGTACAGCGCCCAGCCTGCACAACCAGACCATAATTCACTGGATTCCTGAAACAGGAGTCAGGAAACCTGATTTCCTAACACTGATTCCTCCGCCAGCCTGCTGAGAGGCCTTGGGCAAGTCTCCATGCCTGTCTCCTCCTCTACAAGACTGAACCACGTCTGCATTCCCTCCGGCTACAAAACCTTGACTTTCCATAGAAGCAGTTTCCAATTTTTCAAAGGTCGGCATACGAAAGATTAAGCGAGCTCATCCACCCGGCTTCAGAGAGAAGAGCCCTTGTGTTGGGGGAGGGATTGTAGGAGGGCAGCTTTGGCCTCAGTAAGAAAGACATCTGCAGAGACTCAGCAGATGAGGCAGCTCTGGGAGGTGGTGAGCTCCCTGTGACTTGAGGAATTCAAGTACAGACTGGGTAGCCAGCTGCTGGAGGGGTGAGGTTTAAGGCCTCCTTCAGCATAGAGACTTGATGGCTTCCCAGAGTGGCTTTGTTTTCATTAGTGCTAAAGCAGCAGCCAGCCAGGGCTGGGTCTCATCTGCTGATACCTAGTAATACGATGAACCTGGCAGTTCTGCCACCACCAGCTCACTGCCACACAAGCCCCCGTTCTCTAAATTGAACTCCAGCCCTCAGGCAGGGCCCATGTTCACCCTCACTCCGGCAAATATATCTTTGCATCCTAGAAAGAACCAAGAAATAGTCCTGCCCCCAGCCTGAGGCATGGAGGAGGAGGAGCCAGGCTGGGGAGCTGGGGAAAACACTGAAGAGTCACCCTTATCTCGTCCGGACTGGTGTCCCTTAGGAATTCTGAGCTGTGACAGCTGGGCAGGACTGCTCTGGGTTCCTGCATGTGCAGGGAAAGAATCAGAGGATTTCTTTTAAAATCATCGCCATTTTGGCTTTTCATTAATTCAGTTCAAGTGCTCCACAGAATGCAAATGGATAAGGCTGCATTTCATTGCCTTTAAGTGGCACGCACAGTGCTCGAGGAAGTGGGAGGTGTGGCAATTACTCTCTCAGGAGGATCGATAAGGGGCACTCAGTCTCGGGAAGAAGGGCCACAAAGTCCCCACTGTGATGCAATGACTTTAGTGTTGCATGCCCACTTCCAAAGTCAATCAGTTAAACAAAACAAAACAAAACACCTTAGTTTGAACACTGTATCTTAAAGACTTCCATTCAGAAATTTAGCTCAGGGCAAGACTACCTCTTTACACAATTTAAATAAATTGTCTTTGCTACTTTCCTGTGGGATACAGAGTATATTTACACAATAAAAAGGCATCCATCTCAATTTAGGGTATTTTCCTGATGGTGAAAGATGTTTAGTTTGGAAAGATTCCAGAACCATCTTTCCTGGTGACTTTCCCAGAGGGGAACAGCAAACCCAGGAGAACGGAGAAATATCTCCTCAATAATGTAGACCATAACAACGCTCCCACCTGCACTGGATTTGGCTTTTTATGTGATTTCTTCACCCAAAGAGACCTACTCTGTTTTCCCCAAACACTCTGCCCAGAGATGTAGTAACTGAAGCGCAGAGGGGTGAAACTGCTCACCCCAAGTCACACAGGTTGAAAGGAACAGAGGCCAAACAGCAGGTCCGCTGTCACCCCTCACCTAAGCCACCCTCGGTGCACTCATGGGTTACACTGCCTGAATGAGAAAGCAAGAACTGGCCGTACCTCTCGGCTTCCTGCTCGGCGCTCGGCTGCTTGCTCTCAAAGGCGTTGAAGCTACTCATGTCCACGTAGCCATCGTTCTCGTTGGCCGTGGACAGGGCTCTGCTCTGATCCTCAAACAGCTTGGTGTACGTGCCAGCCCTCGCAGGCCGTCGGGGTGGGATTTGGATGTTCTCGTAGTCGGAGTTCATGGCTGGAATGTTCTCGTAATCGGAAGTGTCAGCGTTGGGGAATGAAATGGACCGGGGCTTGGTCAGCGGCAGGGGCAGAAAGGGTGGCCGAGAGCGGTCTTCGAAGGACTCCACTCTGGACACCGTCCTGCTGAAGGGCACGCCCTTCCTCTTGCCATCGCGACAGAAGATGAGGGAGGAGGGCGAGTCCGAGGCCCGGAGCTTCCCTGTGCGAGACTTGAGCTGAGGGGAGTTACTGAGGCTTCTCGGGTTGAGTTCCAGAATCCTGGCGGGCCCATGGTAGCTGGATTCCGAGGAGGACCTGGAGGAGGACACGTTCACGTCCACATGCACTTTGTTCTCCGTCTTCTTTTTAAACGTCAGCGCCAGGAACCGCTTAAAGGACGACTTCTTCTTCTTGGTGTGTTTGTCCGGCGAGTCGCTCTCGATCAGCAGCGAGGGGGAGCTCTTGGTGATGGGCTTCTTGGTGATGCAGGCCAGGTCAAAGGGGGGCGGAATGTCCACCACGGACGACGGCGTGGAGGTGCCGCTGGACGGAAGGTGGCTTCTTTGTGAGAAGCTCCCAGAGGAGCCAATGACACAGGGCAAGGAAAGGTTGTCGTCTTTCCTTTTTATCCGGTGGTCGTCTAAGCCCTCCGGCTCCCGGTACACGGAGATTGGAATCTCTCGGCCTTCCACAGAGAACGAGCGAGGGTACAGGGTGAAGGCCCGGGGTTTTGCTGGCAGGGCCCTGCTCGTCTCTCCAGCCTTCCCCTCTGATGACAACACCATCTTGCCTGCCTGCTCCGGGGAACCAGCAGTGCCAGAGGCTAGTGAGCCAGCTTCTGGTCCGGTCTCTTCCGGGACAGTTTCCGGGACAGAGCCAGCCACCTTCCCAGAGTGGGGCCGGCCCCTGGTGACGAGGTTTTTCCTGTCCGTGGGGACTAGGCCGCCCTCGGCATCAGCGTTCACTTCTTCTCTCAAGCCACAGTCACTCAGAGTGTCCAGATCAGCTGAAGTCTCGGCCTGCCCTCCCTCGGCAGGGTCAGCCTGGCCCGTCAAGCCGACTCCCATCACATAGGGGTTGGTGAGCGCGTCGTCCGTGGCGTCCTCCTCTGCCTCCTCCTCTGGCATGACCACCACTTCCGGGACAGAAGGCCCCCCCTCTCCAGCTGCACCCTGCAGGGGGTCACGCTGGTCACACACAGTTCCAGCCACAGGGCCCTCCTCTGCACATGCGCCTGAACTTGCTTCCTGCTCGGATTCTAAGCCTCCTGCTGACTCAGAAAGAGGAGAGCAGCTTTCGCTACAGAACGAGGTGCTCTCGGTCTGGAAGAACTCGTAGGGGCTTCCTGTGAGTGAGGTAACAGCGTCATCAACACAGTCGCTCTCAAAAGGAATGATGTGGCAGCTCTCCTCGGAGGCCTCATCCTGCGTGGGGTCCTCTCCTTCCCGAGGGTCTTCTGCCTCTGCAGGGGCTGCCGCCATTTCTTCCTGCTCCGTTTTCTCATCCTGGTCCACTGGGTCCTCAGTGGCGGGGGCACCATCACATTCCTCCTCAGGGATTTCAGGGTTCTCTGCGGCCATCTCTGCCTCCTGGACACCTGTGGCCAACTCGTTCTCAGGGGGTCCTTCACTGGCATCTTCAGCACCCGGATCGGTGTCCTCGCCTGGCCCCCCTGGTTCTGCACTGGCACAGCCTACCCCCTCCTCCTCTGCCACCTCCCCAGGGGTCTCAGGGGGCCTGGGCTCCTCGCCAGGGGCTGTTGGATCCTCTGAACCAAGCTGAGTTAGGATGATGTCACTCCCGACGCCTTCTTTTGCTGCCCAACACCTGTTGTCCTCCCTGTTGTACACGTTGTGCTCTTTTACCAGCTTCTCTTCCTCCTCACTTGTGGACACCTGCTCCCCGGTGCCTGGGTCATTGTCACTGTCCCCATTTTCAGGGGTGCAGTCTGTGCCTTCCTCATCCTCTTCACCCGGTGCTCCACCAGCTGGGGCTGCAGGAGGTGCCAAGTCCTCGCCAGCTGCCGTCCTCTCCCTGCCACTCTCCTCGGCCCCCTCCTCTCCTACCTCTTCGCCGGTGGCATCTTGGGGCCCCATGACCGTATTCTCTCCACAGGGCCCATCCTTGGGTTCATCCTCTTTCCGTGGGGCCCTGGGGGCCATGATATAATCCTCATCCGTCTCTGACTCGGAGCACTCCAGGTTGGGCCGGTGCCCTTCATAAAGCCCCTTGTCTACACAGAGCAGCCTCCCATTGCTGCATTTGTTGAAACTGTTGTTCACGGACACGCTGGCTCTCCACTCACTGAGGACAGCCAGCCTGGGCTTGGGGGCAATGGGGGGCTTTGGTCCCCTGGACATGAAGTTTGGACTGTGGAGACTTTCGGGCCTGGGTGAGGAAGGGAATTTGGGTGTGGTCACTGGCGTGAGTACACCGCTGGTCTTTGGCTTGGGAGCAACTGGAGGTTTTGGAGAATCTAAGTGATAAGAAGAAAAAAGTACAATTAACTTGATTTCCACTCAAGAGTCTCCTATTTATCAGTGCAAGGGATCACTAAAAATGGTTCCCCCAACCTAGGTGAACCTGCCATGGACCATGCCCTGTCTCAGGCTTATCTGGATCCCACCGCTAAAATTCCCTGATTTGCTACATACAACTCCCTCCATAAACAAAATGAACAGACCTTGTTTCCACATGGTATCCAGCAGACGAAAATCAGCCAAATGAAAACCTGTTCCCTCCAAACTGTATTCACATCATTGCATTCATTCATCCAACAGCTATTTCTTTTGTTTTTTCAAAGATTTGCTTATTTTTTATTTGAAAGGCCAGTTACAGAGAAAGGGGGAAAGGCAGAGAGCGAGGAGTATCTTCCATTTGCTGGTTCACCCCAAATAGCCCTAACAGCTAGAGCTGGACCAGGCCAAAGCCAAGGGCCTGGAACTGGGTCTTGCACATGGGTGGCAGGGACCCAATGACTTGAGTCGTCTCCACTGCTTTCCCAGGTGCATTAGCAGGGAGCTAGATCAGAAGTGGAGCAGCTGGGACTCGAATCGGTGCTGATGTGAGATGCCTAACCTGCTGCACCACAACAGTGGCCCCTAGCAGCTATTTCTTAAACACTTTCTACGTGCCAGGTAGCCAGGAGTAAATTCTGAACTTGACAGTCACCAGCCCATCCATCCTCAGGGAGCATACATCCATTCTACAGCAAACACATCAGATGCCTTCTCCCTACACACAAGGCACTGTTGATGGTGGAGTTTTCCATAGTGCAGAACAGAAGAACACCTCTGCTTAGTGCTCGCCATGGAGTCAGAACAATGGGAGGACAGGCCAGCCCTTGGGGTGTTATGATGGGACAGCCATCGTCTCTTTGCCTTAGGAGTGACACACCAAAGGTTCCTAATGGTGAACAACTCTGCTCAGTGTCACATCTGAAATCAGCATGCTTCAAGATGTTACCCAGCCAGTCCTGCACCCCGATCTCCTGGCACAGAACTGTACAGCTACTTGCCAATGTGGGCATCTGCCCATGGTCTCTTCCTCTGCGGAGGTTAGGGATGACAGAGTGGCAGAATAAAAGATGTACTGCAGACGACACGTTAAGGAAGCAGGAGTATGGGTTACCGTGGCCAGGGAAGATCCCTTGGAAGTGAAACTTGGGCTAACTTTTGCAGGACAGGAAGGATCTAAACAAGGGAAAGAGTGAAAGGAATGGCTGAAAACTTCCACGTTTCTCCTGGCTCAAGGCAACCCATGCCTTTCCCTGGTTTCTCTGCCTCCTGTCTGCTTCCCAGGCACAGGGAGCTTTTCAGGGGTGCACACAAACCTGCTTCCAAAGTACTGCCTGGATCCCCACTGCCCACGCATCAGGAGACCTGTGCTCCCCATCAGCCAAGTCTCATCTCCTAGTTCCTAGTTCCATCCCCACCAAGGCTTGGATATGACATAAAGCAGCCTCAGAATGCCAGCCTGGCTCATGACAGAGGGAAGAGGGAGCAGAGCACCTGGAGGTTTCTTTCAGCAAGCTCTCCTCTTCCCTACACACCCCTCCCCATTGACGTCCTTGCAGCCTCTCATGCCAGCCATCGCCAGGCCAGGGTTGCCCCCAGAGGGCTACTGCAGGGGCCATATACATGGTCACACACATGACTTTTACTTTCCTCAGAGGCCAACACATTAAAAAGTAAAGAAGTAGGGGCCAATGCATCAGGCTAATCTGCCCCCTGTGACACCAGCAACCCATATGGATGCTGGCTGGTTCGAGTCCTGGCTGCTCCACTTTTTTTTTTTTTTTTAGACAGGCAGAGTAGACAGTGAGAGAGACAGAGAGAAAGGTCTTCCTTTGCCGTTGGTTCACCCTCCAATGGCCGCTGTGGCCGGCGCACTGCGGCCAGTGCATCCGTGCTGATCTGATGGCAGGAGCCAGGTGCTTCTCCTGGTCTCCCATGGGGTGCAGGGTCCAAGCACTTGGGCCATCCTCCACTGCACTCCTAGGCCACAGCAGAGAACTAGCCTGGAAGAGGGGCAACCGGGACAGAATCCAGCACCCCAACCGGGATTAGAACCCAGTGTGCCGGCGCCACAAGGTAGAGGATTAGCCTACTGAACCGCGGCGCCGGCCATGCTCCACTTCTGATCCAGCTCTTTCCTGATGCCTGGGGAAAAGCAGCAGAAAATGGCCACCTAAGTGATTGGGCCCCTGAACTGACATAGGAGACCTGGATGAAGCTTGTGGCTCCTGGCTTTGGTGTTGCTCAACCATGGCCATTGTGGCCACTAAGGGAGTGAACCAGCAGATGGAAGATTCCTCCCCACCCCCACACCTTTTCTCCCTCTCTTTGTAACTCTTTTAAATAAATAAATACATCTTGGAGGAAAAAATGAAAAAAAAAAAAAAGCAATGGAATCAGGGCCAGCACTGTGGCAAACAGGCTAAGCCGCCGCCTGTGACACTGGCATCCCATTCAGGCACCAGTTTGAGACCCAGATGCTTCACTTCCAATCCAGCTCCTTGACTGGGAAAACAGCAGAAGGTGGTCCAAGTGCTTGGGCCCCTGCACCCATGCGGGAGAACTGGAAGAAGCTCCTGGCTCCTGGCTTCAGCTTGGCACAGCCCCAACCATTTGAGTGAACCAGCTGATGGAAGCATCTCTTTGTTTCTCTCTCTCTAACTCTGCTTTTCAAATAAATCTTTTTTTAAAAAGTAGACGGAATCATTTTAACAGCGTATTTTATTGAACTTGATATATCTAAATGCTATCATGTCAACAAAGTTCAACTAATAATTCATGATGGTGCGAAAGGGTACCAGACAACCATTCTGCTTCTGCTTTCAGCATGGGAGTCAATCAGCTCCACAAGACACTCAGCACCTCGATACAAGCAGGCTTTGAGCTGGGTGGTTCTGCCAACTGGAGGCTAATCTAAGTGTTCTGAGCACACTGCAGGAGGTGAGGCTGAGCAATGACGTTCAGGTCAGGCGTACTGAATGCATCGTCTGCTTAGAATGAGTTCACTGGGGTGTCCCATCATAATCCGAGGAACCTCTGTAACGATTCTACAACATCTATTAGTGGACATTTGGCAAAATTCTGTTTTCATGCTGAGTCTGGAAAAGCTAATGCATGTTTCACATTTGCAGCACACCTGAAGGCAGACCAGCCCCATCTCAAGTGCTCAGTTACCCCGTGTGTCTGGAGGCTATGGATCAGCACAGTTCTGCATCTGGACATCTCCATGAGACTGCCCCAGTGGCACCTCACTCCAAATGTATGTGAAGCCAAAGTTGGCACCGTCGTACCCCAAATGACAGAATCATGTAAAGTCCAGCTGAGGCCCCCAAAGAAAAAGCACCTGGTACAGGATTACAAAGTCCCTGCCTTCTGCTTCTGCAAGGGCCTGCACAGAAGCCCAGTGAACATGTTGCCTGGTTCCCCATCCAGGGAGGCAATGGTAGCAGGAGAGGAGAGAAGAGGCACAGCTGTCAAAGGCTTTAAGGCTAAAGCACCCTGGGCGTCCATTCACCCACATCCACACTGAAACCAGCCCCTGACATGCCTATCCTAATCCAGAGTCTTCCAGAAATAAGCAGTGACATTCCAGAAGTAGTCACCACTGCCCCAGAGTAGGTAAGTGTCTGTCCAAATTAGTGAAAAGAACAGAAATGCAGAACCTAAAAACATAAGCTTCACCTCATTGTTAGTGGTGGTGGGACACCAGAGAGCACCGCTGGAGCTTGGCCAGCCCAGGTCACATCTTGGCTTTGCCACTCACCACTGCAAAACTAAGCCTCAGCTTCCTCATCCATAAAAGGGGTACAGAGTAGTACCCACCCTCAAGAGGACATATATTAAAAGATCACATGGAGCCAGAGTTGTGGCATAGCAAGTTAAGCCACCACCTGTGATGCCAGTATCCCATATGAGTGTGAGTTCCAGAACCAATTAATGCACTTCTAATCCAGCTCCCTGCTAATGCGCCTGGGAAGACAGGAGAATGGCCCAAGTGCTCCTGTGCACCCACGTGAGAGACTCCGAGGAAGTTTCACACTCCTGACCTCAGCCTGGCCCATCCTGGTCTTTGCGGCCATTTAGAGAATGAACCAATGGATCGAAGAGCTCTCCCCAACCCCTTTTGCTCTAACTCTGCCTTTAAAATAATAATAAAATAATAAAAATAAGATCACAGGATGTCTATTAAAAGTTCTTAGCAGCAGGCCTTCACATGGGGCTACTCCGAGCTCCTCAATAAGAAGCAGCTACATCGTGTCCAGATGAAGCCCTCTGTGCCTGTCCACGTCCTCCCTTGTCTGAGTCTCGCTCCACACTGACCCAGCAGCCCGCACTCAACATCAGGGGTCAGGCACTGGCATGGACTCATTCTCTGGGGGTGGGGCCTCTCATTGCTCATCCCTAACAGGTGGCATTTTTGGCGACCAGGAGACATGACAAAGGGACAGATGGGGGCATGAAAAATGACCATCACCTTGGCCACATTACCCTCCTCCTCATCCCATACTTCATCCAATCAAGCTATTGATCTATGGGCGCCGCTTCCTCAGGAAAGGTTACAATGGACATCTGAGGCGTGATCCTGCAAGAAAATGCCTCCCGCGCCGGAGCCCCTGCAGATGACAAGCACGCGGCGTCCGCCTGCTCTCCCAGCTCTGCAGGGCACGGTGCTTGCCCTGCACCCCTCCGACATCCAGGGATGCCAGCAGCAGAGAGTTCTTGTCTGAGCCCTCGCTGAAAGATGAGCAAACTGAGGCACAGAGAGGGCAAGTGATGTCAGGGGGCTGTCCAGTGAGTCCAGGGCAGGGGCCTGGGGCTTTTGCTCAGAGGATGTGGGGAGCCACTGCAGGGTTTCGAGAAGAAGCGCTGGTACGTTCTAACGCATGGGAATGAAATGAAATGGAGAGGAAGGAAAGAAGGAACACAGCAGGGAGGCTTCTGCACAGATCCAGGCAAGAGAGGAAGGGAGCTTCGCCAGGCTGGGGTGAAAAGGAGCTGGAGTACATGCCTGAAGGTAGAGCCGAGGGGATCGGCTGGCGGTCGGGACACAGAGCAGAAAAGACAAAGTCAAGCTCGCTACAGAGGTTTTCCAGCAGAGCAACAGGACAGATGAACTTGAGCCCGTGCAAATGGAAAACGGCTGCAGGTGCTGGGGAGGACTCCTGGAATTTCAGTTTGCATCAAGCCAAGTTACCCATCACAAACTCAGGTGTCAGAGAGGCACGGCTGGAGATGGAAATGAAGGCAGGCACCTGTCCAGATCCCCAGGGGAACGAGAGTGGAGGGAGCCCAGGTGGCATCCGCTAGGCAAGGAGACTGAGGGGGACGAAACAAAACCAAGGGAGGGTGAGCAGCCAGCTCCGCTTCCTCCAGCCTGCCCCCCTCACACAAAGGAACCATGGGGCCCCTCCCCTCAGCCTCCCACCAAGGCCACAGAGAGAAGACTGGGGAAAGCAGCGCTGGGATACAGGGCAGGATGGAGGATTTTTACAACCCAAAACGGTGAGGGATACAGTACTGCAGGCAGAGGGGACGAGGCGCACAGGCAGAGCCAGGGGCAGGGAACTGTGAGCCCTTTGGGGTGTGCCAGAGCGCCCCAGTGGCACATCAGGCAGGGATGGATGGATCAGAGCTGGGGTTTCCTCCTCTGGGCCAAGCTTAACTTTCTGACCACTTAGAACCCAAATAAGGTCACAGCTGGTGGCCTCTGCGCTCAGCTGCAGCCCTTGGGCTGCAGGTGAACCCTCTCTCTCCTGATGCCACAGTCTGGGGTCACATCCTCCTCACAGGGAGTTCCCAGTGCCTGGAACCTCACGGCAATTTGCTAAGCCTGAGTATGGTGCAAATGCAGAACACCCCTTGAGCCAAGATGGGAAGAGTTAAGCAGGGGCTGGGGGAGCCAGAATGATAGGAGAAACAGCTTCTCGTGATAGACATCATCCCCAGCCAGCCCCCAGGTACCACTTTATATTTTCCCTTTCTCTGTTTTAATTAAATATCTGTCACTCACACATTCACGCTGGCTGCTTGTAGAAGTTCCATTGTCAGCGGTGGAGATGTCCAGTTAGAAGAGGTACTGGGAGGAGCACTGGACGGGGGGCTGAGAGCCCTGATCCTCTCTCCCAGCTCAGCCATTAAGTGGAGAGGCTTCCCTTTTCCAAGACTCGGTTTCCCCATCTGTAGAGTGAGGGGAGGGACCAAGCAGCCAGCCAGGTCTGCTGTGGCCAAGTCCAGCCTTTGAAACTCATGGCTCTTCTCATGATGTCCTCTGCCCTCCCCGAGTCCACGTGCACTTCATTATACCCCCCCAAACCTTGCAACCATATGTTACAGGAGTAATTATCTTCCAATTTCACCTTCCAATTGCATCTTAATTTAACTTCCATTCCTGCGTGCCTGCTGGAATGTCCAAGCAGAGCCTGAGGACTTCTAATTAGGCTGCAGTTAAGCCAGTCCAGTGATCCATGACAGGGCACGTCCTAGCAAGACAGCAAGGGACAGAGGAGGGAGAGCCTGGGCCCCGGGCTCGGACGGACCAAGGCTCCAATCCCAGCTCAGCCACAGTCAGCTGTGGGATCTTGGGCACGGCATTTTGCCTCTGGTAAAACGGTGGAGGCATCCCCTTTCCCTATATAGCTGTCAGTTAGGTCAAGGGAAATGACAGACATAAGATGCCTGACAAAGTCCACTGGCAAAGCACATCTCGCTATGTGTCAGGCGCTGGACAAGCAAGCAGGCTTTCAAGCTGGACAGTCTGTGTTTCAATCTTGTCTTGGTCCCTTCGTATTATCTGCACCTCACTTTTCCTGTTCAAAAAACAGGAGAAGGCAAGAGTCCTCGCCCCATCAGGTCACTGTGAACACTAAATAACACTTAAATGAAGCACCTGATTCGCGGTAAGGACCCCATAAATCTCGACTAGCATGTATTGCTCACTCATAAGGTGGCAGATGCTGCTCCAGGCACCTTACAACGTGCTTTAAGTCATTTAATCATGAGAACTCGATGACAAAGATGGCATTACCCCACTTCTCAGATGCAGAAACGGAGCAGCCTGCTGAAGGTCACGGAACTCAGGACACGCTGCATCTGAGGTTCAGTCCCACCGGGTCTGGGAGCCTCGAAGCTATGCAGAGCATGGCACCCAGAAATCATGTCGGGCTACCGTCACTGCCACCACACTGAAAAAGTCACCACGTTATGCTGGAGACAAACCACAGGATGGCTGAACCCAGAACCGTTAACTGCTAAGTTTCCAGGGACCAAACCTGCCCTTTGGTTTATTCCAATCAGTCCCTTCTCCAGATTCTCAGCGAAGGGAGGGCGTGCCCAAGCCTCATGCAGGAAAATGTGAGAAAACTGGAAACGCTCTCACCATTGTTACATGCCAGTTTTATTGGGAGTGTAGGAAAAAGCTAGCTTGGCTCTGCTCAGGCCTGGCCAGCACAGCGGGAGGCAACCTTCTCCCCATAATCAGGGGCTGACTGGGGCTGGAACTCTATTCCAGAGTCTTTGATGCCCCACAAACTGACAAGGGCAGCTGCAGCTCCTGTCCCCCAATTCTGTGCCTCCCTAAGCACGCAGGTAACCCCTGCAGAGCCACAATGGGGCCTGGATAACAAGGAGGCAGCTGCCCGCTCCCAAGGGCCGGGACCCATGAGGGGAGACCAAGGTCTCCTGCCTGCACCTCATTACGACAGTAACTTTGTTTCTTTACAAAGATTTTTAAAAGAAAAAACTCATCACCGGCATCCCCCCCACACACACACACACACAGTCACACTCACACACAAGGCAGCAGGATATGGTTCCAAGACAGCCAAAATGGTGGCTTCCTGTTTCTTTAGGGACGTGCATTTCGGAGTATAGCTTTCGGCAAGGATGTCGCTAGGGGAGGGGGCTGCCTTCCCCTAAATTCGCTGGATAAAGAAAACGGAGCGGAGATCCCGCCCGGCAGGCAGTGAAATTCGCTGGGCTTGTTCCCTTGCGGAATCTCTTCTTGGAGGGAACTTTCTGCTCCCCGCAGGACGGAGCCCGGCATCCCGAGGAGGGACTCCAGGCACCGCCCGCCTGCGGCTCACTTTCTGCATCTGCTCAGTGGCACCCCTCGGGGGCTCACCGGGGATCCTTCTCAAACAGGCTCCCGTTTCCCGGAAACCCGGCGGGACAAGCTGGGGAGTCCGACCCACAGGGCCCGGGGGGTGCGAAGGGGTGCCGCCTGGAGCAAGGCCAAGCCTCAGCTAGGGCTGGCCCTCAGCGGCCGGTCCCCTGGGAGGCACAAAGGCGGCCCCGGGCCAGGGCGCTGCGAGGGAGGGGTGCGCTGCAGGGGGAATCATTTAAGGCTTTTTGGCCCCTGTGCTGGCGAGGCAGCTCCGCGTCCCAAGGTCGCGTGAGAGGCGGCGGCAGGAATTGTTGTGAGGGGGCACCGGATACCAGAGGACCGGGAGCAGACCCCCGGGTCGGGGAGAGCTCTGGCCAAAGCGCGCGGGCCAGATGGGGCTCTTGAGGGGGGAGCGAGGACCCGTCGGGGACCCCGTGGTGCGGGGGTGAAGGTTCCGGGGTGCGACCAAGTCCCGTCGGCGCCCAGAGACGTCTTTCTCCATTGCTGGGGACCGTGGAGGGATAAAGGCGGACATGGGCAGGGCGCGGCCTCGCCAAAGCTGAGGAGTCGTCCCCGAGGAGGGGCACCTCGGACAGGGACCCCCGAATCTCAGCCTCCTCGGCCAAGGGACCCCGGGTCTGCTCCAAGCTCGGCCCAGGCCGAGCAGCGTGCGGAGGTCGGGGATTCGCAGCAGCTGGCTCTCAGCGGTCTCCAACTTGGAGCGCCTGGCCGGGACCCCTGGCGCGCGTGCCTCGCGCCCGAGCCCGCGCGGAGCCTCCTACCTGCTCTGTTCATCTTCCAGAGCGCGGAGCCCGGGGCCGCCCGTCGGTGCGTCCACGGCTCTGTCCGGTCGAGCGCCAGTCCGCACGCCGCCTCACTCCATGGCCGCCCCGCGGGGCCCGCACCCCTTCGCGCCCGCCCCGCCCCCGGCGCGCGCTGGACTCCGCGCGGCGCGCAGGGCAAGTGGGGGCGCGGGGCGCGAGCCTCGGGGCTGGGCGGGGCCGAGGAGAGCAGGGGAGGGGGCGCGAGCGGGGGGCGTGCGAGGGCGGTGGCCGGGGCAGCGCGCGGCGCCGTGTCCACTCAGGACTCCGAGCGGCGCGCAGGGCACGGGGGGCGCGAGCCGCGAGCCTCCGGGGGCGGGGCGGCGCTGGTGGAGGTGGAGGGCGGGCTGCGCCCGAGGGGAGGGGGCGCGAGGGCGCCGCGCGGGGGCGGCCGGGGCAGCGCCGGGCGTCGGGTCCGCTGCAGGCTCCCTGCTCCGAGGGGCCGCGCTGCGCTCAGGTCGCCGCGCCTCCGCTGTGCCGCCGCCGCGCCGCCGCCCCCTCTTAGGTGTTTCCTCTCGCGCCCGCAGAGGAAGGATTTTTTTTTTCCTTTTTTTCTGCTCAGTCAGGGATCGAGGGAGCCCAGGGTCGAGGTGTCCCCGCGCGTGTTTAAAGGGGCCATGCTGACTGCTGGAGCCGCGCGAGGTTAAAGGGACAAGAACCCTCGTCCAGGGGACCCTCTGCCTGTTGTCAGCCCAGGCGTTCCTTCAGTCCTGCACCGGGAGCCTTGCTGAGGACCTCGCTAGAGCGCCCCAGGCCCTTGCCCTGTTGCAGCCTAGCTAGAGGAAGAGTCACGCGCAACAAGTACCGCTTCGGGCGCCTGAAGTGCCTTAAGCGAGCAGGGCAGTGTGCAGAAACAGCTGGGAATTGTAGGAAGTGCTAGCCTGGGGACCCTCTGCAGGCTAACTGGCCATGACCCCACCCCCACCCCGTGCTTCTGGGGCACGCTGAGGTCTGAGAACCACTAGGGAGGCCTCCCTGAGGAGGTGGCATTGAAAGGGCGACTTGGTGGGTGAGAAGCCTTGCTTTGTTCGTCACTCAGTACCCCCTCGGTGCCTGCCACGCCTTGGACAACAAGCCTGTGCCCTCAAGGTGCTGCTGGCTGGATGGTCTGCTGGTTGTGCTGGTCTGGGATGGGTGCTGGGGACTCAAGGCAGCCTGCTGGAGCTCAGAGGAGGCCGCGGTGGACAGGGTTCAAGTCCTTCCAGGTAGAAGGAACAGCGTAGGCAGGCTTTCCCAGAGAAGGACTGGCAGGTGGGGGCCCTGGCTTGGCCTAGGGCAGACCTCAGTTTGCCCAGCTGGAAATGGAATGAGACCCTGTGCAGTGACCTTTCCACCTCCGAGCTGCCCGAGTCCTTGTGTCCCTAGGCTGTCGTGGAGAGTTGATGGGGACAGTCAGGAAGTCTGTGGCTGAGCTGTGTGCTACTCAGGCAGGTTCTTAGTAAACTTTATGGGTCTGTGCCTGCTGGTTTGAAAGAGGTGGCGATGGAGTGACGATGGTAGGCGAAGGAGGAAGAGGAGTGGGGTGGGGAAGTAGAAGTGGTGGAAGTGAAGAGGCAGTAGAGGTGGGGGGGGTGCAGAAGGGGGAGGAGGCGAGGTGGGAGGGAGTTGGAGGGCGTGTTGGGGGAGATATATCTGTGTGTGAATGTGGATACAAATGAACAGATAAGCCATTTTAATATTTACTGTAGAAAGCATGCATTTAAAAAATTGAGCTTGTTTCTGGGAATTAGCAATAAAAATCAAATAATGGAAGACACTCCCCCCTCCCCCGCCCCAGGGCAGAGCAGGCAGGAAGGCTCAGCTAATTCAGAGGCTCAGTGCGGCTCTTCCTGAGGGAGGTGGCAGGGCAGGTGGAGGCCTCGGAGCCTCACTGGGCCCTCTCTGCATCTGTTGATTTGTAAGGCTGAGCAAAGTGTACTCAGAAAGATCTCAGCTCCAAGGCCTTGGGGAAACAACACAGGTCTGCACTTGTGTGGCTGCAGCCACGTGCCAGTGTGGAGCGAAGCCGAAACGCTTGTTCCTTTGTTGGCTTTGCCCAGGTGGAGTACGTGGATGTGCAAGCCTGCGAAGCTTTGCAAACATCTGGGGATGATGTTGCTGTTGGGACTCACGGAGCTGGGCCCCAGCCACACGCGGCAAGCAGGGTGACCGTCAAATGACCATCAGTGCTACTGTGTTGAGCCTTTAACATGTGTTCTTGCCAGGAATTGTATCCCATGTCACAGATGGGAAAAGAGGCTGAGAGGGAAAGTAATGTGCCTGATAGCTGGGCAGTCACCCATCCACTGCTTCTCGAATGGCTGCAGTCTCTTGCTTTGCATTTTGAAGGCAAGAGCTGCTGCCGACTTTCCTGAAGGCGCCTGGCAGAGGACAGCACAGCTCCAAGGGAGACAACCAGCAGGAGCCAGGCCTCCCTGGGCAAGGGAGACACCCGGCAGGAGCCAGGCCTCCCCGGGCAAGGGAGACACCCGGCAGGAGCCAGGCCTCCCCGGGCAAGGGAGACACCCGGCAGGAGCCAGGCCTCCCTGGGCAAGCATTGCCTCTCTCCCCCCCTTTCTCCCTTCTCATTCCTTTCCTCCCTCTCATTCTTTCCATCTGTCTTGGGGGGGCAGAATGGGAGCAGCTACCAGGAACCTTACTGTGATAAATCAGTGCGTGTCTCCAGAAGCATCGGAAAGGGTAGCCAAAGCACCACTGTGAGCTGATCCACCCAACAGCCCAGTGTGGAATCCAGAGCCGGGGGCAATGGGATAAATGGCACTGGGACAAGTGATGCATCAGCCCCAGGCTGGAGCGGTAACAGCAGCAATAGCGACAATGACAGTAACAGAGGCTGAGGACCGGTTCCCTGTGACCAAGCCTTTGCAGACTTCTCGTGACAACAAAAAGAGGTTGTGTGTGTGTGTGTGTGTGTGTGTGTGTGTTTATCATGATCCTGGTTTTGGATATGTGAAAACCAGGGTCAGGGAGGCAGGGTATCTGCCCAGAGCTAGCCCTAGTGTGTGTCACTGAGACTGTGCTGTGTGCATGACACAGTATTTGCCCAGGTCACCAAGGCAGATTCTGGACCTGAATCCATTATACTTCCTTCCTTTATCAATTCTACAAAAGGAGCCAGCTTTGTGGTGTAGCTGGTTAAGCTGCCACCTGCAGCACCTGCAACCCATCTGGGTCCCAATTTGAGTCCCAGTTGCTCTACTCCTGATTTAGTTCCCTGCTACTGTGTCTGGGAAAGCAGTGGAGAATGGCCCCCACTTGGGCCCCCGCTACCCACGTGGGAGACCCAGAAGAAGCTCCTAGCTCCTGGCTCCTAGCCTTATCTTGGCACAGCCCCAGCCATTGCAGCCATCTGGGGAGTGAACCAATGGATGGAAGACCTCTCTCTCTCCCCCACTCTCTGTTTAACTCTGCCTTTCAAATACATACAATACATCTTTAAAAATAAAAATCTCCAACAATGCACTGAGTGTGTTCTCTGCCAGCACCAGGCCAGGTACTGGGTGACAGGCCAGGCTCACTCCCTGCCTCCCTGTGCCCGAGGCAGGCTGAGGACCCAGGCCCCTCAGGGGTCACTTGCCCTCTTGCTGAGCACACTAAGGGGCAACGCTGGCCTGCTGACTCCTTGGATGCCTTCACATCCCTGCTGTGGCACTGGTGGGTTTCCCGGCACTTCTAGAACCCACTGGCCCCCAGGAGCCCTCCACCTCACCCTTGCTCCGGCCCTCACACCTCTCACTCATACACAGGTATTCTGGGGCTGGTTCCAGCCCAACAGGCAGCTCAGGTTGGTGGCAAGCTCAGCTCCAAACCACTGAAATCCAGCTCCCTAGTCATACCTGGCGGATGCTGTCTCCTGTGCTTAACCGCCACCTAAGCTGGCTCTGGGCACACCTGAAGTGCCCATTGCCACACCTCCCACATATGCAACCGAATGTCCCGTTAACCTAGATATGACGTGGACCAGCCACTGAACCTCAGTTTCCCCATCTGCAAATCATAATGGCTACCTGTGCTGAAACCTTACTTCATAAACTCAGTAATGTTGTTTATGTACATTAACTCATTTAATCCTCTTCACAAACCCATGAGGCAGGTGGGCATTGGTAACACCCGCATGTTACCCGAGGCTACCACAGCATGGAGGAACTAAGGCACTTGCCCAGGGACACAGAGCTAGGAAGGAGGGGACTGGACCTTGACTCTGGAGCTGGCCTTCTTTGCTCCTTCAGCATGGGGCCCCTATCCCTACCCCTCTCAAGTAGAAATACAAGTATCTGCCCACTGAGTGAGGGGATCTATCCGAGACAGGAATTCAGCTGGCTCCAGGGAGGACAGTTTGAGCGAACACCTGCCGATCTGGGTGGACAGAGTCTCTGCCAGGCGGCCATTCCTTCCCTGGGCTATAATAATTGGTAGGGGGGACATTGGGTAAGTTCAGCTTAGCCACCCCCCTCCCTCATGACACTCACCTGAGTTGAGAGAGGAGCAGGGCACCTGGAGACCCCCAGCTCCATCTGTCCCTGGCTTTGTGGCCTTGGGCAAGTCATTTCACCTCTCTGCTCCACAGTTTTCACCCCTGTGAAACGAGAATAAGACGGCTCTGGGGTCATCATGAGGACGTCATGAACATTAGCTCCCGTCTCTTTTCCCCTTCCCGTCCTGGTGCAGTCAGAGGGAGGGGCTGGAGGTCAGCTAGCTGTGCCACCGTGGGGCTGGGCTGACAGTGGGGGACTGAATGGAGTTTAAGGCACTGGGCTGGGTTTCAGAGGCTAGGGTCTAAGGTAGAGGAGCAGGAGTGGCCATTCCAGGTTGGGAGAAGAGCCTGAGCAAGTGCCAGGAGGGTAGAGGGGGAGAGTGGTGTGGGCATGGTGGGAAGTATGTTGTAGTCAAGGTGTTCATGGAGAAAACCTCTCCAAAGGTGTGTGGGCCCAAGAGTCTGGCCTTGACCCTGCAGGTGACAGGAGCTGCATGTGTGAGCGAGTGACCCAGTGGGTGAAAGCTGCAGGTGGCACGGAGCTGGGGTGCCATGAGAAGACGAGGCCTGAACTCAGCAGTGTCCCTGACCCACACCCGCAAGGCCTCAACGCATCCTTGGAAGGCTTCTAGGGGGAGGTGGGCTTTGCTGTGCTCCCCGTTCAGAGGCAGAAGGGCATGCCAGGCAGGGCTGGCAAGGGGAAGTGGAGGCCAAACCCAATTATCCCGAATCCTCCAGTGTGCAGGTGAGGAGGCAAGCAGGGGCCGCCAGGGCCTCTGTCCAGCAGCCTCAGCCCTCCAAGGGGGAGGGGAGCCAGGCTGGGCAGGGCCAGTTTGGGGTGTTATCACTGGGTGGGATTCGAAGTCTGTGGAGGAAGCGGCCACCCTCTTCCGGCCAGGCATTTTTTTTCCCTTACGCTGGCCTGGTTGGCTTTTCCCAAGGCTGCACTTCCATCCAGGCCCCTCCTGGCCGGCTGGGTGTGGGCACGGCTCTGCCGCACACCCCGCGGCAGGGGCGGCCGGCCCTAGGCTTCCTGCCTAGGCGGATTGGAGGAAAACAGCCCTCAAGCCTTCTTCAAAACAGGAAACTGCTCTCCCTGCTTCCTGAAGGGCAGGAACTGTCCCCATGGCAACCATGGGACAAAGAGGCCACATTAACCCTTCTGACGGCAGGCCTGGCCAAGAGCCACGTCTTAGCAAGCTCTCGTGGGTGTGACACCAGGCAGGTGACGGGGGTCCACCTCAGCGATGTCCCCCAAATCTCTCCGCCAAGGCAATGGAAAGGCAGGGCTGGATTTTATACCCACTGGATGGATGAGAACACTGAGGTGAACTCAGAGAGGCAAATGCTTGTCCACATGAGTCAGGTGCAGGGGGCACCAGTGTGGGGCCTGAAGTCTCCATGGAAATCTTGGCTCCTTGCTAACTGTGTACCTCAGGCAAGTGGCTTACTCTTCCCCAAGCCTCAGTTTCTCTACTTGTGAAATGGGTTAATTGGAGTGCCTTTCTCACAGAGCTGTTGTGGCACTGACTGCCACAGCGTATATCACGGAGCCAACGTATATCCATGTGTGTTGTGCTGAGCACTGCAGGCCCAAGGGTGCAGCAGAGAAATGACACTGACCAGTGCTGCAGTTGAGTGAGGGAGGCAAGAAACCAGTGCCCAGATCAACCCAATCGGAGGACCTTCTGAGCTTGAGCCAGGCTCTGAGGGTGGGCAGGTAATGCACAGGCAGAGGGCTCTCTCCAGCTTGGGGCTGAGGAAAGCCTGGGGAGTGAGTAGGAGCCTGTCCCTGCAGAGACATGGGAGGAGGTGACAGACCCAGAGGTGGAGGCAGAGGCTGTCCTCACTGGGCCACACCATGCAGGCGCGGGCACTGTGTTCTCAGAACAACGCAGCACTGGAGAGGGGGCACGGCAGGCAGACATAGATTCCATGGCGCATTTTCAATGATTTCCTTCTGCTGTGGCTGAGGTGGGATCCAGCTTGAAATGACAGGGAGTGGTGACTCTGAAAGTGACGTTTCTGGGGGACCTTGCCCTGTGACCCTTGGAGAGACCCGAGCCTTGGGACAGAGGCCATGGTTTGTTGTTGTGATGGGGGCGGAGTATGGGGAGGGTTGAGACCCTGTGGCCTGAGCCCAAACACTGCACCACCGGAGCCCTGCCTTTCCCCTCAGCCCCTCTGGCTGCTACAGGTGTCACGGACACAGCTCCCACACCACAGCTCCCACAGGGCAGCAGCTCACTGGAGCTCTCCTCACCACCACCCCTAAGACCCAGCCTGCCCCCAGCTCCCCGTGCCCCCTTCCCTGCCCCATCTCTCACCCTCTTTCTACCTGGCTCTTGGCCTTACTTTTCTAGCTCTCTCTGTCTTGAATAAATTTCGAGAAGAGTTTGATTTTGGTGGAAAATAGTTTTGGAGTCCATGCATATGAATTTCCCATGTATTTCTCAAAGTCCTCTCATGTACTATGTTTTCCTCTACACAAGAGTATGACCAAGTTTGATAAGCAAGACACAGTAAGAGCTGAACAATCACAAGTAACCAACTAGAGCAATTCAAACGCTAAGTTGTAATAAACATCACCTAAAACACACAGACTGCTTATTCCTAGGATTCTTCATGTCCAGCTTTCAGGCCACAGTTGAAACCACAAAGAAGCTGCCATCTCCTTGCTAGGAGAAGGGGCTACAGTACCTGCATGCTGCCAGTCTCCCCAGCTCCTGCGCCAGCCCTGGAGGGGGCGCAGCACTGCCTCCTGCCTGCTGGCCACTCTCTCCCCAGCAACTACCACAGAGCCTGGCACACAGTAGGTGCTCAGTGCAACATCTGTTAAAGGCAGGAAGCCAGTAGCTTAGGCAGGGGGAAGGGGAGCACAAAGGACACCTTTGCCCTAGAAGAGAGCTGATGTCAGGAGCACCAGGAACTGTGTCGGGGCCGAGTGCACTGGGAGGCATGTATCGTTTCCCCCCTTGCTCAGGTGGGAAAATGGAGGCTCAGAGACTTCAAGGCTGGTGCCTGAGGTGTTGACAGGAAGCCCAGGACTGTGCCTCCTCCTTACTCTCCTACAAGGCCAGCAGAGACACAGAGAATGACAAAGGGTGACTTGACTTCCCCTTAAATCTATTTTAACATTTTTGTATTTATTTTCCTTTTGTTTGAAAGGCAGAGAGACTGAGCGAGGGAGACAGAGACAGAGATCTTCCATCTGCTGCTTCACCACCCAAATACCTGCAACAGCTCTGCCTGGGTCAGGCTGGAGCCAGGGGCCAGAGAATCCATCTGGTCTCCCGCCGAGTGTCGGGGACCTAGGCATTTGGGTGCACTTCGGCAGAAAGCCAAATGGCAAGCAGAGCTGGGACCTGAACCTAGACACTGTAATGAGGGATGTGGGTGTTCCAGGCAGCATCTCAACCACTATGCCAAATGCCCACTCTGATTTGACATTTTGAGGGCTTGACAAGGCCACGGTTAAAGCAAGGGAACTAAACTTCTTGATCTGAAGTTTCTCCAAAGCTGACTCAAATACAAGTTCCAGTGCCTCTCCTCAGGCACAGTGAGGTGAGATTCCTGGAGGCTGGGACACAGCTTCTGCATTTTGGAAAATGTGGAGCTTTGCAGGCCCCATGAAAAGGCGATGGAGCCTTGTGGGGGCAGGGGAGGAGCCCAGGGACAGCTTTCTGGCGAAAGGCCAGAGTGGCAGTCAGCCCATCTGCACAGAACCCGGCTACTAGCACTTCAGCACCTGTGTGCTGGTGTCCAGGGCTGTGCTAGGAGGCCAAGGGGGCCGGGAAGCCTGACAAGCCATCCTGCTGCCCAGCTCTGACAGCCACTCATGCCTGAATTCTCCCAAGGACAGTGGGCTCAGGCCCTCAGAGGGCCGACTCTCCCCGCGGCTGGCTTTGCACAACAGAGGTGGTGACGTCGCCTTCCCCGAAATGCCAGGAAGGGTGGTGGTTTATAAAGAAGCATTTGCTGAGCCACCAGGGCCATCTCCTAATTTGTTTCCCCTGATCCAGTCCCACAGGCCCAGGACAGAGGGTAAGGGAGGTAGTGGCTCTGGAAAGGACATATTAATTAGCTTAACAAGCATGCGCACACTGTGCACTGGTATACAGAGAGGCACACTGGAGGCAAGTGTGACCCCTGTCACAGACGCCATCAATTGCAGGGGGCAGCCTTCCCCCAGCAGACACTCAGGGAAATGAATCAGGGCCCGGTACGGGAATACCATTAAAATGCTCAGCTGCTCTGGGCACCCATCCATTGCTTGCCCTGTTGGCCACCAGGGATCTGTCCTTCCAGAAGAGGTAGCGGTCAACACACTGTTCCCTGCAGCTGCAGCCCCCACGCTGCCTTGGGGCACCGGGGCCACGGGCTGGAGCCTGTTCATCTGCAGCCCAGGGGCTCCCTGACGAAAGCGGGGCATGTGGGAGGAGCACCTTCCACTGCAGGAGCTGGGTGCTGACCAGAATGATCATCCCTACGTGTGAGCACAGGACCGAGCGTTGTTGGCGCAGGTGCTGGGGTTTGAGCTCCAGCTCTGCCACTTACCAGCCCTGAGTCCCAGACCAGTCCCTTTCCCTTGGGGAGGTCCCTCTTTTAACCTGTAAAGTGGGGGCATTTCTAGCACCTACTGTGCATGACTCTTATTACAAAGGGGAAATAAGACCATGCCCTGCAAGCCCAGGTGCCTGGCACATGGTCATTTCTCTGTCAGCGTCCCAGAGCACCACTAAGCAGGACTCACGAGGCACCTGGCACACAGCAGGCGGTCACTTAGGTCTCCCTGTCTTCGGGCAGCTGGACACGGTGTTGCATTATATGGAAGCCTGGTCTGCCTGCCCTTTCTCACTGACTTACTTGATGGTTAACCTAACCCGTTTTTAACTTTATATTACCATTTGCCCACATTTCTGAGTAGGGAGCAGCTTCTGGCCTCCACAGTCCAGGGATGGTGTCCCCAGGTCTCAGTTTTGAGACTTGCAGCAGGTTTGCCTTTGGCTATAGTCATCTCCTTTGGATCCAGACCCCCCTGTCTGTACAGACCTGGGTGTGGTGCCTCCTCAAACTTGTAGGGCTACAGTGCTTTAAACATCTTTTTTCGAAAATTTTTATTTTTAAAGATTTATTTATTTGCTTGAAAGGCAGAGTTAGAGAGAGAGAGGGAGAGAGAAGCAGAGAGGCGACATTTTCCATCCGTTCGTTCACTCACCAAATGACCGCAACTGTTGGACTGGATCCAGCTGAAGCCAAAAGCCAGGAGCTTCCTCTGAGTCTCCCACGTGGGTGCAGCGGCCCAAGCACTGGGGTCATCCTCTGCTGCTTTCCTAGGTCATTTGCAGAGAGCTGTATCAGAAGTGGAGCAACCGGGACTCAAATCTATGCCCATATGGGATGGCAGTGTTGTGGGCAGCAGTTTTACCCACTATGCCACAATGCCAGCCCCCTCAGAAAAAGTCTGTAACAACTGTACATATTTATGGGCCACAGTGTGATATTTTAGTACATGCACACACTGTGCACAGGTTAAACAGGGCAATCGGCATTTCCTCTCCTTTGACATTACTCCATGAGTGGAGGCTGGAGCTTCTGTCTTCTGTTTGTTCCTACAGTTTACACTAGTATCTTGTGAACAGTGTTACCTCACAAGACCGGCTCCTTCTACCTCACTGATTTGCTGCCTGTTATCCAACTGCCTGTGTCTCCTCACAGGAGCAAGAACATGTGGTATTTGCCTTTCTGTGTCTGGCTCATTTCACTTAACATGATGTCCTTCAGTTCTACCCATTTTGCTGCAAATGATGGAATTTCACTCTTTCTGATGTCTGAATAGTATTTCACTATGTCTATATTCTACATATAGAGAGCCCAGAAATTATCTTACACACATACAGCCAACTAACTTTTGAAAATGGTGCCAAGAACACACACTGGAGAAAGCAGAGTCTTTCCAATAAATGGTGCAGGCAAAATTGGACCTATGTGTGGAGAAGAATGAAATTAGATCCCTATCTCTTGCCATATACAAAAAGCAACTTAAGATGGATCAAAGACCAAAATGTAAGACCTAAAACCATGAAATTGCTAGAGAAAGAACATAATGGAAATACTTTAAGACAGGCAATGCATTTTTTGGACAAAAACTCTGAAGTACAGGCAACAAAAGCATAACCAAATGGGATTCCATCAAACTCAGAAGTTTCTGCACGGCAGAGGAGAACATTCAGTAGAATACATAGTGTCTCTTTTATCTACACAAGCACTCTGTATGTTGTGTGTAATTATCTCTGGTTTACAGACGAGGAAGCTGAGGGCCGGACACTTGTCTAGAGACACACGCAGCTGGCGAGCGGTGGTCCTGGTGTAACTGCACATCTGGTCTGCACTCAGGACCTTCCCAACCAACATGGGGATCATTTGCCCTGAAAGAGGTACAGCTGCAGATTGCCAGGGTGTGCAGGGGTCCTTGTGGCCAGGGCAGGTGTGGGACGGATGGTAGAGAGCTGTCGAGAGCTACCCATAACCCCTGGCTTCCCCTTTCATGTTCATTTCAGTCCTCATTTATCAGCACCCTCTTTGTGCCAGGACTTCAGGGGGACCCTGCCAGTGTCAGACACACTCAGCAGCCACCACAAAGCATTGCTGCCTCTTGCCTAAATTTGTGGGGTCCAGTCCAAAATGAAGATGCAGTACCTCTTTTTCACAAGTTGAGACTTGTTGTGCAGTGACAGCAGAGTGCGGGACGCTCCTAAGCATGGGTCCCAGTGTGACAACACTGGTCAGAAAGCTCCCAGCCTCCTTTTCACAGCCCAGCACAGCACTAGAGCTAAACACACAGCTACACCAAGGGTGTGACATCGCACCCCAACTCCGTGAGCTGACACAGGATCATGGGTAAGCTGAGGCTTAGGGACAGTCCTGTCTCACCCAGTGTCACCGAAAGCCCAGGTCCCTTCCTCCAGCCTCGCACACTAGCCCACTGTCCTATGCTGACCCCAATCCTGGCCTTTGTTTTCCAGAAAGAAGCGGAGTATTTACCACAGGCCAAAGTTTATTTTATTTTTGTGTTTTCCAATAATTGATTCCAACAGTTCTACAGACGTCCTGCCGAAGGAAAACATGTTTTGCTTCTTCCACCTTTGGCTTCCTCTCGGCGCCACAGTGGTGGGGGCCCATGGCTGCAAGGAAAGCGTGGGGTGACTTTTCCCTTGGTTATTTTATTTTTTTCCATCTCACTGTCGGGAGACAACAAAACATGTTTTCCTTTTTCTCTAAAGGAAATTGGAACTTTCTTATTGACTACATGTAGCCTAAAATTCATCTTCCTTCTCCTGTGATTATCTTGGATTGGGTGAGATGTGCGGAGCAAATTTCAAAATAAAGGAATGACCTTCACTTTACCAGAAGGACAACTCTACCAACCGAAGTTTTCATTCACATGGAACCAATGAAATTCTCCTTGGCTTCCTCGGCAGGCTGTGTGCATATGTGAAGAGGCCTTACCATCTTGAGATCCCACATTTCCCTATAACCTCACCTTCTTCAGATGCACACGACTGGCTGAATGTACCCGCGGACAATATTCTGGTTAAGGTGAGAGGTGGCTGAGGGCTTCACCAGAACAGAAATGGTTGCATGGTGTGAGGTAGGGATCAGGAATCTTTCTCCCTCATGTGAATATCCAGCTGATTCCGCACCACTGCTCTACAGCGCCATCTTTCTCCTACTGTGCTGCAGCACCTCCACTGTCAAGAGACCTGGTCACTCTGCATGTGGTGGTCCAGTTTTAAACGTCTGTTCTGTTCCCTTGGTCTATGCATCTGTCTAGCACCAAGGCCACTGTGTCTTCTCTACTACTGTGCCCATTGAAATTAATAAATCATGGCTGGTGCAGTGTCGCCCCCACTGACATTTACGTTGTCCCAGTGTTTTACTTTCCTGACTTGCATCACACCTGGTCAGGGTAATAGAGAAGCTGTACCAGCTGATATTTACAGTGTGTCAGGCTCCAAGTGCTTCCATATGCAAATTCATTTCGTCTTCACAAGAGGCCTTTGAGGAAGGTGATTTTATGATCTCTTTCAGAGATGAGGAGTTCAAGGCACAGACTTTCCAGATAGTGGAATCAGGATCCAACACAGGCAGGCTGGTCCTAGAAGCAGGTGAATGGACAAAAGTGTAGGCATAAAGGAAGGAATAGAAGGCAAGTAATACTCCCTTCCTTATCCTCTACAATTAGTTAAGTGGCTCAGTGGCTGTGGAGGCTGGGGGCCCTGGGACCTCACTTCTGCTACACCAATCACTGACTGCATAACTTCGGGTAAGTCACCAAGTCTCAGTTTCCTTGTCTGTAAAATGGAAACGATAGGCCAACTTGTCTGAGTGATTGTGAGGCCTCAGGGACTGACACAGTGCCTGCTGGCTCACAGGAGGTTCCCCGAGGTTTTAAGCATCTTCATGGTTGCCCAGGGACCTCAGTGGCCTCAGAAGTTTCCTCCAGAGAGCTCTTTGCCTTGGCAGACATTCTGGGTTTCCTGATGGAGCTGCAGACACCTTCCCCAGTGAGGACACGAGGGCTGGAGAAGCTCAGGGCATGGCTGGTGGGATGACCCAGAACCATTTCTCACCACTTCTCCCTGCATTTACATATCCAACACTCAGGGCCATCATGATCCTCAGCTCCCCAGGGTTGGGACTCAGCCTAGAGCAGTCCCTCCTCATTCACAGGGAGGCCCCAGTGCATCACCCCAGGCTGGCTGTCCTGACCCGGGGGCCAGGTCCCTGACCCTCACAGGCCAGGGCAAACATCTTACAACAGCACCTGACACTGCAATGGGACTGTGGCTGCTGTAGAACAGGTCCTGCTGCAGCTTGGCTGACAGAGCCTGCTACAGAGCCTGATAGTCGATATCTGTGTGAACGAATCTTACCAGGCAGCTCCTTAGGGTGCCCCATCATCCCAGCTTGCCCAGGACTCTCAGTAGTAAAATCAGGGATGTGCTGGACAAACTGTAGTTGGTGTGGGTTCAGCCTGTGGAGTTACCGTTTGATCTAAGTCTCCTGTCTTAAGTCAGGTGCAGAAGCAGAACCCAACTCAGGGCTAAGGTGTGCGAATCAGCAGGGGATGCAGGGTGCAGGGGTGCAGGTGGCAAAAGCCTAGTAAGGCTGTGGCCCCAGCCTGAGCCCTGGGAATGCCATGGAGCGAGTCCACCTGGAGGTGAAGGGCCCACCGTGGAGAAGGGGGCATAGCCCCAGCAGAGCGGTGGCTGTCAGCCATGAGCAGACAATGTCCCTGAAGCTGGGTGACAGGAGCTGTCTCCAGGCAGTGGGGGTCAGGGCACACACAGTGTCTGCAGTACTTCACAGCTGCCAGAGGGGGAGTGTTAATTGAGGACGACCTTAATGACCGTTTTCACTGAAAGCTGTCCAGTAGCTCCCAGAGCACCCGCCAGGGAGGTCCCGTGATCGGGCTCCCCTGTCTCGTTTCCCATTCCATTGGCTCTGCCCTCATGTTCTCCTCTCTCTGGTCTCACCCGTGCCACGCCTGCCTGACGCAATGGCTTTGTCCTGGCCACCAACTGCCCCTGCCTGGACCCACACTGTCCCACGGCTGCTCCTTCCCTCAACTTAGGCCTTTGCCCCAGTGCTCCTCCTTGGAGAGGCCAGCCCAGGGCCCCCTGCTGATGTCCTCCCAGTGGCCCTCGTCACTTTGGAGCACAGGATGTGGGCTTGTTCCCTCTCAGCTCTCACCACTATCTGAAACTACTCTGCGTGCATATTTTCCTCCATCGCTTTCTGTCTGCTTCTGCCTCCAGAATATCAATTCCATAAGGACCACCGGCTTCCCTGGTCATTCCAGTATCACAGGGCCTAGAAAGTACTCAGCTCATAGTAGGTGCTCAAATTACTTGTTGAATGAAGAAATGCATCCCCATTTTATAGATGACTAAATTGAGCCTCTGAAAAGTCATTTGTCTTTCATACAAGGTCCCCCTGCTGAGTGGCAGAGCCAGAAGTGAAACCAGGCAGACCTGGAGCTCGGGCTTCTGACCAGTAGGCCAGCCCCTGCTCCTTTGCCTCACACTTGGCCTGTGATGGTGGAGACAGCATCTCATTTTTCTATCAGTGGTTCCCTGGCTCCTGGCTCAGGGTCTGGCTTAGGGCCTGGCCCAGAACAGCCAGCAGACCTGTGGGGAGTGGTGTCACGGCCACAGACCCCAAACCCTTTTTGGGTCCCTGGAGCCTGTCTGTGCCCTGCCTGCATTTCCCGGGTACTCGGGGCTCAGCGAGCCCCTGCAGCCTGTGCAGCCCTCCCCATCAGAACGTGCTGGCTGGCTCTGGGGGGTGGGCTGGCGGTGCTGTCTGCTGCGTGATCAATGTGAATAATAAACGTTTAGAGTTAATAAGCTCGAGTTCGCTTCTCTCGCTTCATGACTAATGGGCTTCCCCGAGCCCATAACTCACCTTGTCGGCACAGCTCCCCTTCCCTCCGCGGCTTCGGAGACTCCAATCTGCTATGAGTAGTTGCTGAGGGAGCAGGAGGGAGCTGGCGGGGCCAAGGCCTTCTTTATGGCACAAACACAGTGCTTTAGGGCAACGGCAGGATCTTCCTGGCTGGTTTCTGGGCCCAGGAGAGGAGATGGCGGGTGTGAGGGAGGCTGGTGATCCGTCTGTCAGCCGCAGCTGGAGGAGCCTGGGCGAGTTCCTTCCCCTCCAGTTCCTCATCTGTCAAAGAAGATAAGAATCTGGGCTGTTCGAAGAATCAGCCCAGGAGACACATTTAAGAAGTGCTGGACTGTTGGGGAGGGTCGGTCACTTCTACTTGCAAATGTGTGAGAAGCTGAGGAAGAGGAAGGTAGCTGTGAATGGAGGGCTCTGAGGTGAGATCCTTGCCCCGGCCAGGGGTGGTTCTCTGGCCAGCTGCACTGGTCTCTTTGGGGCCTGTAGAAGTGCAGACTCTCAGGCCCTGCCCCGACCTGTCAGATTCCAATCTGCTTGCCAATGAGATGCTCAGGGATTCCTGTGCATGGATCAGTCTGGGACTCACTAGCCCAGACAGAGCGTGGCAAATCAGTAACTGGGATGCTTCTGCCAACAAGCCCTTGCCCAGAGAAGACACCGCAATTGACCACAGCACTCTTGCCAGGGAACCTGGGAGTGGGCTCAGAATCCCTTTCTGCACAGCACTCCTGGCTGCCCTGCCACCATGCAGAGTTGGCCTGTAAGACACAAGACTAATTGTTGTCCTGGGCCTAGAGCCTGCACCACCAAATCTTGGACCGAAATTAGGATACCAAGCCCAGTACCCTCTGCACAGTTTCTAGAACCAGGATGGTTCACAGAATAGGAAAGGTGGATCAAGATGTGGAAGAGAGGCACAGCAAGTTAGGCTGCCACTTGGGACACCTGCACCCTGTATGGAATGCCACTTTGAACCATCTCCCTGCTAATGTTTGGAAAATAGCAGATGAATGGCTCGAATAGCTGCATCCCTGCCATCAACATGGGCAACCCAGATGGAGCTCCTCTCTCTCACCTGGCCCAGACCTCGCTACTGCAGCCATTTGGGAAGTGAACCAGCAGCGGGACGATGTCTCTCTCTCTCTCTCTCTCTCCCTTTCCACATTCCTCTGTTGTTCTGCCTTTCAAATAAATAAACACATAAATACACACATCTTAAAAAAAGATATGGGAGGAAGAGATAGGGGAAACTGAGGGAGAGAGAAACCATGATACTCAGTGAGCAGTGGGATTCCTGCTGATGTGACAGTGTGAAGGCCTGGTGGGTCTAAGGTAAGGTGGACCCTGGCAGGGAGAAGACAAACTTTCATCCCAGTCCTTGATGGCTATGAAGGCACACTAAACACATCTCCCTAAGAATTGCTTAAAAATGACTTTTAAGAAAGAGTATTTGTCACTGAAACTGCCAGGTTCTTTTTAAAATTAAATATTTATTTATTTATTTATTTGAAAGTCAGAGTTATGGAGAGAGAAGGAGAGAGAGAGAGGTCTTCCATCAGCTGATTCACTCTCCATATGGCTGCAATGTCAGAGCTGGGCAAGGCGAAAGCCAGGAGCCAGGAGCCAGGTATCGGGGCCCAAGCACTTGGGCCATCTTCTGTTGCTTTCCCAGTCATATCACCAAGGAGCTGGATAGGAAGTGGAGCAGATTAGACCTGAACTGGTGCACATAAGGGTTGCTGACTATGCAGACAGTGGCCCAACCCCCTGAGCCACAATTGTCAGGATTTTACAAACTTATTGTGAAAGATAAACACAGGGGCCATCTGCAGAGCCAGCATCCTCTGTGGATGCTAGTTCTAGTCCTGGCTGCTCCATTTCCCATCCAGCTCCCTGCTGATGCACCTGGGAAAGCAGAGGAAAATGGCCCAAGTGTTTGGACCCCTGCACCCACATGGGAGTCCCAGAACAATCTCTTGGCTCCTGGTTTCTACTTGGTTCAGCCCTAGCCCTAGCTGTTGTGGCCACCTGGGGAGTGGACCAGTGGATGGCAGACTTCTCTCTATCTCTGTTTTTTCCTCTCTTTCTCTATAACTCTTGCTTTCAAAAGAAATAAATCTTTAAAAAAGAAATGTAAGCATCTTCCTCCTAGTGAGCCTCTTCGCCTGGGCTAACTGACATGAGCAGTTTCTTTGCTCTTTTAAACGTGTTTACAAAGACAGGATCACACCATCTACCTGACTTTGCAGCTTGTTTTTTTTTTTTTTTTTTTTTTGTCTAATAATATATAATTAAATGCCGTTCCAGTCCCACACACATATGTGTATATACAAGGGTGCTTCAAAGAGTTCATGGGGAGGCAGGCTGGTAAAGCTACCCTTATTCTGCATAGGAGCATCTGCACCAAGTCCTGGCTCCAGCTCCTGACTCCAGCTCACTCTGATACATACCCTGGGAGTCAGCACGTGATAATTCCCACCCACAGGGGGACCTGCATTGGGGTCCAAGTTCCCAGCTTTGGCCTGGCCCAGCTCTAGCCATTGCAGGCACTTGGGAAGTGAACCAGCAGGAGGGAACCCTGTCTCTCTGCCTCACAAATAACTTTAAAAATTTACTGAGGGGGTCCGGTGCTGTGGTGCAGCGGGTTAAGCAACTGTATGCAATGCTGGTGTCCCAAATGGGCGGCAGTTCGAGTCCCGGCTGTTCCACTTCCGATCTAGCTCCCTGCTAATGTACCTGGAAAAGCAGTAGAAGATGGCCCAAGTGCTTAGGCTCCTGCACCCATGTGCGAGACCCAGAAGAAGCTCCTGGCTCCTGGCTTTGGCCTGGCCCAGCCCTGGCCATTGTGGCCATTTGAATAGTGAACCACTGGATGGAAGAACTCTCTCTCTCTCTCTCTTTCTCTCTCTCTAATTCTGCCTTTCAAATAAATAAAATAAAGATTCTAAAAAACAAATAAAAATTATTGAAATCAATTCATAGTTTTTCAAAATACATATCTTCCAAGAAATGGAAAAGACCCCTCATGCGAATGTATTTAAAAATTTTTTTGCACCAGAATAAACTGATCTTTTAAATTCATTTTCCATGAGCTTTTTGAAGCCCCTTTGCATATAGAGGTGTGATTATTTTTGTCTGCTACCTGCATGATGGATGGCCCATACTTCAATCATCGCCCTACTGATCAATATTTAGTATATTTTGTATATTATAATATTTAGTATATTTTGGCCACACATGTCCTTGTAAACATCCTCTTCTGTGTCTATATGTAGTTTTTCAGGACAAATTCCTCAAAGCGGAGCTGCTGAATCAGGACATACGCATTTAAACTTTAATACAGATTACGGTCCCAGAAGATCCACACAGCTCACACTCCCACCAGCACTGTCAAAACTGCTCTGGGCCGCTCCCTCCTGGCACTGGGCCTCATCCATATTTTATCATCCTCCCAATCTGATAACAGAAAACGGGCATCCCATTGTTCTCCTCATTAGCATTTCGGGGCTGAAGAGCATCTTCTCATGTGTTTTGCGCCCATTTGCATTTCTGTGTCTGTGAGCTCCCTGAACGTATTCTTTTGTTTTGTGTTTTCCTTATCAGTTTTTAGGCACTCTCTGTATGCTGAGAATATTAACTCTCTGTCTCATGTGTGTGCTGCCTCTGCCTACCACAGGACAGAACGACGCGAGAGGGAACAGCAAGAACCCGTGCAGGTGCCCATCCTGGGCTCTGCAAGCCCACCCTGCCCTGGATGCGGGGAGGTGCACGTGTGGGTGACACGGGTCAGCAGAGGCTGAGTTCAGCGGGAGGTAATGGCGGGATGCAGTTGCTAGAACATGGAGGAAGGGCCTGAGCGTGCATTCAGATTCAGAGGGTGTACACTGTTCCACTCACCTCTGGAAAAGGTATTCAGCTCTGTGCCCCTCGAGAAGGCTGAGAAGGCTGGAGTCCCCTTCCCACAAAGATCTGGCCCAGACCAGCCTGGAACAGAGCAAGGGTGTCTCAGGGCAACAGATGGACCTGTGGGCCCAGAGGCTGAGGCAGCTCACGAGATATCGTAGGTGAGGGAGACTCAGCTGAGGGTGAAGAGAAACTTTTTCCTTAACCACCTGTTCTAGAATCACATCCCAAGCACATCCTGCCCCCTTCCCTGTTATTTTATTTAACTAAATTTATTTGAAAGGTAGAGTTATGGAGAGGGCGAGAGATAGGGAGAGATCTTCCATCTGCTGGTTCACTCCTCAAATCGCCAGAACAGCTGGGGCAGGGCTGGGCCAGGATAAAGCAAGAAGCCGAGAACTCCATCGGGGTCTCCCATGTGGGTGCAGAGGCCTAAGCACTTGGGTCTAACACTTTAGCAGGGAGCTGGATCAGAAGTAGAGCAGCTGGGACTCGCTCTGGTGCTCATGGGATGCTGGCATTGCAGGCAGTGGCTTAACCCGCTGCACCACAACATCAGCTACCCACCCCTCCCCCACCCTACTTCCCTGTTTTGTATTCTCACAGTGTCTGCAATTCCCAGCTCACTACACATTTTATTAATCTTGCACACTGTCTACATCAGTCATGACGCTAGGATGCCACCTCCATGAGGACGTCAGTGGTTTCCTTGGTTTTGTTCACTGCCTGGTCCCTTTCAAGAACACTGATGCTGTTTCTCTCAATGAACTGTGTTGAAGCAGAAGGAGATACCAGAGGGTAGACAGCGACTTGTTAGGAGGGGCAAGCAAACAGAGTCTGCCCGGCCCGGGGCAGGCTTTCTGTGCTAGGGATCCTGCTGTTCACCTGTAGCTCTCCCTCAGAGAGGTCTGGAAAGGCCTCTGGGCCAACAGGAGACCCCCTGGGTCTCCCAGGGCTGAAGGGGCCTCTGGCCAGCCCCCACCATCTGGAGCGGCAGAGCTCTCCAAGTGGGTCGCTCCTGTTTCTGTCCTGGCTCATCCTGCACTCCAGCCCCACCTCAGGCAGCTCCAGTTGAGGCTCAGCCCTTCTCCCAGCAGGAGGTCCTCGTGTTTTGGAAAATCAACCTGCATCACACCAGACTGAAAATATCTCAAAATATTGCTTGTGACTTCCGCCCGCTCCCTGAGGCCCCCGCCTGGGCGGATAGCAACCTTTCCCTCGCTGTTGATTTTCAAGAAACCGCTTCCATCGCTGGGACACAGGGAATTTCCAGTATTTTTTTCCCCCCTCTGGTTTTTTTTTTTTTTTTTTTTTTTTTTGGCCTTCAGACGCCTACATTGTGTTGTCCTGACGCAGCTCCAGGCAATGTTTTGCCCCAGCGGCCTGGGCTGGCTCAGTGAGGCTTGGGCCAGCAGCACTGGCTCCTTGGGCACGGGAACAATGCCTCCATAATTCATTGAAAACTCCCCTCGGATGACTTTTTCCTGTTGCTGATTGTCTCTGCGTTCCAGGCCTGCTCAAACTGCTTTTTCCTGCAGCTAAATTTAAAAGGACCTGAGCTTGGAAACAGTGCACTGGGCTGGCCTCACTGTGGGGGCAAAGGTGGGGAGGCTGGAGCCTGCAGCAGTCCCGCCCCGCCGCACACACGCAGGAGGGGCTGCAGCACTGTCTTCATCTGAATCCCCCAAACCACTCTTTGAGCTCTCTGGGCTGTGGTCGCAGACATCTGCGGAGATCGGAGGCTGCAAGTCCACCAACCAGGACAGCCAGTGAGGCCCTGGCAGGCGAGGGCAAGAAGCAGCACAAAGAGGGCCCTTCTTGGCTCCTGCGAGTGGGGCCACCACCCCAGCTGGCGAGGAGGGGCTGGCCCTTCTGCAGCAGCAGCTGTGGAGTTTTCGGCAGCCTGGGACCCTCTGTCCACTCCAGCCTGGCCTGTGGCTGTGGACACATGTTGATCAAAATTCTGTGGACTTGACTCCAGGCTCTGCCTCTGACTTGCTGTGGGATCTCATAGACGTCTTTGCCTCTCTGTGCTTCAAACCAGGCAGGACGAGAAGCACCCGTGGGGGCTGTTTGGCAGAGTAAGTGAGCTAGTAGCTGTATAGTGTTTGGAACAGGGCCTTGACCTTCGTAGTAAGATGAGGTTATGAGCGAGAGGCTCCAAGGAGAAGCCCTCACCTTTATGTCAGAAGTGTTAGGCACTTCTTGGGGCTCTTGCTGGGGTCAGATTTAAGCCCTGGGGGAAAGCAGCAAATCTCCAGTGCATGGGGACCTGACTGTTCCCACAGGCTGTGCATGTGGCCCACATTTCAGAAGAGGCATGGTCCTGAGGTCCCATCCCTCTGTTTGCCCCGTTTCTCCTGCCTACTCCTTCCCAGGCGGCTCTTTGGTGGAGCTTAGGGTCCAGTCCAGCATCCATTGCCATTGCATCGTGCTGGATGAGCCACACATTTGCTAACTGACCTCAGCCGGCACTGACATCTGTGGGCACTGACATCTGCTGGAGCCCACATCACAGGGATGCCGCGACGTGTGGCTACAGAGATCTGTGGCCATGATGCAGAAAGCCCTGGCAGAAAGAGCAAAACATACTGCTGTTTCCAAGACCTGAGGACTCATGGTGTGAGACAAGGAGACAGATGTGGCCTGTGGCCAGTGTAGACGCCCCCCAATGGACTGGGAACCAGGGCCACCAGGAAGCAGTTTTCAGAACCTGACCAAGCTGGGCAGGACCACGTCCGGATCCACCTGCTCCCAGTGGCTCCGTGAGAAAGTGTGAGGACAAGAAGGAAGAGCCAAGCAGGCACAGCAAGGGCCCCCCAGCAAGAAGACTGACACAAGCTAAGCCTCACAACACCTGCAGACATGCTACCCAAGGGTTTCCGCAACATCACGACACTTAGCCCCTCCTGCTCATTCACTGGACATCTTTCATTCAACCCATTCACATTTCAACTTAGATGTATTTTAAAAGGGTACTCTGGTCAGGGCCATGGTGTACTACAAACTCAAGGTCACTGTAAAATAGGGTGGATGGCGAGCTACACTGCTGAATTCTAGTTGAACACTGTCACCTGCAGGAGGCCCTGAGCTTGAGACTCTCTCTCCTTCCAGTCAGAGGGAGGTTTGCACGTCAAAGACATACTAGAGGAGCCAGCATTGTGGCACAGTGCTGGTTTGAGTCCCTGGAAGCTTGGCCTCTAGTCCAGATCCCTGTAAATGCGAAGGGGAAGGCAGCAGAGGAGGGCCCAAGTACTTGGTCCCTGACCTCAGCCTAGCCCAGTGCTGGCTGTTGCAGCCATCTGGAGAAGTGAATCAGTGATTCAGAGATCTCTCTGTGTCTCTCCCTCTCTCTGTCTGTCACTCTGGCTTCCAAATAAATAAATAAATTGTTTAAAAAGAGGCACTACAGGCAGGGAATCATCCACCAGAGACAGGCATGTGGGAGGCTGGGAAGAGAAGGGGGGCGTTTGCAGCTAGTGACATAGTGGAAAGCATTCCTTGAAGATACCAGTGAGGTGAGGATTGCTACCGTCCTGGAGAGAGACCGCTTCCTCCTCACCTGTCCCTCAGAGTAGCCTGGGGAAGGCTCTCAGAGGAGGGCCATCATTTCTGACACCTCCATGTCAGCTGACAGGCCTACCTGGGGTCCTTCTCCTCATTCTTCTCCATCCAAACCCTACTGGCTCGATCCTCACAATACATGAACATCCATCTTGGTCCCAGTCTTGGTTGGCAGTCAGAGAGCCTGTTCAAACCCAGCTGGCCACGTCCCTCCTCATGCAGGGTGAAAGCCAAAGTCCTTCCAGCAACCCAGCCCTGGCTCTGCTACCTCTCTGAGCTCGCCTGGCCCCCAGCCTCCAGCTGCACTCCACTCACGGGGCCCTCACTGTCTTTCAGTCCTCCACGTGTGCTTACACTCCCGGACCTTTGCATGGAATCCTCTTCCTTCAGACATTCACGTGGCTCCTCCTTGGCTCTTCAGGGCTTTGTTCAAAGGTCACCTACAGGGAGGCTCTCCGAGCTTCATTTACCAACAGTACTCGTCACTGTGGACACGGCACATTTTCCTGACAGGGCTTGGTATCTCTCTCTCCCCACTGAGGGGTTTTGCTTGTTGGTGTCCATGGCTGTCGCCTGGCAGAAGCCACACACTAGGGGTCAACACAAATGTGTTGAATGGCAGGAGGAAGAGGGCCTCCTGCTGCCCAGGACACTGGCTGCCCCCACTGTGGCCAGCCCAGCCTCATCCCGACTCAGCTCGAGGGACAGCCTCTTGGGACAAAGCAGGGCCTGTCATGTCTGACTTGGGGCTGGTGGTTAGAGAGCCACGGGGAGCTGGGTGGCCTCCTTGCAATGGCCTGGCCTCAGCCCTCTACCCATCGAGGAATCAGGAATGGACTGTGGTGGCTCCAAGAGGCTGGCGGAGGCTACCAGCCCCACTTGTATTCCTGGGTAGATGTGCCACTGGCCCAGGGCTAGCCCCGTGTTTCCTGGCTTCTGGTATTAGACCAGAGTTCTCACCCTGGATGGTGGGTGCTCTTCTCTGTGCAATGGTTTTCTAGGAGTATCCACCTTCTAGGCCTGCTGGGAGGTTTCAATGACATGGGCCACATGGAGTGACTAGGAAGCCACTGGGCCCTGGGGCAGAGACAGAGAACTCATGGCAGCCTTAGGGAGCCTCTTGTTCGCAGGGATCACATGAGGGATGTCAGGCAGAGTCTGTTCCAGAACAGAGACCTCTTTTGGAGTCAGGGTCTTGTGCTGCCTCCTAAGACTGAGGCAAATGATGTGAGATGAGCCCCAGGAGCAAGTGCGTTGGAGCCCATGTGGGGATACAGGAGAAATGAGCTTTGCTGTGGATGTTGGAGTCCTTCCTAGGGCACGCGGGGCTCAGTCAGCTCCTAGGTCAGTGATGATCAAAGCCAAAGGCCCTGTGGCCATCCCTTCCCCACCCTTCCTCCCAGTCTGCCTCCCTTCCTACTAATACGCATCCAATTGGTCACACAGTCATTCAACAAACAGCCACTGGAGACTTTCTGTGTGCCAGAAGCAGGGGCATCATTGACAGCTGAAGCCCAGGCTTTGCCTGGAGGAGTCTAGAGACAGTAGGGAAGGCCAGGGTGGATGGGAGGAGGGGGCTGTGGAACCCCACAGGGCTCAGAGCAGACATCTCCCTGACACTTGAATTATGAGGTGACAGAAGAGTAAGACGTAAGAATTATGAGGTGACGTAAAAGCACAGGGAGAAAGAAGAGCTGTGAAAGAGCATTCGCCAAGGCAGTGGGGAGCCATGGAAGATGGTGAGCAGGGGCATGCCAGCGCCAGACTGTGCCATACAAGATGACTTTTAAGAGGGGGCAGGTGGAAGCAAGGAGCAGGCGAATGTGGCTGTCTAAGTGAGAAGTGATACAGTCTGACCCAGGGCGGGGCAGCGGGGAAGAAAGACGCCCTGAGGGCTGTAGAGGTGGTCAAATCACTCCCCCTTGTCAGAAACGTGCTGGATCCCCAAATTCATGCTGAGGCAAGTGTCCATGGCCCAGGAAGCTTCCTGGCTCCAGCATCCAGGGTCAAGGTGGGGAACGCCAGCTCCATGAACCAAGGGCACAGTGGGGCGCAGGCACCCTGGATGCTGAGGACAGCAGTGCATTCTGGGTTGCCACGTGACTTAGTCCATTGTGCTGCTATAGCAAAATACCTGATACTGGGAACTTCATAATGAAAAGAACTTAATCTGTCATAGTCTGAAGGTAAGGACGGCCAAATCAAGGTGCCTCAGCATCAGCTGACTGGTGAGGGCTGCTTCCTGCTTCCAAGATGGTCCCTTCAAATTTGCATCCTCACACATCAAACAACAGAAGGACAAGTGGCTGGACACTGTGGGGGTAAGGGGTGAGGGCTCTGTCAGGCTTTCATCCCATGTGCAAGGGGAGGAGCCTTCCCATCAGAACCTCGGTGAAATGCCACATCTGTTCAAACCATCACCTTGGCTACTAACTTTCAACATCTGCATCTTAGAGGGACACATTTAAATCTCTGCGCCTGTTCTCCTCCCATTCCAGGTAGCTTCCAGCCCCCACTGCCAATTGCCATGGAGATCTGAGACTGGGTCCCACAGCGTCAAGAACCTTAGTTTGGCATTTGAGCCTCATCTAGCCGAATCCACTTGCAAATCATGTCTTTCACTGTGTCTCTCTTCTAGCCAAACACAGCCCACAGCTGCTGGCTTCCGATCCTCTGCTGCGGCTGCGCAGCCCACCTACAATGTTTTTGCTCTGCCTGACCTCGGCTGGCGACAGCCTCTCTGATTCCTGCCTCTCGCTGCCGCTTCCTCCCAAAGACCCATGTCTGAATTCCTGGGGAAGGTCATTATTTTTTATTTTTCTGATGCTCCCCTCTTCCCCCTTTCTTCCTTTCTTCCTCATCCTCTTTCCCCATTTCCTGTGTTTTCCTCTCAGTCTCAAGCACAAGATTTCTAACCCAAGGACTTGTGTTCAAACTTTGGCACTGCTGTTCCACTGTGGGACTCTGGGCAGCCGACGGGACATTTTGGTAGCTCAGTGGAGAGAATGGAGGGCTGATGTTATCCGAATTCAGCACTTACTCTACAGCTACAGTAATCAAGACAGCATGGCATTTGGCAAAAGCAAACAGATCCACAACGTGTTGTCAGTTCATCTTCGACGACGAAGCAAAGGCAATAGAACACACAAATGAGAGCCTTTGCTGCTAACGCTGCTGGAATAACTGGACACCGTGTGTGAAAAAATCAGTCTAGACACAGACCTTCCATCCACGCAGAACGGGTCATTAACCAGAAAAGCATCACACAAATCTATACAACTCCTAAAAGATGGGGCCAGAGGAAGTCTAGATGACCCTGGTTTGGGGGATGACTTTTGGGATACAGCACCAAAAGCAAGATCCTGGGAAGAAATCACTGATGAGCCGGACTTCACTAAAATGAAAATCCATGTGAGCAGAATAAGACACACCACAGGCTGGCAGGAAACTGACAGGCAACACCTCTAATAAAGGACTGCTACAAAAATACACAAAGAATGCTTAAAACAAACAGCAAGAACGCAAATCGATTAAAAAATGCACAAAGGGCCTGAACCACACCAAAGAAGACACATAGATGGCAAAAAGCATATGAAAAGGCACTCAATATAATTTGTCATTATGAAAGTACAAATTAAAACACATGAAAGGGGTGGGTGTTTTGTGCAAGGTTAAGAAAACACTTTGGGGAGCCTGAACCTCTATCAGAGTGCCTTCATTCAAGTCCTAGACCTACTTTTTCCTTTAAAAATTTTTTTTATTAATATAAAAAGAACAGATTTCATAGGTACAATTCTAGGATAACCATACTTCCCACCCTTCCTCTCTCCCTCCCTCAATCTTCCTCCTTTTTTCCTTTCTTTGTTTTCTTTATTCTTGCACTAGACCTACTTCTGATTATAGCTTCCTGTTAATGTACATCCTGGGAGGCAGCAGGTGATGGTTCAAGTAGATGGGTCCCCACCACCCACGTGGGAGACCAAGATGGAGTTTTGGGCTACTGGCTTTGGCCTGGCCCAGCCCTGGGTGTTGAGAGCATTTGGGGAGTGAACCAGTAGATAGTCTGCTGGCCTGTCTCTCTGCCTTCCAAAAAAATAAAAATTTTAAAAGCCAAATAAAGTACACATTTATTAGAATGGCTGAAATCCACAACACTGGCAACACCAAATGCCCAGAAGGATGTGGCACAACAGGAACTCTTATTTGTTACATATGAAAATACAGCCACTTGGAAAAACAGCATCACCTTTTCCTACAAAATTAACACACTTTCACCATATGGCCCAGAAATTATGCTGTTAGAATTTCCCCAAATTGGTTGAAAACTATGCTCACACAAAATCTGCACGTGGGTGTGTACACCAGCTGTCTTCATAACATATATTCATATATAGAAGATTCCAACCACATCACAGCAAGAGGGAACCCTCACATACAGTATGTTTCTTTTCCTCTTGGACCCCTACCTACTAATTCGCTATAAGCAGTGCCCTTGCTAAAGCTATACCAGGGATCTGTGTTGTAAGCAGGTCCTGGACCCAGCCTCCAACCCAGGGGCTTTCAAGTTTTTGTGACTGCTCTCCCAAGGAAGAAATACATTTCACACAGTGAAGACTAAAAGCAAGAGCCAGCACTCACATGTTCACTCGTTCTCTGAGCAGCCTTCCAGTGTGATTCCTCCCCTGGTAGAGAAGCAAACGGAAGCCCTGCTAAGAGAACACGTCCGAGGTCATGTGGCTGGGCAGGGGCTCCAGATCAAGCATTTTGAACCACAACACTCCTGAGTGGCTGAAATAGAGGTGGTCATTTTAGTACATGCAGGGTGCCCTGTTTTCTATTCCATTTCTCTGTTTCAAAATGCAGTTCAGGACCCACTAAATGGGCCACTTGAAACACCCCGCCCAGCCCCATGCAGGATATGCTCTCTAAGACACAGAGTGCCTGGGACACCTCCTCTGGCACACCCCTACCATCCAGCCCCCTGCCCCTACCCCAGCTCTCCTCCCAGCTCCCACTCTGTTTCCCCTCCCTCCAACCCCATTGTGCTGGCTGTACGAATGACTCAATCTCTCTCCCCGATGTGAGCTGACAGCACCTAGGCAGCCAGGAGTCCCCAGGGCCATTAGACCCGTGGAAGAGGGAGAGAACTAGGAAGAGGGGCCTACTCCAGCCTTGCAGGCACACACATTCAGTACGATGCAGCCAGTGGTGGAACCTTGGCCTGGATGGACTTTCGTTTCCTAGGCCCGGAGCTGAAGGGCGAGGGAGAGATGCTCGCAGATAGGGAGATGCTGCTGCTGTGTCTTGGCAGGCAGCCAAGCTCCTTAACCCTTGCAGGAGTGCAGACTGAAAGGCAACAGGCAGGTGGCTGGGCTTTGCTGTGGTGGAGGGTGACAATGGGGGAAGACTAATCATTTTATCGATAGTTGTTCTTACTCATGTTTACTGAATGTGTGCTAAATCCCTTCTCTGCATAGTCAATCAACCCAATAACCCTGGGAGGTTACTGTCACTGTCCCATTTGACAGACAAGGAAGTGGAGGTCCAGAGACCAAAGAGGCTCACTCAGTATTTCAAGGCATGTGTGGAAGGGTGAATGTCAGGAGAAGCAGGCTTTGTTTGGCAAAGGGAGTGATCCTTGAGGATCCTGGGTGAGGGGGTCTCAGCAACTTGGACTCACTGTACAATCTCGTGACCATGGGTAGACAACCTGGGCTCCCAGTGAGCGACTCCATCCTTTCGGGCAATCTCTTTGTCCTGCCTCTGTCCTTCCTGCAACTGAGTCTGTTATGTTAGGAATCACATCTTGTTCTCAAACAGCCCCCTTGTCACTGTGCCTACCACCTGGCCTGTTGCATCTCACTGTGAGAAAATGACCATATAGGATGCACTTGTATCCAGCTCACTGCCAAGTCTACATTAGTTGTAGTGGTTTGTCTATTGATCCTGTCTGCTTTCCTAGAACAATGGATAAATCATTTGAGAACAGTGACATTTCACCTCAGATTCTCTATCTCTTATTTATTTTCTTAAAAAAAGATTTATTTGAAAGTCAAAGTTGAGAGAGAGAGAGAGAGAGAGAATCTTCCATCTGCTGGTTGACTCCCCAAATGGCTACAGTGGCCAGGGCTGACCTAGGCCAAAGTCAAGAGCCAGAAACTTCATCTGGGTCTCCCATATGGGTGTCAGGCACTCAAGAACTTGCGCTATCTTCCACTGCTTTTCCCAGGCCATTATCGGGGGGACTGGATTGGAAGTAGAGCAGCCAGGACACAAACTGGATCCCATATAAGATGCCAGCATCACAGGCAGTGGCTTTCCATGCTATGCCACAGTGCTGGCCCCTCTTTTTCTCACTAAATGTTTATTTATTTTCAACTACTTGAAAGGCAAAGCAAAAGCAAAAGCAAGAGCAAGACAAAGAGAGAATCTTCATTTTCCGATTCACTCTCCAAATGCCCAGAACACTAGGTTGGGCTAGGTTGAAGCCAGGCGCCTAGAACTCCATCCAGGTCTCTCATGTGGGTGGCCAGGGGCCCAAGCACTTGAGTCATTATGTGCTATCTGCCAGAACACCTAAGTAGGAAGATGGATCAGAAGCAGAGCAGCCGGGACTCCAGTGGCACTCTGTTATGCAGGTGTCCCAAGCAGCGGCTTAATCTGCTGCATCACAATGCCCACCCCTTTTAGTTTTTCTTGATTTCTAGTAAATGTACTTAAGCTATGAACTTTCTTTCAAATACTGCTTTAGTTCTGTCCCACAGATTCTGATATGTTGATTCTGACATTTTCCTTATGATTTCAATGTTAATCTAAGGCCTACTGAGTACTGTTTCTTAGTTTCCATGAACTAATAAGTAAGGCATTTTTTAATTTATCACTTTATTTTATTCTTTTTGGAGAATATAAACTGTAGATTCATTTTAAATTTAATGAGGTTTCTTCTATGGCATAATCCAAGGCATATTTCTGAGAAATTCCATGTGTTCAAAAAACAATGTACTCTAAATGTTGGGCATATTTACATGTATACATACAGTTAAGTTTACTGATCATTTATGCAGTATTTGGTATTTCTGATTATTTTTTCTGCTTTATTAATTTCTGGGGGTGGTGTGTTAAAATATTCACTTCTAGTTGGCTATACTCACATTTTCAATTATAGTCCCAATAATTTTTGCTTGATGCACTTTGAAGTCGCATGTATTATGGTACATATATATTCCCATTCTTTTTTTTGCTTTTGCCACTCTGTGGCACCTTTCTCTATCCTGCCTATTGTTTGGCTTTAATTAAATTCTGCCAGCTATTGGGCTTGCTACCTCAAGCTTTGAAGGTTCATGTGTGCCTGGGGTATTTTCCTACTCCATTATTTTCTATTTATGTGTTTTTCTATTTTGAATGACTCAAGACACAATTAGGTCTTCCAAATATAGATATCTCCAATTTGAAAATTTCTCTCTTGTCAAAATTTTAATAGCTTTATTGAGCTGTAATTCATATATCACATAATTTACTCCTTTAAAGTGTAAAATTCAATTATTTTAGTATATTTGCAGAGTTGTACAACCATCACCACTAACTTTAGAACATTTTCATACTATCCCAAAGAACCTTGGTATCCACTAAAAATCACTCCCCATTTCTCTCTCCTTCCTGTCAAAGGCAAGCATTAAGTTAGTTTTGGTCTAGAGATTTGCCTATTCTGGAGTTTTCATATAAGCTGAATCATATAATTTGTGACTATTTTCCTTGACTTAGCATAATATTTTCAAGGTCTATCTATGTGGCAAATATCAGAAATTTATTCACTTTTAATTGCCAAATAACATTCTCCTTTATGGAAACATGACAATTTATTAATCTGTTCATCAGTTGATGAACATATGAGTTTTTTCTACTTTGTACTATTGTGAATAATGCTTCAATGAACATTCATGTACAAGTTTTTGTATGTGAGAGTCTCCATCTTTTGATTGGTAAGTTTAACCAGTTTACATTTATTTTGCTAAATATTATAATGTCATTTATTTTTTTGCCATTTACTTTTACCTTTTTTTTTTTGGTCTCTACTTATTTTCTGTTGGCTAGATAGTGTATGAATGGGTGGTTGAAAAGCTATATATTTGGGGGTTGGTGCTGTGGCATAATAGGGTAAGCCTCTGCCTGTGGCACCAGCATCCCCTATGGACACTGATTCATGTCTTGTCTGATCCTCTTCTGATACAGCTCCCTGCTTATGACCTGAAAAATCAGCAGAAGATGGCTCAAGTGCTTTGGCCCCTGCACTCACATGGGAGACCTAGAAGATGCTCCTAGCTCCTAGCTTCAGATTAGCTCAGCTCCTGCTGTTGCAAGGTGACCATTTGGGGAATTAACCACAGGATGGAAGATCTTTCTCTGTGTCTCACCCTCTCTCTGTCTATAACTCTGCCTCTCAAATAAATAAAAAATCTTTAAAAAATAAAAGCTATATATTCTGTTATATATTCTTACAGTGGTTACATTAATTTAAGACCCATTTTATGTCTATCTATTATTTGTTTATCTTAGTGGTAAGCATCCTAGCAAAGTTTAATGAAGAGATTATACCTGACAGACCAAGCAGGTATTTCAGTAAAGAAGAGAGAGCCCAGTCTGCATTCAGACTGGAGTTTTTATAGATGTGGGGTATGGGCCCTCATTCTTCTCCCCTTCTACACTTTCTGGAATATTGCTGGGTTGAGGGCTTTCTGGATGTGGAATGCCTCCCAAAATTTCACAGTAGCCTCCTTGGTGGAGGGTAGATGAGATGTCCCCAGACTTTTGATATGTAAATGCTGATTTGCTTCCAACTATGCCCACTTATTTTTATTGATTCTTACACTCATCAATATCTGCTTTTCCTCCTAACAAGTAAAATATTTCATCATACTGCCATGTTGCTGTAATTTCTCTACTCTACAATTTACTTTATACTTTCAGTTCTTTATTACTGGGGCCAGCACTGTGGCGCAGCAGGTAAAGCTGCTGCCTGCAGTGCCGGCATCCCAGTTTGAGTCCTGGCTGCTCCATTTCTGATCCAGTTCTCTGCTATGGTCTGGGAACACAGTGAAAGGTAGCCCAAGTCCTTAGGCCCCTGCATCCATGTGGGAACACCGGAAGGATCTTTTGGCTCCTGGCTTGGGATCGGCTCAGCTCCAGCCATTGTGGCTAACTGCGGGGGTGAGCCAGTGGGTAGAAGACCTCTCTCCCTCTCTCTCTCTCTCTCTCTCTCTCCTCTCTCTGCCTCTCCTATTCTCTCTCTGTGTAACTCTGACTTTCAAATAAATAAATCTTTAGAAAAACTACTACTATATTCTTCTTGCATCTATTGTTAGTATGAAAAATCTGATGTTAGCCTAATATGGTGGTCTGTTCCTCTCTGGCATCCTTGATTTTTCAAGATTTCAAAGAGGGGGTTTGTACTCTGCTGCTCAACCTGGCTCCTTCTTCTGTTCATATAAGCAGGGTGACTTTGTTAAGATTTCCCATCTTCCAAAGTATTTTACTATCTTAAATTTCTATTAGCAATGGATTAGAGTTCTAGTTGCTACACATACTTTCCAGCACTTGGTATTTAGTTCAACAAATTTGTTTTTCAGCCATTCTAATAGATATCTAGTAGCAGCTCATTCGTGCTTTTAATTTGCATGTGTCTTTTTTTTTTTTTTTACCAGCTATAGATTTGCTTTTGCAAAATATCTGTTCAAATATTTAGTGAGTAGAACTGCTGGGGTGGGTGTTGTGCATAGTTTGGTCCTATCAGACGCTCTTCCTGGGGTCACATGTCACTGATCTTGGCCCCCTGGAGTGGGATATTTGTTCCCTGGAGAGTAGGAGGTCTTGGGCTGACTTAACTGTCCACAGAGGAAACTCTGGGTTGGGAAACCAAGGGCTTAGCCTGGCAGAAGGCTGTTGGGGACCAATGGCTCTGTAGAAGCCAGATGGAGTCAGGCCTGCCCCAGCCAACCAGAGCCTCACCCAGACGCTAGAGGCAGCTTGCTCGTTTATTATATAGAAGTCAAGGCTCAGAGGGAGAGGGTGGAGGACTGGGGACCCAGGGATGGCCTGGGCATGGGGATGGGTTCAGCAACCACCAGGGCTGGTGTACTTCCTTTAGTCGTGTTTCTTTCACAAAGTCAACTTCTTACTGCCTTCCTGCCTTTCTTGAGTTTGCTGGGAGGACGCATCTCCATGTCAAGTTGTTTTACCCTAAATATCAAAACAGAGAGAAGCATGCACTGGAGAGTGTTTGAGAAGCACTGAACTGGAGCTCTGGCCAGGTGGGCACTGCCATCTGCCTTGCACAGGTGAGGCTGTGTGGGTATTGCTACAACCTGGGGACAGAGTGGCACGATGACTTTTCTACAGGCTCATAGCTCTGCTTTCCTGACTGCCAGGGAAACACATGATATTCATATCCTACTACCACCCAGTTACTGGACTTCTGACAGGGCCAGAAAGTGACCTGTAGAAAGACAACATGCACATTTCCACCTTTCCCAGGTGGATGGGTATGGGCTGAGGAGTTTTGCTCTCAAGTATATAAAAGGTCTCAATTCCAAACCCCACGCCCCAGACCAATGCCCACAGCTTTAGGGAAAAGTCTGGATGCCCAACTAAAACATGTAGATCAAAGTCAGCCAAATGTCGGGCAGTGATCCAAGCCTAAGGGAGAAGTGATGTGCTCAAGGCCACATTGACTCATGGGAACCTTGCTGACCTGTGGCAGAGCCATGGGCCTGCTGTGAGCAATGCCTACGATGCCCACCCCAGGTTGTGGCAACCTACTTTTTCTCTACTTCGGAAGTGGATTCCTTCTCTAACTCTTCCTCTCCCATGACCAGCGAAGAGAAGCTTCCATCAAAATCATCCGACATGGTTCTCTTGGCTGATCCAGAACTCTCCGGGCTCAGGACAGAAGCGGAAGGACTGCAGGGGAGGCAGAGTAGGGAAGGCACTGCTCAGCAGAGGCAGAATCACAGGGACTCCTGAGTACTAGGCTGGTCAACAGCCAAGCACACAGCTGCTCATTCTACAGAGCACAGGACAGGGAAGGGAGAGTCTGACCACCCTGGGGACCTAGGGACCCACAGGAGCTCAGCTTCCCTGGCTTCTCACCAAAGATGGATTGGTCCTCACTCATGTGCCAGCTATACCTGTACACCCAGCCCTGACAGCAGGAAATGCCCAAGCTGGGGTGCAAGGGCTGGGAAATTGAGCAAAGGAGAGAGACCAAGAGGTTAGGGAGTTACATCATCACAAATGCAGTTGTGGGCTGGACATGGCCCTCCAAGTCCAATGCTGAAGTTCTTACCCTCAGGACCCCAGAACGGCACCTGATTTCAGAGTATTGGCCATGTAATTTATTAAGATGAGGTCATACTGGAGTGGGGCTAGCCTCTAATGCAATCTACTACCATGGTATTTTTAGGGAAAGGTGGACAGAGACACGCATGCAGGGATACCACAGGAAGATGGGCATTGAGCTCACGCCAAGGAGCTACCAGAAACCCAAAGAGCCCTGGGACACACACCTTTACAGGGACCATGACGCTGCTCCAAAGTTCCTCTCAGATTTCTGGCCTCAGAGTTGTGTCTGAGCCTCTTAGCTAGGGGTAGCTTATATCCCAACTATTTGGGCTGCTACAACAAAATACCATAGACTGTACCTTAGGTTGACCTTACTTTTCTTACAGTGCTGGAAGCTGGGGAGTCCATCAGCAGGGTGCCGGCAGACTGGGTATCTGGAGAGGGCAATCTTCCAGGTTCATGGTCACAGTCTTGCTCTCTAGGGCCTCTCTCATCAGGAAACTAATCCTATTGATGACAGCTCCACCCTCATGACCTAATCCCTCCCAAAGGCCCATCTCCTCTATCACCAGCTTGCCAGTGAGGATGTCCACTCATGCACCGTGAGGGACACAAACATTCAGAACACAGCGCTCGCGGCGGTGGCCCTAGTGAACTCTTAGCAAGGCCCTCCTGCATCTGCCTGTGCCCCACGCTCTGCGGTAGTTTACTCTTTGTGTGTCCATGTTCCTGGAGGGAACTGCGATGCAGGGAGCACAGGAAAATCTTTTGTCCCCATTTCACTGACAAGGGCAGGAAGCCCAGAGGTGAGGGGGCGTGTTCAGGGTCACATAGCTCAGTGTCAGAGACAAGACTGTCTCAATCCCTCACTGCCTGCCTTTCGATCATATCACTAATGCCCACTATGTTCCTGACCCATCCTGGTCCTGCTCCTGAGGAGCGTGCATCTGCAGGAGGGCTTAGAAGCTGGGAGGAGAGATGCCATCCCTGCACCACAGACCTGGTGTGGCACTGCAGTGACCGGGCTGGGCTGGGCTGGGTGTGGACACACTGCCCAGGACAAGGCCCCTCCTGCAGACGCTGACAGCTAGAGACAGTGTGGTAGGGCCTGTGGTGAAGAGCTTCCCCTCCAATTTGCAGAACACTAGAGAGTATGTGAAGCCTTTGCTTTTTGCTGCATAAGATTCAGCTCACAAAGCCTTTGGGAAAGCACACAGGCTCTCCTGCACCACACTGTCTTTTACGGGTCTCATTCCAGACTGTACTCCGCAGTTCATAGAGCACAGGAAAGGTATCAGGTGCTCTGGGCTCCTTGAGCACACAGACCTATGATCACCTCACTAGGGCTGGGCCCAGGAGGTGCTCAATAGGTTCACATCACTTGGTCAAAAAGCCTGAGCTCAGAAATCAGGGGCAGACTCAAAGCAGCTTGTCCTTTCCCAGGGCCTGAGTTCATGCCATGAATGACCTTGACCATGTGGTTCAACTGGCACACCTGGCATAAGTAGGCACGGAAGTGCATAGAAGGTGGGGCTGAAGTTCAGCTGGGGTTCCTGCCCACACATCCCCTCTCTTCTCAGTTTCCCAGCAGACACTGGCACGGTGGTAATGTTCCCAGCTCCCTTTCTCCAAGACAGCTCTTTGTCCAAACTTGTGTCCCAAAGAAACCCACAATTTGGCTTCATGCTCTCCTGGCCACTGCCTGCTCCTCTCCTCCTGGGCCAACTGCTGTGTTCTCTTGCTGCAGCTCTTCCCGCAGGTCCAGCAGGTGGAGTTTTGGCTCCCCAGCTCTGCTCCCTGCTCACTTCATGCCTTTGTCCACCTGCTACCCCCACAGGGCCCATCCCACAGCTCGAGTCTGCTGTCCACCCAGCCCTTCCCTGTGCCTGCCTTTCATCCAGCCTCTCCTGTCTCACCTGAATTTGTAGTTGTCTGGGAGGAAGTAGCCCATCTTGCCATCCTGCTGTGTGCGGGTGATCTGTTTGAGTAGATTCTGCTTGCTCAGGCCATATCCATTGAACACATGGCCCCCGAAGAGGAGCTTTCCCCCAGAAAACATCTGTGCACAGACAGGAGGAGCACATTAGCATTGCAACATGGACTGAAGGACAGCTGAGTTATTTATTTCTGGAGGACAATGCCACTCTTCTCGCAGGCCTGGGTGAGAATGTTGGCCTTTGGTGGCTGGGGAATGAGGACTGCCCTTGCTAAGCCACCCAGGCAGGTGTGCCTGAGCCTGGCCCCTCACCTCGGCCCCCAGACCAGAGGGCAGCCCCACTGGCCTGGACTTTGTTCCCCGTTGGGCCAACGTGTTCCAATGCCATCTCACATCTAGACCCTTCCACACTGCTGGGGCCAGAAGGGTATCTTCCCTGTTCAGAGAGCTCCCGCCCACCTGCCTGCTGCTGCCTGCTGTGTCCCTACCCACTTATCTGGATGCAGTGTTCAGTGCATCCCGTGGTATGGGGGCCCTTTGAGGGGAGGGCTCTTATACCTCTTCCAAATATTTCTGTGCAAGGATACTCATCACAGTAAGTTCGTCATGTACCACCCCCTCCAAAGGGACATAACTTCAATGTTTAACAAGAGCAGTGAGAAAAGAGAAAGGAAATGATAGGTTTTTAGCAGTTAAATCAGGTTTTACAAACTAAAACTAAAGTCAGGTTTTGGCAGAAATGCACGTGTGGTTTTAATTTACAAACCAGGATTCCACGTGTACATAAAGAAACACACTGCAGAGCCTCAGTGCTATAAAGCCACCGGGTAAAGCCATTGCCTGTGGTGCCGGCATCCAATATGGGTTCTGGTTGGAGTCTTGGCTGCTCCACTTCTAAAACTCTCTGCTATGGCCAGGGAAAGCAGTAGAAGATGGCCAAGTCCTTGGGCCCCTGCACTCATGTGGGAGACTTGGAAGAATCTCCCTTGCTCCTGGCTTCTGATCAGCTCAGGTCAGGCTGTTGTGGACATTTGGGGAGGGAACCAGCGGATGGAAGACACCTCTCTCTCTCTCTTTCTCTGTGCCTCTTCCTCTCTGTAACTCTGCATTTTACATACATACATACATAAATCTCTAAAAAAAAAAAAAAGAAAAGAAAAGATAGATTGAAACCAGAAAGATTGTAGAGGCCAGTGAGCCATGGGCTGGGTGAGGACCAGCAGTTGCCCAGGACATTTGTTTATCATTGTTGGATTAATAGATGAGACTGGATGATACAGAGCTGTCATTATTTTCTATGCTGTATCTTCCAAGTTTTCTATAATAAACAAGTAAAAGTTTCCAATACATTCTCTTTAGAAAAGGAACAGATGATGAGAATTTGACTGAATGGGTTAAGCATCAGCTGTCTCTTCAGTCTCCTGGGACAGGGATGTGTGGGCTCCCTCTGGGCTAGCAGCTGGGTGACTCTGCTCTTCTGCTCTCTGCGCCTCAGCCTGGTAGGGGAGAGACTCCTGCAGGGCGCTCGCTCCCCTCTCCTTCCTCCCACATCTGTGTCTTGCAGGGGCAAAGCCTGCTGAGACTGAGTGGCAGGCACATGGGTGGTATGTCCCCACAGGGCCCCGACTCACCAAAACCATGCCCTGCACCACAGCGTGCTTCTTCACCAGCAGGGGTGGGACCTCCTGCAGGGGGCTGTCCAGGTCATACTGCAGCAGGCGGTAGGGGTCATGCCAGCACTGCCGAGACACCAGTGTGGCAGTCATGAGCATGCACTTGGGTGACCGCGTTCTTGGCTGAGCTGGGACATCTCCCCACCCCACTCCTGCTCAAGGGCCCTTCAGGTCCTGCACACACACCTCCCAGCACGAGCCCCAGAGGACGTCCCGTGGCTCAGCTTAGAGCCATCTCAGGAGGAAGGCTGGTGCCCAGATGATGGTTCCATGTGACACTCACTATCCTGGTTCTTTGGGGTCCACAGAATGTGACAGTTCCTCGTGCTTGATCTTGGATAAGTCCTTCAGAGTTTTGCAGATGGAAACCTCTTCCCATAAAGGAGTCCATGGCTGGCTGGCATCTGGACCTTCCCAGTCACTAAATCCAGCATAAGCATCTGAACAGAGTCCAACCCTCAAGAGCAAAGCTGGCCTCCCCCTGCCGCCATTTCGGTGCTTTGGGCCCACCAATATGGCTAACGTGCTATCTTTGAGTTTGTCTGCCTTTTGTTTCCAGGTGTTTCTAGCTACTTCTGTCACAGTGTGAGCTGTGAAATCCACAACTCTTCAGAATCTTGCTAGCAAGAAATGGTTTTGCCTCAATAGTAGAACCCTGGTCCTATGGAAATCTACACTACCCTGTCTGTCCTCACAACCTGTTGCCCACCGCTTTAGCTGTTCCACCACCTTGGGTCAGGTCTTGCCCCCATTCATGCTGCTCAGAGCTGGGCTATTACTGCTCAGGGATAATTAGAGTGAACAATGGATAGCCCACGAAACCTAAAGTCACCTCTAAGTTCCCACCATGTAGGGATTATCCATGTCCTTACATAGATAGGCACGAAGGAGGTGCTCAATGAATGGTCGCTGAATTGGACTCAGTAGGAAGTTGACTCCAGAAACTAACTGTGACTTTGATTATATGCAACTTGGTAAGGAAAAGGCTCATTGTTAACTCTGTGTCATTGTGGAGTGAGCTAGGGCCTGGGCTCCAGCTGCCTGACTGGAGGGGTTAAAAAACTGAGTTCCAACTCCTGGCTAGAGTGGGCTCAAGGGTGGGCATGTGGGGTTCAAGGAAGCGACACTGCTTAGAGGAAGGTATGTGCCAGTGCGCCTGGGTAGGACTGGTCCTTAGCCTGTGCTAAGATTGTTGGAAAGGACTGCCAACTCAGAGGACGATGAGGGCTGAGACTGCCAACACCAGTAGGTGGGATTGGGTTCCATGGGAGACTTCCTTGGGACTTCACTCATGGTGAACTGGGGCCTCCAGTAGCCTTCTCCCTTGTCCACCTTCATACAAGCCACAGGCTCTTCCAGGGACACTCAGTGCCTCCCAGAAACCCACACAAAACAGAATGACCTCCCTGACCCCAAGAGGCAGCAGTCGTAAATTCTCAGGGTTCTCTACCCAGCGTGGCCCTCTCATGGCCTTCACAAGGCCTTCAGAAGCAGGTGCTCTGCTGAGAGCTCTTCTGGGGCCTCAACAGTTCCTGACTCCATGGCAGATCACAGGGCTCAGTACAGGTCCAGCACACAGGGGTATTCACTGACACTCTACAAATATTTACTGAGTGTTCATGATATGGTGGAAACCATAGTCTCTCCCATAAATACACACACCAATAATCACACTCTGGTATGTGTTCCCAATGAAAAGAACAAGTCCCTGGCTTTGTCTCAAAGCTCATAAGAGGCACATGCACTAATGTGCTGACACTCATGCTGGGTAGCAGATTGAGTGGGAAACTGAGAAGAGAGCTAAAATATTGCAGACAGTGGGAAAGTATGTGCAAAAGCCCTTGGGTGAAAAGAAACTGAGAGAGGTGGTCTCTTGGTCAGATGCTCAGCCAATTCTAGCACCACATGGGTCTTTGTCCAAGACACCTCCCTAATCCTTGTCCTTTTGGGTCTCCTGGAACCTACCTGGAGACAGGGTGAGGCACGGCCCCGCTGCTGGTGTCTGTACAGTGTGTCCAGGAGCCATTTGAGCTGTGCTGTGCTGCTGGGGTTCTGGTTTGAGAGGATCCCAATCACTAGTACCTGGCTGGGGTCTCGGGGCACAGACAGGAATCGCTCCAGCTCCAAGTCAGACACCAGGGGCACCTTGGCGATGCACTTGCAGCCAGCCCGGGCGTCTTCTTTGCGCAGGAGCTTCCGCAGCACCAGCGGGCAGTCCGAGGGCGAGGCCACCCACCTGGTGGAAGCGCGCACCTCCTTGGTCTTCCCTCTGCGAGGAGGAGCACATTGGGCAGGGGCTGTCAGTGGGCAGTGTGCAAGCCGCTGCCCTCAGAAGTCCAGAGCAGTGAGGGCCCGCTGCCGAGGACGCGTCACAGGCAGAGTTTAGTCTGGTCTCCACTCCCAGCATGCAGCGCCTCCCTGAGTGCTCCGCTCATCTCTCTGGGCTTCAGGTGCAAGATGGGAATGACAAGTTCCTCATTCATCTGTGCACTCAGTCAACACACTTTGGAGTCATCTTTCACTCCTTCCTGCCACACTCATGTCCCATCCCATTGATCAGCAAGTCTCTCCTATCCATGTCCAAGACAACCTAGGATCTGACCACTTTTCCTGCCCTCCACTCCCCTGATGTGGGCCCACCTGCATCATTACTGGAGGGCCTGCTGGTGGGTCTTGGTTTTTCCCCTGCCCTCTCTTCAGTCTATTCTGCACACAGCTGACCACAGGGTTCTGTTAAAACCTACCAATGTCACATTGCTACTCTCCTTGAAACTCCTGAGCGGCTTTCTGTCTTTTACAGAATCAAAGCCAAATCCCTACCATGCCCTTCAAGATGTCACAGGATTTGGGACGCCTTTCTTGCACTCCTTACTACTCTCATTCTCCAGCGTCCTCACATCTGCCCATTGTGCTCCAGCTATATAATTCTCTGAGCATGCTCCAACCTCGAGGCCTTCATTCTGCCTGTTCTTTTTGCCTGGTTGGCTTTTCCCTACAGAGCCACAAAAGTGACTATTTCATTTCCTCCAAGTCTTATTTCAAATATCACTGTCATTGGGCCGGCGCCGTGGCTCACTTGGTAAATCTTCTGTCTGTGGCACTGGTATCCCATATGGGCGCTGGGTTCTAGTCCCAGTTGCTCCTCATCCAGTCTATCTCTCTGCTGTGGCCTGGGAGGGCAGTGGAGGAGGGCCCAAGTGCTTGGGCCTCTGCACCCATATGGGAGACCAGGGAGAAGCACTGGCTCCTGGCTTTGGATCTGCACAGCGCTTGCTGTGGTAGCCATTTGGGGAGTGAACCAATGGAAGGAAGACCTTTCTCTCTGCCTCTCTCTCTCACTGTCTATAATTCTACCTGTCAAAAAAACAAAAAACAAATATCACTGTCACAGTGAGACTTTGTGTCCACCCTAATGTGATCCTCCATCCCCAGTAGTCTTTCTCTTCCATGCTCTTCTCTGAAAGCACTGGTTGATATCTAATGTAGTACATATTTTACTTACTTATTGTTATTGCTATGATTGTACTTTGTCCCACTAGACTTTGAGGAGTGTTTTGCTCAATGGAGTAAAATAGCAACACTTGGTAAATGGTAATCAATAAGCAGAGATTTAATAGACATTCAAAAGAATGTTTATTGGGCACCCACTCCGTCCAAACACCAAACTGGGTTGTTTCAAGTGTGTATGGTTGTAGTTAGGTAGAATAAGCAGCCATTACTACTGTCTTACATCATGTATACCATATTACAGCATCCACAATGCCCTTGGAATTGGCATTGTCTGTGTCAGTTCTGTATATCCCATATAAGCAGGGCATAAACCATTTTTGACATTTACAGATAATAAAAGTGAGCTGCCTGAGTTCATACAGTAATTAATTGGCAAGGGCTAGGTTTAGGAGTCCAGCTATGGCAGAGCAACAGCAACACAAGTAATTTACAACTCACAATTTTTCAGAGGCTGCTTACACTAGCAATACCTGCTGAACACACTTACTAAGAATACCTCTTGTTCATGAACCTGAGCTTCCGTGAGTGAGGGAGTTTGGCTCTACCAATGTACACCGGCCATCTAGTGTTAAAATATTTTAAGTGTCTACAACTTCCGAGAAAATCAGGAGATTGCTTGGAATTTCAGGAAGGCAGGTACAAATAAAGCCAGATTATGAAAGCTGGAACAAATTGATAATCCTCCAATGTGCAACGTCCTATGATAGCAAGCATCAGGAATGCTCAGGGAATCAAAACTTCACCTAAGGAACAAAATTAGGTATCGGAAACTGACCAGATAGCAATGAAATATGTAAATTCTCAGATGCAGAATTCAAAATAGCTCTTTAAAGGAAACTCTCTGAGCTTCAGGAAAACACAGAGAAATTATCTAATTCTCCAACAGAGAAACTTAATAGAGAGATGGAATTAATTAAAAAGAAACAGAACTCCTTGGGCTGAAAAGTAAACTAAGGGAAATTAAAAATGTAACAGATGACATTAAGAGAAGAATATATCAAATTTAATGATTAGTGGGTTCCAATAGAGACTATTTGAAAATACAATCATAGTAGAAAAAAGAATGAAAAAAACTACAGAGACTTTGGAGTCACATTAAAAGAGCATATATCCATATTTCAGGATTCAAGAGGAAATTAAGAAGGTCAGAGAGGTAGAAAGTATATTCAAGGAGATAGTAATTGAAAACTTCCAAAAACTAGAGCGAGATAAACTATTCAGACAGGAATGTCAGAGGCCACCAGTCAGATCCAACTCAGCCAACACTTGCTATAATCAAGTCCTCTAAGTTTAAAGATAAAGAGGATTCACAAAGTTGTGAGTGGAAAGAAATGAAGAAAACAAAGGTACGCAATGTGAGGAGACTTTCATAGTACTGAAGGAAGAAAATCCGCACCAACCCTGAGTATTGTACCCAGCAAAGCTATCCTTTAGATATGAGAGGAGAGAACAATATTGCTAAACAAACAAAAGCTGACAGAATTAATCACCACGAGATCTGTCTCATAAAATATGCTAAAGCTGTAGAACTGAAACACACCAAGAAATGTTTTTGTTTTCCCATAAAAAAATGGGCAACTAGGCCAGATAAGACCTACAGCAAATCCCTGCTCTAACATGTTATTCTGAATTATTTTCTTCCAGCCATTTTAGATCATGATCTAAAATTACTTCCTCTTTCCCTGTCCCTAGAAAGTAAACTCCTAAAGAGGCTCATCCCCTGTTTGCTTCACCTCTGCATGTCTAACGCCTGCCCACAGTCCCAGAACGTAAGGAGGAAATGAGGGCTTAAGCTGACCTGGCTGTGACTGTGGCTTTGCTCTGTGCTTTGATGATTTTCTTCTTAACAGATTTCACAGGAGCAGGCTCAGATGCCTCCTTCAAAGGCTCGTCCATAGAGGATTCTCGCCGGGCGGACGGAGGTGGTGAAATAAGTTTTCCTCCATATAGACTTAGCTTGGGACTCCACTCAGGAAGAGATCCAGATTTCAGCCTGAATCGAGTAAATTCTACCTCTTTCATTACAGGAGGATAGTCTAGGGTGAGCAGATCTGTTAACAGAAGACACTACTGTCACTTTCCCCATGGCCAGTACTTCTCTGCACCTGCTCTTGGGCTGTAAATAGCAGAGCCCACATGCACTCATCCCCATCTCCAATTTGTCATTCTTGATTCTGCAGCCCTGGCCACCTCCCCTCCGCGTCCAGCACAGTGCCTCAACCCTGGTAGTTAGCAATCAGTCAACGCCGGCTGAATGTAAGAATATATGAATCTCATTCCTACTCAGTCTCTAAGTCCCAGCCTCAATCTCACTCCCCAGGCAGCACATGTTTCAGTCAGTTTTGTCCCCTCCACAGAACTCACCACAGTGGCAAGGCACATGACGCACCCCTGCCCTGTGCTGTTCCCCTCCAGGAGAATGCTATTCCCTGTCTCTAGGGTTATAGAAATCCCGTGCATTTTTTTTTAAGAATTATTTATTTATTTGAAAGTAAGAGTTACACAGAGAGAGGAGAGGCAAAAAGAGAGAGAGAGAGAGAGAGAGGTCTTCCATCTGACGGTTCACTCCCCAACTGGCAGGCCAGAGCTGCGCTGATCTGAAGCCAGGAGCCAGAAGCTTCCTCCAGGTCTCCTACATGGGTGCAAGGTCCCAAGCACTTGGGCCATCCTCTACTGCCTTCCCAGGCCACAGCAGAGAGCCGGATCGAACGTGGAGCAGCCGGGTCTCAAACTGGCATCAATTCAGGATGTTGGTGCTTCAGGCCAGGGCATTAACCCACTGAGCCACAGTGTTGGCCCCCCATGTATTTGTTAACATGCTTGTTTTACTTTTCTTACTACACTGGAAAACTTCTGAGCTTAGGGACATCTCATTTCTTCATTCACGTACCAAACATTTCTTGAATACAGGTGCTGGGCATACAGAAATAAAACAAGACAAAGTTCCCAGTCTCTGGGAACTCCTAGTAGGGGGGCATAGTGAGAGGCAATGCAATGCTAGGTAATAAGATTAGTAACGTATGAAGTGCTGTGTGAGCCCAGGGGAAGGTGTGACCTATTCTGCAAGGGTAGTCAAGAGGAAGAGGGAAACTGAATTGAATGTCTAAGGAACAAGAAGCAATTCCCCGGAGAGAACACAGGGAAGCATAGCTCCTTTATGGCCAGCCAGAGAGTGACACACAGAGGGGTCAATGTCCCCATGTTCCTATGCCTGTCAATGAGGGGGGAAGCTAGATATAATGGGGCCCTAGGCTAGCCACACTGGGCCTGGGGAAACTTTGGGGGCCTAAAAGGGACAAATAGGTAGGGTGACTGCTTTTTTCTACTCAATTGACATCTTTCACTCAGGAAAGAACAGGGCCTACACCTGAATGACAGATACAGGAGATGGAGGCAAAAGGTGAGATAGATGTGAAGGTGGGGAATATGAGGGCTATAAAAAGACAATGAGAGATGCAGGAAAATAAGTCAGCCACATGGAGACATTAAAGACACACAGGGAGGAGCATGATGTTGTGGTGCAGTAGCTTAAGCTACTGCCTGACACCAGCATCCCATATGAGCACCTGTTTTGAACTCCTGGCTGCACCGCTTCTAATCCAACTCCCTGCTAATGCACCTGGGGAGGCAGTGGAAGACGGCCCAAGTGCTCAAGCCACTGCTGCCCATGTAGGAAACCTGGGGTTCCTGGCTCTTTACTTCAGTCTGCCCCAGCCCCAGCCACTGCTGCCACTTGGGGAACTGAACCAACAGATAGAAGATCTCTCTCTCTCTCTCTCACTCTTTAACTGCCTTTCAAACAAACAAATAAATAAATGAATCTGGAAAAAAAAACACACAGGGAAAGTTCAGAAATCAGTTGGTAAACTCCACCACTTAGATGAGTGAGCTCAGGCCGATCCCTTCAGAAAGTGGAGCCCAACATCCCCCCCATTGTGAAATGGGGGAATATCCCTGCCAGGCCTGCCTCTCTGGAGGCTCAGAACTCCAGAGGCAACAGGTGGTAAAGAGCTATCTGTTGAGAAGAGTGACCCAGGATGTAAGAAGCCACTGAGTAGCCTTTATCTGCCTTTCTGTCCCCTTACCTGCTGCCAGCAAGATGGAATTCATGAGCAGAGTCAGTGTCTTCTGAAACCACTTTTTGAGCTCAGCCAGGGCTCGGCTCATCTTAGATATCTTGTCCTCCATGACACTGATTCTGCGGGATGGCTGCAGAGAGGCAAAGGAGATGGGGGAAGTCATCACCAGTCCTTCAAGGAGCCATCTGTCTAGCCCAGTGATAACCAGGACTTGCTCTGGTTGGAGGGATGTGCTGTTCACTCCGCCTTGAGCACACCTTTCTCTCCCTCAGCCCAGGGAATTCCTGCACACCAGCCGAGACCTGACTCAGGTGTCCCCTCCTTGGAGGGTTTCCTGAATGCTGTAGGGCAGAACTGTCCTTTGCTTTGGACTCCCAATATGCTCTATGCAGCTACAAAAGAGACCGTAGCACTTTGCAAAGTAATCAGTTCTGTGGGAGCCTGTGTCCTCTGCCAGACTGCAAGCTCCTGGAGGGCAGCAACCAGGTCTTGGTCTCCTTCGTGCTCATCATGTAGAAGGTACACAGTAAATGTGGCCGCCTTCATGAAGAACTGGGCGGATAAAGGCCTCTCCAGAGCTTTTGCTGCCCTCCAGGTTCCCTCTGGAGTGGATGCAGCAATGCATCCCCCAGAATCCCCTCCTGCTTTTCAAAGTATTGGTTGCTGACAACTGCTAGCTGAAAAATTGCCCTGGGCCAAGTTTTCAGAGATGGACTGGTCACTGTGAGACATAAAGGCCCAGACCTCAATTTGGGATTGTTCTGGAAGGGCCTCTTGCTGTGGGGATCCTTTTGACAACCCCCTGAGGCCTTGCTATGTTTGTCCTGCAGTTCAACCTCTCCCTCTGCTCAAATCCTCAAAGAGGCTCTACCCAGGAGTACATCACACAATTCCTGTGCACCTACTTCCACTCCCAAGACTATTTCCCAGGGAACCTGACCTAAGGCCTGCTCTGAGCAACTGGGATATCTCATTGGCAATACAAATGCAGATCGGGTCTGACTTGTTCTCCAGGGAGCCTCCCCTGATTTCCTCAGCCATCAACAATTGCATTCTCTGCTCAATTTCCACATTAGCCCATCCCTGTCCTGTCTGCCCTGGATCCCAGTCACTGCTTACTTCTGTTACCCCTAAACTTGTTCAGCTCCTGAGGGCAGGATCTATGCTTTCTATAGCTCCTATTTAACCCAGAAACATATGGAAAAAATTATTCCGTGGAATTTAAGCCTCAGGTGGATAGAGTAGAGTGGGCAGTGAACAGATTTCCTGGAGAACAATAATATTTGCCCATAATACTTCCTTCCTGCAGGCAGGCACCCTGAGGATGCCCCAATCATCCTTTCATTTGTTGGGCCTAGGCACCACTTCTGGGCCAATTTTATTTATTTATTTATTTGTAATTTATACCCAATGTACTTTTTTTTTTCTTATTTTTTGACAGGCAGAGTGGGCAGTGAGAGAGAGAGAGAGAAAGGTTTTCCTTTGCCATTGGTTCACCCTCCAATGGCTGCCGTGGCCGGCACACCGTGCTGATCCAAATCCAGGAGCCAGGTGTTTCTCCTGGTCTCCCATGGGTGCAGGGCTCAAAGACTTGGGCCATCCTCCACTGCACTCCCTGGCCACAGTAGAGAGCTGGCCTGGAAGAGGGGTAACCGGGGCAGAATCCGGTGCCCCAACTGGGACTAGAACCCCGTGTGCCGGTGCTGCAAGGCGGAGGATTAGCCTAGTGAGCCGCGGCGCCGGCCTACCCAATTTACTTTTAAAAAAGGATTTGAGGTACCATTCTGGGCCACTAAAGTACTTATATATTGAGGCACTGCCTCCCTTCCCAGATGCTGCCTTGATGGGAATAGTGAGTGAGCAGTCAGGCAGTAAAAGCTGAGCCTGCCATTGTGTCTGTCACTCTGACGGTGGCTCCTGCCAGGGTTATGAGTATTTGGGGCAATATCTACCAGGCTTCCCAGTAACAGAAGACTTTGAGGGAAGAGACTACCATACTCTCTGATGTTACTGATGAGTGATAACCAGCCACACACACACACACACACACACACACACACACACACAGTGTAATTCAGCCAACCATTCAAGCCCCAGGATAGGAGACTGTTAAGCTGGGTGTACCTTTACAAACGACTATCCAAGTGAGGAAACTGAGGCCAAGGTAGGGAAGGGTCTGGTCTGGTCCAAGGTTCTATGGCCTCATCCTAGCCTAGACTCTGTGCTAACTCCAACATGCAGTAGATTTTTATTGAAGTTTTGTTGTGGCTCTCAGGACCCAAGAATCTGAGATGAGCTAACTGCCTGAGCCTCAGGATTTCATGCAACAATATCCTGAGATGTTAAAGCAGCCAATTAAAGTCAACATTTGGAAATACTGTTACCTGCAAGAATAATGATGTTTACTTATGTCTCTGTCTATCTAGCTGGAACTTGTAATGCAGTAGACATATCCCTGCCTTCCCCAACAAAGAGGTTAAGCTGGAACGCCTTTTGGAGCTGTTTAATGTATTGCCTTGTTCATGCTATGTTGAACATTCCTAAGACAGTGATGCTGCATGAGTTACTGCATCATTTTCAATAACATTTCATCTTTCTACTGCACTGTCAAAGCTTGCCTTTTGTAAGCATTCCTCTACACCAGCTGGTCCAGTAGAAACAGTGTAGGCTATAAAGGAAATTTTAAAGTTCTCTTTTTTTTTTTTTGACAGGCAGAGTGGACAGTGAGAGAGAGAAACAGAGAGAAAGGTCTTCCTTCCTTTGGTTCACCCTCCAATGGCCACCACAGCGCGCTGATCCGAAGGCAGGAGCCAGGTGCTTCTCCTGGTCTGTCCTTGGGGTGCAGGGCCCAAGCACTTGGGCCATCCTCCACTGCACTCCCCGGCCACAGCAGAGAGCTGGCCTGGAAAAGGGGCTACTGGGACAGAATCCAGTGCCCCGACCGGGACTAGAACCCGGTGTGCCGGCGCCGCAGGTGGAGGATTAGCCTGCAAATGTGTTTTAAGGGAAAATTAATCCTAATAATATTCTTATTTAACCCAGTATATTAAAATATCATCATTTCAACATGAAATAAAAATAAGGCCATTATTCAAGAGAAATTTTACATTCTCTTTATAGCCTCTCTCAATTTAGATCTGTCACATTCTATGGGCTCAATAGCCAAGTTTGAATTGTGGCTACCATATTGTACACCACAAGTCTAGAATTCTAATTCTAACTTGCTAAGATTGAGCTAAAGTAGCAAAAACTCATAGTTACACTACTGTGGTGCTTATCTAGGTCCAGGGGGCATGTATAGTAATTTCTCTCAGCTGGGGTCTCTCGCAGGGGTCTTTGCTTGCTTATAGTCCAAACTTCAGACAACCAGAGAGAGATTGCCAGGACAAATAAAGCATGAATGCAATTTCAAGAGAATGAATAGGTTTTTATCTATTGCCTTTGATAAAATTGATAAGAAAATGTTTTCAAGAAACAGACACATGATCTCATATGTAGTGTGCACTTAATCACTTAACCATGACTTTTAAAGTAAGAATGTGGGACCAAATGACAGATGGATGGACATGTCCATAAGCAAGACCATTCTTCCCAGCCCAGATGGACTCCAAATCTGTGGTCATATTGCTCTCGGAAGTAACCAGTGCCAGCAGAATTCACAGGCGTCTGAGTTTCCTGGGGGCTCCTATGAGACCCCTCAATGAACATTCTGTCTTCATACCCCAGCAACTCTCAGGTGTCCCCCTGGCTATGACACCATTCTAATCAATTTGGATTTTAACAGGTGTTCATGTATTTGCCCCTTTCATTGGACTGAAAGTGTTGCAGAGACTGAAGGGAGACTTCATTTCTACATCCCTAATAAGCAACTTGGCACATTCCAAGTGCTGACCAATTTTTATGAAATCAGGCAATCAACGAATGAAGGTGAAACACTGCTGGGATGAAAACACAATGAGTAAAACAGGTGCAATGGTTTCCTCAAGGGAAATCCAGGTCTGGATATGCTTTATGGGGTTTGCTTTCTCCGGGAGTCTGAGTTTGTGGTCTACAACAGGCAAATATAATAGGATATCGTGCTCAGGATGAAGAGATAATTTATCACTCAAACTAGGATATTTTTGAGAGGGAACGGGGGTGTTATTTTTCTGGCATCCAGGCAGACTGATGTAAACTAGGACTGGCTCTGGGCAATCTGAGAGATGTGGTCTCCCCCACCCCCCACTTGTACTCCTCAGAGCCTTTCCTTAGTGAGCCTGTCCAAGTAAAGTGCTCCACAGGGAATGCAAGTGGTCTCCTTCATCCAACTGAGCCCTTGGTCACCCCAGTCTTGTGTTGCATATCAAGTGATCTCTGTTGCACTCCTCAGGATTTAGGGACTATGTCCTCTTCCTGCAAACACTACATTGTTTTACAGAAGTAACTTGGACATCCTTGGATTTTTGGTACCCATAGAGGACAAATGTACTTAATGTGAAGCAGTCATTGTGCTGGGCCCTGTGAAAATAGACATTAGTAAAAATCAAATTGGGTGGAGAATATTGAGTTGTAAATAAAAGATCACTAAAATGGAGATTGTCACAGGATGGCTGAGCAGAGAAACAAATGTGACTTGAAAGGGGGTAGGGATAGAGGTGATGCTGTGCCCACATATTGGTTGTTATTCTGTCCCACACCATGTCTCCTTCCAGGAATAGCATCAGGATTTTTCTTTAGGGAAATACTTCTGCCTCACCCCTTGGTCAAGTGGTTCCCTTCTGGCTGATCTCACACCTAGGCACACAGGATGGACATGAGATTCAAGTTGGACACAGGGAATGTTTCAGTTGTGAGCAACCAATACAGTCAAAGAGTGCTGACAATGGCACTTCTACTGGACTGTTTAGGAAGAGAGGCCCTCTGTTGCCCAGGGACACTAAAGTTTGTAGAATGACAGAATCATTCGAGAGTCTGTATCCAGTCAAGTTTGAAGCCCCTTATGACATATTTCTAGATTTACTGAGACTCTGCAATCTCTTTTAATGGTTAAGCCAGTCCTCATTGGCTTCTATCACTTGCAACTCAAAGACTTTAACTCATAAAAGAAGTTTCACAGAGGAGGTAGCACTAAGGTTAGGCAGTGAATGACGGCAGAGAAAGAGAGAGGCCTTGAATGGGAGGCTGGTGGGGGTAGGCACACCTCCCACCCTGAGATGTGAAGGGCAGCCCATGTTGACCTACCACGGGGCTGGGCTGGTGCCTGATCAGTGCTGCTTACCCGTTTGCTGTGCAGAGGCCTGTGTGGACAGTTTTTGGATGATACAGTGAGCGTTACTGTCTCATTCAGGGAGGTAAAGGTGACAGTAATGCAGTCCTTCCCCAGGATTGTTAGCTTCAATTGCTCATTCACCTGCAGATGAAGAAATCAGTACTCTAAGATTCCTGCTTCCCATGTCCCTCCCATTCCTTCCTGACCCACCCCGAAGCACAAAACACCTCTGGGCTTGGGCTGAAGATTTATATACTCTTTCCAGTTGATAGTAACAGATGCATCTGTACCCCTGTTCCTTCTGTCTCCAACCCAAACATGGAACCAATTGGGAAAGAGACACAGGTGTCAAGGGAATCAGTTTCAGTTCTGGTAAAGCTGTACTGCAGACGCATCTTGGATCAGAAGCTAGCCCTCTTCCCTGAACTGGACAGATGAACACACTCAGGCAGCAGGCCTGACTAGGAACACAGTCCAGCAGGTGGGAAGGTAAGCACGTGGTGGGAAGCACCAGGAAGCATCTCCCTTGCAGGTAGGTGGGCAGATGACAAGAACCCAGAAGGGGCTGAGCCACACATCTCAGTCCCTTCTCCCAAAGTCACTAAATGAATCACTACTCTTCATGAGGAGGAGCCAAAGCCAGATGGAAAAGGGGGCAGGAGCTACTTCTTCACCACTTCCAACAGGATGGGATTTCCTCTGCAGCAACCCCAGACAGGAACCTAGGGAGGGTCAACTGCCCATAAGACAATTCACTCCTTACTGAAAACTCTGCGACCGAGGGGTGAGTCCTTGTTTTGCCTCCTGTTAGCAAGTCATTTAGCTTCTCTGAATCTCAAATTCCTCAACATCAAATAGTTGAAAGGCTATTTTCAGAGTCAGATGAGCTAAAAGTGATGGAAGCAGCTCGGAGGCCTGAAAGGCCCTTGCCCACCATGAGCAGATACTGTCAGGAGGCAGCAGAGTAGGTTGTGGTTTTCATGCACACAGTGTTATTTCTACACAGTCACCCCACCCAAGGGCCTTGGTGTGCAGTGCTCACTGCTGAGCTTCTCCTGGCCTTTGGTAGCCCTGACCTACAATATCCCCTTGCCTACACACACCCCAGGGCTCCTCTGAACCAGGACAAAACACTTGCCCATTTTCTCCTTCCATTTTCTTCTGCTGCCCCAGTGGTTGGCCCAGAAGCCTACGTTCAATTTCCTTAGTACTGAGTCTCTTCCTCATCCTCTGCCATCTAGATGCTAGTCCCTTCCAGCACCCTAAAAACACTAAACCTTGAAGAAACTTTGGACATCGTCAGACCTGTTAATCATTCTCACTTAAGAGAAATCTATTCTCTCCTGCTTTCCTTCAGAGAGATATAGTCCACAGCCATGGTTCCATAGAGCTGAAGATCTATAGTCTGACAGTTCCGGCATTGTCAGTGAGACAACTGTAGGGAAACTGGCTAGCTTCTATGAGACTGGGGACGGTAACAGAATATTTCTCTAAAGGCAGTGGGCAGATTTCTTGGGATAAAACACTTGTGTGGTTCAGCATGGTGCAGATGTTATTTATTATCTCTGCTCCCTGGCTAGTTTTTCTTCCTCTCCCCCAGTGCCCTGAATACTGATGCTCTACTAACTCAGCACGGCCTGTGTTATCAAGAGTTCATTATTTAGTCCTCATATCTTGTCCATCATCCCCAATCTCTCACCCTAGATTAGGATTAATGTCATAATAGTGCAGAACAGCATGCCACTGAGCCAAATCAACATATATAAAAACATTCATTCCTGATCTTCTCCGAGACTTGTTTCTACCCAGATATATGCTCCATTGTGGAAAAATATATAATTCCCACCTCCCCCCCCATCTATCCCTGCAGCAAATGCTGAACCCCATTAAATTCGTTCACTGAAATGGCTCCATAAAGACACTGACATCATTTAAAAATATAGTTACTTATGGGAAAGGCAGAGCATCAGAGAGAAAGAGAAAGATCTTCCATCTGCTGTCAGACCTTACATGTTTGCAACAGCTAGGGCTGGGCCAAACCAAAGCCACGAGCCAGGAACTCCATCCAGATCTTCCATGTGGATAGCAGGGACTTAGTACCTGAGCTATCATCTGCTGCTCCCCAGGCACATTAGCAGGAAGCTGGATTGGGAAGCAGAGGTAGAGGTAGGGCTGGATCCTAGGCCGTTTGATATGGGATGTGGGTGTCCCAGGCAGTGACTTAACTTGCTGTGCTGCAATGCCCACCACAGTGCTACCATTTTTAGGTAGTCAGGTCTACCCAAAGATTCCTCAATTAGTCTCCTTACAAGCCCATCCACTGGTCTCCTCCTCTTCAATCAATGGTCCACACTAATATTGGACGAAGTATTCTAACCGTCAGCTTGAAAACTGACTAGCCAGTTCTATTTCCAGTATAGCTGATTCAGCTCCTAACAGGATAATTATCAGTTTCAAAAAATACATAAAACAACTAATCAGAGTCTTTATAGAATAAACAAAATCAACAAGAGTTTAAAAAGAAGCTAAAATGTAAAAGAAAGGAATAACCTAGGATGAGTTTTTCTTTCTAGGTTTAGCATCAAGTCAGGCCACAATCCTTGCCTAATATCTACGATATTTCTGGCCTGAAGGACTCAGGGGACAGAGCTTTGGACAACTCCAGTCACTGGAAAGTGTAGAGAGAATTCCAGAAGACACAGATATAGAGAAGAGCCCAGAATTCTATGTATAAACTCTATATCACTGGTATATCTCTGAACAGTGCAGGGGCAAAGCAAACTCAAGATAGTTCACAGCTACAGAAACAAAAAAAAAATGAACTCAAATTTGGGCTTTGTTTACTGTAGGTGAGAACAAATAATCAAGTCTGTTATCCGCCAAAACAAACAAAAACACCCAAAAAACCAGAAACACCAATACCCTTGAGAGAAACATATAAGAATTTATAGACTCTTTAATATAACATTCACAGTGTCATGCTTCATTTCAAAACTTACTTGTCATGTGAAAAATCAGTGAAGTGTGAGCCATTCTCAAGACAACAGAAAATTGGTCAGCGCTGCGGCACCCCAGGGTTCTAGTCCCAGTTGGGGCACTGGATTCTGTCCTGGTTGCGGCTCTTCCAGTCCAGCTCTCTGCTGTGGCCCAGGAAGGCAGTGGAGGATGGCCCAAGTGCTTGGGCCCTGTACCCTCAGAGACCAGAAGGAAGCACCTGGCTCCTGGCTTTGGATCAGCGCAGTGCTGGCCGTAGCAGCCATTTAGGGGGTTAACCAATGGAAGGAAGACCTTTCTCTCTGTCTCTATCTCTCACTGTCTAACTCTGCGTGTCGAAAAAAAAAAAAATACAAGAGAAAATCAACAGAGGCTAGTGCTGTTTGATATGACCCAAATAATGAATAATCAGGCAGATAATTTAACTATGATCAATTAGGTAAAGTAAAATATATCTGTAACCAATTATAAAATAGAGAATATCAGGAGAGAAAAATAAAATATAAAAACTAAATGGAAATTATAGAAATTAAAATATATAATACCTGAAATTTTTAAATTTCACAGGATCAACAAAATAGCATAATGGAAATGAGAATACAGCCAGTGAATTTGGAGATAAAGAGAAATTATCTATCCTGAAAAATCAAGAAAAAAATGGAATATAAACAAAAAATAACAGAAATTCAAGGATCTTTGAGAGAATGCCAAAAGGACTAAAGACATACAACTGAAGCTTAAGAAAAAAAAAAGGAGAGATTTGGACACAGACTTTTTCTAAGGAAATTTTAGAAGATTTATCAAATTTGGTAAAATGAACTCATATTTTTTTTTTTTTTTTTGACAGGCAGAGTGGACAGTGAGAGAGAGAGACAGAGAGAAAGGTCTTCCTTTGCCGTTGGTTCACCCTCCAATGGCTGCCGCGGACGGCGCGCTGCGGCCGGCGCACCGCGCTCATCCGATGGCAGGAGCCAGGTGCTAGGTGCTTTTTCCTGGTCTCCCATGGGGTGCAGGGCCCAAGCACCTGGGCCATCCTCCACTGCACTCCCGGGCCACAGCAGAGGGATGGCCTGGAAGAGGGGCAACCGGGACAGAATCCGGCGCCCTGACCGGGACTAGAACCCGGTGTGCCGGCGCCGCAAGGCGGAGGATTAGCCTGTTGAGCCACGGCGCCGGCCATGAACTCATATTTTCAAGTAGCTCAGTAAATACCACACATAGTCAAACTTAGAAGAAGAAAACAAAACCTTAAAAGCAGCTAGAGAAAACGAACAGTGATTTGAATAGCTAGAGAATTCTCATGATAAACTATAGAAGACAGACCCAACATCATATCTTTAAAATGCTCAAAGAAAAAAAGTCAACCCAGAGACCTGTGCTGCAGTACAGTGAGTTAAGCTGCTGCTAGAGATACCAGCATCCCACATGGGAGCACGGGTTCAAGTAACAGCTGTTCTGCTTCCTATCCATCTCCCTGATAATGCACCTGGGAAAATAACGGAAGGTGGTCCTAGTGCCTGGCCTGGCTTCAACCCTACCCAGTCCCAGTAGTTGCTGTCATTTGGGGAGTGTATCTCTCTCTCTCTCTCTCTCTCTCTCTCTCTCTCTCTCTCTCTGTGTGTGTGTGTGTGTGTGTGTGTTTTGTGTGTGTCTCATTCTGTTTATCAGATACAAATAAATAAATAAAGAGATCTGAAAAAAAAAAAAAAGTTGACCCAGAATTCCATATCTAGCAGAAGATACTCTTTACCAAACAGACTTTTCACATGAAGGAAAACACAATTTTCTCTTCATGACAGGGCCAATGAACAAACGACTAATCCAAATTGTGGGTACCACGACAAGAAAGAAATGGGAGTGGGCTGAGGTAGCATGAAAGAGGGGAAGTCTGAGCAGATGTTTAAGGAAGAAAAGTGTGTTGGCAGAGAGGAGGCTGCACATTTCATGACAAGTGGGTAGGAATGATAAGACATGTTCAAGCAATTGAATATTTCTGAGCAGAGGTATTATATAAAGGAGTCAGGGTTTAAGGATGATAATCCTAGGGGCTGGTGCTGTAGCATAGTGGGTAGGGCCGCCGTCTACAGTGCTGGCATCCCATATGGGTTGCTGGTTCTAGTCTCAGCTGCTCCACTTCCGATTCAGTCCTCTGCTATGGCCTGGGAAAGCACCAGAAGATGGCCCAAGTCCTTGGGGACCCTGCACCCATTGGGGTGACCTGGAAGAAGCTCCTGGTTCCTGGCTTTGGATGGGTGCAGCTCTGGCCGTTATAGCCATTTGGGGAGTGAGCCAGTGGATGGAAGTCCTCTCTCTCTCTCCTCTCTGTAACTACGTCTTTCAAATTAATTAAATAAATCTTAAAAAAAAAAAAAAAAAAAGAAAGATGAGAATGCAGTGGACCATGAAGATGGACTGAATGGGAATGAGAGAAGACATGAGGATTAGGGTCCTGGCGGCCCACCATGCATTCCAGGAGTGCTGTCTCCATCTCTTGTCTTGGGGCACTAATCTCGGGCCAGCACAAGTGGATTCTACGTCCTATGGTCTGTCTCTGAACCCTGTCTCTCTCATGCCTCTTCTCCTTGCCTACCTTGGGTCTTCGTACTCTCCTAGACTTTGAGTTGCTTAAGGATTTTTTTTTATCTTACTATCCTGATAGGTGATTCTCAAGAGAGGACAATTTGGCCCCCCAGAGGCTACAACTGGTGACGTCTGGAGATATCAACTGCCAAAACTGAGAGATGGAATACTACTGGCATCTAGTGGGATGTTACTAAACATCCTATTATGTGCAATTATAACAAAGAAATTTCTACCTGAAAATGTCAGCAGTGTCAATAAGAGGCTTTCGTTAGAGTGACAAGAATACTTAGTAACTTCACAAATCAGTTAATTCTATTGTTATTGCAATATTTAGAAATTAGTGGTATTATTTAATAAATTTTAATGAGTGACTATCAGAACAAACAGTGAACAAAAAAAGGGTTTGTGTCCTTTTTTTTTTTTTAGAATTTATTTATTTATTTGAAAGGTAGAGTTACAGAGAGAAGGAGAGACAGAGAGATAGAAATCTTCTATTTGCTGGTTTACTCCCCAAATAGTTGCAAGAGCTGAAATTGGGTCAGGCCAAAACCAGGAGCCAGGAGCCTCTTCCAGGTCTCCCATGTGGGTGCAGGAGCCCAAGGAGTTGGGCCATTCTCTGCTGTTTTCTCAGGCCATAGCAGAGAGCTGGATGGGAAGTGGAGCAGCTGGGACTTGCTGGCATTGCAGGCAGTGGCTTAACACTGCTGTGCCAAAATGCTGGCCTGGGGTTTGTGTCTACTAGCCAATTTGCTTCCTAGATATTTTGATTTCATAGCTAGGAAAGGTATAAAACAAGAAGTGGTGAGATCAACACAGAATTTATGACTTTTATTTTTGCCATGTATAGGCATTAGAAATAAAACTACTAACCATGATAACCATGACTTCATAAAATAAAGGATTTTTAATAGAAAAAATGTAAAAATATTCATAATAAAAATTAAATAAGAAAGATATTGCCATGAAAGTTCAGTATAGCAGCCAACACTTGGTGTAGACTGATAAAAAATTCATTTTCGCTAATCCTGAACCACCAGCCATAGACCTTGGAATAAGATGAAGAAGGCTACAAGCTCCTTGAGGGTGAACTCCTGTCTTACAGGTAGCACCTTGGTTCTTAATCCTGGGCAGCTGGTGGAAGGCTGTCAAGGCTGTCCCTGAGACAGGAGAACTTGCTACCACCTCTCCTATGCTACCCACACCTACCTTGTATTGAAGGGAGAGCAAAGTCTCCGTCTTGGAAGACCAGCTCCACTTGTGGACTATGTAGCCCTTGTGGTCAGTGGTGGTCCCACCTTCTTCATCCAAGACCAAGACATATGGGCATCTAGGAGAGACACAGAAATGAGTAGCTGACATCAGACCCCAGAAGGAAGCCCTTATCACTTACAGGCTATCGGCAGGCAGGGCTAACAGGCTGTCCCAGGCTAGAGAAATGATGGGGTGCTGAATGCAGCCTCACTTTCCCTGACAAATATGGTCCGTAGCCCTTTAACACCTGTTGATTCTACCACAGGAGTCTATGGGGAAGATGATGGAGGCTTAGACCAAAATAAAAGAAAGAAGTAGAGCAAAACTTCAGGAGTTGCCCTTCTAATTAGCTGACAAGGATCCAACAAGGGAGGGCCAGCATTCAAAGTATGCATGTTGCCACAGGCTGCCTCAGCCTTGCTTCATTGCATTTCTAGACTTTGGACTTTGCCTGGCTCTTTCTATAATCAGGGACTCCTAGGTACCACTTCTGCTTACACCATGACCCACAGAGACACTTGTGTGGGGCCAGAGATTCCCCAACTCACTTACCGGGTCTTTGCATTGTAGTGAACATAGCCCTGGCTGTCTGCAATGAACAGGGCCAGGAAGGAATGAGGTACATCATTATAGAGGTAGGTGATGGTTCTCTCTCTGCAGCATGTGGGGATCTGACACACAGCGATGTTTCCAGAGGGGTAACTGGTAGACATGGTCAAGTAGAGCTAACAGGAAACTTCCCATGCTCTGCTCTCATAAGCTTCAGGGTAGCACAGCTACAAGTCACTGTGTTAGCTTTTATGTAAATCATTCCCCATCTTGAAAGACCCTCCCTACACAAGTATAAGTAAAAAATGATTATGGAACCCAGCCATGTCATGGTGCTTCTCTGTATCCTCTTCGTATTTCTCATAAACACTTTCTGCTTGGTGGTTTTACCTTCAGATGAGTGATTTCCCTGGGTCTGATGGTTTTCCTGGAATATGAAACTTGTAGTGATAAAACCAAAAAGTTCCAGGAAAATCAGCATAGTTCCTCATCTTACAGATGAGGATTCCATGGTGTACAAAACAATCTGCCCTATGTCACATCACAAGGAAGTAAGAGTCAGGATCCAAACTCTGGGGCTGGTGATACTTTTTAACCATGTGGTATTCTTTGAGAGGCAAAGAGTGGACTGAATGGGAAGGAGAAAGATAAACAGAGAGGAAGCTCCCATCCACTGGTTTACCCTCCAAATTCCTATAACTGAGGCTGGAATGATAATCAAAACAGGGCACAGGAACACAATGCAGGTCTCCCATGTGCATTTCAAAATCCAATTACATAAGCTATCACCACTACCTCACAGGGTCTGCATGCTGGAGTCAAGAGCTGGAGCTGGGAATCAAATCCAGGCACTCTGATGTAGGCCACGGGCCTTAACCTCTAGGCTAGACACCTAAACACCTGCTTTCCCAGTGACATTGCAAGTGCTCTCAAGCCACTTCCTCTTTTGACCAATCTAGGAGAGCAAATAATGTCCCCTTGCTTCTTAGTAAAGAGGCCCAAGAAGTATTTTTTTTAATTTATTTTTTATTTACTTATTTGACAGGTAGAGTTATAGACAGTGAGAGAGAGAGAGAGAGACAGAGAGAAAGGTCTTCCTTCCGTTGGTTCACTGCCCAAATGGCCGCAACGGCCAGAACTGCGCTGATCCAAAGCCAGGAGCCAGGTGCTTCCTCCTGGTCTCCCATGCGGGTGCAGGGGCCCAAGCACTTGGGCCATCCTCCACTGCCTTCCTGGGCCACAGCAGAGAGCTGGACTGGAAGAGGAGCAACCAGGACTAGAACCCGGCACCCATACGGGATGCCAGCACCACTAGCAGAGGATTAACCAAGTGAGTCACGGCGCTGGACCCCCCAAGAAGTACTGATCCTTACTAAAGAGGACATGGTATTGGTAGCTATAATTTATTCCAGAAGTAGTAACTCAGACAGAAGAATTTCAGTGGCTGACACTTGGTTCTGCTCTCTTAAACCACTCTGACCAGCTGGAAAAAAAAAAGAGGTTAAGTGACAGAAACTATGATAAGTAACCTAACAGAAATCCTGGAGCTGAACAGTTCAATAACTGACATGAAAAATTCATTAGATAGGCTCAGCAGCAAATTAGAGCAACAGAAGAAAAATTCAATATACGTGAAAGAAGATCAGTGGAAGTTATCCAGTCTATGGAACAGAAAGAAAAGAAATGAGTAGGGCCTCAGGTACCTGTGGGAGACTCACTTTAGATCCAAAGATATAAGGAGGCTGAAAATGAAATGTCAGGAAAAGATATTCTCTGCAAATAGTAACCTAAAGTGAACAGAAGTAGATATAGTAATATCAAACAAATAAAGTTCACATCAAAATGTTTTTACAAATGACAAAGAACATGAGATATATAGAAAAAGGTCAATATCTCAAGGATATATAATAATTATATAAATATACCTAAAAACAGAGCTTCAAGATTACACAGCAAAAACTGACAAAATTAGAGGGAGAAAAGTCTACAATAATAATTGGAGACTTCATTTTTTTTAAAAAAATTGAAAGGCAGAGATATATACACAGAGAGAGAGAGAGAGAGACACAGACAGAGACATAAACAGAGAGAGAGAGAGAGACAGAGAGAGAGACAGAGAATCTTTCATCTGCTGGTTCATTCCCCCAATGGCCACAGTGGCTGGAGCTGGACTGATCTGAAGCCAAGAGCCAGAAGCTTCTTCTAGGTCTTCCATGTGGGTGCAGGGGCCCAAGGACTTGGGCCATCCTCTACTGTTTTTCCAGGCATCTGGATCAGAAGTAGAGCAGCTGATAATTCAACCAGCACCCATACAGGATGCTGACATTGCAGGTTACCCACTATGCCACAGCAATGGCCCCTAGTACTTCATTTTTAAAAATGGATAGAATAATCAGAAGATCAATAAATAGAGGACTTGAGGGGCCAGCGCTGTGGCACAGCAGGTAAAGCCACTGCCTACAGTGTGGTATCCCATGTAGGCGCCAGTTCTAGTCCTGGCTGCTCCACTTCTAATTCAGCTCTCTGCTATGGCCTGGAAAAGCAGTGGAAGATGGTTCAAGTCTTGTGACCCTGAACCAGCATGGGAGACCCAGAAGAAGCTTCTGGCTCCTGGCTTTGGATTGGCTCCAGCTGTTGCAGCCAACTGGGGAGTGATTCAGCGGATAGAGGTGTCTCCTTCTCTCTGCCTCTCCTTCTCTATCTGTGTAACTCTGACTTTCAAATAAAAAAAATTCTTAAAAAAAGAGGACTTGAATAATACCATGAATAAATTAGACCTAGCTTGTATTTATAGAACATTCTACTCGACAACTGCAGAATACATATTCTTCTCAGGTTTACAATTATCATTTTCCAGTATAGATTAATAAAAAAAAATCCATGGCAAATTTTAAAAGGATAAAGTCATAGAAGGTATTTTCTTTGACCACAATGGGATGAAATTAGAAATCAATGAGAGTGCCAGCGCCGTGGCTCAACAGGCTAATCCTCCGCCTTGCGGCACCAGCACACCGGGTTCTAGTCCCGGTCAGGGCACCGGATTCTGTCCCGGTTGCCCCTCTTCCAGGCTAGCTCTCTGCTGTGGCCCGGGAGTGCAGTGGAGGATGGCCCAAGTCCTTGGGCCCTGCACCCCATGGGCGACCAGGAGAAGCACCTGGCTCCTGCCATCGGATCAGCGCAGTGCACCGGCCACAGCGCACCGGCCGTGGCGGCTATTGGAGGGTGAACCAACAGCAAAAGGAAGACCTTTCTCTCTGTCTCTCTCTCTCTCACTGTCCACTCTGCCTGTCAAAAAAAAAAAAAAAGAAGAAGAAGAAAGAAAAAAGAAATCAATCAGAGGAGGAAATTCAGAAAATTCACCAATATGAAGATCAAACAATCAATCAATGGATAAAGAAGAGATCATGAGGGAAATTAGTATTTTTTTTTTTTTGACAGGCAGAGTGGACAGTGAGAGAGAGAGACAGAGAGAAAGGTCTTCCTTTGCCGTTGGTTCACCCTCCAATGGCTGCCGCGGCCGGCGCGCTGTGGCCGGCGCATCGCGCTCATCCATTGGCAGGAGCCAGGTGCTAGGTGCTTCTCCTGGTCTCCCATGGGGTGCAGGGCCCAAGCACCTGGGCCATCCTCCACTGCACTCCTGGGCCACAGCAGAGGGCTGGCCTGGAAGAGGGGCAACCGGGACAGAATCCGGTGCCCCGACCGGGACTAGAACCCGGTGTGCCGGCGCCGCAAGGCGGAGGATTAGCCTGTTGAGCCACGGCGCCGGCCTGGAAATTAGTATTTTGACATGAATGGAGAAAAAAAACAAAACATATCAAAACTTACTGGAGAAAGTAAAACCAGTGATCAAGAGAAATTTATAAATACCCTCATTAAAGGAGAAGAAAGGGGCTAGGCATTGTGGTGCAGCAGGCTAGGCTGCTGCTTGGGATACTGGTATCAAATACTGGAGGACTAGTTCACGTCCCAGCTGCTCCACTGCCCATTCACTCCTGCTAAAGTGTCTGGGAGGCAGTAGATGATAGCCCAAGTTTTTGGATTCTTCTGCCCATGTGGGAGATACAGATGATGGAGTTCCTTCTTCTGGTTTCTCCCTAGCCTAGCCTCAACTTTTGCAGGCATTTGAGGGGAGTGAATCAGCAGATGGGAAACCTCTCCCCTGCCCAAACCCCCACCAACAAAATAAAATGAATCTAAATCTTGAGAGAGAGATAAAAGAAAGATCTCAAACTAGCAACCCAACTTTTCACTTTTCACTTTAAAGATCTAAAAGAAAAGCAGTTCTTCCCCTCAAAAAAAAAAAAAAAAAGCGATAAGAGGGAAGGAAATAATGGGGATTAGAGTGGAGAGAAACAAGACAGAAAACAGAAAAACAGAAGCAACAAATTAAAAGCTGGTTTTTTTAAAAAAATGAATAAAACAGGCCGGCGCCATGGCTCAACAGGCTAATCCTCCGCCTTGCGGCGCCGGCACACCGGGTTCTAGTTCTGGTCGGGGCACCGGATTCTGTCCCGGTTGCCCCTCTTCCAGGCCAGCCCTCTGCTGTGGCCCAGGAGTGCAGTGGAGGATGGCCCAGGTGCTTGGGCCCTGCACCCCATGGGAGACCAGGAAAAAGCACCTAGCACCTGGCTCCTGCCATCGGATGAGCGCGGTGCGCCGGCCGCAGCGCGCCGGCCGCGGCAGCCATTGGAGGGTGAACCAACGGCAACGGAAGATCTTTCTCTCTGTCTGTCTCTCTTACTGTCCACTCTGCCTGTCAAAAAAAAAAAAAAAATGAATAAAACACACAAACCTTCAGTTAGACTGATCAAGGAAAAACTCTCAAATTTCTAAAATCAGAAACAAAAATGGGACAGTACTATGGACTTTACAGAAGTAAAAAGAGTGGGCCTTTGATGCAGTGGTCAAGACTCTGCCTGGGATGTCCACATTCCATACCGGCGTGCCTGGGCTTGAGGCCCAGCTCCATTTCCAAGTCCAGCTTCCTGCTAATGCACAGACAGCAGTTTTATGTGCTGGGAGGCAGCAGGTCTTGGCTCAAGGACTTGAGTTCCTGCCAGGCAGGTTGGAGACCTGGACCAAACTCCTGCTCCTGGCTTCAGCCTGGCTCAGCCTGGCCCAGCCCTGAAGGTTATGTGCATTTTGAGAGTGAACATCTGAATTAAATAACTTGGTTCATCTTTTTCTCTTTATTAGTCCTTCCTTATTTCAATAAAAATAATAATGAAATTTAAAAAAATAACCTTAGAGAAAAATATAACTGTATACTAAAAAGTTAGATAACCTGTATGAAAATAACAAGTTCCCAGAAACACACAAACCATCACCAAATAACTCAAAAAGAAAGATAAAACTTGAATAGATCCATAGCAGGAAAAGATATGTCATTAGTAAAAAAATCTCCCAACAAAGAAGCACTCATTGGTAAACTATCTCAATTACTTAAAGGAGATTTAGCAGCAGTCCTCTTCAGACTCCTCCAATGAATTCAGTGTTACCCTGATACTACAGCTAGACAAAGCAGAGAACTGAAGATCACTACCCCTAAGAATATACATGCAAAAAATTCTGAACAAACACCAGCGAACCAAATTCCTCTTCATATTAACATGATTATACACCATGACCAAGTGGGGTTTAGTCCAGGAACGCAAAGGTGGTTCAACACACAAAAATAAATCAATGGAAGGAAACATAGTGGAATGAAGGGGGAGGGGCCGGCACCATGGCTCACTTGGTTAATCCTCCGCCTTTGGCGCCGGCATCCTATATGGGTGCCGGGTTCTAGTCCTGGTTGCTCCTCTTCCAGTCCAGCTCTCTGCTGTGACCTGGGAGGACAGTGGAGGATGGCCCAAGTGCTTGGGTCCCTGTACCTGCATGGGAGACCAGGAAGAAGTACCGGGCTCCTGGCTTTGGATCAGTGCAGCGCGGGCCATAGCGGCCACTTGGGGAGTGAACAATGGAAGGAAAACCTTTCTCTCTGTCTCTCTCTCTCTCTCACTGTCCACTCTGCCTGTCAAAACACACACACACACACACACACACACACACACACACACAAATAGATGAAAAGAAAGAAACATTAAAAAAAAAAAAATCAGTTGCCCTCAGCATGTCTAGACATCCTTAAAATAACTCAGTAGTTTTTAGTGTGTATGTCTTGTACCTCCTAAGTTATTTTATTCTTTTTGATGTTATTATAAAATTGTATCATTTCCTTTCCTTTGTTGCATTGTTTGAAAGACTTAATAATATTAATGGCAATGCTCCCCTACAGAATCAATGCAACCTTCATCAAAACCCCACATGTTTTACAAAATGGAAAATCTGACCCAAAAATCACAGGGAGTTGTAAAGGACCCCAGATATCTATGATTACTTAAAAATAAGCATCAAAACAAGAAAGTGAGAGGACTCCCATTTCTTGATTTCTGAAGTTAATACAAAGGTATAATAGTAATTAAAAGAAGTGTCGAACTGACTGAAGGATGGGCATATTGATCAATGGATTAGAACTAAGAATTCAAAAATAAATAAATATATATACATATATATAGCAAATTGATTTTAGACAAGGGTACAATGACGATTAAATGGGGGAATACTCTCTTCAATAATGATGCTGGGATAACTGAATATCTACACACAAAGAAATTAAATTGGATCCTTATCTAACATCACATCATAATTAACACAAAAGGCATCAAACACCTAAATAGAAGAGGTGTGACTATAAAATGCTTACAAGACACACAGGTATGTCTTCATGCCTTTGGAATTGGCAATGTTTTTTCTTCAATATGATATCAAAAGTTAAAGCAATGAGAAAAATTGAAAAAAAAAAATCAGGCCCCACCACCAAGCTTCTCAATCATTAGAAAAGCCCAAGGAAATCCCTAGGCTGCTACAAGCCCCAGCATTCCATGGGGCAGGGCTGCAGACACTGACACAAAAGGATACTACACGAAGGAGGACCCGTCGTAGAAGGTGTAATGCAACTTAATGGGCTTCTTGGGCACCTTCTGCTTTTGAGGATTTCGTCTGGATTGAGCACGGTGGGTGGAAGACTGATGAGGGGCAGGACTGGCGGTGTGAGCACCGGAGGCCTGAAGGTGATGGGAATTCGGGACCTGTGAGTCCAATTTGGGGGTCGACACTGGCTGGGAAGGTATCTTTGCCCCGTAGTTGCGGACAATCGTGGGGTAGGAGATATTCCTCCCTTTCCAGGAGGCCCGTTCAGCTTCTCTGCAGGGGAGGAGATCAATGTATCTGTTACCCACTGGCTGCACTCACCAGGGAGCTTTCCACAGCCCCCCCCCCCCCCAGTCACCCAAGACTCCTTTCCCCCTCGTCCCTCACCCTTAAATGTCGCACTAAAGGAAGAACTCAGACTGTTTGAGGACCTGACTGCTTTCTTGACTGTGGTGGTGAGAACTAAGGGGCAGGACTGTGTGCAGACAGGGTCTGGGAGAACTGGAGACTTTGCTCAACCCCTAGTCCTAAGCTTCCAGAGCAAGAGAGCCTCCTTCCAGAATGTCACAGTCTGGAGGCCATCTGGGTGGCTGCCCGTGACCATGTTCTGGCCCAGTGACCCCCAGCAGACATATCTGACTTATCTAACTCGGCTATTAAATGTAAATAGTTTCATAAATCCTTCAGGGTTGAGGGAGGCAGGAGAGGTGCTTGTTCTCTTGTGGTACAATGCCTGCCAAATGATGTTAAGAAATGAATTCTCAGGGCACAAATGCTGCAAATAGTAAAGAGCTGCACAAAAGGGCACTCCTGATGAGGCAGCTTATGGTGGAGATGAAAGACCTCAGCCTGAGGCCTAGGGAGGTGAGGGAGCTCAGGCAACTCCTCATCTGCACACCTGCTTAGGGCTACCTCTGTTTTCTTATCTGCAAAATGGGCATCTGTGCTGTCTTCACGCTGTGGTTGCAGGAAGATCATAGTGAGGTCATGGAGAGGACGGTGAGAGAGGAAGGAAGGGAACATGTATGCGGGAGGGATGCTGCCCTGAGGTTGTCATGGGAGGTAGCAGGCAGCCCCTCGCCCCGACAGGGTTTGCACACTTCCCTGACTGCACTTTGGGGCTCTCATCAGGGGTAAGGTTGGGGCTGAGAACCCCTGCCCCTGCCGCCCCCAAAGCAACTGCTCTACTGCTCACATGTGGCAACACAACTCCTGCAGCTTCTCCCTGGCCTCGGGGCAGGGATCTCTGAACTCCACACTGTCAGGAGATGCTGCTGCTCCTTGAGGAAGTGAAGTGAAGATATCTCTTACGGATTTGGACTTGCCTGCAACTGGAGATGAAGAGGTTAGAGAGGGGTTGCAGAAAACGGTTTCTCAAAACGTCCTGCTCACTGGTGGCAGGGGCCAGGAAGAGCCCAGGAGCGGCATCCCCTGAGCATTACAGTAACATGGCAGAGTGGGGGGACGTGTGCTCCTCAGGGACAGGAATCGGGGGCTGGCCACTTGCAGAACAGACATCATGCAGTGAGTCAACCCTTAAGGGAATGTCAGAGACTAGTGAGTGCAGAGGGGTGAGATGGTCAGGGAGTGAAAAGAAGGAATAACATGACAGCCACCTAAGTGGTGGCCAGATTGGGGCACACTGAGACCCCACACGACTACACCCCCTTTTACCAGAAGGAGAGTGAGGCCCAAGGAATGTGCATCACGAGGCCAGCCAGGACAGGGCTAGGAAACATCCACGCTTCTCAACCTCCAGCCTTACCTGCAGCATCTGTGGGAATCAATGGGACAGTCTGAGTGCTGCCACCTGCCCTCCCCCTCCCTCTGCACCTTTGCCAGCACTATTCTCCCTCTACACCCTGGCCATCCTCCCAGCCTGTCCTCACAGCCCACCGGGGAGGTCTGCTCTCCACAGCCCTGGCTCCTCTGCTCCACCCAGAAGCTGCTAGCTGCACACTTGCTGTCCTGTTAGCTCCCATCTGCCACCATCCTGTCCCATGAGTGTGCCTTCCCTCTGTCTGCTGCCCTCACACACTAGTCCCATCAGGGACACACAAATGAGTCTGTTCATTTTGGCATCCAGATACCTCTGTTCAGATCTGAGGTGCCCCACTTGTGTGGGACTGGACAAGGTGTCCCTAAACAGATGGGTTGGGGTTGGGATCCACTAGAGGAGGGAACATGGAGGTTGGGTGGGGGTGTGGTGCCAGGGGAGGGGAACTGCTTTTCAGGGAATGGAGGACATGGTCGCATTCAAACGGTGAGACCACGCAGCAGTGGGAGCTCCATGACTGCTCTCTGAGACAATCTGCATCCCTCACTGCTGGGTCTCCAGCCAAGGCAGCTGTCTTGGATCCTTTGGACCAGAAAATCAAATCTAATCATCCAGCAACCTACAGATGCTACGCAGCAAACTTCCCATCTTATCCCACCTGCCTGTACTTCTAAAGGAGGTCACAAAGTCTTGCTGGAAACCATTTTCACCTATTTTCTTTTTGGTTTCCTTTCCAGTTGAGAGGGAAAAGCTCAGACAGGCTGTGGAAGGCTGGTACGTCAGCTGGTAGGGAGAGTTCACTCCTATTGTAGAGAAGTTCATGGGGGACTCTGCAAAGGAAGACACAGTGATTCTTCTTTCCATTTTTCAAGTGTAATTTTAATTTTTGAAAAAATTTATATTTAAGAAAGTTTATATGAACAGGAAGAGTGACAGAAATTTACATATATATATATATATATATATATATATATATATATATAAAGTGGGGGGAGAGAGAGGTCTGCTGATTCACTCCTCAGATGGCTGCAATGGGCAGGGCTATAAATGCCCTCTTTTGATACAACAACCAGATTCAAGAAGAGTCTTCTCAAAGCACAGGCAGAGGACTAGGTAAATTAAGGATAATGTTTAAAATTCTCCTCTATAGTCTTTCTTTCCTCCCCATTTCTCAAAAAGGAAGTGACATCAGAACAGGGACAAAACATGACCGTATTCCTATAACTGCTGATGTAACTGCTTTACTAGGTTGAGAGAATAAACCTAGAGGGAAATCAGAGTCATCTCTTTCCCTCACCCAAGTCACAGAAATCACGTGGTCCTTTATCAATATATCAGTCTCCTGTAGAATCACATCATGTTGTGCAGAATCATTTAATATTTGATCACTTAAAAATTAAAATTTAGGGGCAGGCACTGTGTGGCTCAGCAGACTAAGCTTTCGCCTAGGAGGATGGCATCCCACATGGAGCACCAGATTGAGTCCCAGAAACTCTGCTTCAGATCCAGCTCCTTGCTAATGTGCCTGGGAAAGCAGCAGAAGATGGCCCAAGTGCTTGGGCCCCTGACACCCAAGTGGGAGACCTTGATGAAGTTCCAGACTCCTAGCTTCAGGCTGGGAAGCTTATGCTTTTGTGGCCCTTTGAGGAGTGAACCAGCAGATGGAAGATTGCATTCTCTGTCTCTCCTTCTCTCTATCACTCTGCCTTTTAAATAATTTTTTAATTAAAATTTTACACCTTCATCACAGTGGAAAATCTTCATTATTCTTACATAAATCTTACCAGGTAATTTTCTTATTCTTCCCTCAAATGTAGACATTTCACTGTTTAGACATCAAACCACTGTTAGTAGATATTGAGCAACTCACTTATAATAGGTCAAATTCAGAAAGAAGGTGGCAAATCGGATCTCATGAATAGATAAAGTCTAAAAATAGACTCTACACTAGATGTCAAAATATAAAAAAAATCACCTTTGATAATGACCCAAACACTGAAATTAGAACAATTTTCCATATATCTAACAGCAAAAATGACAAGAACTAACAAGGGTCAGTACTGATAGAAATGGACTAAAACCTGTCAACCATGCTGGTGTAGAGAAAATCCACAAAGAAAGTGTTTTTAGCAAGAAGATTTGTACATATATGGAGACCCTCTGCCTCAATAATCCTTCCCCTGGGAGATTAATCTTAATAACTAATACAACAGAAGTGACATGTACAAAGTTGCATATTACACTAATATCAAAAACCATGGAAACCTAAGCAATTAGATAAATTCAGAACTTGAAAACTTAAAGGAGTTTACATCCACTTAAAATGACAATTAAAGTATATGGCCACATTGTAGTGAGTAAAAGAAACAGAAAATTCACAGTACTGAAAAAACATACACACATGCAGGAGGACAAGAACCATAAAGCAAAGGGTAAAAGTGAAGATGGTTTCTGTTTATGTAAAGATGCTAAGATCATTTGTTTTCTTTAGGCTGAGTTTTTTAATGTTTTATTTAATAATATTTCAGTCAGCTAAAAATAAAGGCATAGTCAAGTTTCTTTGGTGACAAGGCAGGAGTAGTAGGTACCGGGACAGGAGAAAAAGCTAGAAATGGACTTCTTACTTCAGAAATTGCACTTTAGCAAAGGATATACTCTGGCTACAGTTTCAAGAGAAACAGCAGCTTTGGTCTACCTCACACAGAAGATAGTTCTGGAAAATACAAGTCATGCAAGAGAAATCATGAATTTGAGTCTTCTTTTTACTCCCCCAGCAGAATTATCTATTTAAAATCCTTCTGGGATGATGAGTGCTTCTCCCAGAGAAATGGGTTACTCCTTAATTTGTATTCTGCTGTTGTCATTTTTTGTCAAGCTCTAGGCTTGCTTAGAGAGAGGAGTGTGGACACCAGAAGTGCCAACAAGTGGGATGCAGAGGGGGCTCAGCTCTTCATCTCAGCTCTCCACTGGTGCAGCAGGAAGCAGAAATCATCCGATGGCTTCCAGAGTCCAGCTCCACTCTCCCCACCAAGAGGAGACCTTCACTGGACAAATCACAACCCAAGGGACGCCAAAATCTCAAGACATGGAGAGAGCTGTCTTCCAGAGAGGACATCTGAACACTACAGACGCAGTGCCAATGGGGAGCACCACTTTCCCTTTTAAGCACTAACACAACACAGTCCTCCCTCAGTAATTGCATAGTTTGGTTCTAAGACTCATACCTAGACACCAAACTTCTATAAAATTGCATAATTTTGCACAGAACCTACACAAACCCCGTCCACATACTTTAAATCATCTGTAGATTACTTATAATATCTAATATAAGTATTGAGTAGGAAATAATGACAAGGGAAAAGAGCCTGTACATGTTTAGCACAGACACAATTTTTTTTTTTTTTTTTTTACAGGCAGAGTGGACAGTGAGAGAGAGAGACAGAGAGAAAGGTCTTCCTTTGCCGTTGGTTCACCCTCCAATGGCCGCCGCGGACGGCGCGCTGCAGCCGGCGCACCGCGCTCGTCCGATGGCAGGAGCCAGGAGCCAGGAGCCAGGTGCTTTTCCTGGTCTCCCATGGGGTGCAGGGCCCAAGCACCTGGGCCATCCTCCACTGCACTCCCGGGCCACAGCAGAGGGCTGGCCTGGAAGAGGGGCAACCGGGACAGAATCCGGCGCCCCGACCGGGACTAGAACCCGGTGTGCCGGCGCCGCAAGGCGGAGGATTAGCCTGTTGAGCCACGGCGCCGGCCAGACACAATTTTTTTAAAGATTTATTTTGTTTATTTGAGAGGCAGAGTTACACACACACACACACACACACACACACAGAGAGAGAGAGAGAGAGAGAGAGAGGGAAGGAGGAAGGGAGGGAGGAGGGAGAGAGGGAGAGAATCTTCCATCCACTGGTTTACTCCCCAAATGGCTGCGACCGCCAGAGAGGTGCCCATCCAAAGCCAGGAGCAGGAGCTTCCTCCAGGTCTTCCGTGTGGGAGCAAAAGCCCAGGTATTTGGGCCATCTACCACTGCTCTCCCAGTAGCATCAGTGGAGAGCTGGATCAGAAGAGGAAAAGCCAGAACTCACATTGGCATCCATATGGGATGCTGGCACTGCAGCATCCCACTATACCATAGTGCTGGCCCTGTCAATGCTTTCTCCAATATTTTTCATCTGCAATTGGTTGACTGTGCAAATGTGGAACCCGAGGACATGAAGGGCCAATTGTATGCAGGTGTAAGAGCACCACGGGCAGGTGTGAGGGGCCGATGTGTTGCGCTGGGATCTTGTGGTACCTCAGACTCTCATACTCAAGTGTCACCTCACTAAGCAGCTGTGCGCCAAAGCTCTGAAGCAGAATGCAAGGTATGGAACTCGGCATGTGCTGATCACCTTCTGCACAAATCAACGCAGCACACTGCAAAACGTGTGGGATCAGCACTGGCCGATCCAGCACAAATGGACACAGAATAAATCCCTGTAACACAGAGACCTCATTTCATGCTAAAAGCTGGAGTTGGTATGGTGGGGGTGGGAGGGAGGAGGGGAGAAAAGTGGAAAGAAGGAGGGGGAGTGTTTGGAACTTCATCTTAGAAAAGCAAAGAAAAATTTATCAAAATAACCTTCTTTTATCTTGTATAAAAAGGGTTCATGTAATATCCTCCAGTTCCATTTTTCCAACAAGTTTTTGAAGTCTCCTTGTAGTTAACAAAGATTAGTCACTATTGTAAATATAGACTGATTTTCATAAAAGGAAAAAAAACTACTGGATTGTCCTTTTCCCTGAATGACTGTATAATGGCAATAGCCATGAATAATTTGATGTTTGTTTGCAAAAATGTTTAAGAGCTTTATCACCATTTATTAATTCTGATACTCCAGAAATCCTTTCTCCTTGGGGTCTTTACCCTGGATGATCTTCCCTTCCTTGGAAGTTAACTGGTTTCATCCCCTGTCTCAAACATCAGTGGCTTTACATGGGAATCCATCAGCTCTCCAACTTCACCTTCACAAACTCCCCAAGATCTTCAATTTTTCTATGCAACCTACTTACATTGTATGTATGTGCTAATTGGTCATCACAAGGAGCCTGAGAAAGATACTGAATTGGTGGACGAAGAGAGACGCAACTGGGGAACTGATTTTACAGGTGAGGGCCAATGGTTATGGCATATGAATATTTTAAGCACTCATAAAAATCTTCTAACAATGAGTAGTTTTATACATTCAAAGTGAATACTTGTATATGTATCAAGCTGATGATTCAAAGTATTACAGAGGGAAGAATAAAGAGAAAAGAAAAAGGAAATTTGAGTTAAGAAGTTGACTAGGAATCTGGGCATTTCTTAAAACAAGACATACAAATGTCCAAACATATGCGGCCAGGACCAGAACTGGTGCTCATATGGGATGCTGGTGCCGCAGGCGGAGGATTAACCTAGTGTGCCCGGCGCTGGCCCCTTGATTCAATTTCTAAGAATTATTTGAAGCACCCTCATGTTACATAACCTCACTTGTATGTGGAGTCTAAAAAAGTTGAACTTAGGGCCGGCACTGTGGCGCAGCAGCTTAAACAACCGGCCTGCCGCACCAGCATCACATAGGCACTGGTTCGAGTCCTGGCTGTTCTACGTCTGATCCTGCTCTCCGCTATGGCCTGGGAAAGCAGTAGAGGATGGCCCAGGTCCTTGGGCCCCTGCACCTGCATGGGAGACCTGGAAGAAGCTCCTGGTTCCTGGCTTCAGATCAGCTCAGCAGCTCAGCTCTGGACATTGTGGTCATCTGGGGAGTGAGCCAGCGGATGGAAGACCTCTCTCTCTCTCTCTCTCGCTCGCTCGCTCTACCTCTCTCTGTAACTCAGTCCTTAAAAAATAAATCTTTAAAAAATTAAAAATAAAAAAGTTGAACTCAAACTCATAGAAACAGAAAGTACAATGGTGGTAGCCAGATAGGAAAATGGGGAGATTATGGTCAAAGGGTACAAACTATCAGTTATAAGATGAGGAAGTTCTCGAGATCAAACAGATAGATGGTGACAATGGTTAATATTACTGTATTGGGGCTTGCACTGTGGCATAGTAGGCTAAGCCTCTGCCTGCAGCTCTGGTATCCCATATAGTCATTGATTAGTGTTCCGGCTGCTCATCTTCTGATCCAACACCTTGCTATGGCCTGGGAAAGCGGTGGAAAATGGACCAACTGGTTAGGTCCTTGCACCCACATGGAAGACCTGGAAGAAGCTCCTGGCTCCTGGCTTTGGATCAGCCCATCTCTGGCCACTGTAGCCACTTGAGGATTGAACCAGTGGATGGAAGACCTTTCTCTCTGTCTCTCCCTTTATCTCTCTGTAACTCTAACCCTCAAATAAATAAAAATCTATCAATCTATCTACTGCATTATATATGTGAAAATTGCTAAGATGTTAGATCCTTAGTATTCTTCATGTCACACTTTCCCACAAAGTTAACTATGTGAAAAACCTAAGAAATAAAGCAATACAAATCTGACTGAACTGTTATCTCCAAGATCCTACCCTCATTCCTTTCTCCAGAGATCACTCCATCAAATTTTTCCCTGCATGATTTTGTACTTCAATTTTATATAATGTACTCATAAACAATGTATTATTATACTCTACATGCTTTCAAATTTCATGACTTCCTTTTTTCCTTTTAATTGATCATATTTGAGATTTGTCCATATTGAAATGTCTGCTTTAGTGGTTCACTCATTTCTACTGCTCATTATGTCCCACTGTCTAAACAGACCATAATTAGTTTTCTCCTGCTGGTGGACATTTATTTAGATTGTTTCCAATTTTTTTTGCCATCCCAAACAAGTCCGCAATCAATATTCTCAGAAAACTTCTGGCACACGTGTGAGGGTCTCTCTGGCAGTGTGACTCTTATTGTCGCCTGTGGACTAGGACTGACCAGCACAGGACTTAACCAGGTGAGTACAAACAATGAGACAAGCTTTGAGAGCCTTTGTAACAATTTGACTGGGCTGCAGCATTTCTGCTGTGTATGTATAAAAGGGCCAGTCCGTACAGATTGGATATTTAAAAATTGGTCCTTCGTTGCAGATAGTTTGAGAAGGACAGCACTAGGGAATGTTCTAGAAGAGGGGGTGCTGGGTTGTAAGGTATAGACATCTCCCAGCAAACAGATACCCCATATCCTCTTCTCCACAGGAGTCACACCAATCTTTCTACTTACCAGTAGCATTTGGCAATCCCTGTTACTCCATAGCCACCTCAATTTGGGGAAATGTCAACTTTCAAACCAGGAGTTTTACCTTTCCATGGCATTGCTGTTGGTATTGTTTGTACTTTTCACTTAAGGGCTAAAGCTTGAGTACTCACCTCTACCCATGTGTCCCTTGCTGTAGCCGCCTCTCCTGACTATGCCGATCATGTAGTTGAAGGCCATCTCCTTGGCGTTGAGATGGAGCAGCTGACTGGCCTCTACAAAGCGCCTGGGGATGTCCAGAGGATTGGCACCAACTAAAGGAATGATTGAAGGCAAAATAGTTTCCCCTCAGCACAAGGCTGATGTTTCCAGAACTACCTCTGTAAACAGCCCAGGAAATAAAAGAAGAGAGAAGATCTATTCCTAGGATCAGCAACTGTGAGGGGTTCCTAATAAGAGTCTCGAGCTGTCAAGATACATTAGGAGGCACTTTGCATCCTGCCCCCTTACGTGTCTTTTCCCTACACATAGGTTTCTAGTATCAGAAAGGATGCAGCACTGGGAAGGCTCAATTAATGACACTGCTCTAGCACTGATACTGGAGGATGCTTTCACACTGGAGGCAGCCTGGTTCTCCTCACTTCCCCCAATTCTGGCTCTACTTGTCTCTGTCTGGCTACCTGTCAAATGAACCTCTAGATTCTCAAATGTCACATATTACCCCCTCCTGGGTACTATCTCTCTCCATGTCTGCATCATAAACCACAAATTACTCAGCAGTGCCTCTGACCTCACACTATTCCCACTGCTGTCCTTCCAATCCAGCCTGGAATGGGAGGGGAATTGCAGGACCAGAGGGATGGATGGCAGGATAATGCTCCAAAATGCTTGGGAACAGTGGTGTTTCAGATTTTAGAACATTTGTATACATATAGTGAGATATCTTGGGGATGGAATACAAGTCCAAACATGAAGTTCATTTGTGTTTCATATACATGTTCTACACGTGGCCTGAATGTAATCTGAAATCATATTTTTAGGGCACCTGTGATTTGACTGTCACCCCTTACATGAGGTCAAGAATGGAATTTTCCTCTTGTGGCATCATGTTGATGTTCAAAAATTTTCAGATGTTGGTACATTTTAAATTTCAGATAAAGGACGCTCAACCTGCATCTGTCTGTGGTAGGCACAGGGGATACACACAGGCACCTGAGCCAGACATTGGGGAGAGTCTGGGGAGTTGGCCTTACCAGATGCAGACTCTTCCATGACCTTCATCTTCAGAGTGAGGAGCTCTGTCAGCACGTGAATGGACTGCTGATGAAACTTGTCCAGGGTCTCCTGGATGGTGGGCCTCGGATGGGCCTGGCTGGGAGAGGAGATGGAGCGCTTGACTGCCGCAGTGACCACTGGCAGTATCGGCGGCAGTGTCCGTGGTGGCGGTTTCTTTGGGGTGACAACAGGCACAGGGATTGGTTCTACAAGCACCACAGGTGGGGGACCAAAGCTGACTTCCAGGCCCAGTATGTTGGATGGGCTGGGCACTGTCGGGTCTGTGATGAGTTCCTCCCAAGTGAACTCAAAGATGTTTCTGATGCCCTTTGGTACAGCAATGCCCTCTTTTCTGCAGTGTATCAGGAGTCTGGAGACGTGGGCCAGCAGCCTGGGGGCTGTGGCAGTGTAATGCTGGTACAGTTCTTGGTTACTCTTAAAATCGCTCATGGTGTCTAAGCACCAACACTGCTAGGTGATACTGTGTGACAGAGACTTGAGGTATACAGAGTCAGAGCACTCTGACAGGTGGCAGTGAGCCAATGTCCTTATTTACAGAGAAGCCATGGAGACACACAGAATGAAGTACTGGAACGGCCCTTACAGGTCATTGAGTCAGCAGTTCCTATCTGGGAAGGTAACACAACATTTGGTCAGTCTCCCCATGGTAGGGTAAGAGCATGATCCCTCTCCCTTATCTTCCCAGAGACACCATCAGGGAGACCCACATTAGTGAGTCACTTTGGGAAGGGCCTGGTGAGAAGGTTCTAGAAAGCTCCAGGAACATTCACACAAACTGAGTACTAATGGGAGGACCCCAGAGGGACCAGAGGAATGGAAGGGCTGGGAAAGGAGAAAGGTTCTACTGCATATTTTGTAGTCAGAGACCCCAGGATGGAAGATCTGCTTGTGGTGTATTGAGGAAAATCTGCAAAAACAGGGGTTTCACTGCCTCCCCCTCTGGAGGTAGGGTGACACACAAGCCCCTGGTGGCAATGCCAGGACAGATATGGGATGCTCCATCCAAAGACAGACAGGAAAGTTCTAGAATACAGTTTCATAGTTAAAGCACTACTGTAATTGGCCTTATTTCATAAAATCAAAGACATCATCGATTGACAGACGTGCCATCTTACAAGAAAGAAAACAATGAATGGAAGCTGCCTTTGACTATGAGAAGTACTACAAATTCAGAGCGGTTAACATGTGAAAAATGCATACCTTGAAATTACTGAATGGGTGGGAGGCACCAAGCTGGTGAAATAGGGAGGGACTTAGCGCTCTTGTCTAGGGTAAGATAGTTTAAAAAAACATGGAGATAGTACAATCTCAGTGAAGAGTTAGGGAGAAAATTGCAGAATAAAGTCCATGTGAATTAGAGGAACATTGTGGATCTATGTAGAGGGAGTGGACACACACAACTCAGGACCCCAGCAGCCGAGAGACTCAGCAACAGCTTTGTAGTGAAGTGAGACCAGACTGCAGCAGTCCAAGTCACTAACGATAAAGCTGAGGGAAGAGCCTAGCACAAGTCTAGCCTGGAGCCCTGAGAGCAACAGTATATCTGTCAATCTAGAGGGAAGAAGGGGGGCACATTTCTCTCTCCCTGACCATCCAGTTGATGTCCTGTAACTAGCTGAGAGCAGGCTGGTGCCATTTTGGACATACGTAACATCTGCACTAGCTCCTGTCCACGTGCCCAGCAACCAGCTAAGAGGAGATGCCAGAGTCCGGCTGGGAGAATTGACAAGGGGCTGGGTTCTCATGACTGTGGGAATCTTGTGTGCTGGGACTGTGAAAACATTATGGCTATGTGGGAGGGCACAGGGTGTGGCCGGCCTTTGAGCACTTGCCGTGGGTGGCTCCATACTCTTGGGGCTCCCTGATTCCCTGGTGATGGTCGTTGCTGCAGGATATGTGCTCTCACTGAGGACTGCACGGATCCTTTGTGTGGTTCTTGTGGAAGTAAGGATGAATATTGTACTCACTGGGGCTAGCACCCAGGCATTGGTATCCTTGGAGGAGAGGTGAGTATGAGACTATGTAAACAGAGCTGAACAAAACCTCCCCTCTGATTAAAAGACAGAGAGAGAGAGAGAGAGAGAGAGAGAGAGAGAGAGAGAGAAAGAGAGAGAAGAAAGAGAGGTTTATCATGCCCAATTTGGGAATCACCTTGGATAAACCCTGAGCACTAAACAGAGCTCCCTGGCCACACCCAGCACATGTGTCAGGATAATCACTGAAAGAGCAGACACTCCACTAATCCACAGTGGCAGAGTCCAAAGATAAAAGTCATCACAGGGAAAAAAAATAAACCAACAAGTATCTCTACAAATACCTAAAAATAAAAGCAGCAATTCAAGAAACAAGAATAAGGAAGATAACATGATTCCCCCAAAGGAACACAACAACACTAGAATGTGAAAATAAGAGACTGACAAAATGCCAAAAATGAAATTCAAAAAATTGATCATAGGATTACTTAGAAGTAATCATAAGCAAATCCATGAACTAAAGAAATCCATACATGACATGAAAGAAAATTTTTCACATGGAATTGAGATTTTAAATACAAATCAAAAGGAAATGTTGGAAATGAAGAATTCAATAGAACAAATAAGAAATGCAATGGAAAGCCTTAAAAACAGAATTGGTGAGGTAGAAGAAATTTAATACCTTAGTTAGAAGCCAAATCTCAGAAAATTTTACAGTCAGCAAAAAGAAAGAAAGAAATTAGAAAACTGAAAAACAGTGTTGGAGATTTATGGGATACTATGAAATGTACTGGTTTTAGGAGTCCTGAAGGCATGGAAAGAGAGAATGGATCAGAGGGCCTTGTTAGTGAAATAATTACAGAAAACCTCCCTAATATGGAAAGAGAAAAAGTACATCCAAGTACAGGAGCACATAGAACTCCTAAACTCCTAACAGACATGACCAGAGAAGATCTTCACTACGACATATTGTAGTCAAATTCTCCACAGTAAAACATAAAGAAAAGATTCTAAAATGTGTATGGGAGAAATGCTAAATTACTTTCAGATGCTCTCCAATTATATTCACAGCTGACTTCTCATCAGAAACCCTAAAAGCTAGGAGAGAATGGCAAGATACAGACCAAGTCTTAAGAGAAAAAAACTGTCAACCCAGAATACTATCCCCTGCAAAGCTCTCATTTATGAACAAAGGTGAAATAAAGACCTTCCAAAACAAACAGAAATTGAAGGAATTTGTCACCACTCTTCTAGCCTTACAAAAGATGCTTAAGAAAATCTCCCAGTAAAAGTACAAAGGAAATCCAAAGTAAAGAGGAATATTTATGAAAAAACAGCAGGGCTGAGTCATTACTTATCAATAGTCACCATGAATGTAAATGGCCTCAGCTCCCTAGTTAAAAGATACAGACTGGTTGAAGGAAAAAAAAATCTATTTGCTGCCGACAAGCAACACATCTCACCAACAAAGAGATGAAAACTGAAAGTGAAAGGATAGAAAATGATATTCCATGCTAACAGAAACCAAAAAGGAGCTGGTGGAGTCACTCTAATATCAAACAAAATAGACTTTAACACAAAAACTGTTAAAAGAGACGAAGAAGGGCACCATGCAATGAATAAGGGATCAATTCAACAGTAAGATGTGACTACAATAAATATATCCACACCTAATTAAAGGGCACCTGGCTACTTAAAAGAAATGTTAACGATCTAAAGGGAGACATATACTCAAATATAATAGCAATGGGGGACTTCAATACCTCACTTTCAGCCATAAACAGATTAACCAGACAAAAAATCAGTAAGGAAACAACAGTTAATTGACACTATAAACTGTATGGACCTTATGGATATCTGCAGAACTTTCATCCTATATTTGCACAACATACATTCTACTCACCACTGAATGGAACTTTCTCTAGGATAGACCACAGTCCAGGCCATAAAGCAAATATCAGCAAATTAAAAAAGAACATTGAAATCAAATCAGGCATTTTCTCTGACCACAATGGAATGAAGCTGGAAATCAACAACTCAAGAATCTCTAGGACATACGCAAACACATGAAGACTGAACAACATGCTCCTGAATTAACAGTGGGTCATAGAAGAAATCAAGAGAGAAATCAAAAAAACTGTTGAGGAACAGTTTTTTATACTATTTGTTGAACTCTTAGTATAATCTTCTGTGTATAAAATTAATTGAAAATAGACCTTAGTAAACAATAAGAATGGGAATAGGAGAGGGAGGAAGAAGAAAGGTGGGAATCGTGGAGGAACGGTGGGTGTGATGGAAAGAATCACTATCACTATGTTCCTAAGGCTGTAACTATGAAATGCATGAATTTTTATAGCTTAAATAAAAAGTTTCTGGAGGGGAGAAAAGTAAAAAAAAAATCAATGGACATTAATGGATACTTTCCCACTTTGCAGGAAGACTTGAGGGTTCTGAGTGCTCATGAGATGGGCATTTGTGGAAGTGGGTGGGTTCAGCAGAACATACTAACGTCTGGTCAGCTGAGTAGCAATGGATACCACGGTGCTTTTTACCATAATGGATTTCTAAATTATGCTTTCTTCTTATATCACTGATTGAAAAGAGGGAGCATAAAGAACAATGGAATGGGCCCAAAAATGGCAAGAAAAATCTGCAAACACAATTCCAGAGTTTTGAAGCCAGATCTCAAAATTTCATTCATCTGCTCCAAACAAACCCCACAGTGACATTTCCTTGAATACATCTACCTGAAATACATTTACACAACTATAAATCACTTATTCATCTCATACTACACAAAAGTGGTGGCTAAAAGAAATTACGGAATCCAGACACCTAGGCAAGGCTGATTTCATGGAAGCTCAGCACAGAGGGGGTCCTTAGATGGCCTGTGTCTGCACCTCAATGCAGTTGGGATGAACTGTCCCTGCTGTCTGGTTCAGTAGTCCCAGTTGGCACATTTGCCATACTACTGTCCATTGGCAGCACAGGAAGGGCACCTGCTGGCATCTTCTGACCATTCATGTCAGTGACTGCAGCCATTTGGTCATGATGTTGCTCACCTTCCTCCTGACATCACTCCTGCACCACATGCATGGCCCTCCTCCACCCTGGCAGTCCTTACTCTTTTCCTTTCCAAACCTCATCCTCTGAAGCCTGCTTGAGTTTTCCCTTGCAGGACAAGTTCTTGGGATACACCTGTGTTCATGGAACAGGTCCTCAGGCAAGAGCCCATGCACTCACATTGTGATGAGGATGCCATTATCTTTACGGTTTTGCTAATGGGGAGGCACAGCTCTAGGTCTGAAGTCACTTGTCTGAAGACTCCTGGCACAGAGGCCTTTCCAAACACTACAGTTCTCTATGACCTTCAAGTTGCATCTGTCCGCTTGGCAATAGAAAGCTCTCTAAGAGAGTGGGGGAGGGCAAGGAGGTATTGTTTGACTTTGCAGTGAAGATGCTGGTTACGTCACCTACATCCTGTTATCACATTACCTGGGTTTAATGGCTGGCGCTGGCTCCTTATAACAGCTTCCTAATAATGTGCACCCTGGGGGCCAGTAGGTGAGGGTTCAAGTAGTTGGATCCCTGCCACACGTTGGAGACCTGGACAGATTTCTTGGCTCTCAGCTTTGGCCCCTACTCCTGGCCACTGTGGGCTCCTGGAGGAGTGAACCAGCAGATAGGGTCTCTCTCTTTGCCTCTTAAATAAGTAAAAAGAACTCTCTAAGCAGCAAGAGTCCCAAAAAGCAGACTCTTTCAACTTCCTTCTGCTCTGCACATGGAGTGACTTCCTACATGTATCTATTGCCCTCTGGCATCTCCTTTCCTTGGGTTCACAGACTCAGAAAAATAGATTCATTTTTGGAAGTGACAAGTCCAGAGAACAAAGAAATCACTTAGAATTTTGGTCATCTGGGCAACCAGCCAGAGGAATCTGACCCTGAACAACTGTGCAGGGCATATATTTTTTTTCAAAGTCAGTACTCAAATGAAGGGAAGACAATGACTACACATTTTCTCTTGTCCATTTATCCACTTTTTAATTCTGTCACATATTATTCCATCATGGCCTTGCACTCAACTAGCTAATGGGCAGTACAGACTTACAATACTGACTCATAATATATGGTAAAGGCCACCCTACAGAAAAATGTACAAAGGTCACAGAAATCCAAAGTCTCAAGGAAGCAGCTTTGGCTCATGAATTAAACTATTAGGGTGACCAAAAAAGATGAGTAGTACATTACCAGACAGACAGGAAGGAGAAATCCTCCCACAGAAAAGGAAGAGCACAGACAAAGTAACAAACTCGTGTGAAGCACGGAAGCTGCAGAGAACTACAGACACCTCAGGATGGTGGGGTCCAGAGAGTCTGGGTGAGAGGAGCAGGTGAAGCTGGGAGAGTGGCCTCAATACAGATCACGAAAAGCCTTGATTGGCAGCATTTGCTCCATAGTCAAATACTCAAGACAAATACCTACATGTATTATCCTGAATGGTGTCCTGGGTCACAGGTGTCATCTCAGCAAATGGAGGGCAGAGGTCATGTCTTCTCTTCCTTTAATTACAGCTTCCACCATGCTAAGTCAAGTGCTGCCACCAGTGAGAAACCAAAAATATCTGTGGCACTGAAGTTTGACAGGTAACCTGAGAGGTCCAAACAGATGCTTTAAACAAAGTTTCAAGAAGCCATTCCCACTGAGGAATGTACAAAGTCTGCAAGAGTTCATAAAGGACATGAGATGACTATGGACCGAGTGCCATCTTCATTCAGTGATTCACAGCATCCCTCCTCTATGTCAGGTTATGTCCCAGGACAGACATGAGGAAAGCACAGGGCCGGCTGGCCCTTGAAGACCTTGAGGACCAGAGAGGAGGACCTACACACACAGAGGGCACTAAGAAGTCACAATGCTGTCAGCATTGTGGACAGAATGGAAACCCACAGGAGGGGCCACCAGTGGCCAAGAGTTCAGGCTCTGGGTTCCATGATCCTGTGTTGAAGTCAAGTGATCATAAGCCTAGCACTGGATGTGTGATGTTCACAACGGCCATGTGGGCACTAGTCCCTCCCAACCTAGACTGTGAGGATTAGTGACGTGAGGTGTGTACAAGATGGGCATGTGGCTAGCGCCCAGTTCAGTGCTCAGGATATGTTAGGCAGAAAAATGCCATTGTTTAAAGTGGCCCACAGCATACAATGGAAATGACAGAACTGGTCCTGAAGCAGAAAACAAGTGACCCCACAAGAGGACAAGCAATGCAGGTGCTGGGCATACCTTGTGTACAGGCCAAGGGCATCCGACAGCCTGGCAAGTTTGTGCACTGGAAAGTGACCAGATGCTACTCTACATGGTGACAGCAAGCACAGGAGGAAGCTGGGCAGTAGGGTGTCCCTCCCAGCAGCAGCAGTGTGCGGACATGCAGCTGGACTCAAGTCAGCCACAGGGGAGAATGGTACCAACCGCACCTTGATTTCTTCTTGCAGTCAAAAAGGGTTTCCCATCCTTGGTCACATAGCTGGGTAGGTAAAAGGCACAGACACAGGAAACTGTGAGGGGTGCACCGTGGTACAAGCAGAACAATGAGGAAAAGGGGAAATGCTCTGACAGGGCTTGGGGGAAACCAAGGACACCCTGAGAATAAAGCTGAGGGGATGATCCAGAAGTAGACTTACAAGAAGTGAGGGAGTCTATTTTCTTACTTTTACTGGGACTGAAATAAGAACACAGGTTTGGGTAAAATGTACATGGCTGTCTACCTGAAATGAAACCATGCTTTTCCAGGTTGTCCAATCTTAGATATTTTCTCTAGTTTCTGGCTTTCTCTGCTTTTCATGAGAAATATTTCTCAGGGCAACAAGTCCTGATTATAAGAACACAAATGCTATCAGTAAGCATGGGCTTAGGGCAGGTCACTGGATGTCAGACAGCCATGAAGATGGGTCTGGGAAGATTCACAGATGCTGTCCTCTTGATTGACCACTATATAAAAAACAGTGTACAGAGTGGTTCTTGCAATTCTCAAAGCTGATAGAAAAGCAGACAGGCTGAGCTACAGAGAGAAGTGGTTCTTGGAGTAGGCAGACAGGGCCAGCATAAAGAGGAATAAGATCAACTTCGTGGCATGTAGAGGGGTAATATGGGACTGGAATCTCCTAGTAACCATCTATCCTGCCCTGTAGTTCACTTCGCTCCTCCACCAGGGAGATTTGCTGTGGTACCAGTGGGTCTTGTTGAGATCATAGACCCATCAAGAAGCATCAAAAGGACCATGACTGACCCAGTGACCTCACTTCTGGAAAGGATCAAGAGGAGAGATTCAAAGCAGGAAGGTACCTGAGTAAAGATCCACCTGTGAGAGCAAACTTCAAGATGCTTACAGTCACTCTATTCCCAACAGGGAAATAATGCAGACAACCAGCAGTCGAGGAGGTGTTCAACACTCTGTGTGCTACTATGACAAACGGTTAGGCAGCAACTAAAAATAAGTGAGCAGCTCAGTTTAAGAAGGACTCAATGAAAAGAGTAAAAAAGGATGAAATGGTATGTACACACTGATTGCAGATTCCATGAAAATCTATGCTGATCACAAATTAGAAGCAGAGATAGAAAGCCTTTCTTTGTGAAGGTAAAAATGTTTCTTTTTGGAAAGAAGTCAAAAAAGGATGAGTCCCTGTGAAGATGGAAGCATAGATTTCAGACATACTTCGTTCTCCTCCTCCTCCTTCTCCTTCAAAGACTTATTTACTTGTAAGGGAGAGTTACAGAGATACAGAAAGGGAGGGAGAGAGTCTTCCATCTGCTGGTTCATTCTCTAAATGGTTGCCGTGGCCAGAGCCAGGAGCTTCAACCAACTCTCCCACATGGGTAAAGGGGCCCAAGCACTTGGGCCATCTTCTGCTATCTTCCCAGGTGCATTACCAGAGAGCTGGATCAGAAACAGAGCAGCCAGGACTTGAACTGGTACCCAAATGGGATGCCAGTGTGGCAGGTGGTGGCTTAACCCTCTAGGCCACAAGGCTTACCACTCTATGTCCTCATCAGACACATTTCTGATGTAGGAGTCTTGGACTGGGAGGAGGGCTCACAATTGTTTTTTTGTTTTAAAAAAGAATCCTGGAAAAGGTGTCTGGCATAGGGGTTAAGCCTTCCTTGGCATACCTTTATCCCATATTACACTGCCAGGGTTCATGTCCTGGATTCATACCTAATTCCAGCTTCTTGATAATGCACACCCTGGGAGGTGGCAGATGATATCTCAGTACTTAGGTCCCTGTCACCCATGTGGAAGACTTGGACTGAGTTCCTGTCTCCTAGTTTTGGCCTGGCCCAGGCCCAGCTCTTATGGGCACTTGAGGAATGAGCCAGCAGGTGGGAGTGAGTTCTCTGTCTCTGCCCTTCTAGCAAATAAATTAAAAAGATATTTTTACAACTCTGAAGAACCACAATGTGCATGTGAAGAGGTAGTGCTAGACAAAAAGAGTGGGAAGTGGCCGGCACCATGGCTCACTAGGCTAATCCTCTGTGTGCGGCGCCGGTACTCAGGGTTCTAGTCCAAGTTGGGGTACTGGTTCTGTCCCGGTTGCTCCTCTTCCAGTCCAGCTCTCTGCTGTGGCCCGGGAGAGCAGTGGAGGATGGCCCAAGAGCTTGGGCCCTGCACCCACATGGGAGACCAGGAGGAAGCACCTGGCTCCTGGCTTTGGATCAGTGCAGCGCACCAACCATTGCAGTCATTTGGGGGGTGAACCAATGGAAGGAAGACCTTTCTCTCTGTCTCTTTCTCTCACTGTCTAACTCTGCCTGTCAAAAAAAAAAAAAGAGTGGAAAGTAGACACATACCAAGTTTAAGTTCAGGGAAGCTTAATTCCTATATTGACCATAAAGGAATAAAGGAAGATACGGCCTACCTCTGACAAAGTGCTTAAAATCAGCCAAACTGCCACACGTTTGAGCTTTCAGAGTTGGGGATAACATGATAGAAATATCATGGAGAAAGAAGCTGCTTAAACTGAAGGTGGGCAAAGGGGTCATACTTCTGCACACTCCTATCATTGGACAAACACATTTACCAGGAGGCAATCTATAAATACAGATGATTATTCAGATAAACACCACAGAAGAACATCAATACTAGGCCAGGGTGATAAGCTTTTACTAACATTTTACACTTCATCTGAAGATTTTTCCAGTTTTCCTAGACAATAACACCTATCCTATCAGCATGGCATGAAGATACATACCCACAGCTTATAGTAGCAAAAGACATAAACTACCAGTCGGCAGGTGCAGGTGGGATGACCAGGAGACTTCCATCTCCTCTCACTTAAGTACACTGGGTCAACAAATTCTTTTCAATAACCATCATTCACCTTAGTTATGTAGGTTTTCATGAACTGCTTGACAAAATATCCGACTTCCCTCAACTGACTGGCTTCAAAGGAAATGACACACAATGACTTAGCTACCAGATGTTGTGTTAACTGTAAAGACAAGAATCCTCCCGTGTTCTAATTCTAAATTCTGTTGCCTCATCAGTAGGTCACCAGACAACTGAAAACCTGCGCAGTGCATACCAGCTTTCAGAAGGAATGAATGATCCCACAAGTCCTGGGCAAATATATAAGTAAACACGGTAGGGATCTCCAGATATGGAATTGAACATGCTCCTTTGGGAATTTCCTAAGCAAACACAATGATTTACTGAGCCAATTCAAGCAGACAGCATCAAAACACACAAAGGCCTAGAGGAGAGATGACAATGAAAATAAATAATTCAAACAAAGCAATTTCTTCTAAAACATTTCTCTTAGCTCTATAAAGTGTGGTCAGGTTTTCCCCTAGGAATTTTTCCTCATTATTTGTTCTTAAGTTCACCATAGCTATAGAATTTATTCAAAGTTTAATGTACTCCTGGGGAGAATTTCTTGGCTAACCCTTTAGTGCCATTGAGAGGATTGTATGTAGTGGGACCATGGGGCAAGTAAACAGATCTTCTGACTGCTACCCAGTGCTGCAGCACCACAGGCAAGTAACTCCTGCACCTCTGATCTGGGCTTTGAGTGATTAAGAAATTAAACCTTAATTTCATTAATTTAAATTCAAAACTGGATACGCAACTGAATTAGTTGTTAGTTGTTAGAAAACTTTTAAATATGGTTAAGTATGCTTGGAGAAACTTGGACCAGAATGTACTTTTCCACTGTTTTAGGTATCTAAGTACAGATCAAGTACTCTTTATGAAGAGTTATCCAAACTGAGGCTATAAGTAGATATACAGTAAACTTTGAAGACTCATTGTGGAAAAAAAAATGGAAAACATTCATTCATAATTTCTGTTTAATGATTATATGCTCAAGTATTTTGGATGTAGTGGGTTAAATAAAATATATTCTAAAGTTAATTTAACTTTTAAAATATAGTTCCTAGAGAACTGAAATATGATACTCTTGTCTTAAGTTTCTTGTGGACCAGGCAACGTAGAGCCTGAATTTAAAATTGACTAAGTCTATTGCCATCTGCTGGACACATTGGTACAAAACAGGCTTGTGAGAAAAAGGCTTGGTGATGATGAGTTAATACTGCAACTCTGGGTCTGAAACAGAAGAGATTCCACAAAACTCTGAGCTCAATTTATTCTGTTCAGAGGGTATTAGAAATAGATTTACACAGTCTTTATAACACCAGAGAAACTATAACTCACACTTGAGTCAGTCGTGACCAAGAGTTGAGGTTCATGAGTGTTTCACTGTCCACCTAGGAGCTCTGGGCAGCAACAAGTCACCTGCATTGCACTCTTGCATGACCACTGGCTCCCACATTCATGGGCTCATGTTCCTGCCTAGCCAGTCTTCCCTTCTCCTTTCTACTCCACAATCTGCTTCCCAAGTCTTTCTGTTCTACCAAATACATCCTCTCTCCATCTTTGCCTTATTTCTATGCATTCTTTTCCTTCTTCTCTTCCCTTTTCTAGTATTTCTCATAATTTTAACATGCATACTGATTCTACTTTTTAATTTTAGGTAGCCCATGTTTTCATTTCTTCCACCTTTGTCTTACAAGCAATTTCAGTTGGTTTTCAGTCTTAAGCTTGTATGTAGCCTTTGATCCATTTAAAGCTGATATTTGTATATGGTCTGAGGTCAAACTTCAAATGCATTCTTTTGCATGACTGTGCCTGAACCATTTGCTGAAGACTATTCCCTAACTGGATGTTCCTGGTATACCACTGTCAACTTTCAACTTACCGTAGATGAATGGGTTTATTTCTGGATTCTTGACTCTGTACTTCTGATATACGCATCTATTTTCAAGCCAGACTACCCTATTTGCATTACTGTAGATTTATGTCTTGAAATCATAAAGTGTGAGTTTTCAAACATTTTTTGTCTTTTTCAAGACTATTTTGACTATTCTGGGTCCTTTGCATTTCTATATGAAGTTTAGGATTATCTTGTCAATTTCTGCAAAAAACAAAAAGGCAGCTGGGTTAGTTGGTTTATTGTATATTTATAGAACACATATTTGCCTGATTAGGCTGACAGAATACCCATAGGACTGGCAATTTTTCCTTTCCTTTTTTTTTTTTTTTTTACAGGCAGAGTGGACAGTGAGAGAGAGACAGAGAGAAAGGTCTTCCTTTGCCGTTGGTTCACCCTCCAATGGCTGCCGCAGCCGGCGCACTGCGGCCGGCGCACCGCGCTCATCCGATGGCAGGAGCCAGGTGCCAGGTGCTTTTCCTGGTCTCCCATGGGGTGCAGGGCCCAAGCACTCAGGCCATCCTCCACTGCACGGGGCCACAGCAGAGAGCTGGCCTGGAAGAGGGGCAACCGGGACAAAATCCGGCACCCCAACCAGGACTAGAACCCGGTGTGCCGGCACCGCAAGGTGGAGGATTAGCCTGTTGAGCCACGGCGCCGGCCCCGCAATTTTTCCTTTTCAGTGTGCTTTGGAGGTCAGTTTGTAAGAATTTGGCAGTTTTTTCTAAGACTATTTGGTACCGGGGCAACAAGATCAAGACCCAAGGGTGCATAAAAAAGCATGAGTCTGGAGGTTAGACACAGTGAGTAGGTTCCACATCTACCACTTTGATCCCACATGACTTCAACCCACTCCTGGCTGAAGTGTGCCACCTGCAATGAGATTGCGGGCACTACCATGCACATGGCAATGCTGTGGGAATGGAGACAGTGGCAACACAGAGTTCCACCGGAGGGCAGACATCTCTCCCACTCCTCTCCTTTCCCTCCTTCAGGACACTTTAAGGACTTGTGCTATCACATGCTCATAGGGTCCGCTGGTCTAGCAGTTGGCTGTGAGACTGGAAACCAACTTCTGACTGCTTGTCTACAGCTGTAAAGGTGAGACTCTGAAGTATGGCAGCAGAAGGTAGGGTGGTTCCCAGAAACAGTGCTGTCTTTCTTGATTCCTGCACACCTACCTCATCTTCCTAAGAGCCCTAAAGAGGGGCTGGCACTATGATATAGTAAGATAAGCTTCAGCCTGCAGTGCAGGCATTCCTTATGGTCAGCAGTTCAAGTGTTGGATACTCCTCTTCTGATACAGCTCTCTGCTATGGCCTGAGAAAGCAGTGGAAGATGGCCTAAGCCCTTGGGCCCCTGTACCCACATGGGAGATCCAGAAAAAGCTCCTAGCTCCTGGCTTCTGATCGGCCCAGCTCTGGGTGTTGTGGCCAGTTGGGGAGTGAATCAGCAGATGGAAGATGTTTCTCACTCTGTCTCTACCTCTCTCTTCTGTAACCCTACCTCTCAAATAAATAAATCCTCATTTAAAAAACAAAAGCCCCGAGGATCCCTGATTTGGAGTGCCCAGAGTAAGGCTGACATGGAGGTAGGACAAGTTCAAAAGCTCTGACAGTTACGGAGGGTCATTGGTTTCTGACCAGGCCTGGCAGTCTTGCATGTGGCCCAGTCATTCATCACACATTGATTGAGTGCCCACTGTGCATGGCAATGTGAACAACAGGACAACAGGACAATAAAAGTGAGTGAATACCTGCATTTTCCTTCTTTCTGCATTAAGAAGTGCTTCTCCCTGGTATTCCTTATCCCTTTAAATATGATTGGTATTCCACTGGTGTCAAGGTCCTCCTGGGCATTAGGTCACTGGGCCTCCCATCCAGTGTATGGTCATGTTGGACAGGCAATGCTCCATCAGCTTATCCTGAAGCTGAATTCCTGGAATAAAGAAATTTGCATCCACCTGCAGCACCGGCACACCAGGTTCTAGTCCCGGTCAAGGCACCGGATTCTGTTCCGGTTGCCCCTCTTCCAGTCCAGCTCTCTGCTATGGCCTGGGGGTGCAGTGGAGGATGGCCCAAGTGCTTGGGCCCTGCACCCCATGGGAGACCAGGAGAAGCACCTGGCTCCTGCCTTTGGATCAGCGCGGTGTGTCGGGCGCAGCGGCCATTGGAGAGTGAACCAACAGCAAAGGAAGACCTTTCTCTCTGTCTCTCTCTCTCACTGTCCACTCTACCTGTAAAAAAAAAAAGAAAAGAAATTTGCATGTCCTTATCTACAACCAAGCAAAGGTGAATGGAGTCCTTGTATCTACACATTATGAGAGTAGGTAAGACTGAGACAGGGCTACAAGCTCCTCACTGTGATATCTTACAGAATAAATATTTCTCAAATGTCCATCAGGATGTGTATGATACAAGGTCAATTAGAAGAAAACAGCCAGTGGCCTAAGAATTCCCTCTTCTGACAAGCCTAACCTCAACTCTGTGTTGGGTCCCTAGAGGCAACTCTCCCCTTTTGGGAAAGGAAAGCACCGTCACCAGTACAAACCAAGTCACAAGCCTATGTAAGCTCATGTCACTTGTTTATAATATGATATCATATCATCCAGAGTTTGGAATGTGACCGCTGGGGGTTGTGGTGGGCCTGTGGGGGCAGGAGTAGAGCCCGTCTGTGAGGAGCTGGGCTCCTGGCTCGGGCCAGAGTGCTGCCAAGCGTCGCTCGGTGCTGCTCCAGGTCTGTTCCAAGTTTGGCTGTTGAGAGAACCAGTTCTCTTCTGACCCACAAAGTAATCTGAAGGTGGGGCAAACTCAGGATCCCTCTCAGCCCGGAGCTCTGACTGCCTCTTCCACCAGTATCCAAAGGAAAAACCTAGTGAAAACAAGGAAGACTGCATTCAGATCAAGTTAATTAATCAGTTGACTTCATTATTACTATTTTTCGGCTGTTGCATGTATTTCTTAAAAGTCACTCCAGGGGCTGGCACTGTGGCATAGCAGATAAAGCCACTGCCTGCAGTGTCCACATCCCATATGGGTGCCGGTTTGAGACTGAGCTGCTCCACTTCCAATCCAGCTCTCTGCTATGGCCTGGGAAAGCGGGAGAACATGGCCCAAGCACTTGGGTCCCTGTACCCATGTGGATGACCCAGAAGAAGCTCCTGGCCCCTAACTTCTAATGGGCCCAGCTCTGGCTACAGAGGCCATTTGGTTAGTGAACCAGCGGACAGAAAATTCTCTCTCTCTCTCTCTTTATCTCTCTGCCTTTGCCTCTCTGTATCTGTGCCTTTCAAATACATAAATAAATCTTTTTAAAAAGTCACCCCAGATTTTCTGGAGTATAAAGATAGCAAAAACAATACTACCTTATAAAGTATAAGTAATACCTACAAAAAATCTGAGAAACCAGGCTAAGAAAGGGAGGGACTACTTCTGGATGGGGAATGATTTGAGGATGGTTTGGTGGAGAAGGCTAGCAGGTTCTGGGGACACTGCACACAAGGCACCAAAATTACATTTCAGAGAGAAATATACAAAAATGACACAGTGCAATCATTTGCGTGACAACAAACTGAGCATTTTTCACCAAAACACAAATTTTGTCCTTTGTTGAGTTTTTTTTGTTTGTTTGTTTTTTTTTTTTTTTTTTTGACAGGCAGAGTGGACAGTGAGAGAGAGAGACAGAGAGAAAGGTCTTCCTTTTGCCGTTGGTTCGCCCTCCAATGGCTGCCGCGGTCGGCGCGCTGCGGCCGGCGCACCGCGCTGATCCGATGGCAGGAGCCAGGTGCTAGGTGCTTTTTCCTGGTCTCCCATGGGGTGCAGGACCCAAGCACTTGGGCCATCCTCCACTGCACTCCTGGGCCACAGCAGAGGGCTGGCCTGGAAGAGGGGCAACCGGGACAGAATCCGGTGCCCCGACCGGGACTAGAACCCGGTGTGCCGGCGCCGCAAGGCGGAGGATTAGCCTGTTGAGCCACGGCGCCGGCCTTTTGTTGAGTTTTGAAAGGCACAAGTGGGACCTGTCCAAATTGAACATGGTATTTTGTCTCTGTTTTTAACATTAGCTGTTGCATCTCTATTACTTCAGCCTTAGAGCTCATTTGCTCAGATAATATGAGCTAATGATTCTTACAATGATACATAGACTGTAGCCTTCCAAAGACAGGCTTCTACAGGCTCCATGGTGAATTAACAGAGCAATTTGTATACACTACAAATGGAATTAGTGGTGAATCAAGGTAATAGATTGGCATGTAGACCATGCTCCATAGAAAATAAAAGAGACTGGGGCCAGCGCTTTGGCGCAGCAGATTAAAGCCCTGGCCTGAAGCACCAGCATCCTATATAGGTGCCAGTTCTATTCCTGGCTATTCCTCTTCTGATCCAGCTCTCTGCTATGGCCTGGGAAAGCAGTGGAAAATGGCCCAAGCCTTTGGGCCCCTGCACCCACGTGGGAGACCTGGAAGAAGCTCCTGGCTCCTGGCTTTAGATTGGCGCAGCTCTGGCCGTTGCAGCCATCTGGGAAGTGAACCAGTGGATGAAAGACCTCTCTCTCTGTCTCTGCCTCTCTCTATAACTCTTTCAAATAAATAAAATAAATCTTTTTTTAAAAAAAGAAAATAACAGAGACTGCTGAAAACACAGTCTATTAGAACTCCAAACTTTCTGTTTTTCAGGAACTTTTATAACCAAATCATATGTGATGTGAAAAATAGATCATAACTATCAAAAAGAGGAGTCAATGAACTGTTTATAAGTCACAGTACCTATTCTGACTTTTTCCATTTTATCCTCCAGGGGGCCTGCTCAGACTACCACACCAGTGACACTAAACACTTCCTTCAGTTGCTTTCAGTCAGTCAACTTGATAATCCAAATTTGCCACCAATATTGTGCTTCCAAGTGTTCCAGTCTGTAATTCACAATAGCTCACTTGGAATGCTGTGATTACTTGGATAACGGGTGGCATATACCCAGCTCACCAGTGACAGCCATCACTTTCCGCATTGCTCGCCTGCCATGTTTACCATAAGGATCTTCTTTGACATGCAGTGGTTGTCCCCTCAGTCTATGCTTGTTTAGAATTTCAGCAGCATACATCACATCCCTTTGACTTTCCTTTAGTGTCTTATATGGGGCTGGCATTGTAGCACAGAAGGTTAAGACACTACCTGCAATGCTGGCATCCCATATCAGAGTGGTTCAAGTCCCAGGTGTTCCACTTCTGATTTAGTTCCCTGCTGATGCACACGAGAAAGCAGTGGAAGATGGCTTAAGTGTTTGGGCCCCTGCACCTGTGTGAGAGACCAGAATGGAGGTCCGGGATCCTGGCTTTGGCTTGGCTTGGCACACTCCCAGCCATTGCAGTCATTTGGAAAGTGAACCAGTGGATGGAAAATCTTTTTCTCTGTCTTTCCCTCTCTCCATCATTCTGCTTTTCAAATAAGTAAAAATAAATCTTTAAAAAAAGAGTTCAGCTGGGGCTGGCGCTGTGGCACAGTAGCTTAACCCTCCGCCTGAGGCGCTGGCATCCCATATGGGCGCCAGCTCTAGTCCTGGCTATTCCTCTTCCAATCCAGCTCTCTGTTATGGCCTGGGAAAGCAATAGAAGATGGCCCAAGTGCTTGGGCCTCTGCACCGACATGGGAGACCAGTAATAAACTCCTGGCTCCTGGCTTCAGATTGGCGCAGCATGGGCCATTGGGCCATTTGGGGAATGAACCAATGGAAGGAAGACCTCTCTCTTTGTCTCTCTCTCTCACTGTCTATAACTCTACCTCTCAAATAAATAAATAAAATTGAAAAAAAAAGAGTTCAGCTATCTGACTATACCAATTTTTTCTTTAGTCAGGTCAATAAATGACTTCCATCTCACATCAAAAGATTTGTGGCTCAATAGGCTAATCCTCTGCCTAGCGGCACCGGCACACTGGGTTCTACTCCCAGTCGGGGTGCCGGATTCTGTCCCAGTTGCCCCTCTTCCAGGCCAGCTCTCTGCTATGGCCCGGGAGTGCAGTGGAGGATGGCCCAAGTGCTTGGGCCCTGCACCCCATGGGAGATCAGGAGAAGCACCTGGTTCCTGCCTTCGGATCAGCGTGATGCACCGGCTGCAGCGTGCTGGCCGCGGCAGCCATTGAAGGGTGAACCAACGGCAAAGGAAGACCTTTCTCTCTGTCTCTCTCTCTCACTGTCCACTCTGCCTGTCAAAAAAAAAAAAAAAAAAAAGACTTACTAGCAATAAAGTCTTGCCATACAGTTCAAACAAATTTTCTTTTTATATTTTTCTCCTTCCTCTTCTCATTCTGGATAGGTCTCTTCTTATTCTGGATAGGTCATTCTTCATCACCTTTTGGTCACCAAGATCTGTTTCAAAACCTCAGCCACAACTTTGACGGCTGCTGCAATTTTCTCCACGTTTGGGCTTTGTATTCAAAACTTCTTAATATTTTAAAAGTGGTTCCTGGGGTGAGCATTTGGCCTAGTGGTTAAGATGCCCACATCCCACACTGGAGTACCTAGGTTTGAATCCCAGGTCTGCTCCTGATTCCAGCTTCCCCTAATGCAAACCCTGGAAGGCAGCAGTGGTATCTGTAGTGGCTCTTACCCTCTGCATGGGAGGCCTAGATTGAGTTCCACTTCCTAGATTTGGCCTGGTCCAACTCCAGTCATGGTGGGCATTTGAGGAGTGAAATGGTGAACAGGAGCTCTATCTGCCTGTTTCTCTGCCTCTCAAATAACAAGAAAAAAGTCTTTCTAGGAAATGACCTCACAAAGCCGCAAAACCATGAGAGCAGCATGAACTTAAAATTCCCCCAAGTGCTTCTTTAAAAAAAGCTTCCTTCTGACATGACACCTTTGGAGACCCTAGTCTTTTATAATCACAGATAGCTAGTGTAGATCTGGAGAACGATCAAGTTCAAGAACTGCTAACGTATCAAATGACCACAGGGACCAAAAACACCCTTGGTAGGGCCCTCTCACTGGAAAGGTGCTACACCTCAGAGGTCACCTCCCTCACTGGACACCTCCCTCGCCTTTTATGTGGTCCCACTCCCACACATGGGCACCTCCTCTCCTGGACAATTTCTACTATACTACTCAGGGCAGCAGGACACAGAGTCACTATCACCTCTGGTTACAGGGTCAGTAACATCTCCATCTATTTCTTTATGGGAATAAGACATCATTATAATGAAGTTTAGGGCTATTTTTAAATTTTAAAAAAAGATTTTTTTTTAACTTATTCTAAAGGCAGAGTGACAGAGATAGGGAGAGACAGACAAAGAGATCTTCCATCCACTGGTTCACTCTCCAAATGGCTGCAGTGGCTAAGGCTGGGCCAGGCCAAACCAGGGGCCTGGAACTCTATCCATGTCTCCCACATGAGCAGCATGGGCCCAAGTACTTAGGAAATTATCTACTGCTTTCTCAGGTACATTAACAGGGAGCTGGATCAGAAGCGGGTCAGCTATCAAGCTAGCACTTCAATACGGGATGCAAGTGCCACAAGCAGCCACTTAACCCACTGTGTCACAACACTGGACCCCAAAGCTACCTTTTAAAGCTAATCCTGAAAATCAAAGTAGTAATATTTATAGAGAACCAATCATATCCCAGGCAGTGGGTTATTTAAGTGTTTGTGTACAATGGTTCCTTTAATTTTCATAAAACCCTAACATTCAATGTTCCCATTTAATCCCCATTATTTATATGAGGAAATGCAGATCAGAAATGCCACAATGGTAAAAACTATAAAGAGTGAGGATTCAAACTCCAGGTGGCCTCCTTACTGCAGAAGTCATTTCCCAGCTTCCCCTGCAACTAGAAGTGGCCCATGGAACTGAGCTCTGGCCAATGGGAAGAAATGCACAGGTTGTATAAAACTTCCTGGCCGGCACCGCAGCTCACTAGGCTAATACTCTGCCTTGCGGTGCCGGCACACTGGGTTCTAATCCCGGTTGGGGCGCCGGATTCTGTCCCGGTTGCCACTCTTCCAGGCCAGCTCTCTGCTCTGGCCCGGAAGTGCAGTGGAGGATGGCCCAAGTGCTTGGGCCCTGCACCCCGTGGGAGACCAGGAGAAGCACCTGGCTCCTGCCATTGGATCAGTGCGGTGTGCTGGCTGCAGCGCACTGGCCGCGGTGGCCATTGGAGGGTGAATCAACGGCAAAGGAAGACCTTTCTATCTGTCTCTCTCTCTCACTGTCCACTCTGCCTGTCAAAAAATTAAAAAAAAAAAAACTTCCTACTCACATATCTAGAAAAGAAGCTAGTTCTCCTCCCCTCTCTCTACCACTCCAATGGGTTGGATCTTTAACAGACACTGGGGAGCAAGCATCAACCACAGACGAGAACAACACTCTTAGGAAAAGGCAGAAACAGCAAAGCAGGAGGAAGCCTGGGATTGAATGACCACGTGGACACAGATACTAAGCTGCCCTGGACACCCACCCACCCACTTTTGAAGTGTTAATATAGGGAAGCAGGCTTCTCTCTTGTTTGAGCCATTCTATGAAGGGATCTCCCTTATGTGGCAGATTAGCTTCCATTATCATAAGTCACACCTCAAGCTGGTTTGACTAAAGCAGTATTTCCAGGAAAATGAACTCCAATTCTAAATGCCCAACTTCTATACCACAGTTCTTTGGCAAGTTTTGGTGAACTGACATCAATGTTAATGTTTCTATTTTTTTTTCATGAATTACTGAACTTTTATTTAGTTTAGAGGCAGAGAGAGAGACAGACAGAAGACCCTTCCCATCCTCTGGTTAACTCTCCAAATACAACAGCCAGGACTGGAACAGGCTGAAGTCAGGAGCCAGGAACTCAATCCAGGTCTCCCATGTGAAGAGCATGAACCCCGTTACTTGAGCCATTATTGCTCCCTGCCCAGGTCTGCATTGGCAGGAAACTGGAGTCAGGGACGGGAGCCAGGTATTCAAGCCAAGAACACAAACATAGGACATCAACTATACCCTATACCACCTTTTCTTTAAATTTCAGTTATTAAAATGTGTTGTTCTAAGAAATTCATGTATTATTCATTAATATCCCAGTGCATGCCTAAAATATAGGAGTGTGACTCCACATTATTTTGGCTATAAAAATTGCTCCTAGCAGTACCTTAAAAGTACATTGCTGGCCGGCGCTGTGGCTCAACAGGCTAATCCTCCGCCTTGCGACGCCGGCACACTGTGTTCTTGTCCCGGTCGGGGCGCCGGATTCTGTCCCGGTTGCCCCTCTTCCAGGCCAGCCCTCTGCTGTGGCCCCGGAGTGCAGTGGAGGATGGCCCAAGTGCTTGGGCCCTGCACCCCATGGGAGACCAGGAAAAGCACCTGGCTCCTGGCTCCTGCCATCGGATGAGCGCGGTGCGCTGGCCGCAGCGCGCTGTCCGCGGCAGCCATTGGAGGGTGAACCAACGGCAAAGGAAGACCTTTCTCTCTGTCTCTCTCTCTCACTGTCCACTCTGCCTGTCAAAAATAAAAAAAATAAAAAAAAAGTACATTGCTTACATAAAGAAAAAACTAAAGGTTAATTTTCATATTGTCAGCCCTATTAATGAGACATCAATGGATACAGAATTTTCCCTTTTGCTTTTTTCTTCATTCTTTTGATTTTTTCATCTCTTTCTGCTGAAGCTTAGTAAGTCTTGCTTCTAACATAGCCTTTCACCTTTCCTTTATATTTTTTTCATTTAGGTCTCTGTTGTCTGAGTGAAATAGGAAATAACAAAATTATTCATGATATTTCTATTGAAAAGGATGAAATAATTCTCTTTTAAAAACAGACTAATTGATTTTCATATCATCTCTTAGAAACTGTACTCAAGATCTTTGAGCTGGCGCCGCAGCACAATAGGCTAATCCTGTGCCTTGCAGCACCGGCACACCAGGTTCTAGTTCCGGTCGGGGTGCCATATTCTGTCCCAGTAGCCCTTCTTCCAGGCCAGCTCTCTGCTGTGGCCCGGGAGTGCAGTGGAGGATGGCCCAAGTGCTTGGGCCCTGCACCCCATGGGAGACCAGGATAAACACCTGGCTCCTGCCATCGGATCAGCGTGGTGCGCTGGCTGCAGCGCACTGGCTGCGGCGGCCATTGGAGGGTGAACCAACGGTAAAGGAAGACCTTTCTCTCTCTCTCTCTCTCTCACTGTCCACTCTGCCTGTAAAAAAATAAAATAAAAATAAAAAATAAAAGATCTTTGAAAATGAAGACCTATGAGGTGCTTTGAGATGAGCCCCCTGGTGTCTTAGGAAGGTGACCAAGGCTGGTGCCGTGGCTCAACAGGCTAATCCTCCGCCTTGCGGCGCCGGCACACCGGGTTCTAGTCCTGGTCGGGGTGCCGGATTCTGTCCTGGTTGCCCCTCTTCCAGGCCAGCCCTCTGCTGTGTCCCGGGAGTGCAGTGGAGGATGGCCCAAGTGCTTGGGCCCTGCACCCCATGGGAGACCAGGAAAAAGCACCTAGCACCTGGCTCCTGCCATCGGATGAGCGCGGTGCGCCGGCCGCAGCGCGCTGTCCGCAGCGCGCTGTCCGCGGCAGCCATTGGAGGGTGAACCAACGGCAAAGGAAGACCTTTCTCTCTGTCTCTCTCTCTCACTGTCCACTCTGCCTGTCAACAAAAAAAAAAAGGAAGGTGACCAAGAGTTCGCTAAGAATCATCATACATAATCCACCCTGAAATCAAAGTGAGAAGAAGTGAAGGTGGCTTTGACTGCAACAAACAGGTCTCTAAGTCAGCATCTTGGCACAAAGAAACAATGTGGTCCTCACTACCAAGAAAACCCCTTAATCTGGGAGACCATCACAACTGGTAAGAACATGCTTTGTCAAGGAAAACTTGATACACAATAAGTGCATTGTACCCTTTCTTGGATCTTTATTTTAGAAATCCTAGAAGGTAACTGATCACTTACCTTTCTGATTTCAAAGAGGAGTCATCCATATAGAACTTCGCTGCAGCATCCAAGTTCACCATAATCTAGCTGAGACAATCCTGCACTCTGTCAGCATCGTAACTCTGCTGACGTCCAGATTCTTGACTTAGTCAGTTCCTCACAGCCTCTTCAAGTCTCACTTTCTATTGTATCATTTTATTTGAAAGGCAGAGTGACAAGAGAAAGAGGAAGAGACAGAGATTTTTCACTGGTTGGTTCACTCTCCAAATTGTCACAACAGCCAGGATTGGACCAGCCTAAAGCCAGAAGCCTGGAACTCCATCCAGGTCTCCCATGTGGGTGGCAGAGGCCCAAGGACGTCTGTGGTTTTCCCAGTTACATCAGCAGGCAGCTGGGTCAGAAGCATAGGAGTCAATACAGGATGCTAGTGTTGCAAGCACTGGCTTACTCCACTGTGCCAAATCTCACTTTTTATTCTTTCCCTTCTTTCTTCTTCTAATTGGTACACTTATTACTAATGAATTAGAAATTTCTTGGCCGGCGCCGTGGCTCAACAGGCTAATCCTCCGCCTTGCGGCACCGGCACACCGGGTTCTAGTCCCGGTCGGGGCGCCGGATTCTGTCCCGGTTGCCCCTCTTCCAGGCCAGCCCTCTGCTGTGGCCCAGGAGTGCAGTGGAGGATGGCCCAAGTGCTTGGGCCCTGCACCCCATGGGAGACCAGGAGAAGCACTTAGCACCTGGCTCCTGCCATCGGATGAGCGCGGTGCGCCGACCGCAGTGTGCTGTCCGCGGCAGCAGGGTGAACCAACGGCAAAGGAAGACCTTTCTCTCTGTCTCTCTCTCTCACTGTCCACTCTGCCTGTCAAAAATAAAATAAAATAAAAAGAAATTTCTTAATGCAAGTCACAGTGTTTTCCAAACACTTTTTAACAAGCTAAACAAATAACATACCTCTTACTCATCTTTACCCTAACTACACAGTGGACAGACAAGCCACAATGAAATACTGTGACTTCTGACAAGAGGAACTATGGGCAGATTTTTGTGAAAATAGCTCATCTTCATTATGAAACAAAAGGTTTTATTTTTAAAATTAAAGGCAAAGAATGGCCCATGACCTTTAGCGGAGTGCTCAACACACACGAAGGAACCGATAACTGCTAGTCACTGGGGTATTCAAGGCCAGAGTTAGCAGGGGGCTTTGCTTCTGTTGGCAATTACTTTCCTTTCAAGCAATGCTGATTTCAGTTGTTAGCCTGTGATTTAAAAACTAAATGTTTTGAAATCCACTACTACAGCCTTAATGCTGATTACCACAAGAAATAAAATCAGCAACTGCATCAAGCAGAGTCTTTCTTTCTTTTTTTCTAATGAATGGGGGGAGGGGCTATCTAGCCAGATGGTCTATGTAATTATTTACAGTATTTTTTCAGAACAATTTTCTACCATCTGGAAATTAAGTGCCAAAGGATTTTACAAGCAGTTATAATTCTGGAGCTTAACGCATGTCAGAACAGCTCACAGGGGAAAGTGTCCCAGTGGTTAAGACCCCATCTGGGAGCCCAGTTTCCCCTATAGGAGTGTCTGGGTTTGACTCCCAGCTCCCCACTGAAGCACACCCTGGGAAAAGCAGATGATCAAGTAGTTTTGTTCTTGCCACCCTTATGGGTGCCTCAGACTGAGTTCCTGCCTCCTGGCACTGTCCTGGCCCAGCCTCAGTTGTTGTGGTCATTTTAGGGAGTGAACCAGGGAATAAGAGATCTCTGTCTTTCTGCCTTTTAAATTATTTGAAAGTCAGAGTTACACAGAGAGAGAAAGAGAGGTAGCGAGAGAGAGAGAGAGAGAGAGAGAGAACTTCCATCTGCTGGTTCACTCCCCAATTGGCCACAATGACTGCAGCTGTGCTGATCCGAAGCCAGGTGCCAGGAGCTTCTTCTTCCAGGTCTTCCCATGTGGGTGCAGGGCCCCAAGGACTTGAGCCATCTTCTACTGCTTTCCCAGGCCACAGCAGAGAGCTGGATTGGAAGTGGAGCAGCTGGGACTCAAACCAGCGCCCATATGGGATGCCGGCACTGCAGGCAGCAGCTTTACCCGCTACTCCACAGCACCAGCCCCTGTCTTTAAAATTATTAAAAATAAAGTTTTAAAAATTTTAAAGTATTGTTTGTCCTGTATCTTCCTTCACCATATATTGGCATATGACACCTTCAATTTCCCTCCAAATTCTTCAATTCAGTGACAAGTACTGACATATTAATAAGTTAAAAAGGTTTTAAAGGACATTATATCTTCTAAGGAGATGAGATTTCTGCTATGAAATGCAATCATAGACAAGACAGCAGCCAGCGTCTGCTCTATCCAATGAGCAATCACTTACTGAGCAGCCCATGGACAAAGTCTGACTCCAGGTACGGAGGCTAATGTAAGAAGGGCTGGAGCCCTGACACTGTTAAAGCTCTGCACACCTGGGAACACACACTAACCACACTAGGTAGGATGTAGATTTGGACTCAAATATTTATCTCTCTAGTAATGAGGCCTGGCATGGTCAGTAGTAAACAAACGTAAAACCAGACAGCAGGAAGCATATTAATTGCTACCTAAGTTCAGATGAGGGAGCAGTCACTTCAGGTGGAAATGATGAAAAAAGACAATGACAAGAGACTGTTATGGGCCAGCGCCGGGCTCACTAGGCTAATCCTCTGCCTGCAGCACCGGCACACTGGGTTCTAGTCCTGGTCGGGGCACCGGATTCTGTCCCGGTTGCCCCTCTTCCAGGCCAGCTCTCTGCTGTGTCCCGGGAGTGCAGTGGAGGATGGCCCAAGTCCTTGGGCTCTGCACTCCCATAGGAGACCAGGAGAAGCACCTCATTCCTGGCTTTGGATCAGTGGGGTGCATCGGCTGCAGCGCGCTGGCCATAGCGGCCATTGGAGGGTGAACCAACGGTAAAGGAAGACCTTTCTCTCTGTCTCTCTCTCACTGTCCACTCTGCCTATCAAAAGAGAGAGAGAGAGAGAGAGAGAGAGAGAGAGAGAGAGAGAGAGAGACTATTATGTTCCTCTCTCTTGGTTCCTTGTAGCATACAGACAGATTCCTATCCAGAAATGGAATCAAACTGAAGAGGACATCTGTTCTTTCCCAGTTAGGATCTCTTTGGTAACTTGATGCAGGGACTCTGCCATCACAGTAGCTGGGACTGCTCTCATCAGTTCCTAAATACTGGATCACAGGCCAAACACTGATGAAAGGTCATAAAATGCCACAAACAGCTCTCAGAAGTTCCTAACAAATACCTATCATGAGCAGATCTGAGCCATGAAATGAGAATAACTGGGCTCCTAGAGGCAGGAGGGTGGGCAGGCAGCAAACTGTCAGAGCCTTTGTCATCTCTATATAAATTCAGCACTGTTGAAATCACAAGTTACTGGCTGGTGCCATGGCTCACTAGGCTAATCCTCCGCCTGTGGCACTGGCACCCAGGGTTCTAGTCCCGGGCAGAGCGCTGGATTCTGTCCTGGTTGCCCCTCTTCCAGTCCAGCTCTCTGTTGTGGCCCAGTAGTGCAGTGGAGGATGCCCAAGTCCTTGGGCCCTGTACCCGCATGGGAGACCAGGAAGAATGGCCTGGCTCCTGGCTTCAGTTTGGCACAGGGCGCCGGCCACAACACGCCAGCCGTGGCGGCCACTTGGGAGATGAACCAACGGAAAAAGGAAGACCTTTCTCTCTGTCTCTCTCTGTCTAACTCTGCCTGTCAAAAAAAAAAAAATTACAAGTTTCTAAATAACAATGAGAAAATCAACACTGAGAAAATCATTATGCAGTCTGTGCATCCTTAACTGGAAAACTTGAAACCTAAAATGCTTCAAAATCCAAAGCTTTCTGAAAACTGATGTGATGTCACAGGTGGAACATTCCATGTCTGACCTCACAAGTAATGTGGCAGTTAAATATGCAGGCAATTAAAACATTGCGTAAGATTCCCTACAGGCTATGTGTATAAGGTGTTAATGACATACAAGTGAACTTCCCATTTAGAGCTGGGTTTCACCTCCAAAATGTCATTATGCATATGCAAATACTTCAAAATATGAAGCCCAAATCACTTCTGGTCCTGGCATTTCCCATGTCAGATATTCAGTCTGTAAGAGTATTTTTATTCTGAAATGTACTTATACATTCTGACTCTACTGATACATTGGTCTCTTGGTATGGAAAACACTAGTTTTATTCCTCCGTCACTCACCTACACATAGGTTGAAGGTAAGGAAAAATTCAATAATAAAGGTTGACCAAATGCCTAGTTATACTCCACCATAACAGCTTCTTAGGAAGGACACACTGTCTACACAGACTTCTCAACAGACTCTAAATCAGTTATGGGACATTGTAGAAACAACTGGCCTAGAATGTTCAAAAATGTCAATTTTTAACTCTGTCAAAAAAAATTAAAAAAAAAAAAAAAACCATGGCCTGTAGCATCAGCCTCGCATATGGGTACTGGTTTGAGTCCTGGCTGCTTCACTTCTAATCTAGCTCCCTGCTACTGTGCCCGTGAAAGCAACAGACGATGGCATAGGCGCTTGGGCCCCTTTACCCATGTGGGAGACCCAGGGGAAGCTCCTGGCTCCTGGCTTTGGATCAGCCCTGTTTTGGCCATTGGGGTCATTTTGCAGTGAATCTGCCTATGGAAGACTGATCTCTCTTTCTGTCTCTCTCTCTCTTTTCCCTGCCCCCTTCTCTCTCTCTTTCTCTCTCTCTCTCTATTTGACACATAGAGCTAGATGGTGAGAGAGAGAGAGCGACATAGAGAAAGGTCTTCCTTCCATTGGTTCACTCCCTAAGTGGCCACCAAGGGCGGAGCTATGCCGATCTGAAGCCAGGAGCCAGGTGCTTCCTCCTGGTCTCCCATGTGGGTGCAGGTGCCCAAGCACTTGGGCCATCCTCCACTACCCTCCCGGGCCACAGCAGAGTGCTGGACTGGAAGAGGAGCAACTGGGACTAGAACCCAGTGCCCACATGGGATGCCGGTGCCACAGGCAGAGGATTAACCTAGTGAGTCACGGCACTGGCCCCCTTCTCTTTAAAAAAAAAAAAAGGCTAGGGAGTTGCAGGAGATAAAAGGAGACTGAAGAGATTTCACAACTAAAAGCAATGAACAATCTGAATCATGGCTTAAGTTTTTAAAAAGTAAGAAAAGACATAATTGTGTTGGGATAACATAAAATCTGAGTAAAGACCATATATTAGATGTTATTTTATCAGGTTTAACTTCTAGGATATGATAGTAGTATTATGGTTGCCAAGGAAATGCCCTTGTTCTTACAAGATATATACTGAAATATTTAGTGGAGAAGTATTATGACTATATAGAGGAAAGGGGAGGCAGGGGGAGTGGAGGAGGAGAAGGGGAAGGGGAGAGAGGGGAAACAAATATAGTAAGATGTTAACTGGTAAATTTAGGTGAAGAGTATTAGAGCGTTCATTGTACTGTGGCAGAGGCCTTTGTCTTTTAATTTAACTTGTTTCTAACTGCCATGGTTGAAGTTGTGGTATAAGCCTTCCTAAGGGCGAAGAAGAAAAAGGGAGGAATCTGTCCTGCATGAAATATGGTTGATAATCTGCTTCCCTATGAATGCTTCGGCTGTAGTCCCTATCTGCTTCTAAGTAACCATTTCAGGTTCTGCTTGTTAGTACAGAGCAATGATGTTAACCCTTGCCAGACAGCAGACAGCTCAGTATGTATATGGAAAAAATATTACCAGTAACTATATTCACATGCACAGTATTTTATCATTTCCTGTGGCCACCATGCAATGTTAGATTACCTAATCAAATGTGTGCATGCAACTGTACAAGGGAGACAAACAGGCTAAAACCATATATAAGGAAAGACCCCCTCTTTGTTCAGGGCTCAGGCTTTCGGATAAGAAATCCCACCTGGGGGACAGTGCTGTGGCAGCAGGTTAAAGCCCCAGCCTACAGCACTAGCATCCCATATGGGTGCCAATTTGAGTCTCAGCTGTCACACTTCAGATCCACCCCCTGCTAATGTACCTGGGAAAACAGCCAAAGATGGCCCAAGTCTTTGGGCCCCTGCACCCATGCGGGAGACCCAGAAGAAGCCCCTAGCTTCAGAACGGTACAGCTCCTGCTGTTGCAGCCCTTTGGGGAGTGAACCAACACACGGAAGACCTCTCTGTCTCTGTCTCTACCTGTCTCTGAAACTGTCTTTCAAATAAATAAAGCCAGTCTTAAAAAAAATTCCACCTGGGCCTTATGCCATCATAATAAAAGGCTACCTCCTGTTAAAAGGCCTTGGTGTCTTGTCTCAGTACACAAATCTTGCTATGGTACCCTTACTCTGAATTATTGTTTTCAAGCTTCTCAAAATTAAAAAGTTAGGAAAAAAAATAACCAGGCTTTTCACAGCTTCACTTTACCTTGCTCTGTCCAAAGTCCTCTGTCCCTCAGTCTTCTGTTCAGCATCCTTCTTGACCAGACTGGAAACTCCTGCATTCTGTTTGCTCCGTATACTCGATTTCTGGAGGAGAATCTTAAAAATACAGAACAAGACCACCATGTGATTGCAATAAAAAAAAAAAAAAAACTCCACACAAGGTCAAAAGAGAGAGGGAGAAATCACCAGAACTAATGAATCGATGAATACAACTGGATCTTCTGACAGCTAACCTATGTCTACACACAGAATGACTCTATGTAGAAAAACCTGGAGTGACAAAAAGCCCTAAATTATATATAGGATTTCTTTATATGATTACATAAAGTACTTTCTCTACTATCTTTGTGATCCTTTCCACCTCTGCTGCCAGTGCTGTTCTTGTCACATTTTCAGCTCTGGCCTGCCACTGTGGCTCCAAAGTTTGTTCCCTCCCTCCTGCTCCTGGGGTCTGGGGCACTCGGCTGACTGCCCTCACCAGCCAGGAAGTGGTGGCCAGGTCCCAAGCAGCCTGACCTATAATGAGCTGACCTTGAAGTATAGTTTGTCCTCAACCAGCCTCTCTGGCCACCCATAATTGTCACTTCTTAATAAGACCTCTAGTAGACACCACTCATTTCTGTAGTCAGCCAGTTTCTCATTCCCAGCTTCCTGGGGAGGTCTCAGGGCCCCTTCTCCCACCCAGGCCTATGAGCCCTGAGAGTTTCTTATCAAGCATGGCACTGGAGAATGTTCTGGATTAAACAAACAAACAGAATATGAAGTCCTAACCCCTAGTACCTCTGACTGTGGCCTTATTTGAAAATAGATCAATATTGATGCCACCAGTTAGGATGAGATCACATTGTGATGAGTAAGCCCTATTCTTACATAAGCAGGGTCCTCATGAGATGAAAGCCACACGAAGACATGAAACAGGGAGAGAGTCATGTGCAGATGGGAATGGGAGGGATGTGGCTCCAAGCTCAGGGAAGGTGAAATTGCTGGCTACCACCCAGAGCCAGAGGAGGCAGGAAGAAGCCCCCTTTGGTTGCAGCTGGCCTGTAACACCTCCATTTCTGACTTCCAGAAGCTGCTACCAGTGGAATACAAGCAGGCAATTAGCAAGTCTTTACTACTGAATTTTTAAAAAAGATTTTATTTCTTTTTTTTGAAGTTAGAGTTATAGTGAGGAGGAGAGACAGAGAGAAAGGTCTTCTGTCGGGCAATGGCCGGAGCTGCGCCGATCCAAAGCCAGGAGCCAGGAGCTTCCTCTGGGTCTTCCACACGGGTACAGGGTCCCAAGGACTTGGGCCATCTTCTACTGCTTTCCCAGGCCATAGCAGAGAGCTGGATCAGAAGAAGAGCAGCTGGGACTAGAACTGGCGCCCATATGGGATGCCAGCACTGCATGTGGAGGATTAACCTACTGCGCCACAGCGCCAGCCCCTATTACTGAATTTTTCCTGAATTTTACTTATATGATAGGTGAGTGAGTGAAGACACAAACTGGTCTTTTCCTTAACTAAGAGACAAACATATGAATAAGCGGGAACCAAAATGAAATTTCAATACAAATAGTGTTTTTCTTATCAGAAATGCTGACACCAGAATTGTTTTTGAGTTTCTGATTTTGTGATTACTTGGAGTTTTGTCATTTACATAATGAGATATCTTAGGGATCAAACCCAAGCATAAATAGGAAATTCATTTATGCTTCATTTTATTTTTAAATATTTATTTATCTATTTGAAAGGCAGTTACAGATGAGGGAGAGAGAGGAGAGAGAAGAGAAAAAGAGGAGAGAGAGAGAGAATCCTGATGTGCTGGTTTACTCCTCAAATGGCTGCAATGACCAGGGCTAGTCAGGCCAAAGTGAGGAGCCAGGGGCTTTACTGGAGTCTCCCACTACCCACTTCTGTGGCAGGGATCTGGGCACTTAAGCCATCTTCTGTTGCTTTTCCCAAGCCATCAGCAGGGAGCTGAATCAGAAGTGGAGCAGCCGGGACCACCCTGGCACCCGAATGAAAGGCCAGCATCGCAGGCAGTGGCTTTACCTGCTACACCACAACACTGGCCCCTATATAATGGTTTTCTTGACCAAGACATTGTTATTTAGAAACTTGTGATTTCGGGAGAGCTGAAATTAGAGGCGTACTAAGATCCTGACAATTTCCTGCCTGCCCACCCTCCTGCCCCTGGAGCCCACCCATCCTCCCCTTGTGGCTCAGACCTGCTCCCATGAGACATATCTGAACTGTTTGTGGCCCTTCTTGACCTTTTGTCAGCCTTTGATCTCCAGTCAGTTATTAGGTGAAGACAGCACTCTCAGCTACTGTGATGGCAGAGACCTGCATATTCTACTCAGAGCTTCCTACTGGGCCAGAAATAACCTTCTCCTTGAGACAAAGCAGACACCACTTCAGTCTGACTCCAGCTGGGGTAGGAATCTGGCAGCATGCCATGAGGAACCCTAGGAACACAGTCTCCTCTGTTAGTCTCTGTTCATTGTTTCCAGTTCAAGTAATCGCCCCTTCATGTGAATTCAGAAAGTACTTAATATCCTTCCTGCTCTCTGGGTCTTACTTTGATTTATTACCAACACACACCAGGACTCAGAGAGAGAGAGAGAGAGAGAGAGAGAGAGAGAATGAACTTGGGGTCTACTTTCGGCAGTCTTATATACTGCTTCATGTTAATGTTTCCCAGGCATGCACTTTAATTTCTCCAGCCCTTCTTATATTAGCCTTGGAACCTGGAATCACTGTTTTCCCAGTTTGTTCATGACGTGATTGCTCTTTGGATAGAGCAGCTGTTGACTGCTATCTTGTCTCTGATTCCTTGACCTTGCAGAAATTTCATCTCCTTTGAAGGTCTAGTGTCTAAATTTTTTTGTGGGGCTGGTGCTGTGGTCTAAGGCATCCCAATTGGATGTGGATTTGAGTCCTGGCTATTCCACTTCCAATCCAGCTCCCTGCTGGTGTGTCTGGGAAAGTAGTGAAGGATGGACAAAATACTTGGGCCCCAGCACCACGTAGGAGACCAGGAAGAAAGTCCTGGCTTTTGGCTTTGGAATAGCCCAGCTCCAGCCACTGAGGTCATTTGGAGAGTGAACCAGCAGATGGAAGATCTCTTTATTTTTCTAATTCTGCCTTTTAAATATATATATTAATTAAAAATGTTTTGCAGAGGCTGATGCCATGGTGTAGTAGGCTAAGCCTTCACCTGTGGCACTGGCATCCCACATGGGTGCCGGTTCTAGTCCTGGCGGCTCCTCTTCCCATTGAGCTCTCTACTAATGACCTGGGAAAGCAGTAGAAGATGGCCCAAGTGCTTGGGCCTCTTCACCTGCATGGGAGACCTAGAAGAAGCTCCTGGCTCCTGGCTTTGGATTGGCCCAGCTATAGCCATTGCAGACACTTGGGGAGTGAACCAATGGATGGAGGACTTCTCTCTCTGCCGCTCCCTCACTGTCTGTAACTCTGCCTTTCAAATAAATAAATAAATAGTCCTTTAAAATTTTTGTGTGTTTATTAATGCCTAAATGATTTGAAGAGTTTGAAGGGCAATTGAACGTGTCACATGCCACCATTAAGATGAAGGAAGACACTCTGCAAACATTTATGACACTTTTTTGTATTCAAATTAAGCTTCAGAATTGTTAACTGCTTGTAAGATCTTTTTGGTACTTAAATTCCAGGTGGAAGAAAACAGTTCTCAAAAAATACTGTAAATACACAGACCATCTGGCTGGATAGTTTTACTTCTCCACTCACAACAACAAAAAGGAAGAAAGGCACTGCTCAGTACAATTGGAGGTTGTATTTCTTGTGGTAATCAGCATTAAGAATTTAGCAATAGATTTTCTAAATATTCAGTTTTTAAATCACAGACTAACAACTGAAATCAGCATTGCTTGAGAGGAAAATAATTGCCAACAAAAGCAAAGGCTCCTAAACACTGAACCTGACCTTGAACTGCTTCAGTAGCTGGTACTTATTGGCCCCTTTCTGTGCCTAGTGCAGCCTGCAAAAGGCTGTGGGAAGTCTCTTGTTTCTAAGTCAAAAAATAAAACGTGCTGTATCCTAATGCAAAGGAAATATATTCATGAAAACCTGTCCATATTTGCTCTTGCATGCTTCATTGTACCTTGCTGTCTGCCTGTCTTCCCTATATCTGCCGCGTCTGCTGTCTGACTTGGGCAATGATGAGAAGGCTGTGTGTCGTTTGGCTTCCTGGAAAATATGGTGACTTATGTTAAGAAATTTTTCACTCATTGAGAAGAATTGTACCAATTAGAAGCAAGAATAGAAAGTGAGACTTTGGAAGACTGTGAGGAAGTGAGTAAGTTGAGAATCTGGATTCCAGAAGAGGTAAGATGCTGACAGAGTGTGGAATTGTCTCAGCTAGATTACGGTGACCCTTACGTGTTGCAGTGAAGTTCTATATGGATGACTTCTCTTTGAAATCAGAAACATAAGTGATCAATTACCTTCTAGGGTTTCTAAAATAAAGATCCAAGAAAGGGCACAATGAGCTTATTGTGCGTCAGGCTTTCCTTGACAAAGCAAGTTCTCATCAGTGCTGGTCTCCAGGTTGAGGGTCTTGGCGGTGAGGACCACACTGTTTCCTCACTGTGCTCCGAGACCCGGACTTGCATCGTTGTGATCTAAGCCTTCTGCACATGTTCTTACTTCCTTTTTTTTTTTTTAACAATTTTTTTATTAAAAGATTTACTTTATTTAAAAGGCAAAGTTACAGAGAGAGAGAGAGAGACAAAGAATCTTCCTTTCACTGGTTTACTCTGCAAATGGCTGTAATGGACAGGGCTGGGCCAGGCTGATGCCAGGAACCATGAGCTTCATCCAGGTCTCCCACATAGATGTGGGGGTCCAAGGACTTGGGCCATTCTGCTGCTTTCCCAGGCACACCAGCAGGGAGCTGGATTGGAAGTGGAGCAGTTGGGTCTCCAACTAGTACCCATATGGTTGCTGGCATCACAGGTGGTAGCTTGACCCATTATACTTCATTGCTGGCCTGCTTCTTATTTTCATTCCAGGGTGGATTACATGGACTCCTTAGGGCCAATCCTGGTGTTGTGTGAGAAAGGGTTTATCAGGTTTGCTGGAAATGGATAAAAATTTTCAGGGCAAACCGAGTGCCTGGAGCTCCAGGGCTGCCACAAGAATTGTTTTGTTTGAGACAGTGTTCTTTTTTTTTTTTTTTTTTTTTTTGACAGGCAGAGTGGACAGTGAGAGAGAGAGAGAGACAGAGAGAAAGGTCTTCCTTTGCCGTTGGTTCACCCTCCAATGGCCGCCGCTGTCGGTGCGCTGCGGACAGCACACCGCGCTCATCCGATGGCAGGAGCCAGGAGCCAGGTGCTTTTCCTGGTCTCCCCATGGGGTGCAGGGCCCAAGCACCTGGGCCATCCTCCACTGCACTCCCGGACCACAGCAGAGGGCTGGCCTGGAAGAGGGGCAACCGGGACAGAATCCGGCGCCCCGACCGGGACTAGAACCCGGTGTGCCGGCGCCGCAAGGCGGAGGATTAGCCTGTTGAGCCACGGCGCCGGCCGAGACAGTGTGCTATACTGAATGATCTTTGCTGCTCCAGTAAGGGGGTCTGTTTTTGTCTTTGTTTTTAATGTCTAAAGGTCTTTATTGAAACACTTTCCAGTTGTTAATGCTAACTACCATATACATGTAGTCCACACTCAAGGAAGAACATCAACAGTTGACCATTCATATTTTTGCAGTTACTAACGGCGACAAGTAGAACTCTATCTGTTCAGTTGGAAGGATGACTCATTCCACAGTAACAACTACAGAGTGAGCCTGGAGCAAACCAGCTTTTGTGGAGAAAGGGGTTTGAGAACATACACTTTGTTATCCCATGGACAGGTGGGATAGTGAGGTGTGAAGGAAAGTTAGCTTCACCTTTTTCTTTATACATCATTGCATTTTTGAAGTAAGGGCCATAGAACTCCATTTTTCTCAGGAATCTAAAATAGACCCAACAGGGGCTGGCTCTATGGCTTAGTGACTTAAGCCTCCACCTTGTGGTGCCAGTATCCCATATGGGCATTGGTTTGAGTCCCAGCAGCTCCTCTTCCGATTCAACTCTCTGCTATGTCTGGGTAAGCAGTAGAAGATGGCCCAAGGGCTTAGGCCCCTGCACTGATGTGGGAGACCTGGAAGAAGCTCCTGGTTCCTGGCTTTGGATTGGCCCAGCTCCGGCCATTGCAGCCATTTGGGGAAGATGTTTCTCTCTGCCTCTGCCTCTCCCTCTTTCTGTAACTCTATCTCTCAAATAAATAAATAAATATTTTTAAAAAAAATGGATCTGAGAGATCTGTTGCCAGACCATCCAGGGAATAAAATTCTTCTTGACAAGGGCAATTTCTGTGTTAAAATGTTGGGAGAGTCTCTACCTCTTCTGTGAGTTCCAGGTTCAAAACCTGAAGCCAGGCCTCTGTTTGGCATAAGAACTTTGGTCATGTGTGAGAACAGAAGGCATTGACTGGGCCACAGAGTTAGGAGCTTCTGTGTTCCTGATTGAGAGACTCTGAGGAAGGACTAGAGTTCCTCCTCCCTACCTGGGCTGACCCTGTCCAGCCCAGGACCAGAAAGGGAAGGAGAGCTGCTTTTTCTCTTGAGTACTGAGGCAAGAAGGCTCATGCTCAAGTAATGAGACTGGTCCTTGATTAAGAGCCCTGAACAGGGGGCCAGTGCTGTGGCACAGTGTGTTAATGCCCTGGCCTGAAGCACCGGCATCCCACATGGGCTCCAGCTCTAGTCCCGGCTGTTCCACTTCCGATCCAGCTCTCTGCTGTGGCCTGGGAAAGCAGTAAGAAGATGGCCCAAGTCCTTGGGCCCCTGCACCCACGTGGGAGACCTGGAAGAAGCTCCTGGCTCCTGGCTTTAGATTGGCACAGCTCTGGCCGTTGCAGCCAATGGGGAGTGAACTATCAGATGGAAGACCTCTTTCTCTCTCTCTCTCTCTCTCTCTCTCTCTCTCTCTCTGTAAAACTCTTTCAAATAAATAAATATATCTTAAAAAAAAAAAAGAAAGAGAGCACTGAACACTGCTATATTGATTTTTCCAGTGGTGCTAAAGATCAGAAATCCCTGTAGGGAACCATCTTCTTCATCACACAGGTTATCTATGATCCAAATGAATAAACTTGATATTCACAGTCCTCAACTGAAGATAGTTGTTGTATTTTCCTACTAGTTTCTTTCCTTCTTCTGATTTAAAAAAAAAAAGACCTTAATTGTCTGAAGTTATGAGAAAAGAACTTCAGTGCCAGCAATGGGAAGAAGAAAGGGAGGCTCAGAAAGGGCACATCTGTTAGGATGATATTTGGGAAAATGGCATTATTATTTTCTCGTAGCTTTGTAAGTAATGATTTAAACTGTGAACTAATGGTAAGTGTGGTGGAAGTATTCATAAGGCAATAGCTCTGACATAAAAAGAGAAGATTCCACTATAGAAACTGAAAATATCCCTTTGTTCACTTCATGGCTGAAAACTGCCCATACTAAGACTGTCTTCCTCAGAGGGACATATTAATCCAAGAACTAGCTCCCCAAGAGAAGAGATAGCCCATGGATGAAAATCAATTAATTTTTTTTATTCTTATCACTTGCCAAATAAGATGAAAACAGTTCTGACTTTTTTTTTAAGTGTACCAAGTATCATTGTTTTTCTTTTGGCTTTGGTAGGAAATCTGGCTTGAGTGTAGTTTGCTGATGAAGGCAATCTAATCTTTTGGATAATGTTGACTTATTGAAGAAGCTTGACAACTGGTGTTGGATATTCTGCTTTAGCTTGAGACAAAGATTTGAGAAAGAAGCAAATGAAGACGTTAAGAGATGCTCCATGAACAGGTACAGATGACAAAGTTGATGCTCAGAAGGATTTGAGCAGTTAGTTTCTTATTGGAACATACAGCCACAAAATCTAATTAATTAAATAAATAATTAAAATCAATGTTCAAAATGCCATTGTAGGTTGCAAAAGGCAATTAGTATAGCATTTTGGTGTTAGACTTTAACATCAGAACTGCTCAGAAGTAACCAGGAGCTTCTTCTGGGTCTCCATTTGGGTGCAGGGGCCCAAGGGTTTGGGCCATCTTCACTGCTTTCCCGGGCCATAGCAGAGAGCTGGATCAGAGTGGAGCAGTTGGGACTAGAACCGGCAGCCATATGGGACACTAGCACTGCAGGCCATGGCTTACCCACTATGCCACAGATCTGGCCTCGGGATTGTTATGTTTTAAATTTGGCACTTTTGGGGTGGTATGGGTGAAGAAATAGTGTGTAATAGAAAGGATTAAAGAGTAGAGCAGAATTACATGGTTTTCTTAAGTACTGAGGCTTCTAAGATACTCTGTGATAGCTCTCTAAACTTCACAAGCCATCAAAGAGTTGGTCTAAGAGAACGCCATAGGTCTTCATTTTCAGTGTCTCAAGGATGGTTTCTCCTAGTTGGCATAAAAGCAGTCTATTTTTATAAGAAAATTATTTCTTTTGTAAAGAAATATTGTAAATATGTCTTGAAGCTAGTAATTTTCTAATTTTCTCTTGTGTTCAGACAACACATCAGAGAAGAAAATGAGACAACAAAGGAAACGTGAAAGGCTAATTATAAAGAAGCCTTGTCAAACTTCAAAGACAAGGATGAAAACATTGGAAGACAGAACAAAGTAGAGGTATACTGGGGCCAGTGTTCCAGCAGAATGGGTTAAGCCCCTGCCTGCAACACTCGCATTCCATATGGGTGCTGGTTCATCTCCTAGCTGCTCCACTTCCTCTTCAGCTCTCTACTAATGTGCCTGGGAAAGCAGGGGAGGCCCAAGTGCTTGAGCCACTGCACCCATGTGGGACACCTGGAAGAAACTTCTAGCTTTGGCCCAGCCCGATCTTAGCCATTGCAGGCAGGCATGTGGGGTATGAACCAGTAGATGGAAAGATCTCTGTCTGTACCTCCATCTCTCTCTCTAACTCTGCCTTTCAAATAAATAATCTTTAAAAAAAAAAAAAAGGAAATAAAGTAGAGGTATACTATGGCTTATATTTCTGAAATTCACAAGAGATAATATTCTAGTTCCATTGATATCTCACTAATAAGGATGGCAATACAGAAACCAGTCATTTAGTTCTCTATCTCCATGAGCAATTACCATTCAGGTACTCTGAGAAACAATTTCTACAATCAAAATGATACTGAGTGATATTATATTTTTAGGCTATAGTCTGTAACACTGACGTACAATACATTGAGTTGATTCCTAGAACAATGAATTTTACTGACTGAAACACAGAGAAAAGTTACTTTAGAATAAAATTTAGTAATATATATATTTAGTATATATATTTATATATATTTAGTATATATATAGCTAAGACTGCGATTTTATATTGGTCATTATATATCCATTTTTAAAAAGAATTATTATTTTGAAAGTCCAAATTAGAGACAAGGAGAGACACACAGAAATCTTCCAGCTGTTGGTTCACTCCCCAGATGGCCACAATGGCTAGTGCTGGGCCAGTATGAAGCCAGGAGCTTCAGCCAGGTCTCCCGTGTGGATGGCAGGGTCCCAAACACTTCATCTCTGTTCTTCTACTTCTTCTATACCATTAGCAGGGAGCTGGATCAGAAGTGGAGCTACCAGGACTGGAACTGGTGCCTTTATGAGATACTGGCATCACAGGCAGCAGCTTAACCTGCTGTGCTGCAACACTGGCCCTCATACATCCATTTTCTAAAAAAGAAAATTGACTACCAGGGAATAAAATACTTAAAATATGAATATAGATGATCATTCAGCAAAACTTACCAAAGAACTCTGCTACAGAAGTTGGGGATTTGGAACTGGAGCATATTTTCCCTTAGAAATGCTATGGTCAGATTTTCTTGCTGTATGAGCTATGCTGGCAGAGGCTAAAGTGTCATATCGGGGAGGCCCCTACACAGAATAGCTGAAATGAGAGAAAAGCCCATTTCTTTAGGTTAATACTGTGGAAGTGGGTGGGTGGATATCAGAGCAGGTTCATAGCATGTGTGGTCATCTGGTCCCAGGTTTCCTTGCTGTGTCTTTTTTTCCTAGAGTGTAGCTCTCAATCATAATCAACACCTGCTCCCCAGAGCCTGTTCATGAGAAGGGAGGGGAATGAGCCTCCTTTCTAGATGTATGAGTAGGAAGTTATATACAACCTGTGCATTTATGTCCAGGAGGCCAGAGCTCAGTCTCATGGGCCACCTCCAGCTGCAGGAGAAGCTAGGAAATGACTTCTCTAAGCAAGGTGACCACAAATCCACCGGAAATATGAGTGTTGTATTACTAATAGGAAAATGGGGAGTGAAAGAGGCAAGTAACAGGTAGGAGCCTCTCCTAATCTCACAAAAGCCTTGTGCTAAGCCAAGGACCATTTTCTAGCCTCTGAACAAAATGCCCATTCAGGTTTGAAAAGAGACCAGGAATACTTAAGTATCTGAAAACCACCTGTTTAGTTCCATATAAATGCCGTCCCGTCCCTGTAACATGTAAAGCTCTGTGTATTTCTTCTATTTTTGCTCTGTCCCCTAAACACCTGTTTCCAAAAAATGTGAAGTGGCACCACAGCGTTTTTTGTTTTTTTTTTTTAAAGGAAAATCTGTTTTCTTTAAAACTGAACAGCCTACCAAGGCTGGCTACAGCTCGTCATTACCTAGGCTCTCTTGCTGTGTCTGAGATTGTTACTTTAGTTCGGTAACTTGGGGATTTCTGATTCTTCAATTATTTAGGTTAGGGAAGCTTAGTGGTAAACAGAGACACAAAATCTATCCAAGTTGTGGTCTGAATGATTGCTCTTATAGTTTGTACCTTCATATGACAGTTTTACAAGATTGAATGACCTATTCTTAAAAGATGTTTGGATTGGTACATGAAAGGTGCACATTAATACTGGTTATTACTTTTCTTTCTGGAGCAGCTTTTTTTTTAAAAAAAAAAAAAAAAGGAGGCCGGCGCCGTGGCTCAACAGGCTAATCCTCCGCCTTGCGGCGCCGGCACACCGGGTTCTAGTCCCGGTCGGGGCACCGGATTCTGTCCCGGTTGCCCCTCTTCCAGGCCAGCCCTCTGCTGTGGCCCAGGAGTGCAGTGGAGGATGGCCCAAGTGCTTGGGCCCTGCACCCCATGGGGAGACCAGGAAAAGCACCTAGCTCCTGGCTCCTGCCATCGGACGAGCGCGGTGCGCCGGCCGCAGCGCGCCAACCGCGGCGGCCATTGGAGGGTGAACCAACGGCAAAAGGAAGACCTTTCTCTCTGTCTCTCTCTCTCACTGTCCACTCTGCCTGTAAAAAAAAAAAAAAAAAAAAAAAAGGAAAACAGCCTTAAACTTCTTTATTTTTATAATGATGTCTTATTCCCATATGAGAAATAGATGGTCCAGTAAACTTTTGCTACCAGAACAAGAGGCTGGGCTGACTCTGCATCTTGCTATCCAGAGTAGCAACTAGAAGTCATTGTCCAGGAAAGGAAGGACATCAAGCCTGCAGTGTCCCACATGCAGGAGTGGGACTGGGGAAAGGTGAGAGAGGTGGCCTCTGAAGTGCAGCACTATTCTATGAAGGGGGCCCTGCAAAGGGTGTTTGTGTCCAAGGGTGATTCTAGTGAGTTTACGTGGTCCTCTGGCCCTTTTACAGTTCTCTGGATCCTTCAATTCATACTAGCTGTTTGTAATAAAAAAGATCAGGACCTCCACAAGTGTCATGTCAAAAGGATGATTGTTTCTAAGAAGCATTTGGAGGAAGTCTCAAATTTGTGGTTCCCCATATGACTTTTACAGCTTTAGAATGCCATTTCTCAGGAACCACTTTTAAAGTACTAAGAAGAGGAGAAGTTTTAACATACTGTGGGGTTCTAGTAGTGTTTTATGTTATGGAGAAGCTGCTCAGCATGTCAGTGCTTCCATACGGTGTGTAAACTGACTGTAAAATGTTTCTGTAAATTCACTACAGTGCCTGCAGCAGCCTGTCCTCGGAAGGCTGTGATTGATGCATCTTTGAAAGAATCCTCTCAGCAAAACTTTAGTTCCTGCTACTTGAGCTGACAAGAACCAGAGCTCAAGTTAAGAGGAATGCAAGAGCCATTGTTAGAAACAGAGATGAAAGACCAAGCTCAACCCGGAAGGTAACTTTGTGTTCTGGTGTGAAGTGCCCAGCTTGTAACATCAAGCAGACAACTGCACTGTGCCATTTTTGTATGTGTCTCTCTTTAGTGCATTTATACTATTTTTTGGCAATGTCTCTGAAGCCGACCAGCCTTCTTCACCACGTCTTCCTCAGCTCTCCCCATCACAAGGTAGTTACTGCCATGGGATGCTAGTGCCCAATCTCATTCCAGATGACACACTGGAGCCCGCAGTAGTTTACAGCTGTACAGGATCAAAGTGGCGTATCTGGGACTTAATTGTGGTTTGTGCCTTACCTCCAGAGTCACGTTTATCCTCATACCTTCTGTTTTGACCCTGTTGCTCCAGTATCCAAGATCTTATTTTAAAAATCTTGAATTCTTGGGGCTGGCGCCATGGTGTAGTAGGTTAATCTTCCACCTGCAGCGTCAGCATCCCATATGGGTGCCAGTTCTAGTCCCGGCTGCCCCTCTTCCAATCCAGCTCTGCTGTGGCCTGGGAAAGCATTAGAATATGGCCCAAATGCTTGGGCCTCTGCACCCACATGGGAGACTGGGAAAAAGCATCTGGTTTTTGGCTTTGGATCGGCGCAGTTCCGGCCATTGCAGCCATCTGGGGAGTGAACCAACGGAAGGAAGACCTTTCTCTCTGTCTCTCCCTCTCACTGTCTATAACTCTACCTCTCAAATAAATAAATAAATTTTTTTTAAAATCCTGAATTCTTACAAACTTATCTCTGATTTCTAAAGCTAGTCTTATCAAAGATTATTATGTTAGCCAAATAAAGCAAAGCTACAGTAATTGTAACAGGATGCTACTGGCTGAAGAAAAGAAGCATATATAAGTGGGAAAGAGTTGAGACTCCAGAAATAAATCTACGTATCTATGATCAGTTGATTTTTCACAGTGGTACCATGAATACCCAAAAGAGAAAAAATAGTCTCCAACAAATGGCTCAGGGACAACCATGCAAAAGAAGCATTTTGATTTTGACCTCATACCATATACAAAATCAACTCAAAACAGATTTAAGACTTAAATGTAAGAACTAAGATTGCAAAGCCAATTCAAACAGCTTGTATGACAAGTGGGGGAAGGAAAAAAGCAGAATCATCAGCTATACTAGAACCATAAGAAATACTAGAAAAAAGGAAAATAATGAAAGACAAATAGAAAAAGACAGAGAGAGGATATATTTGTCTGGCAGTACAAAGAGAGGCTTGAGAGGCAGACTGTGGAGTAGAGAGGAGAAGGGAAGACTGGCTAGGCAGGAACATGAGCCCATGAATGTGGGAGCCAGTGGTCATGCAAGAGTGCAATGCAGGTGACTTGTTGCTGCCCAGAGCTCCTGGGTGGACAGTGAAACACTCATGAACCTCAACTCTTGGTCACGACTGACTCAACTCTAAGTCATAGTTTCTCTGGTGTTATAAAGACCAGGTAAACCTATTTAATAGTTGCAGTTTTATCATCACAAGCCTTACCTTTTCTCCTGGGCCAGTTCTGAACATTGTGTCCAGCAGATGGCGATAGACATCGTAGATTTTAGATCCAGGCCCTAGTGTATGGTCCTAGAGAAATTTAAGCAGAGTCATTTTTCAGTTTTCTAGGAAGTATATTTTTTAAAAGTAAAATTAAATTTAAAAATATTTTAATCATCTCAGAACATTAAAATATTTCAACAGGTAATCAATATGCAGAAATTATGAAAGGATATTTTCCATTTCTTTTTCACACTGTCTTCAAACTCCACTATGATCTTAATTTGAATGCTAACTTGATCTATACTTGATGACATCGAACACCTGAAAAGGCAGATTCCTATCCAAGTTCTTCCAAACATACTTAAGCGTATTTAAAAGTTGTCCAACAACTGAGCTTAGTATCTAATTTTAAATTTAAATGAGTGAAATTCAGTTTCAGTTCCTTAGGTTAAGCTCAGGTCAGAGGCTCTGGAGATGCATGTGTGTGGTGCTGCAGAGCTGGGTAGCACAGCTCCAGCAGATTGTTTACTAGCCTCGTGGTCCCACTATACACAATCCTCCCACTAGGCATTAAGGAGTTGGCCAATAAACTCCCAGGCGTATGTTAAACCTTCAAGAGATTCTATGGCAGATTCTTGAGAATAAATAGTAGTGAAACTTCCTGGAGGAAAACCTGACTGCACCTTATTTGTAAGCTTGTAAAGCTAAAGGAAATGCCTTAAGAAACTGCTTTGTGGCCGGTGCTGTGTCATAGAGGGTAAAGCTGCTGCCTGCGACACGGGCATCCCATATAGGTGCTGGTTCAATACCTGGCTGCTCCACCTCCAATCCAGCTCCTTGCTAATGTGCCTGGAAAGGCAGTGGAAAAAGGTTCAAATTCCTGGGCACCTGTACCCACATGGGAGACTCAGAATAAGCTCCTAGCTTTCGGTTTTGCCCTGGCCCAACCCTGGTCATTGCAGCCATCTGGGAAGTGAACCAGCAGATGGAAGAGCTCTCTGTCTCTCCCTCTCTAAATCTGCCTTCTAAATAAAATAAATAAAACAAAAAAACCTGAATTATTTGTTTTCATTGTAATGTCTCCTCTACACCTTTGTGTGTTGTGATACAGTCCATCGGAATTGGCTCAGTAAATCATGGTGTCTGCTTGGAAAGTTCCCAAAGGATCACACTTAAATCCATGTCCGTGGCATTCTTACTCTACTTACTTACGTATTTACCCAGTATGTCTAAGATCATTCACTCCCTCTGAAGGCCAGCATGTAGGACACAAATGATTGTCAACTGTCTGACAACCTACAGAGGAGGCAATAGAATTTAGAATTTGAACAGGGGAGGCTACTGCTCTTCAGAGTTAACACAACATCTAGTAGCCAGGCCATGTGTGTGTCATTCCTTTGAAGCCAGTCAGTTGCGTGAAGTCAGTTTTATGCTAAGCAGTTCATGAAAACCTACATAACTAAGGTGATTGATGGTAACTGAAAACAATTTGTTGGCCCAGTGTATTTCAGCGAGAAGAGATGTAAGTCCCCTGGTCATCCCCCCTGCACTGCCAGCTCGTGGGTGGTGTGTTTTTGTGGTGTAAGCTATGGATGTATACCTCCATGCTCATTGTGTGGTGATGGGATTGGTGTTATCCAGGAAAATGGGAAAATCTAAATGTTTAGTGCTTTTTAAAAAGATTTTATTTATTTATTTGAGAGGCAGAGTCACAGACAGTGAGAGGGAGAGACAGAGAAAAAGGTCTTCCTTCCGTTGGTTCACTCCCCAAATGGCTGCAATGGCCTGAGCTGCACCAATCTAAAGGCAGGTGCCAGGAGCCAGGAGCCAGGAGCTTCTTCCAGGTCTCCCATGTGGGTGCAGGGGCCCAAGCATTTGGGTCATCTTCTACTGCTTCCCCAGGCCATAGCAGAGAACTGTATTGGAAGAGGAGCAGCTAGGACTAGAACTGGCACCCATATGGGATGCTGGCACTGCAGGCGGAGAATTAACCCACTGCTCCACAGCGCCAGCCCCAAAGTGTTTAGTGTTTTAGTGAAAACTTATCACCCCAGCCTAGGATTGGTGTTCTGCGATGGTGCTTATTTTAACAATCTTGGCCTGCATCTATAGACTCCTGCCTAGTAGATGTGTTTGTCCAGGCATAGGTGTGGGCAGAGTGTGAACCCTGTGCCCACCTTCAGTTTAAGCAGCTTCTTTCTCCGTTACATTTTGTGTTCTCCCCAACTCTGAAAGTTCTGATGTTGGTGGCATTTTGGCCTGGTTTTAAGCATTTCTTCTGAGGTATAGCATATCCTCTTCTCTGCCCATCTGGTCATTACCAGGAACAAAGCTTCCTAGAACTTAAACCTCCTCTTTGCCTGGTCCCTCACCGCCCTTTGCACACACACCAAAGTTATTCATGGTTATTCAGTGTAGTTTTTGAAAGAGAGAGAACACAAGAATGAGCCCTTGCTCCCAAGTGTGTCTGAAAAAATGTGCCACTATCTGTGTAGAGACCCTTGTTTTCATGTATTCTCCCCAAAATAATCATCTTTACCTTCAAGAGAAAAAGCTTTCTATTGCTGTTTTCAGTTTGTTATTTGCATGAGTTTTCATGGAATGGCCAATCAATATGTATGCATCATTTGGGTTTATTTTTCTTTTCTTTTTTTTTTTTTTACAGGCAGAGTGGACAGTGAGAGAGAGAGACAGAGAGAAAGGTCTTCCTTTGCCGTTGGTTCACCCTCCAATGGCCGCCGCGGTCGGCGCGCTGCGGCCGGCGCACCGCGCTCGTCCGATGGCAGGAGCCAGGAGCCAGGTGCTTTTCCTGGTCTCCCCATGGGGTGCAGGGCCCAAGCACCTGGGCCATCCTCCACTGCACTCCCGGGCCACAGCAGAGGGCTGGCCTGGAAGAGGGGCAACCGGGACAGAATCCGGTGCCCCGACCGGGACTAGAACCCGGTGTGCCGGCGCCGCAAGGCGGAGGATTAGCCTAGTGAGCCACGGCGCCGGCCTTATTTTTCTTTTCATTGAGTCTTTCTAAAACTGAGCTGCTCGCTCATTTTTAGTTGCTGCCTAACCGTTTGTCATAGTAGCACACAGAGTGCTGAACACCTCCTCGACTGCTGGTTGTCTGCATTATTTCCCTGTTGGGAATAGAGTGACTGTAAGCATCTTGAAGTTTGCTCTCACAGGTGGATCTTTACTCAGGTACCTTCCTTCTTTGAATCTCTCCTCTTGATCCTTTCCAGAAGTGAGGTCACTGGGTCAGCGTCATGGTCCTTTTGATGCTTCTTGATGGGTCAATGATCTCAACAGGACCCACTGTTCCATAGCAAATCTCCCTGGTGGAGGAGCGAAGTGAACTACAGGGCAGGATAGATGGTTCCAGTCCCCTGTGATGCCTTTGCATGGCATGGAGTTAAACTCAATTCTCGGTATGCTGGCTATGTCTCTGCTTACTCCAAGATCCACTTCTATGAGTTCTGCTTTTTTTTTTCTTCTATGAGAATTTCAAGCACCTGTCTAGACTCTGTTTCATACGCAGGATAACCCAGAGGAAAGCAACTATGAATCTCCCAGTCCCAGTGCCATGGATTTCACACACCCAGCAGCCTGTCCTAGCTTAGAGCTGAGCTTACTCACAGTAGTCATGCATTACATGGAAACCTTTACTTAAAGTATTTCTGATGAAAACCAGAGAGAGCAGAAATCAGTGAATACAGTAACAAAATATAGAGCCATTATGCAAATTAAATAGGTATTTCTTTTATATTATTCCTCTTTAAACAAATATTTATTTATTTAATTGAGAGGAAGGGAAGGAGATATTGAGAAACCTTCCATCTACTGCTTCACTATCCAAATGCCCACAACAACTGAGCTTGCTGAGGCCAGAACCAAAAGCAAGGTACTCAATCCAGACCTCCAAGTGGGTGGCAAGAACCCAAATATGTGTATCATCAATTGTGTCTCCCAGGTTTACATTAGTGGGAACCTGGACTCAGACATGATCATTGAATCCAGGCACTCTAATGTGGGATGCAGGCTTCTTCACCATCACACTAAACACTTTCTCATTTTTAATTTTCTACGTCCCCCTATCCAAGGCTTTCTATGCAGTGCTCAGTGAAAAGAGGAGTCACAGTGCACACTTCCCAGAGGCAGTCGAGGCTACTGACCATCCAAAGTCTCTCCTACAGACTGAGCACCTGGTAGGAAATCAGTTGCCACTAACTTTACTGCTGGCTCAGAGAACATGAAGCAGAACAGAGCTTAAGGCTCTGATGCTGAAGCCACCCTCATTTCCTCTAAGAAGTCTTGCTAAAAACTGAGTCTGGAGAAGAGGAAAGGGCTACCCCAAGATGGCAAAGAACAGCAGTGAACTGGCAGTGGCTGCCTGGATCTTTGTGCTGAGATGAAGACCTCTGAGTTTCAAGAGCTGCAGTTGACTAGTGGTACTGCAAGGGCCATACCTGAAGGAGCAACAGCACTCAGTGCCGTGGGCTTACATCTCTAGAGCATTCACTTGAAGCAGGCTGCATCTTGTGCTGTCGAAAGCCTTCGCCTCCTTGCCTCCGAAGATGACCGGGGAGGGGGGTGGGCAAAGGGAGAGAAGGAGCTTGTAGAAAAATCCAGATACTTTAGTGTGATGAGAACTTAGGACATCCTCAGATAATCCAGTCCCCTCCCCTCAGGCCTAGTTGTGGTGGGGCACTGCTGGGGGATGAAGCCTTACCCCCTTCTCATGTTTCTGTGGAGAGGGGGCTTCCCCTTTCTTCCCTCCTTCCAGGGGACAACCTAAGTCTGTAGCGCCACACATTCCTGGACAGTTGCCCCAGCAGGAGGTGTCCCTGCTCACAGGTGGCTGATTTGCCCCTAGGTGTGGTGAGCACTAAGTTAGGGCCAGGTCCAGCCCTTCAGAGACAGGGGTATGTCAGCACACACAGCAGAAGTGCACATGTAGACTCACGGCTGCACCCACTGGAGAACGGCTGAGTCCATGGGCCCCAAGGCTGCATTTCAGGCTCAGGCCTCAGACAAGGCCTCCACTGCTACCTTTACCAGGCCCCGCCTGTGAGGACGAGGAGGAGTGTTCTGATGTTCTTCCCTCATCTTCTAACCCTTGTCAGGCCTTGTGCTTGGCAGGGGAGTAGGGCAGGTTGTTAGATACCCAGGGCCCTCACAAACATCAAGACCCTTAGATAGCCTGATGGGCAGGCCTCAACTCTCCCCTGGGGCTTGGAGAACAAATCAGATCCTCAGAGACCTCACTCTGTTCCTGGGGAATGGCTCGCAGGAGCCGCCAGACAAGCAAGGCCAGAGCTGCTGGCTCAAGGCTAATGCGGCAGCTGCCCCTCTCAGATGCCGGCAGGACAAGTGAGTACACCAGAGGGACCTGACTGGTCAGGGCAGGGGTGACTCATCCACCCGAGCACAGCTGCTGGGCCTGCCCAAGACTTGTGGGATCTGCTTCCAGGTTCCACAGAGGGCCCTGGGTGACCTCCGTCACTGATCTGCCCACCATCTCTATTCTCCGGTTCACTCTCCTTGTTTCTTCCTTCGTCTCCCCCTCCCTCCTTGATCTCCTCCATTTCCCCCTCAGCTCTCTCTCTCTCTCCTCTCAGTCTCTCCATCTCTTCTGCTTCTCTCTGGCTCCCTTGTCTCCCTGTTCTCTCTCATCCTCTTTTCCACCCGGACTGGAATCTGAGTCCTTTGCTACCCAGTGAAGAGAAGGAGGGCACAGTTGAGTCCCATTGGAGGTTCTCCCTGGGGTCACACGTCACTGATCTTGGCCCCTTGGAGTGGGATGCGTGTTCCTTGGGGAGTGGGAGGTCTTGGGCTGAGCTAACTGTCCACAGAGGAAGCTATGGGTTGGGAAACCAAGGGCTTAGCCTGGCAGAGGGCTGTTGGGGGCCAATGGCCCTGAAGGAGCCAGACCAAGTCAGCTCTGTCCCAGCCAACCACAGCCTCACCCAGACGCTGGAGGCATCTTGCTGGTTTATTACACCGAGGTCAAGACTCAGAGGAGGAGGGTGGGAGACTGGGGAGCAGGGCTGGGCTGGGCGTAGGGGAGGAGGGCATTGGCGGGCACCAGCGCTGGCATTACTTCTTGCAGGTCTATTTCTTCTACACGTTATACTTCTTACTGCCCCTTCTGAGTTTGCTGATAGGATGTAATGCCATATCAAGCTGTTTCATCCTAAATATCAAACAAAGAAAAGTATGTACTGGGGTATGAGTCAGAAGAGCTGGTCTCAAGAGAGTCTGGAGCCCTGGCCTGGCCTGGGCCCAAGTGGCCATGTCCCCCTCCTTTCCACGGATGAGGCTGTCTGGGCTCCAACTTGGGTGTCCAGTGGCACCTTTGACCTTTCAACAGTCTCATGCTTTGCTTTTCTATATTCTAGAGTAACATGTGTCCATGCCAAACACCTGGGCCAGTAAGTTTCTTGCAGGGAGACATCAGGAGGGCAATCTACTTTTCTCAGGTAGATGGGTGTGGGCTGTGGGGTTTTGCTACAAAATTGACAAAAGCCTTCAATTTTGACAATCCTCTTCCCCCAGACAACTGCCAACAGCTCTAGGGCAGACTGGATGCCCAACTAAAACCATGTTGATAGCAGCCAAATGACAGGCAGTGACCCACACTCCATGCAGAAGTGACATGCTAAGGGTCACATAGACCTGTGGGCACCTTGGTGACCTATGGTAGAGCTCTTCTGTGAGTCATGCCCACTCTGCCCAACCCAGCCCAGTGACAACCTACTTTTTCTCCACTTCGGAAGTGGATTCCTTCACCATCTCCTCTCCCATGAGCAATGAGGAGAAACTTGCTTCAAAATCGTCTGACATAGCTCTTTTGGCTGACCCAGAATTCTGCGGGCTCAGGACAGAAGCTGAAGGACTGCAGGGGAGGCAGAGTAGGGAAGGCACTGCTCAGCAGAGGCAGAATCACAGGGACTCCTGAGTACTAAGCTGGTCAACAGCCAAGCACACAGCTGCTCATTCTACAGAGCACAGGACAGGGAAGGGAGAGTCTGACCACCCTGGGGACCTAGGGACCCACAGGAGCTCAGCTTCTCTGGCTTCTCACCAAAGATGGATTGGTCCTCACTCATGTGCCAGCTATACCTGTACACCCAGCCCTGACAGAGGGAAATGCCCAAGCTGGGGTGCAAGGGCTGGGAAATTGAGCAAAGGAGAGAGACCAAGAGGTTGGGAGTTACAAATGCAGTTGTGGGCTGGACATGGCCCTCCAAGTCCAATGATGAAGTTCTGACCCTCAAGACCCCAGAACGGCACCTGATTTCAGAGTTACTGGCCATGTAATTTATTAAGATGAGGTCATCCTGGAGTGGGGCTAGCCTCTAATGTAATCTACTACCATGGTATTTTTAGGGAAAGGTGGACAGAGACACGCATGCAGGGATACCACAGGAAGACTGGCGTTGAGCTCACACCAAGGAGCTACCAGAAACCCAAAGAGCCCTGGGGCACACACCTTTACAGGGACCATGACCCTGCTCCAAAGTTCCTCTCAGATTTCTGGCCTCAGAGCTGTGTCTGAGCCTCTTAGCTAGGGGTAGCTTATGTCCCAATTATTTGGGCTGCTACAACAAAATACCATAGACTGTAGCTTAGGCTGACCTCACTTTTCTTACAGTGCTGGCAGCTGGGGAGTCCATCAGCAGGGTGCCAGCAGACTGGGTATCTGGAGAGGGCAATCTTCCAGGTTCATGGTCACAGTCTTGCTCTCTGGGGCCTCTCTCATCAGGAAACTAATCCTATTGATGACAGCTCCACCCTCATGACTTAATCCCTCCCAAGGCCCATCTCCTCTATCACCAGCTTGCCAGTGAGGATGTCCACTCATGCACCGTGAGGGACACAAACATTCAGAACACAGCGCTCGCGGCGGTGGCCCTAGTGAACTCTTAGCAAGGCCCTCCTGCATCTGCCTGTGCCCCACGCTCTGCGGTAGTTTACTCTTTGTGTGTCCATGTTCCTGGAGGGAACTGCGATGCAGGGAGCACAGGAAAATCTTTTGTCCCCATTTCACTGACAAGGGCAGGAAGCCCAGAGGTGAGGGGGCGTGTTCAGGGTCACATAGCTCAGTGTCAGAGACAAGACTGTCTCAATCCCTCACTGCCTGCCTTTCGATCATATCACTAATGCCCACTATTATCCTGACCCGTCCTGGTCCTGCTCCTGTGGAGCGTGCATCTGCAGGAGGGCTGAGAGGCTGGGAGGAGAGATGCCATCCCTGCACCACAGACCTGGTGTGGCACTGCAGTGACCGGGCTGGGCTGGGCTGGGTGTGGACACACTGCCCAGGACAAGGCCCCTCCTGCAGACACTGACAGCTAGAGACAGTGTGGTAGGGCCTGTGGTGAAGAGCTTCCCCTCCAATTTGCAGAACACTAGAGAGTATGTGAAGCCTTTGCTTTTTGCTGCATAAGATTCAGCTCACAAAGCCTTTGGGAAAGCACACAGGCTCTCCCGCACCACACTGTCTTTTACGGGTCTCATTCCAGACTGTACTCCGCAGTTCATAGAGCACAGAAAGGTATCAGGTGCTCTGGGCTCCTTGAGCACATAGACCTATGATCACCTCACTAGGGCTGGGCCCAGGAGGTGCTCAATAGGTTCACATCACTTGGTCAAAAAGCCTGAGCTCAGAAATCGGGGGCAGACTCAAAGCAGCTTGTCCTTTCCCAGGGCCTGAGTTCATGCCATGAATGACCTTGACCATGTGCTTCAACTGGCACACCTGGCATAAGCAGGCACGGAAGTGCATAGAAGGTGGGGCTGAAGCGCAGCTGGGGTTCCTGCCCACACATCCCCTCTCTTCTCAGTTTCCCAGCAGACACTGGCACGGTGGTAATGTTCCCAGCTCCCTTTCTCCAAGACAGCTCTTTGTCCAAACTTGTGTCCCAAAGAAACCCACAATTGGCTTCATGCTCTCCTGGCCACTGCCTGCTCCTCTCCTCCTGGGCCAACTGCTGTGTTCTCTTGCTGCAGCTCTTCCCGCAGGTCCAGCAGGTGGAGTTTTGGCTCCCCAGCTCTGCTCCCTGCTCACTTCATGCCTTTGTCCACCTGCTACCCCACAGGGCCCATCCCACAGCTCGAGTCTGCTGTCCACCCAGCCCTTCCCTGTGCCTGCCTTTCATCCAGCCTCTCCTGTCTCACCTGAATTTGTAGTTGTCTGGGAGGAAGTAGCCCATCTTGCCATCCTGCTGTGTGCGGGTGATCTGTTTGAGTAGATTCTGCTTGCTCAGGCCATATCCATTGAACACATGGCCCCCGAAGAGGAGCTTCCCCCCAGAAAACATCTGTGCACAGACAGGAGGAGCACATTAGCATTGCAACATGGACTGAAGGACAGCTGAGTTCTTTATTTCTGGAGGACAAAACCACTCTTCTCGCAGGTCTGGGTGAGAATGTTGGCCTTTGGTGGCTGGGGAATGAGGACTGCCCTTGCTAAGCCACCCAGGCAGGTGTGCCTGAGCCTGGCCCCTCACCTCGGCCCCCAGACCAGAGGGCAGCCCCACTGGCCTGGACTTTGTTCCCCGTTGGGCCAACGTGTTCCAATGCCATCTCACATCTAGACCCTTCCACACTGCTGGGGCCAGAAGGGTATCTTCCCTGTTCAGATAGCTCCCGCCCACCTGCCTGCTGCTGCCTGCTGTGTCCCTACCCACTTATCTGGATGCAGTGTTCAGTGCATCCCATGGTATGGGGGCCCTTTGAGGGGAGGGCTCTTATACCTCTTCCAAATATTTCTGTGCAAGGATACTCATCACAGTAAGTTCGTCATGTACCACCCCCTCCAAAGGGACATAACTTCAATGTTTAACAAGAGCAGTGAGAAAAGAGAAAGGAAATGATAGGTTTTTAGCAGTTAAATCAGGTTTTACAAACTAAAACTAAAGTCAGGTTTTGGCAGAAATGCACATGTGGTTTTAATTTACAAACCAGGATTCCAAGTGTACATAAAGAAACACACTGCAGAGGCTCAGTGCTATAAAGCCACTGGGTAAAGCCACTGCCTGTGGTGCCTGCATCCAATATGGGTTCTGGTTGGAGTCTTGGCTGCTCCACTTCTAAAACTCTCTGCTATGGCCAGGGAAAGCAGTAGAAGATGGCCAAGTCCTTGGGCCCCTGCACTCATGTGGGAGACTTGGAAGAATCTCCTGGCTCCTGGCTTCTGATCAGCTCAGGTCAGGCTGTTGTGGACATTTGGGGAGGGAACCAGCGGATGGAAGACACCGCGCTCGCTCACTTGCTCTCTCTCTCTCTCTCTCTCTCTCTCTCTCTCTTTCTCTCTGCCTCTGCCTCTCTGTAACTCTGCATTTTACATACATAAATCTCTAAAAAAAAAAAAAAGAAAAGAAAAGATAGATTGAACCCAGAAAGATTGTAGAGGCCAGTGAGCCATGGGCTAGGTGAGGACCAGCAGTTGCCCAGGACATTTGTTTATCATTTTTGGATTAATGGATGATACAGAGCTGTCATTATTTTCTATGCTGTATCTTCCAAGTTTTCTATAATAAACAAGTAAAAGTTTCCAATACATTCTCTTTAGAAAAGGAACAGATGATGAGAATTTGACTGAATGGGTTAAGCATCAGCTGTCTCTTCAGTCTCCTGGGACAGGGATGTGTGGGCTCCCTCTGGGCTAGCAGCTGGGTGACTCTGCTCTTCTGCTCTCTGCGCCTCAGCCTGGTGGGGGAGAGACTCCTGCAGGGCGCTCGCTCCCCTCTCCTTCCTCCCACATCTGTGTCCTGCAGGGGCAAGGCCTGCTGAGACTGAGTGGCAGGCACATGGGTGGTGTGTCCCCACAGGGCCCCGACTCACCAAAACCATGCCCTGCACCACAGCATGCTTCTTCACCAGCAGGGGCGGGACCTCCTGCAGGGGGCTGTCCAGGTCATACTGCAGCAGGCGGTAGGGGTCATGCCGGCACTGCCGAGACACCAGTGTGGCAGTCATGAGCATGCACTTGGGTGACCGCGTTCTTGGCTGAGCTGGGACATCTCCCCACCCCACTCCTGCTCAAGGGCCCTTCAGGTCCTGCACACACACCTCCCAGCACGAGCCCCAGAGGACGTCCCGTGGCTCAGCTTAGAGCCATCTCAGGAGGAAGGCTGGTGCCCAGATGATGGTTCCATGTGACACTCACTGACCACAGAATGTGACAGTTCCTCGTGCTTGCCCTTGGATAAGTCCTTCAGAGTTTTGCAGATAGAAACCTCTTCCCATAAAGGAGTCCATGGCTGGCTGGCATCTGGACCTTCCCAGTCACTAAATCCAGTGTGATCATCTGAACAGAGCCCACCCCTCATGGTGAGGGCTGTCGGAGCAAATCTGGCCTCCTTCCTCTGTCTCCTTCTGGATGCTCTGGGCCCATCAATATGGCTAATGTCTCATCTTCTGGCTTAATCTGCCTTTTGTTTCCAAGTATCTCCATCCACCTTCCCATCACACTGATCTTTCAGTTTGAACTATGAAACCCATAACCCCTCAGGATCTTGCTATAGGGAATGGTTCTGCATTTTCCAATGATGTCTTAATGGTAGAACCCAGGCCCTTGGGAAACCTGACACCACCCTCCCTGACTGTCCTCACAACCTACTGCTCACTCTTTCTTGGGCTTCAACCACCTTGGACCAGACTCTGTCCCCATTCATGCTACTCAGAACTGGGTTATTTCTGCACAGTAATGATTAGAGTGAACAATGCATAGCTCCAAGATAAGCTAAAGTTACCTCTAAGTTCCCACCAGGCAGGGATTATCTGTGTCCTTACACAGATGGACACAGGGCAGGTGCTCAATGAATGGTGACTGAATTGGCATCAGTGGGAAGCTGGTTCCAGAAAACAACTGTGGCTTTGATGTAAGGGACTAGGCAAAAGGCTCATGGCTAACTTTGTGCCATTTTGGAATGAGACAGGGCCAGAACAGATTCAAAAACTGAGCTCCAGGCACTGGCTAGAGTGTGGGCACAAGGGTGGGCATGTAGAGGTCAAGGAAGTGATACTCCTAGGAGGAAGGGATGGAGAAGGTGTCCATGCAAACACACTCCCAGGGCATACCTGAAAACTCAGACCTCAGGAGCTGCAAATGGGCCCTAGGCAAACACAATGGATTAGAGACTACACAAAGGCAAAAAAGGCCTGAAAAGAGTTATCGTATAGACATCCAGTTCATTTGGCATCCTGTGTTCCAGTGTGCCTGGGTTAGGACTGGCCCTTAGCCTGTGCTAATACTGCTGGAAATGACTGCAAACTTAGAAGATGACCTAGACTGAGGAATGACGTCAATAGGTAGAAATGGGCTCTGTGGGCCCTAAGACTCCCTTGAGAACATCAGCCCCAGTGAATTGAAGCCTCTAATATTTCATCTTCCTTGTCTATCCTTAACACAGGCCACAGCCTCTTCCAGGGATACTCAACACCTGCCAGAACCCCACACATTGAAATGCCCTCTCTGAGCTCCAGGAGGCAGCAGGCACAAGATCCTTTGTCTCAGGCTCATATGAGGTATCTGTACAGGTGTGCTGACACTTATGCTGGGACAGGGAATGAATGAGAAAAGAGAAGAGAGGAAAAATACTGCAGACACTTTGAGGGGAGTATGTGCAAAGTCCAAAGGGGAAAAGAAATGGAAAGAGGGTGGCCTCTCAGCCAATTCCAGCAACATGAGGGGCTTAATAAAAGGCACCTTCCTATCCTTGGCCTTTGGAGCCTCCTCACTGGGTCCAGACCTACCTGGAGGCAGGGTGAGGCACGGCCCCGCTGCTGGTGTCTGTACAGTGTGTCCAGGAGCCATTTGAGCTGTGCTGTGCTGCTGGGGTTCTGGTTTGAGAGGATCCCAATCACTAGTACCTGGCTGGGGTCTCGGGGCACAGACAGGAATCGCTCCAGCTCCAAGTCAGACACCAGGGGCACCTTGGCGATGCACTTGCAGCCAGCCCGGGCGTCTTCTTTGCGCAGGAGCTTCCGCAGCACCAGCGGGCAGTCCGAGGGCGAGGCCACCCACCTGGTGGAAGCGCGCACCTCCTTGGTCTTCCCTCTGCGAGGAGGAGCACATTGGGCAGGGGCTGTCAGTGGGCAGTGTGCAGGCCGCTGCCCTCAGAAGTCCAGAGCGGTGAGGGCCCACTGCCGAGGACGCGCCACAGGCAGAGTTTAGTCTGGTCTCCACTCCCAGCATGCAGCGCCTCCCTGAGTGCTCCGCTCATCTCTCTGGGCTTCAGGTGCAAGATGGGAATGACAAGTTCCTCATTTATCTGTGCACTCAGTCAACACACTTTGGAGTCATCTTTCACTCCTTCCTGCCACACTCACGTCCCATCCCATCGATCGGCAAGTCTCTGCTATCCACATGCAAGAGCTGTGAGACCATAGTTAGACACAATATAAGCACAATATAAAGTGCTGCCATGATTTTACTTTTTTCATTATTATGTGTAACATATTATTGCATCTATAGCCCTTGGAATACACATTGGCTTGATCAATTCTGTATATTCCTGTGGAATAGGTAGAGTATTAACTGGTTTTGACATTTATAGATCAGAAAACAGAGTGCTACTGCCAGAGAAGCGGGATGATCATGCAGTAATCAAGTGCAAGGGCTAGGATTACCAATCCAGTTATCCGAAAACAAGAACAAAAAATGCAAGTAATCTGCAACTGAGTCTTTCAGAAACTGTTTAATACTAATAAGTACTTGTGGCCGGCACTGTGAATAGCAAGTAAAGCTACCGCCTGCAGTGCTGGCATCCCCTATGGGCGCTGGTTTGAGTCCCAGCTGCTCCACTTCCAACCTAGCTTTCTGCCGTGGCCTGGAAATCAACAGAAGATGGCATAAGTCCTTGGGCCCCGACACCTGCGTGGGAGACTCGGAAGAAGCTCCTGGTTCCTGCCTTTGGATCAGCACAGTTCCAGCCATTGTAGCCATCTGGGGAGTGAACCATTGGATGGAAGACCTCTCTCTTTGTGTCTCTGCCTCTCTGTAACTCTGCCTTTCAAATAAATAAATGTCTTTAAAAATACTAATAAGTACTTAATAAACTGATGAATGTCTCTTATTCAAGAACCTGCACATCTGATGGGGAAAAGGTTGGAATTTTTTGATCATGACTTATATAAATAATTTCAAAATGATCAAAATCTTAAGCTTGGGAAAATTAAGCCTTAAAAGTTCAAGAAGAAAACATAGGAGAATTATTCTATAATTTCAGATTAGAACATTTATAATATGACTCAAAAGTCAAGATATGACAACAGAAAAAATTGATAAACTGAATTATACAATAGAGAAAAAGAACACAAAAATCCCTGACAAGGGGCAATACCACTTCAAGTGAAGATACTAAACAAATAGCAAATGTGGAAACATATAAAATTCTTAATACAGATAAGTAGCTAATTTCCCTACTGTATAAATCATAGAAAATAAATTAGAAAATTTATAATTTTCTATATAATTCTATAGTTTTTCAATGAACTATAAAGAAACAGGACATAAAAGGATATGGAAGAGTGAAGCTACTAAAAATGGCAGAAGGAGGGAACTCCAAAACTCCATCCTTCTACTAGCAATGATCATACTTGCCAAAACTGTCAGAACCAATATCACTGGTGCTCTCGAATCTGATAAAATAACTTACAACAAACAAGGGCATGACTGATGAACAATGCTGATCAATTTTGGTAAGAAGGCAGAGTGGCATTGTAACTCACTCTCTTCCTACTCCTTGCTCACTACTTAAGTGGCTTCCATGGGAATGTCAGCCCATGTTCCAGGCATAACTTGTTGGTACCAGAGCAGTCAATATGGACAATGCTGTAATGGAGCTGTGCATATGTGAGTTCAATCTGTATGGAGCTTCCCTGAGGGATCTGTTCAGGGATTTGACATGTTTTTGCCTGCCTTGGGACTTGCTCGTGGCTGAAACAACCACTAGAAAGCACTTCTTGAAAACATTTCAAGGCAAAAATATTAGACACAGCCTCCTGTGCAAGGGTTAACATATGGGAACATAAAATCAGGTCAAAAAGACTGGAAAGAAAGGGACTGGAGAAAGAGATGCATGGAAAATGAACAGCTTTGAAAGGCTCCCATATATAATGGAGAATATGGATAGCAGGTTTCAGATCATGTTTTGAAAATGCCTGAGGGGCCGGCACTGTGGCACAGTAGGTTAATCTGCTGCGTCCCATAATGGGCGCCAGTTGGAGTCGCGGCTGTTCCTCCTTTGATCCAGCTTTCTGCTATGGCCTGGGAAGCAATAGAAGATAACACAAGTCCTTGGGTCCCTGCACCAGTGTAGGAGACCCGGAAAAAGATTCTGCCTGGCTTCTGGCTTTGGATATGCTCAGCTCCAGCTGTTGTGGCCACCTGGGGAGTGTACCAGCAGATGGAAGTTTTCCCTCTGTCTTTCCCACTCACTGTCTGTAATTCTACCTCTCAAATAAAATCTTTACAAAATAAAGAATGAAAAAACAAAAGAGAGAAAGAGAGAAGAAGGAAGGAAGGAAGGAAGGAAGGAAGGAAGGAAGGAAGGAAGGAAGGAAGGAAGGAGGGAAGGAGGGAAGGAGGGAGGGAGGGAGGGAGGGAGGGAGGGAGGCAGGGAGGCAGGGAGGCAGGGAGGCAGGGAGGCAGGGAAGGAGGCAGGGAAGGAGGCAGGGAAGGAGGGAGGCAGGGAGGGAGGAAGCCTTGAACACACCCTAAGGTTTCACCTCTGATGTCTGAGCCTGGTCTGAGCAAGAAGTGAAAGTGAACACAGCTGTGAATAGCCTGGTTGAAAGCATTGAAGAGGCACCTGAATGTGCAGTCTACCTGCAACTATGCAGAATTTTGTTAGTTTTGAGGGGCTTCAAGTAATCTCTGCTAACTAAACAGAGACTTAAGGGACTACACATGACAAGGAACATAGTCTTTACAAAAGCAGTAAATAAAAGTTGCTAAACAAACAACCACAAACTACAACAAAACAACAAACTTCAGGGAGAGAGTAGAATCTGAATTCCAGAGGGCCTGGCACTGTGGCATAAAAAGTAAAGCTGCTGGCTGGAGCCATGGCTCACTTGGTTAATCCTCTGCCTGCGGTGCCAGCATCCCATGTGGGTGCCAGGTTCTAGTCCTGGTTCCCCCTTTTCCAGTCCAGCTCTCTGCTGTGACCTGGGAGTGCAGTGGAGGATGGCCCAAGTGCTCGGGCCCTGCACCCGCATGGAAGACCAGGAGGAAGCACCTGGCTCCTGGCTTCAGATCGGCGCAGCGCCGGCCGTGGCGGCCATTTGGGGGGTGAACCAATGGAAGGAAGACCTTTCTCTCTGTCTCTCTCTCACTGTCTACAACTCTACCTTTCTCTCTCTGTCTAACTCTGCCTGTAAAAAAGAAAAGAAACAGAGTTGTTCCATATCTCTCCCAGTTTCTTGGTAACATCACTGTGAACCTCCAAAACTGTCAGCTGATATAAACCTCCTTCCTAAGTAACTTCTCTCTGATTTAAAAAAAAATTTTTTTTTGAAAGAAGAGCAAGAGAGAGATATCTTCCATTCACTGGTTTACTCTCCAGAGGCCTGTAATAGCCAGGAATGGGCCTGGTCAAAGCCAGGGGCCTGGGACTCCATCTGAGTCCCCCACAAGGATGGCAGGGACCTAAGTACTTGAGCCATCATCTGCTGCCTCTCATGATGCATTAACAAGAAGCTGGATTAGAACCAGAGTAGCCAGGACTCATTCATAGAATGGAACACAGGTGTTCCAACCTTAACCTCCTGTCCACAGCACTAGCCTCTTGAATATTTCTTTTTAACTTTTGTAAGATTTATTTATTTATTTTAAAGGTAGAGTGACAGAGAAAAAAGGAGAGACACAGAGATAAAAATCTTCTATGCTCTGGTTCACTCCCCAAATGGCTGCAATGGCCAAGGCAGAGTAAGCTGAAACCAGGAACTAGGAATTCTACCTGGGTGTCCCAAATGGGTGGCAGGGACCCAAGTACTTGGGCCATCTTCTGTTGCTTTCCCATGCATATTGCCAGGGAACTAGATCAGGAGCCACACAGCTGGGACTTGAACCTGTGCTCTGATATGTGATGCTGGTGGTGCAGGTGGCAGCTAAGCCCACTGCACCACAAAGCTGGCCTCTCAGTAATTATTCTATAGTGACAAAAAGCTGGGTAATACAAATACTTAAAGTTTTTCTTCCAATATTGAGATAAGAATGCCTATTATTACCACTTCCATTCAACATTGCATTGGAGTACATAACCTGTGCAATTAGGGAAGAAAATAAACAGAAATATACCATATTTGGAAAAGAAGAAAATAGTCTTGCAGAGAACCAGTTCTATACAAACTCAAAAAGGAATTGATTGAGAAACCACTAGTAAGTCAATTGAGCAAGATTATTGGATAAAAAATCAACATGTAGAAATCAATTGCAGAGCCAGTGCCAAAAAGACAAATATCATATGTTTCCTCTGATCTATGGTAGTTATATAGAATACCAAAAAATGGGCTGGCGCCACAGCTCAATAGGTTAATTCTTTGCCTGCAGCGCCGGCACACCAGGTTCTAGTCCTGGTCGGAGCGTCAGATTCTGTCCCAGTTGCTTCTCTTCCAGTCCAGCTCTCTGCTGTGGCCTGGGAGTGCAGTGGAGGATGGCCCAAGTTCTTGGGCTCTGCACCTACATGGGAGACCAGAAGAAGCACCTGGCTCCTGGCTTCGGATCAGTGCGGGGTGAACCAACGGTAAAGGGAGACCTTTCTCTCTCTCTCTCACTGTCCACTCTGCCTATCCAAAAAAAAAAAAAAAAAAAAGAATACCAAAAAATGTATAGGAATGAAATGGCTATGTTGCAATATACTTCTGTGGAATAGTGGTCTTTCTACTGTACACTTGTTGAATCTTATGGTTAGTGGTATGTTAAGCCTGCTATAACTGAGTGGACTGAAATTATGCTTTTGCAAAAATTAAAGGAAAAAACAGAGAAGGAAGGAGAACTGAGGGAGGGAGGGAAGTATGGTTACCTTCTTAGAATTATACCTGTTAGATACATGAAATATGTTTTCTTTATATTCATAAAAATTTTTAAATGAAAAAATCGAACAAAAACAAAAAACAAATGTAAATATGATCACTATAACATCACATTAGTGGACTCAAGGAAAAAAGATACATTGTCACCTCAAGTAAAATTAAAGAGTACTGAACAAAATTCTATTTCTATTATTTAAAAAAAATCAATCGTGGTTTAAATTTCTGACCAAGATGGAGTTAGCACACGCTAGCATATCATTCCTAATGATTGCAACTAAAAATTCAGAACAGAATAATTTCTAAAACTCCTTGCTGACTCTGAAAGGTATATAGTAGCAGAAAGATTGTGGAAGGGGTGTGGAGAGTCAGAAACTGAATGATGAGTTTAATTGTGGTGAGTTTGCTAGTTTACTTTTCTTACTGTATCTCCCAGTGTGGTCTTGAGGGTCAGCTGAATTTGAAAAACTGAGACGTTAGCAAGATCTCTGAGGAAAGACCTTCTGTCGAGCCAGAGGAACTGGAGAAGGGGGTCCCGTGATTCTAGGCCTGTGAAAAGAACCCTCTCTTTGTTCTCTCTCTGGTTACTGACTTTTACCCCCCGACTCTGTCCTAGGGACAATGCCGGCAGTACAACAGCACTGCCACTGCAGTGGCACAGCCAGCAACGCCGTGGGCACCTACAGCTCTGACATAACCCGCCCAGGGGATGAAGGAGTTGGGAAAAGTGGACTCAGTGTGCTGAGTGTGAGTGCAATCTCCCACATTTTAAAACATCCTGTTTTCCTGACATTTCATTCTAAGGACTAGCCCAGTCACAGAGAACTGTGTGAGAGTAGAGAAACTGTGTGAGAGTGCTGATGGCTACACCTTGAAGGAATTGTGGTTTGGCTGGCTTTATCCAGAAGATTCACAGAATTGTTCCCAAGCTGGAAAGTGTGGGGGAAATCTTGCAGATCAGAGAGCATGGGGTGGGGGGTAACCTCTAATTCTACATATGAACCAAGGTAAGTACAGGGCTAATAAGCAAGTTGTAGTGCACATAACATTCCGCAAAAAAGCCGAACAAAAGCTTTGAGAACTGAACTATCATATAAAGCACTGTCCAAGAATAGACCAACCCTGATAGTAGTATGCGTGAGGAGCAGACCAAATAGTATTGTAAAAGCCTTGACAGCTGAACCAATAATGGAACCACCACTCACAGAAGGCAGTAAAGAACTTGTAGTCTAAAGCTAGCCAAGTTGGTTGTCTGCTAAAGATAAACAAAATCAAAAATTTCCAAGAGACTTTAAAAGGGTCTGTGTTTAATAACATAATATACAAAATGTGCAGGCTATAAACCAAATTATTCTATATACTCCAAATCAAAAGAAACCCATGAAAAGACAGACATCTGCTAAACCTGAAATGACCCAGATGTTAGAATCACTAAGAGCTTTAACGCAACTATTGCAACTATCCTTCATGAAATGGATGGATAGAAACTCTCAGCTCAGAAACAGAAAATGTGAGAAACAATCAGATGGGAGTTTTAGAACTGATAAGAAAACCGGAAATACCAGAATTCATTTCATGGGCTCATGGTAGAATGAAGACAGCGGAAAGGGTCAGTGAACTTGAAAACAGACCAACAAATAACCCAATATGAAGAACATAGATAAACATGACTTAAAAAAATAGCAAAACTTCAGTGATTTCTGGGATGTCAAAAGATCCAAAATTTATGATTAGTATTCCCTATCCTTCAAGAGAATAGTCCCTGAAGGATAAGGGAAAGACTTTGGTGTCCCCCCAAAAATACTGGTTGAAAACATCCTAAATTATGCTAAAATACAAATCTGCAAATTCAAGAGGTTTACATACCCCCAATAAAATAAAAGAAATTCATGTCCAGATACATTGATATCAAGCTGTTTGAAATCAGAAGATAAAAGAAAATGTTGAGAATAGCTAATAAACACCAACATAGTACACGATGGTAGTATTTCAAGAAGTTCATTAAAATGTGTCTTACTAAACAGCTATGTGCAAATTCACTGGATGCTGAATTCTGGTTTAATGCTAGTTTTTGGCTTTTCCTTTGAACACCTTAAAGATATTGTTCACATGTCATGATCCCCATGGTTTCTGATAAGAAATCCACAGTAATTGAAATCATTGCTTTTCCATAGCATGTTAGGCAAAGTAAGGATATCTTCAGATTAAGGAAAATAGAGAGGATTTCTCACTAGCAGATCTGCTCTAAAAGAAATACTAAAAGCAATTCTTCATGCTGATGGGAAATGATCCCAGAGGAAAACTAGGAACTTTAGGAAGTGAGGAAGAACAACAAAAAGGATAAATATGTGAGTAAATAGATCTATACTCAACATAAATTTTAAAAATGACATATGGGCCGGCGCCATGGCTCAACAGGCTAATCCTCCGCCTTGCGGCGCTGGCACACCGGGTTCTAGTCCCGGTCGGGGCGCCGGATTCTGTCCCGGTTGCCCCTCTTCCAGGCCAGCCCTCTGCTGTGGCCCAGGAGTGCAGTGGAGGATGGCCCAAGTGCTTGGGCCCTGCACCCCATGGGAGACCAGGAAAAGCACCTAGCACCTGGCTCCTGCCATCAGATGAGCGCAGTGCGCCGGCCGCAGCACGCCGGCCGCGGCAGCCATTGGAGGGTGAACCAACGGCAAAGGAAGACCTTTCTCTCTGTCTCTCTCTCTCACTGTCCACTCTGCCTGTCAAAAAAAAAAAAATGACATATGATTCTCAAAAGTGAAAAATACTATGTTGTTGAGAGGATCTAACATATGTAAATATAAAACATATGATAATTATAATGTAAATTTGGGGGAGTAAAGAGAACTATGTGGTTGTGAGACTTCTTTACTTCCTTTGAAGTGGTAAATATTAAACCTAAATAGACTGTGGGAGGTAAGGCACGTATGATGTAAATCCTAAAGCAAACACTGAAACAAATACTAAAGAATAAAAACTCAAAAAAATTAAACTTGAATACTAAAAATTAGTCAAATAATCTAAAAGAATGCAGGGAGGAGGGAGAGCAGAGGGTACAAACAAAACAAAATGGCAGTAAATCCAACTATATCAAGATTATATTAAATGCAAATAATTTAAACAAACTACTAATTAAAAGATATAGTATCAGATTAGGTATAAGTGCAATTTTCTATGCTCTCTATTCGAAACTCACTCTAAATATGATACAGTCCTAGTAAAAACAAAAGGATGGAAAGGAAGTATTTAGGATAGTGGTTCAGATGTTCACATCTCAGTGGATGACTGGCTTTGATTCCTTGCTCTGGCTTCTGACTAGAGCTTCCCAACAGGGCAGACCCTTAGACACGACAGTGATGTTCAAGTCACTGGGCTCCTGACACTCACATGGGAGACCTGTATCACATTTCCTGCTTTCGCTTTTTTTTTTTTAATATTTTATTTATTTATTTGAGAGGTGGTGTTACAGACAGTAAGAGGGACAAAGAGAAAGGTCTTCCTTCTGTTGGTTCACTCCCCAGATGACCACAACAGCTGGAGCTGTGCCAATCTGAAGCCAGCAGCCAGGTGCTTCTTCCCATCTCTGACATGGGTGCAGGGGCCCAAGCACTTGGGCCATCTTCTACTGTTTTCCCAGGCCATAGCAGAGAGCCAGATTGGAAGAGGGACAGCCCGGACTAGAACCGGCACCCATATGTGATGCTGGCGCTGCAGGCAGAGGATTAAACTACTGCACCATGGAGCTGGACCCCTTGCTTCTGCTTTTGATCCTGGCCCAGTCCCAGACCTTGTAGGCATCTGAAGAGTGACACAGATCATAGGATTGTGTTCTCTCTCTCTCTAGGTCTCTCAAATAAATAAAAAGAAATTAAAAAAAAAAAAAACACAACACCAAACAACATAGTATCATTGACATTTGTTGAAAATTCTGCCCACAAGAGCAGAATACCCATTCTTCTCAAGTGAACATGTAACACCAAGACAGACCATATTCTAAGGTCATAAAATAAACCTCATCAAATTTAAAATGAAGGACATCATACAAAATAAACTAAAAAATAAATGACAGAAAACTATCTAGAAAATCTCTTGAGGCCAGCGCCGCAGCTCACTAGGCTAATCCTCCGCCTGCGGCGCCGGCACCCCAGGTTCTAGTCCCAGTTGGGGCGCCGGATTCTGTCCCAGTTGCCCCTCTTCCAGGCCAGCTCTCTGCTGTGACCTGGGAGTGCAGTGGAGGATGGCCCAAGTGCTTGGGCCCTGCACCCCATGGGAGACCAGGAGAAGCACCTGGCTCCTGGCTTTGGATCAGCGCAGTGTGCCGGCCGCAGCGCGCCGGCTGCGGCGGCCATTGGAGGGTGAACCAATGGCAAAGGAAGACCTTTCTCTCTCTGTCTCTCTCTCTCTCTCTGTCTACTCCGCCTATCAAAAAAAAAAAGTCTCGAGTACTTGGAAACTAAACACTAGACTTTTTTTTTTAATAAGATTTTTGTATTTATTTGAAAGGCAGAGTAACAGAAGCAGAGGCAGAGAGAAAAAGAGAGAGAGAGAGAGAGAGAGAGAGAGAGAGAGAGAGAGGTGTCTTCCATCCACTAGTTCACTCCCCGGATGGCTGCAACAGCCAGAGCTGAGCAAATATGAAGCCAGGAGCCAGGCAGTTCTTCCAGGTCTCCCACACAGGTGCAGGGGCCAAGCACTTGGGCCATCTTCTACTGCTTTCCCAGGCCATAGCAGAGAGCAGGATCGGAAGTAGAGCAGATGGGACTAGAACTGGTGCCCATATGGGATGCCAACACTGCAGGCAGTGGCTTTACCCACTATGCCACAGCGCTGGCCTCAGCACTAGAATTCTAAACAACCCACGCGTCAAAGATAAAATCACATAGAATTAGAAAATATTTTAAATCAAATAAAAATAAAAATCCAACATATTAAAATTTGTGAGATATAGTTAAAGCAGTGCTTACAGAGACACATATAGGATTAAGTACTTACATATTAGAAAAAAATGCCTCATGTTGGTGGGAATGCAAACTGGTGAAGCCACTATGGAAGTCAGTCTGGAGATTCCTCAGAAACCTGAATATAACCCTACCATTCAACCCAGCCATCCCACTCCTTGGAATTTACCCAAAGGAAATTAAATTGGCAAACAAAAAAGCCGTCTGCACAGCAATGTTTATTGCGGCTCAATTCACAATAGCTAAGACTTGGAACCAACCCAAATGCCCATCAACAGTAGACTGGATTAGGAAATTATGGGACATGTACTCTACAGAATACTATACAGCAGTCAAAAACAATGAAATCCGGTCACTTGCAACAAAATGGAGGAATCTGGAAAACATCATGCTGAGTGAACTAAGTCAGTCCCAAAGAGACAAATATCATTTGTTTCCCTTGATTGGCGATGACTAACTGAGCACCAAAGGGGAAACCTGTTGAAGTGAAATGGACACTATGAGAAACAGTGACTCGATCAGATCTTGTGCTGACTGTTGTTGTACAATGTAATACTTTATCCATGGTAGTATTTTTTTTTTTCTTTATCCTAGTTCTAGAGGTTGAACTCTGTAATTAACACACAATTATTCTTAGGTGTTTAAATTTTAACTGAAAAGTGATCTCTGTGAAATGTAGGAGTGGGAATAAGAGAGGGAGGAGATGTAAAACTTGGGACAGGCTCAATCGGAACGGCCCCAAATGATGGAGTTAGAATTGTGCCAGGGGTTTCCAATACAACCCCATCAAGGTGGCATGTACCAAGGCCATCTCACTAGTGCAAGTGATCAATTTCAGCTCACAATTGATCACACTGATAGGTCTAAGAGCCAAAGGGATCACACAAACAAGACTAGTGTCTGCTAATACTAACTGATAGAATGAAAAAGGGAGAGAATGATCCAACATGGGAAGCAGGATACACAGCAGACTCATAGAATGGCAGATGTCCTAAATAGCACTCTGGCCTCAGAATCAGCCCTTAAGGCATTTGGATCTGGCTCAAGAGCCCATGAGAATATTTTAGGCATGGAAAGCTAAGACACTCTGGAAAAAACAGAAGACCTAAATGAAAGATCTCTGCGAGTGAGATCCCAGTGGAAAGAACGGGGCCATCAAAGAAGGAGGTACCTTTCTCTGAAGGGAGGAGAGAACTTCCACTTTTACTATGGCCCTGTGGGAATAAGATCGAAGTCGGCTAACCCTGAAGGCTTCCATAGCCTCGGCAACTCATGACCAGAGCCTAGGGAGATTACTGACGCCATAAACAAGAGTGTCAAATTGTTAAATCAACATCAGGAGTCACTGTGTACTTACGTCTCATGAGGGATCTGTCCTTAATGTGTTATCCAATGTGAAGTGATGCTATTACTAGTACTGAAACAGTATTTTTACACTTTGTGTTTCTGTGTGGGTGCAAACTGACGAAATCCTTACATAGTATATATTGAATCGATCTTCTTTATATAAAGATAATTGCAAATGATTAAAAAATCTTGGTGTTAAACTGGAAATTGCATAGACAATTAATCAATTTTTTAAAAAAAAAAAATCATGTAGGATCTCTGTCCTTAATGTGCTGTACATTGTGAATTAATACTATAACTAGTACTCCAACAGTATTATCATTTTGTGTCTCTATGCGAGGGCAAACCGTTGAAATCTTTACGTAATATGTACTAAATTGATCTCCTGTGTATAAAGAGAATTGAAAATGAATCTTGATGTGAATGGAAGGGGAGAGGGAGCGGGAAAAGGGGAGGGTGGGGGGAGGGAGGGAAGTTGTGTGGGGGGGGAGCCATTGTGGTCCATGAGCTGTTCTTTGGAAATTTATATTCTTTAAATAAAAGCTTTATAAAAAAAAAAAAAAAAAAAAAAAAAAAAAAAAAAAAGAAAAAAATGCCTCAAATCAGTAATTGAGTCTTACACACAAAAGGAGCAGAAGGAAGATAAAAATGAAGAGACAAAATTAAAAATAGAAAAACTATAATCAACAAAGCTGATTATTTGAAAAGATCAAGAAAATTGATGAAACTAGCCAGAGTGACCAAGATAAAAAAGAAAAGATTCAACTTACCAATATCAGAAATAAAAGAAGGCATGTCATTAAAAACCATCCAGATAATAGAAGATAATAAAGGAAAGCTATGAACAACTCTACTCATATGAATTTAGTAACTTAGATTAAATGGACCAACTTCTTCAAATATATAAACTTCTAAAGTTCACTCAGAAAGAAACAGATAAACTGAATGTTCCCACATTTATTAAAGTAATTAAGTTTGTTTTAAAAACATTTCCTACAAAGGAAATGCTAGATGAGATACTTTTATCAGCGAATCCTACCAAACACTTCAGGGGAGAAAAAAACCACAATTCAATGCAAAATTAAGAGGAGGAAATGGTTACCACCTCATTTTATAAAAGCCAAATTTAGTATGATAAGCCAGATAAAAGCATTATAAGAAAAGAAAGTAAAGAGTAATGACCCTCATGATTACAGACACAAACATCTTCAGCAAAATACTAGCAAATTTTATCCAGCAATATAGAAAAAAGAATAATATCTTGTGATGACATAGAATTAATTTCAGGAATGCAAGGCGGGTTCAAATTTTAAATTACATTCAAAATCAGTATAATTCATCATATTAACAAAATAAGAGTCCAGAAAGAGAGCCATATGAATATGTCCCACACCTCTTTAAGAAATATGTAAGGATGGAGAAAAAAATATCTTCTTTATAAAATGCTACTGGAACAATTGTATATCTACATATAAAACAAGCAGGCAAATTTCATCCCATACATTGCACTATATACAAAAATGAACTCAAAGTAGATTATAGACCTAAATATAAAACATAAACTATAAAACTTTTAGAAAAAAGCACATAAAATTGTTTGACATTTTCTCAAATTTGGCACTACTGACATTTTGGACTGTATAATCATTCACCACATTTAGCAGCATCTCTTCCTCTCTCATTAGACAGCTAGCTGTGACAACCCCTCCCCAGTCATGGTCATCAAAATATCTCTAACAACTGTTAAATGTCCCATGGCAGGCAGGACATACTCATCTCCAGTTGTGAACCATTGGGTTAGAAAAAGACTTTTCAGAAATAACAGCAGGCCAGCGCCGTGGCTCAACAGGCTAATCCTCCGCCTTGCGACGCCGGCACACCGGGTTCTAGTCCCGGTCGGGGCACCCGATTCTGTCCCGGTTGCCCCTCTTCCAGGCCAGCCCTCTGCTGTGGCCCAGGAGTGCAGTGGAGGATGGCCCAAGTGCTTGGGCCCTGCACCCCATGGGAGACCAGGAAAAGCACCTAGCACCTGGCTCCTGCCATCAGATGAGCGCAGTGCGCCGGCCGCAGCACGCCGTCCGTGGCAGCCATTGGAGGGTGAACCAACGGCAAAGGAAGACCTTTCTCTCCGTCTCTCTCTCTCACTGTCCTCTCTGCCTGTCAAAAAAAATAAATAAATAAATAACAGCAAAGCAAAATCAGAAAAGAAAAAATATAAAAATGGATTTCATAAAAATAAACTTTGCTCTGCAAATACATTAAGACTAAGGGAAAATATTTTAAGTAACATATCTGATAAAAGACTTCTAACTAGAATGAAGAACACTCAAAATGCAACCATGAGAAAACAACCTAATTAAAAAATGTGCGAAAGATTTAAATAGACACTTCACCAAAGAAAATATATGAATGATAAATAAGCCCATGAAAAGATGCTGAACATCATTAGTTACTAGCTATTGAAGAAATGTAGATTAAAATGATGGTCTTCTACTAGCATGGATCAAACAAAACAAAAATCCTGACAATATCAAGCACTAACAAAGATTTGGAACATTTGGAACTCTCATACATTTTTGGTGAGAATACAGCTACTTGAAAGGATAGTTTGGCAGTTTTTTATAAAGTTAAATATGTGCTTATTATAGGACCAGTAACTTAGTTTGTACCTAAGTGAAATGACAACCTATGCTCACATAAAAACCTGTTCAAGAGTACTGATAGTGGTGTCATCCATAATAATGCAAAGCTGAGAACAATCCAGTTGCCTTTCAGAGGTTCAATCGATAAATATATTTTTGTCAATCTTTGTTATATAACATATGCAGAAAAGAGCTCATATTAGAAGGCCCAAGACTGCTACCTTCAGAAGGACTAGCTGATAAGGTTGGCCCTTGATTGTTGTCTGGGATCGTGACAAAGCAAACTTTCCTGGCTCTATGCCTGGAATGTGATAAACACCTTTTTGTCTGAGAGTCTGCGATTTGGAGAGTTTGTAGGCAGAGGATATCTATGTGACCAACACGCAATAAATTGCTTAGGTTCTGAGTCTCTCATGGGTGTCATAGGCAGAAATACTGCACACATGCTACTGCATGTTTTGTCCCGGAGAAAGGAGCATGCTTAGTTTTTCCTTGCCTGTGCAAGATTATACCTGTATCTTTTTCCCTTGATTATCCTATCATGTATCCTTTCACTGTAATAAACCTCAAATTGGGGTAAATATCTGAATGTAGGGGTAGAGCTGCAGTCTTCCACAACAGAGCATTACTTAACAATACATGTTGATATGTGCAACAACATGGGTAAATCATAGACACATTATGCTAAGTGAAAGGAGATAAATCCTAAAGGCTACATAGAGAAATATTCCATTTATATGACATTCCAGGAAATCAAAAACCATAGCTACAGAGAACATACCAGCAGCTGTCAAGGACTGAGGTTGAAGAAAGAGTCTGACTGCAAAGGGATAACACAGAGAACTTACTTCTTTAGGAGGAGGGATGCAATTGTTCAGCATCTTGACTATAGTGGTGGTTACATATCTCCACACTTTTGCCAAAACTCAGACATTTGTATCAAAAATGTAAAATCTACTGAAATAAGTTAAAAATAACTTTAAATTGAGATAAAATGATTTTTCTGTATATCAGCAACAAGTAAAAAATAAAGTTAAAACATAATTTATAAGCATTAAAATCTAATGAAAGATACATAATGATCTCTATGTTGAAAATTACAAAATATTATACAGAAATTAGAGAGGACCTAAATAAATAAAAACTAAATTTTCTAAAGTTATAATATATTTTAAAGTTAAAATATATTTTTATATTTTTTTAAAGTTAAAAAAGTAAATCAGATGATAACCCTTTCTCTCTTACAGTTGTGGAATGATTTCCTGACACTAACAAGGCTACTTGAACAAACCCCTACCTACCACTCTGTCTTGATTCACATTACTGTTCGCCTTCTGCAAATGCTCCAGTCACACTGGTCTTCTCAATCTCTCTCACACATGCCAAAACTGCTTCTGCTTCAGGGCCTTTGGACTTGCCATATCCTCTGTCTGATGTTCGCTTCCCACATCTGTTTGCATCTGCCTGTTTCTCATCCTTCAGATCTCTATTTAAATCTCACACCCAAGTTGCCTTCCTTGATCCTTTCCCAAATGGAGCACATTCTACTGTACTTCCATCCCCCTCTATCCCAGGGGCCACCCAGTATTTTCTCTGCAGTTGGGTAGTAAATACATGAGGTCTCTCAGGCCTAATGACCATTGTCAAAAAAGTCAACATTTCCATTATGGTATGGTTGTAGCTATGAAAGATATGTCAATGTGTGGGCATGTGTTTCAATCATACCTTTGTATGGATACTGAATTTCAAATCATTTCACATCATGAAATATTCTTCTTATCTTTTTCCAGGCAAGTACTTACAAATGTAAAAACCACATACAGTTTGCCCAGACCAAAAAAACAGCTGGGGCAGATTTGATCCACAGCAAACTCCTGCTCTAACACATTACCCATATTTTTCTTCTTAGCCTGGAAGATAAACTCAAATTATTTCTTTCATTCATATGTTTATCCCCTATCTTTCCCTATCCCTAAAAGGTAAGCTCTAAAAGGGAGAGGCCTCATCTGTTTGGTTCACCATTGTAGGTCTACTGTCTATCACAGCCCCTGGGACTTGTGGAAGAAATGAAGGATTAAGCTAACCTGGCTGTGGCCACGGCTTTGGTCTGAATTTTGATGGTTTTCTTCCTAACGGAGCTCACAGGAATATGCTCAGGCTTCTCCTTCGATGATTCTTCCACTGAATATTCTCGTTGAGCTGACTGAAGCGGTGAAACAATATCTGCTACATATAAAGCTAGCTTGGGATCCTGCCCAGGTAAATATCCAGATCCCAACTTCAACCGACCACATTCTGCCTCTTTCCTTACAGGGGGATAGTCTATGGTGAGCAGACCTGTTAACAGAAGACCACAGTCAATTTCCACGTATGGCTGCCCCTTCTCTGCCCCTGCTCTTAAGCTCTCCACAGCAGAGTGCATATCAGCACACTCCATCTCCTTTTTCACTCCTGATTCTTCAGCCCAGGTTGTCAACCTCCTGTGTCTACCACAGTGTCGCCATACTAGTGTAACTAGAGATCAGTAAGTACTAGCTGAATCTAAGAATATATAAGCCTCATTTCTATTTATTCTCCAAAACCCCAGTTTCAATCTCACTTTCCCCAAGGGGGCCATATTTCATTCTGCTTTTGTCCTTTGTACAACCAAGGCAAGGAACATGAAGCATTCCTGGCCTGTGCCCTTCCCCTCCATGACAATGTTGTTCCCTGTCTCTAGGATTATATCAATTCCATCTGCTTTCTTTGTTGTACTATATTTATTTACATGCTTGTCTTTCTTTTCCTACTAGACTAAAAAACTTGTACGTCTAGGGACATCTCATTTCTTCATTTACTTACCAAATATTTTTTGAATACAAGTGCTGGGCATACAGAGATAACCCAAGAAAAGGTTCCTGGCTTCTGGGAACTCCTACTAAGAAATATTTGCCATCCTAGGTAATAAGATTTGTAACTAGAGCAGGTATGAAGTGCTGTGAGAGTTAAGAGAGAATTGAAGTAAGTTTCCAAAGATAAGGAGACACTTCCCCGTGAGGCTATGCAAGAAGCACAGTCCCTCTGGGCTCAGCCAGGGATTTCACAGAGTAGGGGTCAATCAATGTCTCCTTGTTTCCACGTCTGTCAATAGTCAGGAGAGACTAGACGTCAAAGAGTACTAAGGTCACTCTCACTGGGCCTGGGAGAGATCTGGGGGCTGAACAGTTAAAATGAGGTGACTGCTTTTCTATCATTGAGACCTTTCATACAAAGGAAGAATGAGGACCATAAATGGATGACAACTGATATGGTAGTTGGAGGTGAAACGTGAGGTAGGTGAAAGGTAGGGATGAAAAGAAAACAAAAAGATGGTGGGAGATACAGGAAAACAAGATAGTCACATGGAGCCATTAAAGACACATAAGAAAAGAGTTCAGAAAGCAAAGTTGGCTAAGTTCACTATTTTTAACTGGTTGACCTCAGACCAATGCCTTCAGCAACCTGTGCCCAATGTTCCTATCCAAAATGGGAAAACATTCCTGTCAGCACTATGTCCTGGAGGCTCACACTTAAGATATAACAGGCAGTAAAGATTTGAGAAGCCATTAAACAGGCCTTCACCCATTCCCCCCCTACCTGCAGCCACCAAGATGGAATTTGTGAACAGAATCGTTGTCTTTTGAAATCGCTTCTTCAGCTCAGTTAGGGCTCGGCTTATCTTACACATCTTGTCATCCATGATACTGATTCTGTGGGTCGGCTTGCAGAGACAAAGGGGAAGGATGATTGCTACACACTCCCTGAGGAGCCATCTGACTAGCTGAGTGATAATCAGGACTTGCTCTGATTTGAGGTGTTCTTCCTGGAACCCACATTTTTCCTTCCTAGCCAAGTGAATTCCTGCACACCAGCCCAAACCTGACTCAGGTGTCCCCTCCTTAGAGGGTTTCCCTGATGCCCTGGGGCAAAATTGTCCCTTGCCTTGGATTCCCATTATGCTCTATGAAGCTGCAACAAAGAAGTTAGCACTTTGACAAGTAATGAGTTCTGTGGAAACTATCTCCTCCATTCCTATACTAGACTGTAACCTCCTACAGGGCAGCAACTGGGTCTTGGTCTTCTTTGTGAATGAGTGCCTGTCATGCAGAAGGTGCCCAAGAAATCTTGCTGAATTCATGAATAACTGGATGGATAAAAGCCTCTCCAGAGCTTCAGCTGCTCTCCAATTTCACTCTGGAGTAGATGCACCAGTGTAGCCCCCAGGGTCTTCTTCGTCATTTCAGTGCCCAAACCCTCAATAAGGCTATTGCCAGGAGTAGTTCCCTCAAACTCCCATGCACTTACCTCTACTCTCAAGACTGTTTCCCAAGGAATCTGACCTATAACCTGCCCTGAGCACACTGGTATCTCAGTGGTAATGCAGACCTAGATGCTGATTACAGAGTCAATTGTAATTGGGTCTGATTTTTCTCTAGAATGCCTCCCCTGATTTCCTCAGCCATCAGCAATTGCATTCTCCACTCAGGTTCCACATCTGTCCATTCCTGTCCTGTCTGCCCTGGATCTTTGCATGGGAGGTTGGTGGGGGTAGGCACACCTCCCACCCTGAGATGTGAAGGGCAGCCCATGTTGACCTACCATGGGGCTGGGCTGGTGCCTGATCAGCGTTGCCTTACCCATTTGTTGTGTAGTGGCCTGTGTGGACAGTTTTTGGATGATACAGTGAGCGTTACTGTCTCATTCAGGGAGGTGAAGGTGATGGTAATGCAGTCCTTCCCCAGGATTGTTAGCTTCAAATGCTCATTCACCTGCAGATGAAGAAATCAGTACTCTAAGATTCCTGCTTCCCTTGTCCCTCCCATTCCTTCCTGACCCACCCCGAAGCACAAAACACCTCTGGGCTTGGGCTGAAGATTTATATACTCTTTCCAGTTGATAGTAACAGATGCATCTGTACCCCTGTTCCTTCCGTCTCCAACCCAAGCATGGAACCAATTGGGAAAGAGACACAGGTGTCAAGGGAATCAGTTTCAGTTCTGGTAAAGCTGTACTGCAGACACATCTTGGGTCAGAAGCTAGCCCTCTTCCCTGAACTGGACAGATGAACACACTCAGGCAGCAGGCCTGACTAGGAGCACAGTCCAGCAGGTGGGAAGGTGAGCACGTGGTGGGCAGCACCAAGAAGCATCTCCCTTGCAGGTAGGTGGGCAGATGACAAGAACCCAAAAGGGGCTGAGCCACACATCTCAGTCCCTTCTCCCAAAGTCACTAAATGAATTACTACTCTTCATGAGGAGGAGCCAAAGCCAGATGGAAAAGGGGGCAGGAGCTACTTTTTTTGTGGAAGATTTATTTATTTATTTGAGAGGCAGAGTTATGGAGATGCAGAGTGAGAATGAGAGTGAGAGGGAGAGGTGAGGGAGAGGGAGAGGGAGAGGGAAAGAGAGGGAGGGAGGGAGGGAGAGGGAGGGAGAGAAAGAAATGTCTTCCATCCACTGGTTCACTTCCCAGTTGACCACAACTGCCAAAGTTGTGCCGACCTGAAGCCAGGAGCCAGGCACTTCCTCCAGGTCTCCCACATGGGTGCAGGGGCCCAAGGACTTTGGCCATCTTCTACTGCTTTCTCAGGTCACAGTAGAGAGCTGGATTGGAAGTGGAGCAACCAGGACTCAAACCTGCGCCCTATGGGATGTGGGCACTGCAGGTGGTGGCCTTACCCTCTATGCCACAGTGCTGGCCCCGGGAGCTATTTTTTCACCACTTCCAATAGGATGGGATTTCCTCTGCAGCAACCCCAGACAGGAACCTAGGGAGGGTCAACTGCCCATAAGACAATTCACTCCTTACTGAAAACTCTGCGACCTAGGGGTGAGTCCTTGTTTTGCCTCCTGTTAGCAAGTCATTTAGCTTCTCTGAATCTCAAATTCCTCAACATCAAATAGTTGAAAGGCTATTTTCAGGGTCAGATGAACTAAAAGTGATGGAAGCAGCTTGGAGGCCTGAAAGGCCCTTGCCCACCATGAGCAGATACTGTCAGGAGGCAGCAGAGTAGGTTGTGGTTTTCATGCACACAGTGTTATTTCTACACAGTCACCCCACCCAAGGGCCTTGGTGTGCAGTGCTCACTGCTGAGCTTCTCCTGGCCTTTGGTAGCCCTGACCTACAATATCCCCTTGCCTACACACACCCCAGGGTTCCTCGGACCAAGACAAAACACTTGCCCATTTTCCCCTTCCATTTCCTTCTGCTGCCCCAGTGGTTGGCCTAGAGGCCCACAATCAACTTCATCATCACTGATTATCTTCCTCATCCTCTGTAGTCTAGATGCTAGTCCTTTCCAGCAACCATCTAAACATCAACTATGACTTCTCTAGTCTTTTGACATCTTCAGACCTGTGGCTCACCCTTGGCTGAGAGAAACTGTATTATCTCCTCTCCTCCTTCTAGAGATGTAGTATAGAGCCAGGGTTCTAGAGCTGAAGCTCTGTAGTAAGACAGAACTAAAATATCAATGTAGGGATTGTCAGTTTAGCAACTGTATGGAAATTATTTAGCTTCTCTATGTCTAGGGACAATAACAAAATTTTTCTCTTTTTAAATTTTTTCTTAAAAATGTTTTATCTACTTATTTGAAAGTAAGAGCTATGGAAAGGGAGAGATAGTGAGAGATATCTTTCACCTTCTGGTTTACTCCCCAGATGGCCACAATGGCCACAGCTGAGCCAGGCTGAACCTAGGAGCCAGGAGCTTCATCCAGGACTCCCACATGGGTGGCAGGGTGCCAAACATTCAGGCCATCTTCTGCTGCTTTTCCAGGCCATTAAAAGGGAGCTGGATCAGAAGCAGAGCAGTCAGGACATGAATCAGTGCCCACATGGGATGCCAGTGTTATAAGTGGTAACTACTCTCTACACCACTACATCAGCCCCCCAAATCTTTCTCTTAAGGCACTGGGCAGATTTCTTTGAATAAAACATGTCTGTGGTTCAGCATGGTATAGAAGTTATTTACTATCCCTGTTCCATGGCCAGTTTCTTTTCCTCTCTCTAGATGCCCCCAATACACTGATGTTCTACTAACTCAGCTATGGCCTGTCTTCCTGAGATTAACTCAATCCCTCATGTCTTCTCTATCAGCCTCAATCTCTCATTCTAGATCAAGATTCATGTCACAACAGTCCAAAATGATATGCCATTGAGCCAAATCTACACATCTAAAACAGCATCATGGGGACAGCATTATGGCACAGTGTGTTAAGCTGCTGTCTATGACACTGGCATTCCATATTAGCACCAGTCTGAATACCTCTTCCACTTCTGATTCAGCTTGCAGCTAATGCACCTGGAAAAGCAGTGGAAGATGGTCCAAATACTTGGGCCCCTGCCACCCATGTGAGAGACCCAGATGGACCCTTGTTCCTGGCTTTGGCCTGGCTCAGTCCCAGTCATTGCAGTCTTGGGGAGTGGACCAGTGGATGGAAGCACTAGCACTATCTCCCCCCCACACACCCCCGTGTGTGTATGTCTCCTCTAACTCTGTCTTTCAAATAAATAAACATTTAAAATAAATAAATAAAACCATTATCAGCCCTTGATCATCTCAGTGACTTCTCTGTTTCTATCCAAACACAAACTGAATCATCTATAATTACCCCCTCTCATCTATCCCTGTAGTCCATGCACATACACCACTGATTTATTTTATTGAAAATGACTGTATAAAGATACTCCTACTATTTTTAATCTAGTCACGTCTAGTTAGCAAGTCCACAACTAGTGTCTCCAAAGAGCCCATCCACTGGTTTCTCCCTCTTTAGTCACCCTTCCACTCAAATCTACACCAAGCATTCTAGCTCTCAGCTTGAAAACTGACTAGCTAGGTCTATTCCCAATGTAGCTGAGTCATCTCCTAACAGGCTAATGTTCCCAATGAAAACTTGAAACTATAACCCTGAAAAAATTAAAAAAAAAAAAAAACAACTATCCAAAAGGTTTTGAAGAGTAAACAAAAGCAGGCCAAGTTTGAAGAGGAGCAGAAACTTAAAGAACTAGTGTTGGGGGCCGGCGCTGTGGCGCAGCGGGTTAGCGCCCTGAAGTGCCGGTATCCCATATGGGGGCTGGTTTGAGACCCGGATGCTTTGCTTCCAATCCATCTCTCTGCTTTGGCCTGGGAAAGCAGTAGAAGATGGCCCAAGTCCTTGAGCCCCTGCACCCATGTGGGAGACCTGGAAGAAGCTCCAGGCTCCTGGTTTCGGATCGGCACAGCTCCGGCCATTACAGCCATCCGGGGAATGAACCATTAGATGCAAGACCTCTCTCTCTACCTCTCCTCGCTCTCTCTGTGTAACTCTTTCAAATAAATAAAATAAATCTTAAAAAAAAAAAAGAACCAGTGTTGGATGAATTTCAGTTTCCCAGCTTTAGTAAGAAAACAGGTCTCAGTACTGGCCAAATACCTACAATCTCTATGGTCTAAAGAATCAAGAAGACAGAACATTAGGAAACCATGGTCACAGGAAAGTATGGAAAGAAATCAGAAGGGACAGAGCCAGAAAAAAGAGAACCTACAATTCTGTATATGAATTTTTCCACATTGCTGGTCAATCTCTGAACCATGCATGAGCCAAACACACAAGAGAGCTTAGTGCTAAGAAAACAAACAAAAAACTGAACTGTGATACTGAGTTTCTTCCTACTTTAGAAGATGCAGTTTATGGTTTGAGTCTAATGAATTTCATTGTTTGTTTGAAAAAACATTAACAAAATATGTGCCCTTGAGAGAAATACCTCAGAATTCAGACCTCCCAACATCAACCTACAACATAAACTTACCTGACATGCAAAGAATAAGTGAAGTAGCGGTTATTCTTTAGACAACAGATAATCAGAAGAGGCCAGTCAGAAATGACCCAGAGTCCAGCCCTGTCCGATACAATCCAGATGTTAAATATTCAGACAAGGACTTTAAAGCAGCCAATTTAACAAAGCCCAATGAGGTAAAGGAAAATATACCCATAATTGATCATAAAATAGGGAATCTCAGCAAGAAGAAGAAAATAAATAATGGTTAAATGGAAATCATAAAAATGAAACTATATATCATTAAAATCCTAAAATTTAACAGAATTAGCATGATAGCACAATGGCAATGGCAGAACAAAGGCAAGAAATGTGGAGACAGACAAAAAGAAATTACCCAATCTGAAAACTGAACAGAAAAAACTGAACAACAAAAAATAACAGAGCTTCAGAGACCTCTAAGACAATATCCAAAACTACAAAATATGTATAATTGTAGCAGTAATAGAAGAGAAAGAGCCAAAAAGAGAGAGAGAATTAAACAGTTTTCTTCTAAATGAGATTTAAAGATTTGCCAAATTGGGAGTGATGAATTTATGTTTTTAAGAAGCCCAGCAAACACCAAAAAATAGTCAAACTTAGAAAACCAAACACACAAAAAGGAAAAACAAAATCTTTAAACTAGCTAGAGAAAATTAACAGCAATTTGAATTGCTATAGACTTTTCATCATAAACTATGGAAGACATAGTAGAAAATCATTTTCAAAATGCTGCCAGAAAAAGAAGAAAGTCAACCCAGAATTACATATCTAGCTGGAAAAATACTCTTCAATAAACAAATTTTTTAACATGAAAGAAAACAGAATTTGGTGCCAGCAGATACACACTCCACAAAATGCCAAAGGAAGATCATCAGGCTGTTAAGAAATGATATCAGAATGAAATTGTGATTTTCAGTAAGGTTAAAGAACACAAGAAGAATAAATATCTGGGTAAGAAACAAAACCAGAAACAAACAAACAGAAAAAACAACAACAACAACACCTGTCCCTTACTGTCTCCAAAACAGCACACAAACTCCTCAACCCAGTCTCAATGCCTCTTTCCTTCAGCAGTCAGCACATGCATCTTTGGTCTTCCTTTTACAAGAGTTCACCTGTGAACTCTTAAAGATGTCACACTCAGCCCCAACCCTAATCATTTACAGATGCTTCCTGCTCTCTCCAGAATTCCCTTCCATCCTTCCTCTATCTTCCTGAATCATACTCACTCACCTTCATGTTACAAATGCACAGGTCTCTGTTGTGCATTTCTGTATGTGGTTCCAGGCAATACAACACTGAACCTACAGACACTGCTAAAACACTTCAGTGATGCCACACCACATTCCCCACTTTGATTTCATTAATTCTCACAAAAGTAGCATGAGGCACAAAAAGGGCAGATCTGATGGCCCGCCTTGTGTAGATGAGACACCCAAGATTCGAAGAAGCTGAGTGGTTGGTTGCACACAATCCCAGACTCAGAATCTGGCAAAGCTGGCACTAGCAGTTGAGTTCTCAGATTCTCTCAGTCCTCTCTCTTCTTGGCCATACTAACACACAACATGATGCCTGTCTCCACCGACTGGTCATTCTTATGTTAGAAAATTTTTAGACAGCTAAGAAAAAGTACATAGTAGGAAAACAACACAATGTACCCTAGATTGGGAGGCCTCTGACATGACCAAGCATCAGAAATAGTTGTGAAGACTACGAAAAATCAACTCAAAACAGACCAACAGAATCAGAATCTCTCTGCGGTTGTACCTAGAATCTGTAATTTTTTTTAAAAGTCCCAGACATGATCCTGCTATGCAGGAAAGCTGAGAATCTCTTCATGGCAGGGTCAATAATAATTAATAAATAACTAATCCAAATTGTGGGCACTGTGAGAAAAAAGAAAAGGGAGTGGGCTGGGGTGCTATGGAAGAGGGGAAGTCTGAGCAAGATGCTGAAGGAAGGAAATGTGTTGGCAGAGAGGAAGAGGCATATTTCACACTAAGAGGGTAGGAATGGTGAGATATGTTCAAGGGATTGAACATGCATGAACATTCATGATAAAGGAGTCAGAGTACAAGGATGAGAATCCAGTGGCCCAGGAAGAGGATGAACCGAATGGGAATGAGGCAGGAGGCTAGGTGTAGGGTGCTGGAGGTCCACTACAGACTTCAAGATCTTACCCTGGGGCCTTAATCTCAAGCCAGCATTAAGTGGATTCTGTTTTGTGGTCCTTCTCTGAATTCCAACCATACAGGCTTGTGCCTCTCTCATTCCTCTCCTTGTCTACCTGGGTTGTTAACACTCCTCTAGACTTTTGACTTCCTTCAGGAAGTTTATCTTTCTGTCCTCTGATCAAAGCTTCTCAATAGGAACAATTTAGCCCCCAAGAAGCTATAATTGATGATGTCTGAGGATATTTTTAGTTGTCACAACTGCGAGAACAAAAACTACTGGCATACAGCATCCCATGAGAGTGGTCTGCTACAATATGCAGCTATAACAAAGAAAATTCCATTCTAAAATGTCAGTGGTACAAATAATGAGAAACTCTGACTTAAAGTTAGAAGCACATAACTTTATTAATTTATTAAGTCATGCAATATTAGTAATTTTATACTATTTATTACTTACTAAACCTTTGATGAATGACTATGAATAATCAAATGAATGTAAAAATGGATCTACTAGCTACACTGACTCTTGGATATTTTGATTTTATAGATACTAAATTTCTAAGAACAATAACTAGGGAGATCAATATATAATTGCTTTCATTATAACTGTATATAGGCAATAAAAACAAAGCTATCAATGAGAATTGTTATTTCATAAAATAAGGGACTTTTTAAACAAAGGAGTGGGCCTAGCAGTTAAGACACCAGCATTCCAAATTGGCATTCTTTGGTATGATACTCAGCTCTGGCTCCTGATCCCAGCTTCCTGCTATTGTAGACCTCTGGAGGTAGCCATGATGGCTCAGTAGGGTTCCTGCCACTAACATGGAAAATTTGGATTGAGTCCCCAGGTTCCTGGCTTCAGCCAGACCCAGTTCTAGCTGGTGACACTATTTAGGGGACTGAACGATGGATACAAGTTTTCTCTTTAATAAATCTTTAAAATGTAAAACATATTATAATAAAAATTAAATAGAAAGGTTACTGCCAAGAAAGACCTGTACAGAAGCCAATAGCTGGCGTGAGCTGCTGAAAAAAAAATCATTTCAGTCAACTCTGGACCACCACTCATCAATTTCAGAACCTCAGAATGAGATTATAAGCTTGTTGAGGGGAAGGACTCCTGTTCTATAGATAGCCCCTTGGCTCTGGATGCTCAGCAGCCCATGGAAAGCTGTCAAAGCTGTCCATGGGGCAGTGGTACTGACCAGCACTCCTCTTGAATGACTCACACCTACCATATATTCCAGGGAGAGCAAAGTCTCTGTCTTGGAAGTCCAGCTCCACTTGTGTACTACGTAGCCCTTGGGGTCAGTGGTGGTCCCACCTTCTTCATCCAAGACCAAGACATATGGGCATCTAGGAGAGACACAGAAATGAGTAACCACCACTAGGCCAGAAGGATACCTTCCATCACCACAAGCTACATATAGGCATGGCTGGGAGACTGTCCCATGCTGGAGAAGTGGTGAGGCCCTGCAAGCAGTCTCTTTCCCTGACAAATATAGTCCTTTAACACTATTATGCCACCATAGGAGTCTATAGGGAAGATGATGGAGGGAAAGAAAGAAAGAGAAGAGAAGAGAAGAGAAGAGAAGAGAAGAGAAGAGAAGAGAAGAGAAGAGAAGAGAAGAGAAGAGAAGAGAAGAGAAGAAAGAGGTAGAGGAGGATCTGGGGAATTGTTCTAACTGGCTGGTTCCTGCAAGGAAGAGCCAGGCCTCAAAGTACATGTGCTCCTGTAGGCATTTATCAGTCCTGCTACATTGCATTTTGAAACATTTGGACTTTTCTTGGCCCCCCCTTTAATTAGGGACTCCTAGGTACCACCTCTGCCTGCACTATGACCCACAGAGAGACATTTTTATAGGCAGAGATTCCCCCTCAACCCACTTACCGGGCCTTTACATTGTAGTGAACATAGCTCTGGCTGTCTGCAATGAACAGGGCCAGGAAGGAATGAGGTACGTCATTATAGAGGTAGGTGATGTTTCTGTCTCTGCAGCATATAGGAATCTGACACACAGCGATGTTTCCAGAGGGGTAACTGGGAAAATGGTTAAGTAGAGCTAACAGGAAACTTCCCAGGTTATGCTCTCATATACCTCAGGGAAGCACATCTACAAGTCACTGTGTTAGCTTTTAGGTGTATCATTCCCCATTGTGAAATATGCTCCCTGAACAAACATAAATAACAAATAATTATGGAACCCAACTGTGTCATGGTGCTTCCCTGTATCCTCTTTGTATTCCTCACAAACACTTTCTGCTTGGTGGTTTTACCTATCCCTCACAGATGATTATTTTCCCTGGGTATGATGGGTTTCCTTGAATGTGAGACTTTTAGTGCAAAACCCAAGAAAGTCCTATGAAAACCAGGATAAACTGATCATCCTACACGTGAGGAATCCAGGGTGTACAAAATGATCTGCCCTATGTCAGACCACAAGGAAGTAACATAGTCAAGATCAAATCTCTGAAGCCAGAAATATTTCTCTTCTCCTCTTTTTCATTTTTTGTTATTTTTCGAAAGATTTATTTATTTGAAAGAGTTAGAGAGAGAGAGACAGAGAGAAATCTTCCACCTGCTGGTTCACTCCCCAAATGGCCATAATGGCCAGAGCTGGGCCAGTCCAAGGCCAGGAGCCAGGAACTTCTTCCCAGTCTCCTTCCAATTACTGGGGCCATCTTCTACTGCTTTCCCAGGCACATTAGCAGGAAGCTGGATCAGAAGGGGAGCAGCTGGAACTTGAACTGGCCCCCATATGGAATGCCCACATCACTAGCGGTAGCTTTAACAGATATGCCATAGCACTGGCCTCTCTTTTTTTAATTTGAGAGAAAGAGAAAGGGAAGAGAATGCTCCCATTCAGTTTTTCATATGGAGTTGCAATGGATGCCAAACAACTAAGATTATTTCAAAACAATCTTCTAAATAAGGAACTGGAAGGACTCATTTCCTGACTTGAAAGATTATTAACAAGCTACAATAAAAACAATGAGGTACTGGCAGACGGATTGATATAAAGATCAATAGACTACAGTTTAGAGCCTAGTGAATTGATTTTGAACAAGGGTGCCAAGATCATTCAATGGGGGAAAAAACAGTCTATTTAATAGTGGTGCTGGTGCAACTGGATATCTACATGCAAAAGATTGAAACTAGATCCATATCTCATAGCATATGCCTTAAAGGGCCTCAAAGACTTAAAAGTAAGAGCTGTAACTATAAAACTCTTAAAACATACAGGCAAGTCTTCATGACCTTTCACTTGGCAACACTTGCTTAGACATGAAACTAAGAGTAAAAGGAACAAAACAAAAAAAGGAAAAAACAGACATCACCAAAGTAAAACACTTTTGTTCTCATTAACAGATCTGCAAAGAGAGTAAAAACATACCTCATAGTACAGGGAAACATTTGCAAATCATAATCCTGCCAAAGGCATAGTATTCATAATACATAGAAAACCCTCGCAATTCATTTTAAAATGATAAACAACTAACTCAAAACATGAGCAATGGACACGAGTACACATGAATATACAGTTCTCCAAGGAAGATATACCAAAAAAGGCACATTAAAACATACTCCACATCACTATACATTAGAAACAGGCCAGAACCACAATGAGATACCACTATCTCCCTGTGAGTGAATGAGTAAATTTAATACTAGAATGGTTCTGGAGTCTGAAATTGACAAAGTGCAAACCATTTGCAGGTTGAGGCTTTTAGATACACCAAAGATAACACCAAGATAGAACCATTCCTACCTAAGAGATGTGAAAATTAAGCTCTGTGAAAAAAGGATTAGGTCCTGAGCTCTGTTCTCTGGAGACCACAAAGTACATGAATATTTTCCAAACATTTTCTGCACTCAACACAGATCAAACAGCCAGTTTGTCTATATGACACAGTAACACAGAATTTCTCCTTTTTAAAATTTAGATAAGGTAAACAGATTTCATGTATTTTATAGATACGAATTTAAGTGCATAATGATACTTCCCACCTTACCCTTCTTCCCACCCACCCTGCCACCCTTTATCCTCCCTCATTTCTTATTTTTTTTAATTTTTACAATGACATACTTTCTGTTTATTCTATCATCACAAGGCTAACACTCCACTAAATAAAAAATTCAACAAGCCGTAAGTAGAAAAAGCACTGTTCCTTTAGAGTATACAAAAGATATGTAACAGTAATCAAATCTCAAAATATCAATTTCACTTATATTACATTTTATATATTCTATATACAAAAATAAAATTAAAACTAAAACTAAACTAAAATTAAAAAAACTTAAAATTATGCTTAGTCACTACAAATCAGGAAAAACAAATGATTTTTGTCTTTCTGGAACAGGCTTATTTCACTAGGCATAATGGTTTCTAGTTGCATCATTTTGTTGCAAAAGATAGGATTTAGTTATTTTTTTATGCTCAGTACTATTCCAGTGTGTGTATATGTGTGTATATATATATGTGTGTGTGTGTGTGTGTATATATATATATGTATACACATATATATCACTTTTTTATCCAGTCATCCGTGATCAACATCTGGGCTGATTCCATATCTTAGCTATTGTGAATTGAGCTGCAATAAACATGGGGGTACAGATAGCTCTTTAACCTGATTTTATTTCCTTTAAGTAAGTTTCCAGGTACCGCATGGCTGGGTCACATGGCAGATCTATTTTCAGATTTCTGAGTAATCTCCATACGGTCCTCCACAATGGCTATACTAGTTTACATTCCCACCAACAGTGTGTTAGGGTAACTTTTTCCCTACATCCTCATCAGCATTTATTGTTTTTTGATTTTTGGATGATAGTCTTTCTAATCGGAGTGAGGTAAAACCTCATTGTCATTTTCATTTACATTTCCCTGATGGCTAGTGATCCTGAGCATTTTTTCATGTGTCTGTTGGTCATCTGAATTTCATCTTTTCAAAAATGCCTGTTCATGTCCATTACCAACTTCTTTAATGGATTGTTTGGTTGTTGTTGAATTTCTTGAGCTCTTTATAGATCCTGGACATTAATCCATACTTTGCATAGTTTGAAAATATTTTCTCCCACTTTGCCAGTTGCCTCTTCACCTTGCTGAGTGTTTCCTTTGTAGCACAGAAGCTTTGTAGCTTGTTATAATCTCATATGTTTAGTTTTTTCTTTTATTGTCTTTTTGAGGTCTTTTCTAAGAAGTCTTTGCCTATCCCAATGTCTTGCATATTCTCCCTGATATTTTCCTCTAGTAATTTGATGGTACCAGGTTATATATTTAGATCTTTGATCCTTGATCCCTTTAGAGTTGATTTGCATATAAAGTATGAGATAGGGGTCTTGTTCCATACTTCTGCATGTGGAGATCCAATTTTACCAGCACCATTTGCTGAAGAGACTGTTTTTTCTCCAGGGATTGATTTTAGCTCCTTTGTCAAAGATTAGTTGGTTGTAGATGCATGGATTTATTTCTGGGGCTTCTATTCTGTTCCATTGGTCTACACATCTATTTTTGTGCCAGTACCAAGATGTTTTGATTTTAACTGTCCTATAGTATGTCTTGAAACTTGGTTTTGTGATCCTCCAGTTTTGCTTTTGTTGTTTTAAGATTGTTTTAGCTATTCAGGATCTCTTGTGTTTCCATATGAATTTTAGCATTAGATCTGAGAAGAAAATCATTGGTATTTTGATTGGGATCACATTGACTCTGTAAATTGCCTTGAGCAGTCTGGACATTTTGATGAGATTAAGTCTTCCAACCCATGAACATGGAAGATTTTTCTATTTTTTGTGTCTTCTATTTCTTTCTTTAATGTTGTGTAATTTTCATTGCAGAGATCTTTTTCATCCTTGTTAAAATTTATTTCAAGGTATTAAAATTCTTGTAGCTATTGTGAATGGGACTGATCTTACAAGTTCTTTCTCAGCCATTGCATCATCTGTGTATACAAAGGCAATTGATTTTATGTCTTGTAACTTTACCAAGCTCTCTTATGAGTTCCAGTAATCTCTTAGTGGATTCTTTTGGTTTCCCCACATATGTATAGGATCATGTCATCTCCAAACAGGGATAATTTGACTTCCTCCTTTCCAACTTGTATCCTTTTGATTCCTTTTTCTTGCCTAATGGTTGTAGCTAAAATTTCCAGAACTATACTGAAAGGTAATGTTGAAAGGGGGCATCCTTGTCTGGTTCTGGATCTTAATGGAAATGCTTCCAAATTTTGCCCTATTCAATATGATACTAGCTGTGGGTCTGTTATATATTGCTTTGATTATGTTAAGGAATGTTCCTACTACCTACAATTTGCTTAATGTTTTTATCATGAAAGGATGTTATATTTTACCAAAACGCTTTCACTCCATCTATTGAGATAATTGTATGGTCGCTATTCTTCAATTTTTAAATGTGATGTATCGCATTAAGATATTTCTGTATGTTAAACTATCCTTGCATACCAGGGATAAATCCCACTTGGTCTGAGTGAATTATCTTGCTGATATATTGTTGGATTCAATTAGCCAATATTTTGCTGAAGATTTTTGCACCTATGTTCATCATATTGGTCTATAGTTCTCCTTGTTATATCATTTTCTGGTTTTGGAATTAAGATGATGCTGGCCTCACATAAGGAGTTTGGGAAGATTCCCTCCCTTTTAATTGTTTTGAGTAGTTTGAGAAGAATTGAAATTAGTTCTTTAAAAGCTTGACAGAATTCAGCAGTGAATCCATCTGGTCCTGGGCTTTTCCTTTCCAAGAATGCCTTTATTACTGATTCAAACTCTATCTTGTTATTGGACTATTTAAGTTTTCTGTGTCTTCATGATTCAATTTTGATAAATTGTATATTCCAGAAATATATCCACTTCTTCTAGATTTTCCATTTTGTTGGCATATAGCTGTTTGCAATAATTTCTCATTATTCTTTATATTGCTGTGGTATCTGTTCTAACATCTCCTTTTTCATCTTTGATTATATTAATTTGGGTCTTATCCCTATTATTGGTTAGTTGGGCCTATCATGTATCAATTTTCTGGGGAAAAAAAACCCAGTTCTTTATGATGTTTTATATTTTTGTTTCAATTTTGTTTACTTCTTACCTAATTTTAATTCTTTTTTCCTCCTATTAATTTTGGGTTTGGCCTGTTCTTGTTTTTCTAGGTCAGTGAGATGCATTTTTAGATAATTTATTTTATGCCTTTCTAACTTCTTGATGTAGGCACGAACTGCTATAAACTTATCTCTTAATACTGCTTTACTGTATCCCATAAGTTTTGATATGCTGTATTGTCATATTCATTCATTTCCAGGAATTTTTTTATTTTCCTTTTGATTTCTTCTATAACCCACTATTCATTCAGGAGCATGTTTTCAGTCTCCATGTGTCTGCATATTTTCTAGATATTCTTAAGTTGTTAATTTCTAGCTTCATTCCATTGTGGTCAGAAAAGATGCATGGTATGATTTCAATTTTTTAAATTTGTTTAGACTTGCTTTATGGCCTAGCATATGGTATATCCTAGAGAAAGTCCATATACTGATGAAAAGAATATGTCTTCTGCAGCTGAGAGATTAAAAGTTCTGTAAATATTAATTAGGTTCATTTGGCCCATAGTGCAGATTAGCTTTGTCATTTCTTTACTGCTTTTTTGTATAGTTGATCTGTCCATTGATGAAAGTGGTGTGTAAGCCCCCCCCCCCCATTACTATATTGGAGTTTATGTCTCCTTTAGATCCATTAACATTTGTTTTAAATAGCCAGGCACACTGGGTGCATATACATTTACTTTAGTCACATCTCATCTTCCTGTTGAGTTGATCCCTTAATCATTACATAATACCTTTGTCTCTTTAACAGTTTTTGTGTTAAAGACTATTTTGTCTGATATTGGGAAGTCTGCTCCTGCTCTTTTCTGCTTTCCATTAGCATGGAATATCTTTTTCTATCTTTTCACTTTTAGCCTTTGTGTATCTTTGTTGCTTAAGAGTATTTCTTGCAAGCAGCAAATAGGGGGTTTTGTTTTTTAATCCATTTGGCTAGTCTGTATCTTTTAATTGGATAATTTAGGCCATTTACATTCATATTATTGATAAGTAATGACTTGGTCTTGCCATTTTTTGCAAATATTCCTATTATCTTGGATTTCCTTTGCACTTTTTTTTTGGACAAGCAAGGTGGACAGTGAGAGAGAGAGAACAGAGAGAAAGGTCTTCCTTTGCCGTTGGTTCACCCTCCAATGGCCGCCACGGCAGGCACGCTGTGGCCAGCACACCGTGCTGATCCAAAGCCAGGAGCCAGGTGCTTCTCCTGGTCTCCCATGTGGGTACAGAGCCCAAGCATTTGGGCCATCCTCCACTGCACTCCGGGGCCACAGCAGAGAGCTGGCCTGGAAGAGGGGCAACCGGGACAGAATCTGGCACCCCAACTGGGTCTAGAATCCAGTGTGTCGGCACCGCAGGTGGAGGATTAGCCTAGTGAGCTGCGGCACTGCCCCCCTTTGTACTTTTACAAGGGAATTTTTCTGTCTTCACATTCTTTCATAATGTTGACTATATTTCTGTTTCTGTGTGCAGCACATCTTTGAGTATCATTTAAGGCTGGTTGAATGGTGAAAAATTCTTTCAATATCTGTTTTGGAAGATCTTTATTTCATTTTCATTTATAAATGATAAATTTGCAGGGTACTGTATCCTGGGTTCAGTTTCTTCTCTTTTAGGACTTGTACTATGTCTCTTCAGTCTCTCCTAGCCTATAGGGTCTCCGATGAGAAATCAGCTAATTGGAGATTCTCTGAAGATAATCTGGCATTTCTTACATACACATTACAGAGAGAAAGGTCTTCCTTTGCCGTTGGTTCACCCTCCAATGGCCGCCGCGGTCGGCGCGCTGCGGCCAGCGCACCGCGCTCGTCCGATGGCAGGAGCCAGGAGCCAGGTGCTTTTCCTGGTCTCCCCATGGGGTGCAGGGCCCAAGCACCTGGGCCATCCTCCACTGCACTCCTGGGCCACAGCAGAGAGCTGGCCTGGAAGAGGGGCAACTGGGACAGAATCCGGTGCCCCGACCGGGACTAGAACCCGGTGTGCCGGCGCCGCAAGGCGGAGGATTAGCCTGTTGAGCCACGGCGCCGGCCCAGAATCTTTGTTTTAATGTTGGAAGTTTAACTATAATGTGTTATTGTGAAGATATTTTCTGGTCATGTCTACTAGTTCTATGCACTTCGTGTACTTGGGTGTCCATCTCACCAAATTTGGGAAGTTTTCTCCTATTATTTCACTGAATAGGCCTTCAAATTCATTCTCTCTTTCCACACATTCAGGAACTCCTCAGACCTGTATGTTAGGTCATTTGATGGTATCTCATAAATCTCAAACACTATTTCAGTTTTTTCTAATTGTTCCTTCTCCTTCCCTCCTCCTTCCCCAATGACATATTTCCAAAGATTTGTCTTCCAGCTTGGATATTCTTTCTTCTGCTTCACCAAATCTGCTGTTAAGACTTTCCATTGTGTTTTTTTAATTTGACACATAAATTTTTCATTACTAATATTTCAGTTCAAATTCTCTTCAATGTCCCTATCTCCCAGCAAAATTTTTCAGCCATGTTGTGCATGGATCTCTTTAACTCATGAATTTGCCTCTCAATGTTTTTGATTAACCTTTCGATCACTCTTAAATTCCTTTCAGGTATTTCATCAATCCCTTAATCTTCATATACTAATATTGTTGAAGTATTGTTGCGTTCCTTTGGGAGAATCATACTGTCTTCTTGTTCATGTTTCTGTTTCTGTTTATTTAAGGGATTTGTGGAACCACTTGTTGGTTTTCTCCTCTTGATGGCTGTTACCTTTGAAATATACCTCTATGGCTTAGTGGAGTGTCTGCTCTGTCAGTGAATATTCAGAGGTGTGTGCTGGGTGGTGACAGGGAGCTCTGGTCAGTCCTTGGAGGGTGGTGCAAGGGTCCAGCGTGACAACCAGGTTGGGCATGGTAAATCTCTTCTCTGGTCAGCTGGTGGGAGAGTATGATCATATTGGCTGGTGTGATCAGTGATTCAGCTCCTCTCTGCCAAGGTGATCAATGCCTGGGGCGAGTCCACAGTGGCTACACAACACACCCATGCAGGTGCCTGAACTGCACAAAGGATCTGTGCATTTCTCAATGTGAGCACACAACCCTCTGCAATGACCCTCCCCCTACCCCAGCCACAGACTCCTCTCACTTCTAAGATAGTATCTCCTCCTAAATGATTCTGATGCTAGTAGTTTGGAACAGAGATGCATTGCTTGACTTTTTGATGCCAAGTATGGCACTCTTCAGGAGCAGGGCAGAAGAAGGAAGCAAGGCAGCTTACCTGCTCCAAGTCTGACAGTTGCTCAGACCCCAGGAAGCTCCCCAGGCTGAGGTAAAAGTCAGTGGGTGAATGGAATTCCTTCTCAACTGTAACTGTGAGTGGTGGAGTATGCAGCAATTTCTTCCTACCTTGACATAGCATGATGGTGGCTCACAGCGGTGTCTTTCTTCTCTCCTCTTGTCCCATGGAGTCTTTGTTGTTTTTTTATTTCTCCACCAAAAATTTCCATCAGACTCCTGGAAATATGGTCCTTCCTTTTTTCTTTTCATATCCCAGAGAAACTGTTAGTGTGGCTATCCCCTGTTCGGACATCTTGGACCTCCCCAGAACTTCTCCTTTAAGATCTCTGGGTCCAGCTTCCTCACCTTATAATCAAGACAAGTGAGGCACAGAGATCAAGGGACTAGTACAGTATCCCCAAGAAGAACTGTTCCCAGCTCCTTGGGATTCCAAGAGAAAATGTATTCACTGACAGGATGTGATCTTCACTGGCCTATGAGTCAGAATGCCAATAGTAATGCAGCAGAAGTTTGGGGTTGTAACCTCCAACAGGGCCTTGGAGTTCAGGGATAAGTGAGAGAACAAAGATTCAGCAGGCTGAGGTGTTATGACCTGATCATACACTAACTCATCCCTATCCCTAGAACCCTAGTAGAAACCTAATTCATAGACACAGCTTCCTGAGGAGCTCAGGGAGATCACCCTATTAAATGCAGTGAAGAATCAGAAAAGCAGGGAGAGGAAAACCCACAAGGCGTCATCAGCAGCAGCTGTGTTCAGTGCTCGAGGACACACTAGAAGCAAGGCTGAGAAGAGCATAATGAATGGATCCATTTCCCATCAGACTAATAATAAGCCTTCCTTGACAGGGTCATTCAATTCCAAACTCTCAGAATTAAAGAAGAGGCAAACAAAGCAAGGAGGCCACCAGCGCTGGCCAAGTCTAGCAGGGAGGCCTCACCCCATTGAAAGCTGAGACAGCTGACAGAAGGATGAAGATCCCACAATATCTAGGGCATCATTAACACCTCACCTGGGCTGAAGAAGAAATTTTCATTATATTTAATTTAAAGATAGGAATGATGGCCATATATCCAGCCTGCATTAACAAGACTCTGACAGGCAGCTGGGGTGTGGTATATTCATGTTGATCTGAATTGAACTGGAGGCTCAAAACTTGGAACTCCATCTTTGACCCTCCTGATGCTAACCTGGACAAACTCTTAACGCCCTGGAGGTTCCACCACCAAGCTTCTCAATGGAAAAGCCCAAGGAAATGCTTATGCTGCTACAAGCCCCAGCATTCTGTGGGGCAGGGTTGCAGACACAGATACAAAAGGATACTACACGAAGGAGGACCCGTCGTAGAAGGTGTAATGCAACTTAATGGGCTTCTTGGGCACCTTCTGCTTTTGAGGATTTTGTCTGCATTGAGCACCGGGGGTGGAAGGCTGGTGAGGGGCACGATTGTGGGTGTGAGCACCAGAGGTATGAGGATGATGGGAAGCTGGGGTCTGCGGGTCCATCCTGGAGGTCGACACTGGCTGAGAGGGTATCTTTGCCCCGTAGTTGCGGACAGTCATGGGGTAGGAGATATTCCTCCCTTTCCAGGAGGCCCGTTCAGCTTCTCTGTAGGGGAGGAGATCAATGTATCTGTTACCTACTGGCTGCACTCACCAGGGAGCTCTTGATAGACCCTGCCCATCCCCCACAACTCCCACCCCATTCCCTGCTCCCCAGTTTGTGTCCCCACTCTATCCTCCCTCATCCTTAAATGTAGCACTTAAAGGAAGAACTCAGACTGTTTGAGGACCTGACTGCTTTCTTGACTGTGGTGGTGAGAACTAAGGGGCAGGACTGTGTGCAGACAGGGTCTGGGAGAACTGGAGACTTTGCTCAACCCCTAGTCCTGAGCTTCCAGAGCAAGAGAGACTCCTTCTGGAATGCCACAGGAGGCCAGCTGAGTGACTACCCGTGACCATGCTGTGGCCCAGTAACCCCTCAGCAAACATATTTGACTTATCTGACTGGGTTATTAAATGCGAATATATTTCTAAATACTTTAGGGTCTGGGCCCTTGGAAAACCTGTAAAATCATAAATACCATTAATCATCTATATCTCTTTTTTTTTGTAGGGGGGGAAGAAGAGGTTTTTTTTTTTTCTTTTGTAGTAGAACACATGACAAATGAGGTTAATAAATTAATCCTCAGGACACAATGGCTGCAAATTTTAAGGAGCCACACAAAGGTGCATCACTGGTGAGCAGCATATTGTGGAGATGAAGAGCTTTGGTATGAGGCCTGGAGAACTGAGAGAGCTCAATTAACTCTTCATCCACCCTCCTGCCTGGGCTGCCTCTATTTTCCTATCTGCAAAATGGGCATCTTTACTGCCTTCCTGCTGTGATTGCAGCCAGGTCATAATGAAGCCACAGATATGAGGGTGAGACTGTAAGAACAGGAACATGTGTGCATGCAAGGGATGTCACTCCTGAGGCTACCACAGGCAGTATCAAGTGACTCCTGGCAGGGTTAACATGTTTCCCTGATTATCACTTTGGGCTCTCAGCCAGGAGTGGGGCTGAGAATCCCTGCCCTTGTCCCACCCCTCAACCTCCACCACCTCGCCTGCTTACATGTCGCGACATAATTTCTTCAGTTTTTCCCTGGCCTCTGGGCAAGGATCCCTGAACTCCACGTCAGGAGATGCTACTACTCCTTGAGGAAGTGATGTAAAGACATCTTGTAAAGCTTTAGATTTGCCTGTAGCTGGAGAGAAAGAGTTTAGAAAGGAAAAAAAGAGGTTAGAGAGGGGTTGCAGAAAATGGTTTCTCAAAATGTCCTGCTCACTGGTGGCAGGGGCCAGGAAGAGCCCACGAAGGGCATCCCCTGAGCATTACAGTAACATGGCAGAGTGGGGAGATGTGTGCTCCTCAGGGACAGGAATCAGGGGCTGGCCACTTGCAGAACAGACATCACGCAGTGAGTCAACCCTTAAGGGCATGTCAGGGACCAGCGAGTGCAGAGGGGTGAGATGGTCAGGGAGTGAAAAGAAGGAATAACATGACAGCCACCTAAGTGGTGGCCAGATTGGGGCACACTGAGACCCCACACGACTACACCCCCTTTTACCAGAAGGAGAGTGAGGCCCAAGGATGTGCATCACGAGGCCAGCCAGGACAGGGCTAGGAAACATCCACGCTTCTCAACCTCCAGCCTTACCTGCAGCATCTGTGGGAATCAATGGGACAGTCTGAGTGCTGCCACCTGCCCTCCTCCTCCCTCCGCACCTTTGCCAGCACCATTCTCCTCTCTACACCCTGGCCATCCTCCCAGCCTGTCCTCACAGCCCACCGGGGAGGTCTGCTCTCCACAGCCCTGGCTCCTCTGCTCCGCCCAGAAGCTGCTAGCTGCACACTTGCTGTCCTGTTAGCTCCCATCTGCCACCATCCTGTCCCATGAGTGTGCCTTCCCTCTGTCTGCTGCCCTCACACACTAGTCCCATCAGGGACACACAAATGAGTCTGTTCATTTTGGCATCCAGATACCTCTGTTCAGATCTGAGGTGCCCCACTTGTGTGGGACTGGACAAGGTGTCCCTAAACAGATGGGTTGGGTTGGGGATCCCCTAGAGGAGGGAACATGGAGGTTGGGTGGGGGTGTGGTGCCAGGGGAGGGGAACTGCTTTTCAGGGAATGGAGGACATGGTCGCATTCAAACGGTGAGACCATGCAGCAGTGGGAGCTCCATGACTGCTCTCTGAGACAATCTGCATCCCTCACTGCTGGGTCTCCAGCCAAGGCAGCTGTCTTGGATCCTTTGGACCAGAAAATCAAATCTAATCATCCAACAACCTACAGATGCTACACAGCAAACTTCCCATCTTATCCCACCTGCCTGCACTTCTAAAGGAGGTCACAAAGTCTTGCTGGAAACCATTTTCACCTATTTTCTTTTTGGTTTCCTTTCCAGTTGAGAGGGAAAAGCTCAGACAGGCTGTGGAAGGCTGGTACGTCAGCTGGTAGGGAGAGTTCACTCCTATGGCAGAGTAGTTCACAGGGGAATCTGCAGAAAAAGACACAGTGATTCTTCTTTCCATTTTTCAAAAGTAATTTTAATTTTTAAGTATAAAATATAAAACAGATATCTGTTCTAGCCATATGATAGACCAGATATTCTAAATGACCTATTGTTACAAAACAACCAGGTCCAGGAAGAATGTTTCTCAATACACAGCAGGGAATCACATAAACTGAGGGAAATCTTTAAGATTCCCTTCTACAGTGTGCCTCCCACCCTCATATCTCATGAGGGAAATGACATCAGAGCAGGAACAAGAGGCGATATTATTCTAGAGGGAGATGCTGATATAACTGCTGATGAGCTCTAGAGAATAAATCTTTCAGCAGGAGGAATATTAAGAGTCATTCCTTTCCTCTTATCCAAGCCCCCAAAATCACATGGTTCTTATCAACATATCAGTCTGTTGTAGAATCACACCACCTTCTGGAGAATCCTTTGATACCTGACAACTTACAAATTAAAATTTAGCACCTTCATCACTAATTGAAAATATTTTTTAAAGATTTATTTATTTATTTGAGAGAGTTACAGAGAGAGAAAGAAACACAGAGAGAGGTCTTCCATCCACTGGCTCACTCCCCAAATGGCCACAATGGCCTCAGCTGGGCTGATTCGAAGACAGGATTAAGGAGCCTCCTCCAGGTTTCCCACGTGGGTGCAGGGCCCCAAGGACTTGAGCCATCTTCCACTGCTTTCCCAGGCCATAAGCAGAGAACTGGATCAGAAGTGGAGCAGCCAGGACTTAGACTGGTACCAACATGGGATGCTGGTACTGGAGGTGGATGCCCAACTTACTATACCACAGCTCCAGGCCTGAAAAATCTTTATTCCTACATAAATCTCACCAAGTCATTTGCTTCTTCCCTCAAATGTAGACATCTCATTCACCAGATGTGAAACCAACTAAGACAAGGAGGTAACGAGTAAGGAGAAGCTGAAGTTCCAATCCCTGCAGCCCTGCCTGCTCTACTCAAATCTCTCATCCTAATTTTCCATACAGCAGAAAACCATAGCTTCCATGAAACCCCCTGCCCAGATGCAGTGCTAGCCAACTATAACACTCTTGCTGACTACATCCTGAAGATGACCTTTAGATAATTGTCATAATAAAATTACCCTTGCTGACACTCCTACTCCAATCATACGCCTGATACCATGACAATACAGAGAGTTCCAAAAAGGTATATTCTGTCCCTTAGGAATATTCAATTAAGCCCCATCTCAGAGACCTTCTCCTCTGCCTCCAGATCATATAAAAGGATGGCCTCAAACTTTGTTGGGTGCAGCTCACACTTGAGTGTGCCTGTACTCTTTCCTAAGTGTGTACTTTTGCTTTGCATGCAAATACAACCTATTCTTTTGCTAGCTTTTATTTACATCTTTTTTTTTTTAAATAAAATTTTGTTTTTTTGAAAGGCTGAGCTGGGGGAGGGGAGAGAAAGATAGAGAGAATGAATCTTCTTTCCACTGGTTTACTACCCAGACGGCTGCAATGGCCAGGCCACACTACTTTCCCAGGTGCATTAGCAGGGAGCTGGACTGGAAGTGGGGCAGCCAGGACATGAACTAGCATTCATATGGGATGCCATCATCATAGGTGTTGGCTTAACCTGCTGTGCCACAGTGCTGGCCCTTTTACCTTCATCTTGTGCTTGAATTATTTCTTGTGCTGGAGACAAGAACCTGGACCCAGCTATCTCATGACAGCTTGACCCCAAACCCAATAAAAAGCCATTGTTAGAAAATGTTAAGCCACCTACTTTTCATTAATCCTTCAAATGCAGAAAGAAATGGGAAACTGGCCTTATGAATAGACAAAGTCTATAAGCAGAGACTCCTCACTGGGAGACAAAACATAAAAACAATCACATTTGCTAATGATCCAAATTTCAATTACTGAAATTACATTTTTTCCACATCTCTAGCACAACAGAAATGAGAATTAATAAGGGTCAGTGCTGACAGAGATGGACTAAAAGCCATCAACCGTGCGGGTGTAGAGAAAATCCATAGAAAGTGTTATTTAGCAAGAGCTGTACACATATTTGAGACCCTCTGCCCCAATAATCCCTCCCTTGGGAAATTAATCTTACTAAGTATTACAACATCAGTGGTGTGCATAAAGTTGCTTATTATACTAACAACAAAACCCAGGGAAACCTAAGAATTTGAGTAAAAATGGAACATGAGCAGTACAAGTCTACATGTTAAAAAAGACAATTACTAAAAGTATATATCCATACTGGAAAATATTTTTAGTCTGCTGAGTGAAAGAAGCTACAAACAAACAAACAAAATGCAAAAATATATATGAATGCAGTAAGATAAGAACCAGAAAGGAAAATTCAAAAGTAAAAAATAGCTCCTGTTTATGTAAAGATAGAAAGACCATGCATTTTGTTTTAGTTGTGGTTTTTTAAGTTTGATTTAATAATATAACCATCAGTTAAAAAGAAAGAAACATTTGGGGCTGGCGCCGTGGCTCACTGGTTAATCCTTCGCCTGTAGCACCGGCATCCCATATGGGCATTGGGTTCTAGTCCCAGTTGCTCCTCTTCCAGTCCAGCTCTCTGCTGTGGCCTGGGAGGGAAGTGGAGGATGGCGCAAGCGTTTGGGCTCCTGCACCCACAGGAGACTAGGAGGAAGCACCTGGCTCCTGGCTTTGGATCGAAACAGCACGGGCCGTAGCGGCCATTTTGGGGGTGAACCAAAGGAAGGAAGACCTTTCTCTCTGTCTTTCTCTCTCACTGTCTATAACTCTACCTGTGAAATTAAAAAAAGAAAGAAACATTTAAGATTTCTTTGGTGACAAGCAGTAGGCAATACGGAAGGGGAAGACATAGGAAGCAGTCTTCTTATTTCAGAAACAATACCCTAGCAAAGAGTATACTGTGATTACAGTTTTAAGAGAAGTGATAGCTTTGGTCTATCTAACACAGAAGAGAGTCCTGACAAATACAAATCATACAAGATAAATCACCACAGTGTGAGTCCTCTTTTTACTCCCTCAGCAGAATTATCTATTTTAAATCCTTCTGGGATGATGAGTGCTTCTCCCAGAGAAATGGGTTACTCCTTAATTTGTATTCTGCTGTTGTCATTTTTTGTCAAGCTCTAGGCTTGCTTAGAGAGAGGAGTGTGGACACCAGAAGTACAAACAAGTGGGATGCAGAGAGGGCTCAGCTCTCCATCTCAGCTCTCCACTGGTGCAGCAGGAAGCAGAAATCATCCAATGGCTTCCAGAGTCCAGCTCCACTCTCCCCACCAAGAGGAGACCTTCACTAGACAAATCACAACCCGAGGGACGCCCAAAATCTCAAGACATGGAGGTGAGAGCTTAAACACTATAGATGCAGTACCAATGGGGAGCTCCAATTTCCCTTTAAAGCAGTAAGACACAACACAGTCCTCCCTTGATAACTGTAGAGTTTGGTTCCAAGACCTCTACTCTCCCCTGCCCCGATACCAAACCCTCTCATATACTTTCTTTAAAAAAAAAAAAAAAGATTTATTTAGTTGAAAGGCAGAGTTACAGAGGCAGAGATATAAGTCTTCCATCCACGAGTTTACTCCCTAAATGGCCACAATAACTGGAGCTGCACCAATCTGAAGCCAGGAGCCAGGCCATAGCAGAGAGCTTTCCCAGGCCATAGCAGAGAGCTAGATTGGAAGAGGAGCAGCTGGGACTAGAACTGGTGCCTATATGGGATGCCAGCAACGCAGGCGCAGGCTTAGCCCACTGCACCACAGCATTGCCCCCATCATATACTTTCAACCATCTCTAGATTACCTGTAATACTTAATATAATGTAAATGGTGTGTAGTTGTTATAAAGAAACAATGTAAGGGGAAACAATGTATAATAATTTATAAATAAAAAATATAAGAAACGATGACAAGGGGAAAGAGTCTGTACATGTTCAGCACAGATCCAATTCTTTCTCCAATATTTTCAACCTGTAGTTGGTTGGTTGTGCAAATGTGGAACCCAAAGGACGTGGAGGGCCGACTCTGCAGGTGGGAGAGCCTGATGAGCAGGTGTGAGGGCTGATGCATGGGGCTGGGGATCCCGAGACACCTCAGACTCTCCTACTCATGCACCACCCCTTTAAGAGCTTAGCTCTCCAAGCTCTGAAGCAGAATGCAAAGGTATGGAACTCAGCATTTGCTGATCATCTTCTGCACAAATCAGCACAGCACACTGCAGAACGTGTGGGATCAGCACCTGCCGATCCAGCACAAATGGACACAGAAAAAATCCTCGTAACAGAGACCTCATTTCACTTTAAATTCTTTGTAGGGGTGGAGGTGGGGGTTGAACGAGGAGTTGTTTTGACTAGAACTTTTTCTCAGAACCAGAAACCACAAAATTTATCAAAATAACTTTATCTTTTATTTAAAGATTTTTTTATTTATTTGAAAGTCAAAGTTTCAGAGAATGAGAGGTAGAGGCAGAGAGAGAGGGAGGAATCCTCCACCTGCTGCTTCACTCCCCAAATAGCCACAGTGGCAAGACTGGGCCAGATGGAAGCCAGGGGCCAGGAGTTTCATCTAGATCTCCCAGGTGGGTGCAGAGGCCCAATCAGTTGGGCCATCTTCCACTGCCTTCCTGTGTACATTAGCAGGGAGCTTGATTAAAAGTGGAGAAACCAGGACTTGAACTGGCACCAATATGGGTTGCAAGCACTACAGGCAGCACTTTTACTCACTGTGCCACAGCACTAGTCCCTCTTCTTTTATCTTATGAGGGGTCTTCAAAAAGTTCATGAAGGATATGCATTTTAAAATTCCATTTATACTAACATTTTGAAGTATCTTAATAGTTAATATATATGTATATTGATATTATCAATATATACTATAATTATAAAGCAAATAAAAACACTGATTTTTTGAGGCAGTGTGATTTTCTTTTTCCTTGAATGACTGTAGGATGGCTGTAAAACATGAATGATTGATGTTTGTTTCTGGTTCAAGAGTGTTATCACTTTTTATTAGTAAGCCTTTAATACTCCAGACATCCTTTCTCCATGAGGTCTTCATCCTAGATGACCTTCCCTTCCTTGGGAGTTAACTGGTTTCATGCCCTGCACCAGGCATCAGTGTCATTACACAGGAATCCAGCAGCTCTCCAACTCTGCTTTCAATGATTTCATGAAATCCTACATTGAGGCTGACACTGTGGCACAGCAGGTAAAGCCACCGCCTGAAGTGCCAGTATACCATATAGGTGTCAGTTTGAGTCCCGGGTGTTCCACTTCCAATCCAGCTCTCTGCTATTGCCTGAGAAAGCAGTAGGAGACGGCCCAAGTCTTTGGGCCCCTGCACCCGCATGGGACACCCAGAAGAAACTCTTGGCTCTTGGCTTCAGTTCGGCACAGCTCTGGCCATTGTGGCCATCTGGAGAGTGAACCAGTGTATGGAAGACCTCTCTTTCTCTCTCTGCCTCTGCCTTTCTGTAACTCTTTCAAATAAATAAATAAATAAATAAATAAATCTTTTTAAAAAGATTCCGCATTTTTCTAAGATCTGCTTTTTACTATGCAATTGACTTGTACTACATGTGTATATTATTACCAATTAAACTCTGATCATCACAAGCCTGGAAAATATACTGACTTGAGAGACAGGGAACCATGTTAAATAAAGAGATGACTAAGATGATTTTTTAAAGTGACACCAAGTGGTTGTTCAAAATAATTATTTTATGTCTTTCTAGAAAACCTAATGATGAGTACTTTAAGGCATTCAAAGTGAACAATTACATACCCACAAGGTTATGATATAAAACATCACACAGGGGAAAACAATTACTTGATTTTTTTAAAAATAGGACTAATGATTTGAATTCATACTCCTTAATAAAAGACATACAAATGGCCGATAGTATATGAAAAAAGTACTATCCGAAAAATGCAAATCCTCCATAAAATTTTGGCCAATAGAATTCACCCAGACCAAGTGGGATTTATCCCTGGTATGCAGGGATGGTTCACCGTTTGTAAATCAATGTGATACACCACATTAACAAACTGCAGAAGAAAAATCATATGATTATCTCAATAGATGTAGAGAAAGAATTTGATAAAATACAACACCCTTTCATGATGAAAACTCTAAGCAAATTGTGTATTGAAAGAACATTGCTCAACACAATCAAGGCAATTTATGAAAAACCCACGGCCAGCATCATATTGAATGGGGAAAAGTTGGAAGCATTTCCACTGAGATCTGGTACCAGACAGGGATATCCACTCTCACCACTGCTATTCAATATAGTTCTGGAAGTTTAGCCAGAGCCATTAGGCAAGAAAAAGAAATCAAAGGGATACAAATTGGGAAGGAAGAGGTCAAACTATTCCTCTTTGCAAATGATATGATTCTTTATTTAGGGGATCCAAAGAACTCTACAGAGAGACCATTGGAACTCATAGAAGAGTTTGACAAAGTAGCAGAAAATAAAATCAATGCACAAAACATCAACAGCCTTTGTATACACAGACAATGCCACAGCTGAGAAAGAACTTCTAAGATCAATCCCATTCACAAGAGCTACAAAAACAATCAAATACCTTGGAATAAGTTTAACCAAGGATGTCAAAGATCTCTACGATGAGAATTACAAAACCTTAAAGAAAGAAATAGAAGAGGATACCAAAAACTGGAAAAATCTTCCATGCTCATGGATTGGAAGAATCAGTATCATCAAAATGTCCATTCTCCCAAAATCAATTTATAGATTCAATGTGATACCAATCAAAATACCAAAGACATGCTTCTCAGATCTGGAAAAAATGATTCTGAAATTCATATGGAGGCACAAGAGACCTCAAATAGCTAAAGCATTACTATACAACAAAAATGAAGCTGAAGGCATCACAATACCAGATTTCAAGACTTACTACAGGGCAGCTATAATCAAAACAGCATGGTTCTGGTACAGAAACAGATGGATAGACCAATGGAACAGAATAGAAACACCAGAAATCAATCCAAACATCTACAACCAACTTATATTTGATCAAGGATCTAAAACCAATTCCTGGAGCAAGGACAGTTTATTCAACAAATGGTGCTGGGAAAACTGGATTTCCACATGCAAAAGCATGAAGCAAGACCCCTACCTTACACCTTACACAAAAATCCACTCAACATGAATTAAAGATCTAAGCCTACAATCCAACACCATCAAATTATTAGAGAACATCAGAGAAACCTTGCAAGATACAGGCACTGGCAAAGATTTCTTGGAAAAGACCCCAGAGGCACAGGCAATTAAAGCCAGAATTAACAATTGGGATTACATCAAATTAAGAAGTTTCTGTACTGCAAAAGAAACAGTCAAGAAAGTGAAGAGGCAACCGACAGAATGGGAAAAAATATTTGCAAATTATGCAACTGATAAAGGATTAATAGCCAGAATCTACAAAGAGATCAAGAAATTCCACAACAACAAAACAAACAACCCACTTAAGAGATGGGTCAAGGACCTCAATGGACATTTTTCAAAAGAAGAAATCCAAACGGCCAACAGACACATGAAAAAGTGTTCAGGATCACTAGCCATCAGAGAAATGCCAATCAAAACCACAATGAGGTTTCACCTCACCCCGGTTAGAATGGCTTACATACAGAAATCCAACTAACAATAGATGCTGGCGAGGATGTGGGGGAAAAGGCACACTAATCCACTGTTGGTGGGAATGCAAACCGGTAAAGCCACTATGGAAGACAGTTTAGAGTTTCCTCAGAAACCTGAATATAGTCTGAGCACATGACCCAGCCACCCCACTGCTTGCAATTTACCCAAGGGAAATTAAATTGGCAAATAAAAGAGCTGTCTGCACCTCAATGTTTACTACAGCTCAATTCACAATAGCTAAGACATGGAATCAACCTAAATGCCCATCAACAGAAGACTGAATAAAGAAATTACGAGATATGTCCTCTATAGAATACTATACAGTAGGAAAAAAATGAAATCCGGTCATTTGCAACAAAATGGAGGAATCTGGAAAACATCATGCTGAGTGAATTAAGCCAGTCCCAAATGGACAAATAGCTTATGTTCTCCCTGATCTGTGACAACTAACTGAGCATCTAAAAGGAAACCTGTAAAAGTGAAATGGACACTATGAGACACAATGACTTGACCAGCCCTTGTCCTGACTGTTGAGGAAAAACTTACTATTTTATTCCTTTTAGTATTTTTTTTGTTCTACTTAATACCACTGGTTGAAATCTTTAACACACAATTATTCTTAGGTGTTTAAATTTAACTGAAAAGTGATCCCTGTTAAATATAAGAGTAGGAATAAGAGAGGGAGGAGATGTACAGTTTGGCACATGCTTATTCAGACTTACCCCTAATAGTAGAGTTAGAAATGTGCCAGGGGATTACAAATCAATCCCATCAAGGTGGCATGTGCCAATGTCATCTTACTATTCAAAGTGATCAGCTTCAGTTCACAATTCATCATAATGATAGGATTAAGTGTCAAAGTGATCACATAAACAAGCCTAGTGCCTGCTAATACTAACTGATAGAATTAAAAAGGAGAGAAGGATCCAACATGGGAAGCGGGATACACAGCAGACTCATAGAATGGCAGATGCCCTAAACAGCACTCTGGCTTCAGAATCAGCCCTTAAGGCATTCAGATCTGGCTAAAAAGCTCATGAGAGTTTCTCAGGCATGGAAAGCCAAGAAACTGTGGCAAAAAAAAAAAAAAAAGACCTAAATTAAAGATCTCTGCAAGTGAGATCCCAGCGGAAAGAAAAGGCCATCAAACAAGGAGGTACCTTTCTCTGAAGGGAGGAGAGAATTTCCACTTTATTATGACCTTGTCTAAATAAGGTAGAAGTTTGTGAACTCAAGAGGCTTCCAGAGCCTTGGCGGCTCATGAAAAGAGCCTCGGGTGATTACTGACATCATAAATACAAGTGTCAATTGTTAAATCAACAGCGGGAGTCACCGTACACTTGCCCCCATGTAGGATCTCTGTTCTTAATGTGTTGTACTATGCGAATTAATGGTAAAACTACGAGTCAAACAGTATTTTATACTTTGTGTATCTGTATGGGTGCAAACTGTTGAAATCTTTACTTAGTATATACCAAGTTGATATTCTGTATATAAAGATAATTGAAAATAAATCTTGATGAAGAATGGGATGGGAGAGGGATTGGGAGATGGGATGGTTGTGAGTGGCATGGAGGTTATGGGGGGAAAAGCCACTATAACCCAAAAGTTGTACTTTCAAAATTTATATTTATTAAATAAAAGTTAAACAAAAAGAAAAATGCAAATCAAAACCACAATGAGACATCACCTCACGTCTACCAGAATAACTAGTATAAAAAAAAAAAGTGATGGTGAGGATGTGGAGAAAACAGAACCCTGAACACTGTTGGTGAAAATGTATATGGAAAGCAGAATTGGAGTTTCTGCAAATATTAAAAAACAGAATTAGCACATAATCTAAAAATTCTACTTATGAGTATATATCCAAAGAAAGGAAATGAGTATGTCCAAGACACATCTGCTACATTATGTTCATTATAGCATTATTCACAACAGTCAAAATGAGAAAACATGAGTCAAGCAGCACACAAATGACCAGAGAAAGCAATGTGCATACACAATTACTCAGCCTTGAAAAAGGAGGAAACCTCATTTGTGACTACATGGATGGACCTGAAAGACATTAAGCTACATGAAATGAGCCAGGCACAGACTGAAAAATACTTCATGACCTCATTTATATATGATATCTAAAACGTATGAACTTACAGAGAACAGACTGGTGCTTGCCAGGGGCTGGGAGACAGGAAAATGGGGAGATTTTGGTGCAAGGGCACAAACTATGTTTTAAGATGAAGTAGTTCTGGAGAGCTAACTGACAGCATGATGACTATGGTTAATATTATAGCATTATATACCTGAAATATGTTGAGAGTAAATTTTAGTGTTCCCCCTGCTCCACCACAGCTAAACACACAAATCCACAAATTAACTATGTGAAAAACCTAAGAAATAAAGCATTACAGATGCAACTGAATTGCTGTCTCCCAGATGCCACTCAGTCCCACTTCTCCAGAGATAACTCTCAAATTTTTGCTTGCATGGTTTTGTAGTTGAATTTTGTATAATGTACTCATAAGTAATATATTATTACTCTGCAGACTTTTAAACTTCCATAACTTCCTTTTTCTCTTTTGATTATATTTTGAGGTTTGTCTATATTGACATGTATGCTTTCATGGTTCACTCATTTCCACTGCTCATTATGTACTACTGTCTAAACAGAGCATAATAACTTTTCTCCTATTGATGGACAATTAGATTGTTTCTAACTTCAACACAATCAATATTCTCAGAAAACTTCTGGCACACGTGTGAGGGTCTCTCTGGCAGTGTGACTCTTATTGTAGCCTGTGGACTAGGACTGACCAGCACAGGACTTAACCAGGTGAATACAAACACTGAGACAAGCTTTGAGAGCCTTTGTAACAATTCGACTGGGCTGCAGCATTTCTGCCGTGTATTTATAAAAGGGCCAGTCCGTACAGATTGGATATTTAAAAATTGGTCCTTCGTTGCAGATAGTTTGAGAAGGACAGCACTAAGGAATGGTCTAAAGAGGAGGTGTTGGATTGTAAGGTATAGACATCTCCCAGCAAACAGATACCCATATCCTCTTCTCCACAGGAGTCACATCAATCTACTTACTGGCAGCATTTGGCAATCCCTGTTACTCCATAGCCACCTCAATTTGGGGAAATGCCAACTTCCAAACCAGGAGTTTTACCTTTCTATGGCATTGTTGTTGGTATTGTTTTAACCTTCCACTTATGAGCTGAAGCTCAAGTACCCACCTTTGCCTGTCTGTCCTCCATTGTAGCCACTTCTCCCAACTGTGCCAATCAGGAAATTAAAGGCCATCTCCTTGGCATTGAGATGGAGTAGCTGACTGGCCTCCACGAAGCGTCTAGAGATGTCCAGAGGATTGGCACCAACTAAAGGAATGAATGAAGGCAAAACAGTTTCCTCGCAACACAAGGCTGATGCTTCCAGAAAAATACCTATGTAAACTGCCCAGGAAATAAGGGAAGAGAGTAAATCTATTCCTCAGGTAAACAACTGTGAGGAATTCCTAATTAAAGGGTCTTGAGTTGGCTGGCTAATCCTCCGCCTGCAGCACCGGCACACTGGGTTCTAGTCCTGGTTAGGGCGCTGGATTCTGTCCCAGTTGCTCCTCTTCCAGTCCAGCTGTCTGCTATGGCCTGGGGGAGCAGTGGAGGATGGCCCAGGTCCTTGGGCCCTGCACCCATAGAGGAGACCAGGAGAAGCACCTGGCTCCTGGCTTTGGATCAGCACGGTGCGCTGGCCACAGCGGCCATTGTGGGGTGAACCAATGGTAAAGGAAGACCTTTTTCTCTGTCTTTCTCACTGTCCACTCTGCCTGTCAAAAAAAAAAAAAAGAGTCTAGAGCTGTCAAAACCCATCAGGAGGCACTTAATTCTCTACCCCTTACACATGAGCTTCCCCAGGCACAGGACTGGGGGCTGAGGTGGCTGGTATTAGAAATGATGCAGCACTGGGTAGGGTCGGTAAGTTGTGCTGCTCTAGGTCACAGCATTGTTACTGGATGGTGCCCTCACACTGGAGGCGGCCTGCTTCTCCTAACTGCCCCTGGTTCTGGCACGACTTGTCTCTGGCCACCTAGCAAGTGAACCTCAAGATTTGCAAACTTCCCATACCACCCCCTCTCAGGTGCTCTCTCCACCTCCACATCATAACCACAAACCTCTGACCTCACACGATTCCCCTGCTAACCTTCCAATCCAGGTCGGCAATGGGAGGGAAAATGGAGAACCGGAGGAATGACAGGGCAATGTTTGGCAGTGGGTGAGGGAAGGAGATCAGTCCTATAGCAGACTTGAGACTGCCATTTCTAGCACATCCCTGAAATACATGGATTGTGCATCCTTTATCTGAAATGTCGCCATCTAGAAGTGTTTCATGTGTCGCAATTTTTAGATTTTGGTATATTTGAGTTATCTTGGGGATGGGACCCAAGACTAAACACAAAATACACTTATGTTTCATATACATGCTATAAATACAGCCTGAAGTAATATGAAACAATATTTTTAGTGCACTTACGTTTTGACTAGGACTCCTCACATGAAGTCGGATGTAGAAATTTCCACTGGTGGCATCACCTTGGTAATCAAAAGTTGCACATTTAGGTGCATTTTAGATTTTGGATCAAGGATACTCAACCTGTAGTTTTGTGTGAGATGGGTTCGGCAAACACACACAGACACCTAGGCCACAAATGTGAGGAGTCTGGGGAGTTGGCCTTACCAGATGCAGACTCCACCATGACCTTCATCTTCAGAGTGAGGAGCTCTGTCAGTAGGTGGATAGACTGCCGCTGAAACTTGTCCAGGGTCTCCTGGATGGTGGACATAGGGCAGGGCGGCTTGGGAGAAGAGACGGAGGGCTTGACTGTCCTGGTGACCACTGGCAGTATCAGTGGCACTGCGTGGGTTGGCAGCTTCTTGTGGATGGGAGCCTGCACAGGTGTTGGTTCTGCAAGTACCACAGAGGGGGACCCAAAGCTGGCTTCCAGGCCCAGGATTTTGGATGGGGTAGGTACCTCAAGGGTTTTGATGAGATCATTCCAAGTAACCTGGAAAATGTTTCTGATGCCCTTTGGTACAGCAATGCTCTCTTTCCTGCAGTGCGTGAGGAGTTTGGAGATGTGAGCCAGCAGCCTGGGGGCTGTGGCAGCATAATGCTGGCATAGTTCTCGGTTACTCTTGACATTACTCATGTTATCCAAATATCAGCACTGGGTGATACTGTCTGTCTCACAGGACAGAAACTCCAGGTATAAGAGTCAGAGCACTCTGAGCAAAAGTTCTTACTTATGGTGAAGCCATGGAGACACACGGAATGAAGTACTGGAACGGCCCTTACAGGTCATTGAGTCAGCAGTTCCTATCTGGGAAGGTAACACAACATTTGGTCAGTCTCCCCATGGTAGGGTAAGAGCATGATCCCTCTCCCTTATCTTCCCAGAGATACCACCAGGGAGACCCACATTAGTGAGTCACTTTGGGAAGGGCCTGGTGAGAAGGTTCTAGAAAGCTCCAGGAACATTCACACAAACTGAGTACTAATGGGAGGACCCCAGAGGGACCAGAGGAATGGAAGGGCTGGGAAAGGAGAAAGGTTCTACTGCATATTTTATAGTCAGAGACCCCAGGATGGAAGATCTGCTCGTGGTGTATTGAGGAAAATCTGCAAAAACAGGGGTTTCACTGCCTCCCCCTCTGGAGGTAGGGTGACACACAAGCCCCTGGTGGCAATGCCAGGACAGACATGGGATGCTCCATCCAAAGACAGACAGGAAAGTTCTAGAATATATTTGCATAGTTCAAACACTATCATAACTGACCCTATTATATACAAAGAGATCACTGATTGACAGACGTGCCATCTTACAAAAAAGAAAACAATGAATGGAAGCTGCCTTTGACTATGGGAGGTATTACAAATTCAGAGCGATTAACATGTGAAAAATGCATACCTTGAAATCATGGACAAGGATAAACATTTTCCCACTTTGCAGAAAGACTTGAGGGGTCTGAGTGCTCATGAGGTGGGCCCTTGTGGCAGTGGGTGGGTTCAGCAGATAAGCATACTGATGTCTGGGTCAGCTGAGCAGCAGTGAACACTGTGGTGCTTTTTATCATAATGGATTTCTAAATTAGGCTTTAGTCTTAGATCACTGATTGAAGAGAGGGAGCATAAAAAACAATGGAATGGGCCCAAAAATGGCTAGAAAAATCTGCAAACAAGCTTCTAGAGTTTTGAAACCAGATCTCAAAATTTCATTCATCTGCTCCAAACAAATCCCATAGTACATTTTCCATGAACAAATCCACCTGAAATACATTAACACAACTGTAAATCACTTATTCATCTCACACTATACAAAAACGGTTGCTAAAACAAACTCAGGAATCCAGATACATAGGAAAGGCTGACCTGAGGGAAGTTTAGAGCACAGGTCTCGGATGGCCTCTGCCAGTGCCTTGATGCAGTTTGGGGAATTGTCCCTGTTGTCCAACCTGCTGGCCCCAACTGGCACCCTTGCCATACTACAGTCAGTCAGTCAAGCACAGAGAGATAGCTCCTGCCAGCACCTTCTGACCATTCATGTCAGAGACCACAGCCATCCAGCCATCACGTCAAAAACCTTCTATCCTGCTGCCACTCCTACCATCCATTGCCCTCTTCTCCACCCAATCATTCTTTCAAATGCCATGCTATGGAACAAATCTGAGCTTGCCAATCAGGACATGTACTTGGTATATAGCTCAGTGTTCCTGGAGCTGGATCTCGGTCATGAGCCTGTGCACGCACCTTGTAGTCAGAAGGCCACTATCTTTGTCATTTTGCTGACAAGGAAGCATGGTCTTGGCCTGGAGTCACTTGTCTGAAGAACCCTGACACATAACCTTTTCCAAGCACTTCTATATGATCTAGGTATCACTGTGCACCTAGCAGTAACAAACTCTCCACAAAAGTCTCTCAAAACAGACCCATCAAACATTCTGCTGCTTCAAACAGTATGGTTCCCAACATCTATTTAATGACTCCTAGCATCTCTATTCTTCAGTTTTACAGACTCAAAAAAACTGATTCATTTTTGGAAATTTTAAGTCTACAGAACAAAGAAACCACTAAGAATCTTGGCCATCTGGGCAATTGAACTCACCATGCAGGGTAGATTCTTCTAGGTCAAGACTCAAATGACAGGAAGACAATGACTGACACAATCCTTCAAATGTTGATTAATTTGGGACCTTCCTCTCCCTCATTGGCTTTTTTTTTTTTTTTTGAAGTTAACTTTGAAGATACATCTCATAGAGAAAAAACAATCTGATTTTTAAAAGTCTTAAGACACACTTAACCATACAATTAAGTCCTAAAATACACATAATCACATAATACACAATGCATAATTTTAACATGTATGCTCTAGAGTTGTGCAACCTACATACATCACCATCTAATTTTAGAATATTTTCACCACTCCAAAAGCACCACTCCATTAGCAAACACTCATCATTTCTCCTCACCCTCAAGCCAGGAGCCAGGTACTTCCTTCCGGTCTCCCATGCGTGAACAGGGACCCAAGCACTTGGGCCATCCTCCATTACCCTCCCGGGCCACAGCAGAGAACTGGACTGGAAGAGGAGCAACTGGGACTAGTACCCAGCGCCCCAAATGGGACTAGAACCCGGGGTGCCAGCGCTACAGGTGGAGGACCAGCCAAGTGAGCCACAGTGCCGGCCAATCCAGTTTCTATCTCTATAGATTTGCCTCTGTAGGATAATTCATATAAGTGAAATCATGCAACATGTTCTTTTGTGATTGGCTGTTTTCCTGTGGTATAATGTTTACTAGATTCATCAATGTAGCAGCACATATCAACACTTCAGTCCCTTTTATTGTAAAATAATATTCCAATGTGAATGTGTGTAACAACTTAGTGCCTTCTGGACTTTTCAGAAATCTCTACTTTTAGGTGACAATGCAGAGTACTATGAAAATTTGTGCTAAAGATTTGTGTGGATGTACATTTTCATTCTTTTGGATATAAACCTAGAAGTGGGGCTGCTGGGAAATGTGGTCCCTCTGTGTTTAACTTTATAAGGAATTTTCAGACTGTTTTCCAAAATGGCTACACCACTCTACATTCACTACATGCCAGCAGTGCCAAGAGAGCTCCTTGTCAACACTGTCTTTTGATTCTAGTGTCATCCTGGTGCTGGTGAAGTAATACCTCGTTGTGGTGTTGACTTGCACTTTCCTAACGACTAAGGATGTGGAGTATCTTTTCATGTGCTTATTGGTCATTCTATATCGTCTTTGGAAAAATGTATATTTGCATCTAAAAGTCATTTTTAAAGAAATGTCCTTTTTTGTTAAATACAGAGATAACCTATGTATATTCCAAAATGTTCATATTTCTTCAAAACTCAGCTAAAGACGACCGTATAACTACATTCTGGCCTACGAAATAAAGATGGAATTTACTGGGCAGGGGATTCTGAAATATCTTTTTAAGGCTGCTTGCTTTCCTGCAAAAAACACTTCTACTCTTATAACAACAAGCTATTTTGAGCCATGAAGTTTTCTTGAAGAAGGAACTGTGAATTAAAGGTGGCCACACCTAAGACAGACATTTGGCTTGGTGGTTAAAATACTAAGATGGCTACACGCTCTATCAGTGTACCCGGGTTCCACACCCAGTTCTAGGTCCTGATTCCACCTCCCTGCTAATGTAGACCCCTACAGACAAGTGATGGCTTAAGTCGTGTCCATGCCTCTTGTGGGAGACCTGGGCAGAGTTTCCAGCTCACAGCTTCAGCTCAGCCTAGTCCCAGTCATTGAAGGGACTTGGAAAATGAACCAGCAGGTGAGAATTCTACTTCAAATAGACAAAGAAAATAAAGGTGGCCACACAGAGCAACAGAGCCTGTGCTTCAGATAACACTGTGCATCCCCACAAACTTAACCACCTGTCTCTTACACTTCTTTCACATCAGAGAATGAACTCCTAATACCTGTAAGCTACTTTATTCAGATCTCTACTCTTGCCATCAAACATGATTTATGACAGACAAGGAGCCATTAAATCGTCATTTCCTACTTTCCACTTTACAATTATTATTGTTATTCATTATTCCTTTCACTCATACACACATCTCTTGCTCTTGAATATCTGCACATCTAACAAGAAGAACACACTTACAAAATTTGACTCATTGTATTAAGTGTCACACTATTAAAAAATGTAAAGGTCATGGATATTCAAAGAAAAAAATTACAAGGAAGAAGCACTGGCCTATGAAATTAACTACTAGAGTCACCAAAAAGATGAGTAATAAGTTGCCTGGCCACCGGGGGGGGGGGGGGGGGGGGCGGGGACACACACACAAAGTAACAGACAGGCGTGGAGCATGGAAGCTTCAGAAAACTAGAAACACCTCAGGATGGTGGGACCCAAGGCCTGTAGGAGAACAGCACATGAAGTTGGGAAAGTGGCCTCAAAACAGATCATGGAAAGCCTTGAATGGCATGCCAAAGAATCAGTATTTGCTCCATAATCAAATATTCAACACAAATACCCAAATGTATTAGCCTGAATGGTGTCCTGGAGGGCTGGAGTCATGTCTTCTCTCCTTTTTATTATGACCTCCACCACACTAAGTCCAGTGCCTCCACCAGTCAGAAATCAAAAATACCTGTGGTACTGAAATCTGACAGATAACCTAATCTAATGGGCCCAAAGAGATGATTATAAATGAAGTTTCAAGAAGCCATTCCCACTGAGGAATATACAAAGTTCTCCAAGAGTTCATAAAGGACATGAGATGACTGTGGACCCAGTGCCATCTTCATTCAGTGATTCGCTGCATGCCTCCTGTATGTCAGGTTACATCCCAGGACAACATGAGGAAAGCAAAGGGCCACCGGATCTTGAGGAACTCAAAGAAGAGCAATAAACACAGAGGACACCAAGAGGTCACAACGTTCTCAGGCAGGCAGAACGGAAACCCAGAGGAGGGGCCACCAGTGGCCAAGAGTTCAGGCTCTGGGTTCCATGATCCTGTGTTGAAGTCAAGTGATCATAAGCCTAACACTGGATCTGTGATGTTCACAACAGCCGTGTGTGTGGGCACTAGTCCCTCCCAACCTAAACTGTGAGGATTAGTGAGGTGAGGTGTGTACAAGATTGGCATGTGGCTAGCACTCAGTGCTCAGGATATGTTAAGCAGAAAAATGCCGTTGTTTGAAGTAGTCCACAGCATATAATGGAAATGACAGAACTGGTCCTGAAGCAGAAAACAAGTGACCCCACAAGAGGACAAGCAATGCAGGTACTGATGCAGCTCCAGGTTAGAGAGGGGGGAGTAGGGAGGGGAGGGATCAGGTAAAAGTAGCTCAAGCCTGGACATGACGTTGTAGATGATGGGAGAACATGGACGATTGCCAAGAAATAGTATGGCACATCAACTTAAGACAGAGTAACCAGTTTTCACTAAAACACTAAATACCTCATGTGGACATTTTGACTTTCCAGTTTTCCTAGGTAATAACTTCAATGCGTTAACAGAAAGATAGGAGACATCTGGGCTACAGAGTGCCCCTGACAGCAGTAGTATGATAGGAAGTATGGAGGGAACACTTCCCTAAACACTTTGTGGGCATGTACAATGTTACCTAAAGCACAGGCTCTGTCACTCTGCTTAGCTGCCCTCAGGGTGACCCACAGAGGTAAGTGACCCCATCTGCACCCTGATCTCTGCCTATTGTCAAGAAGCATTTCTAGTCCTAGGCGTACCTAGTAGGGTACTTAAAAAGCACAGGTACAGAAAACTGCCAGTGATCTAAGTAGGATGCAAGCAGAATGGAAGAAACGTGGAAAGGGGTCATGGGAAAAGCAATGGCAATCAACAAGAAGGAAATTGTTGGGTGTAGATTTAGAAGAGGTCGGTCCTATATTCTTCCCTTTACTAGGACTGATCTAAGAACACTCTAGGGTGAAATACACACGAAATGAAACCATGCTTCTTTAGGTCCTCTGATCCTGGCTTTCTTCGCTAAGCTACTGTCTCTAGTTTTGGATTCTGCTTTTCACAGAAACACTTCCAGGGCAGTGAGTCCCAATATAAACACACAAGTGATAACCTTGAGAAATCTCAAGATTAGGATTAGGGCAGATCACTGGATGCAGATGAATTAAAGCCATGAAGATGGGAAGGGGAAGATTCATAAACGCTGTCCTCTTGATCATCCAGTATATAAAATAGTGTATGGACTGGCTCTTGATTGAATTCCCACAGAAGACAGAAAAACAAAAGGGCTCAGTCACAGATGAAAGTGGATCCTAGAGTAAGAAAAGGCAGGGCCAGGATACAGAGGATTGAATTTAACTTCATGCCATACAGGGGCCTAACAGGGCTGGAATTCATTTAGAAATCCACCAGGGAGATTAATTATAGTACCAATGGCTCCTATTGGCATGACAAGGCCATAAATTAATATCAAAAGGAGCACCCCTTTGACCCAGCAACCTCACTTCTGTTAAGGATGTTCAAGGGAAGAGATTCAAAAGAGGGAAGGAAAGGGTAGGTTGTTTCTTCACATTCCATATGGGAACCCTGGTTAGGGTCCCTGCACCTCCACTTCTCATCCAGCTTTCTGCTCATGCATCCTGGGAGGTAGCAGCTGAGGGCTCAATCCACCCACATGCGAGACCCACATGGAGTTCTAGGCTCCTGCTTTAGCCTGGCCCAGCTCTGATCTGCCATTTAGGCAGGGAACTGTGGATGGACAATCCTGTCTGTTTCTCTGCATTTTCCAGAAGAAAATAAATAGCAAGCAATAAAACAAAATAAAATGCTAGGGCAGGTACTTGACCCAAGATCGAAATCTGTTAAATAAAACTGCAAGATGATTACAGTTATCTCATTGCCACTAGTTAAATTCTCCAGACAGCAGTCAACGAGGTGTTTAATCAAGGAAGTATGCTGCTTTGATGAACTGAACTACCAGGCAATAATAGAAAACAACTGAACAGCTCAGTTTTATAAACATGCGATGGAGCCGGTGCAGTGGCACATTAGGTTAATCCTCTGCCTGTGGTGCCGGCATCCCATATGGGCCCTGGGTTCTAGTCCTGTTTGCTCTCTTCCAGTCCAGCTCTCTGTTGTGGCCTGGGAAGGCAGTGGAGGATGGCTCAAGTGCTTGGGCCCCTGCACCCACGTGGGAGACCAGGAAGAAGCTCCTGGCTCCTGGCTTTGGATTGGCATAGCTCCGGCAGTTGTGGCCATATGGGCAATGAACCTTTCTTTCTGTCTCTTTCACTGTCTGTAACTCTACCTGTCAAATAAATGAATAAAACCTTAAAAAAATAAAAATAAAAAAGTGTGATTAAAAAAAAGGAACAAAATGGTATATACACACTGAAATTCCATGAAAACTTATACAGATCGCAAACTGAACGTAGACAGAACTTTGAAGATAAAGATGTCTGTTTTTAGATAGAAGACAGAAAACCAGGTCGCACAGAGGAAGTGGCACAGTTTTCAAGAACACTTGAGACCTGGGAGACCTAGGCTAGGAGGGCCTACTACTGCTTTCTAAAATTACCCTGAAAAACCATGACTTGTATGTAAAGAAGATAGTGTGAAATGGGGTAAAAGGGAAAGTGGATGATCCAAGTTCAAGTTCAGGAGAACAAAAATTCCTACAATAACTATAGGGAGAGAAGACAATACAGCATATCCCTAAAAAATGCTTAAACCAGTCCAAAATGCCAACAAACATGTGAGTTTTCTGAGTTGGAGAAATCATGTTAGTTAGGATGGACAAGGCAGCTGTTTAAACCAATGGGAAAGGAATCACATATCTGGAAACTTCTATCCGTGTATGACACACATTTCCTAGATATGATTCTATAGATAACCCCTAGGACTTATCAAGAGATACTCATCAACCCTGGGCTAGAGTGACACGTATTAACAAAAATACTAAATAATTCAATTGAACATTTTGATTATCCAGGTTTTTTTATACAATAACACGAACTCATCACCACACACAGCGGGCATTAAGATAGATGTCCACAACTTACACCAACAAAACCCATCAGCTACCAGTTGGCAGGTAATGTGGGATGACCAAGGGACCTCCATTTCCTCTCAAGTACGGTGAGTCAACATATTTTTTTCAATTACCATCACTTACTTTAGCCAGGTAGTTTTTCATGAACTGCTTGAAATATAACCAATGTTGCTTAACTGACTGGCTTCAAAACAAACGGCACACACATGGCCTGGCTACTAGATGTTGTGTTAACTGTAAAGACCAGTAGCCTTCCCTGCCCAAATTCTAAATTCTATTGCCTCCTCTGTAGGTCACCAGACAACTGAAAACCATCTGTGCACTGCAGGCTAGCTTTCAGAGGAAATAAATGATACTAGACATCTTGGGTAAATGTATAACTAAACACAGAAGGACTTGCATGGATATGAACTTGAATGTGCTCTTCCAGATTTTTGCAAGCAAACACAGTGACTTAGTGAGCCAGTTCAAATGGACTGTATCAATTACACACACAAAAGCCTAAAGGAAAGGTTATAATGAAAATAAATAACTCGTTCTAAAACATCTCTTTTAGCTCTACAAAGTTGTAAATAATAGAGAGTCACATTTCCTTCAAGGGAGATTTGCCACTACGTGCTCCCAAGTTCACCACTGGCAGAGAAACTCCTGAAGGTTTAATGTATGCCTGGGAAGAACTTTTTGGCCAACCCTTTGTCTAGTGTGAAGACTGTGTGTAGTGGAACCACAAAACAAATAAACAGATCTCCTGGAGCTGTGCTACTACCCAGCACTACAGCACCAGATGCATGCACGTCCTGAACATCTAACCTGAGTGTGACATGACTAAGGAACTATACCTAAATCTCATTCATTTAAATTTAAAATTGGATACTCAAGCCAGTTGTTAGAAAACTTTTAAATATGCTCAAATATGCTTGTAGTAACTTCGGTAGGAACCTATTTTTCAAATATAAGTATCCAAATTGAGACAGTACATGGATACACAGTGGATTTTGAAGATTTAGTGTGAAAAAGTAATGGAAAATATTTTTTCCATAATTTCTTTGTACTGCCTGCCTGCTGAAATATTTTTAATATTCTAGACTGAAGAGAATATATTCAAATTTTTAAGTTATATTTCATTTTTTTTTTTTTTTTTTGGACAGGCAGTGTTAGTGTGAGAGAGAGACAAAGAGAAAGGTCTTCCTTTCCGTTGGTTCACCCCCTAAATGGCCAGCATGGCCGGCGCTGCATTGATCCGAAGCCAGGAGCCAGTTGCTTCCTCCTGGTCTCCCATGTGGGAGAGGGGCCCAAGGACCTGGGCCATCCTCCACTGCACCCCCAGGCCACTGCAGAAAGCTGGACTGGAAGAGGAGCAACCGGGTCAGAATCCGGCGGCCCAACCAGGGCTAGAACCTGGGATGCCAGTGCCACAGGCAGAGGATTAGCCAAGTGAGCCATGGCACTGGCCTATATTTCACTTTTTAAATATAGCTGTTAAGAGCCATCTGCTGGACACATTGGCATAAAGCAGGCCAATCAGCAAAGGTGAAGACCTGGTGATAATGAGTTAATACTGCAGGTCTGAGTCTGAAATAGAAGAGGATGTAACAGCATAGCAGGTTAAGCCACTGCTTGGGATGCATGCTTCTCAAATGGACACTGGTTCGTGTCCCAGCTGCTCCACTTCTGATCCAGCTCCCTGATAGTGGCCTGGGAAAAGCAGCAGAAGAGGGTCCAGGTGTTTGGGCCCCTACCACTCATGTGGGAGATGTTAATGAAGCACCTGGCTTTGGACAGACCCAGTCCTGGCCATTGCAGTCACCTGGGAAATGAACCCACGGATGGAAGATCTTTCTACACTTCTGTAATTTTCAAATTAATTAAAAAAAAAAAAAAAAAAAAACCTCTTGAACTCAATTTATGCTGTCAACCAGGGATTTAAAAAGTTTATACATTCTTTATAACCCCATGAAAAATGACTTCAAGTGACCATGAACCCACATACATGACTGCTTCACTGTCTAACCTGGGAGTTCTGCACTGGTTCTTCTGTGACCATTGCCTTCCACATCCATGGGCTCTTGTTCCTGCCTTGTTAGTCTTCCCATACCTTCTTTCTACTCTACAATCTGCCCCATAAGTCCTTCTGATCTACCAGACAAAATCCTTCTCCATCTATTTGTTTTTCATTCTTTTTCTTCTTTCTTTTTTCTAGTATTAGTATTCTATCATGTATAATACTCTATTATTTTCTTTCATATATACCAGGTTTTACTTTGTCTCTTGTGCCTTTGTCATACAAATTATTTCAGTGGGTTTTGTAGTCTTGGCTCTCACAATCAGGCCTCTGATGCACTTGATACTGATTTTTGTGTATGCAAGCTGTCAAACTCCAAACGCATTCTTTAAGGTAGTGCCTTAAGCATTTGTTGGAGACTATTTTTTCCCTACTGGATATTCTTGGCACCTCTTAAAAATCAACGTATCATAGATGTACGGGTTTAATTCTAGACTTTCAACTCTATTCCATTTACATATCCGTGTATTCTTAAGCCAGTACTATAGTTAGGATTACTTTTGTGTTGTAGTAAGCCTTGAAATCAGGAAGTATGGGTCTTCTAACTTTGTTCTTCAAGACCGTTTTTGGCTATTTTGGGTGCCTTATATTTCCATGTGAATTACTGGATCACTGTGTCAATTTCTGCAAAACAAAAACAGCTGGTTAGTTGGTTTTCATGTATGTTTATTACAACAGGTAGTTGCTGATTAGGCTCATATAATAACCATTTAAAGGACTGCCAATTGTCATTGCTATGGACTTCAGAACTAACTCTAAGCATTCAGCATTTTTGTCTAAGACTGCTTGATCCTCAGGGAAGATGGTGACAAGGTAAGGGAGAAAAAATGAGTCTGGAGATTAGATACAAACATGATTAAGTCCCGCATCTGCCACTTCAAAAGGATTTTGATTCACTCCAGGACTGAGAGGTACTAACATTGACAGAGCAGTGTAGTGAGAATGGAGACAAAATCATAGAGGCCCACACAGCTTCTTCCCTCACTCCTCATCTTCCCATTCCTTCAGGGCACTTCAAAGACTGTGCTATCACATGCTTCCAGGACTCACTGGCCTGGGAGTTGGCTGTGGGCCTGACAACCATCTGTACTTCTTGTCTACAGCTATAAAGAGGAGACTCTTGGGTATAGCTACAGGAAAGGGTGGTACCCACACACACTGCCATCCTTCTCAAGTCCTTCACATCCACCTCCCTGGATTTAGAATGATGTAGGACCACCCTGCTCCACTCTACACAGGCCCAAGTCTGATTTAAATTAGATCAGAAACCAGGCTCACAAAAAAATAAAGACCTCAAGCAGGTTGACAAGGAGGTAGCACAAGCTCAAAAGCTTTACTGGAACCAGTTTCTGAACAGGCCTGGCAGCCTCACATATAGCTCAGCTGAGAGCCCACTATGCATGGGAGTATAGATAATAGGATGTGGTGACAGTACAAGTAAGTAAATACCTACAACTTCTACCTTTCTGGATTATGGAAGTACTTCTCTCTGGGTTTCCTTATCCTTTCAAATATGATTGTTTACTATCTTATCACCATCAGTGTTCCTTAGATACTAGGTCACTGTGTCTCTCATCCAGTGTATCTCATTTGTCAATATTTGACAGACAAAAATTCCTCCTATGTTCCATCAATTGACCTTGAAGCTGAATTCTTTGAATAAGGAAACCTTCACGTCAGCATTTGTAACATGAATGGGAAGGAACCCTAAAATCCATGTCAGGGGAGTTGGTATGAAAATGAGAGGGTTATATGCTCCTCTGTATGAACTTTTAGAGACTATTGCTAATCTGTCACATGTGAAATACACGTCAATCAGGATGAGTATGACTCAAGGACAATGAGAAGTAAAGAAACCACAAATGGCCACAGGACCATTCACTTCCCTCCTTGCTGACAAGCCCAACCTCAAGTCTATGCCTTCTAGGGGAAGGACAAAGACACAGTTGGGTCGCTAGAGGCATCTCTCCCCTTTTGGGAAAGGAAAGCACCGTCACCAGTACAAACCAAGTCGCAAGCCTATGTAAGCTCATGTCACTTGTTTATAATATGATATCATATCATCCAGAGTTTGGAATGTGACCACTGGGGGTTGTGGTGGGCCTGTGGGGGCAGGAGTGGAGCCCGTCTGTGAAGAGCTGGGCTCCTGGCTCGGGCCAGAGTGCTGCCAAGCGTCGCTCGGTGCTGCTCCAGGTCTGTTCCAAGTTTGGCTGCTGAGAGAACCAGTTCTCTTCTGACCCACAAAGTAATCTGAAGGTGGGGCAAACTCAGGATCCCTCTCAGCCCGGAGCTCTGACTGCCTCTTCGACCAGTATCCAAAGGAAAAATCTAGTGAAGACAGAAAAGACAGCTATCAGAACCAGTTAATCAATCAGTTGAACTTTCTGTTATTATTTTTCAGTTGCTGCATGTTTTCTTAGAAGCCACCCCCAGTGGGTCAGCATTGTAGCATGGCAGGTAAACCTGTAACCTGCCAAGCCAGTCTCACATGTATACTCGTTAGTGTCCTGCTGCTCCATCTCAGATCCATCTCCCTGCTAAGGGCCTGGGAAAGGCAGTGGAACATGGCCCAACTGTGTGGGGTCCTGTCAACCATGTGGGAAACCCAGCTGAAGCTCCTGGCTTTGGCCTGGCCCGCCACAGCCATTGTGAGCCTCTGGGGAATGAAGCACCAGATGGAAGATCTCTCTCTCTCTCCAAAACGAACTTACGAAAAAGATAAGTAAATCTTAAAAAGAAAAGAAAAAAGCCCAAATTTTCTGGAAAACATGGATGGTAGTAATAATACCACTTCATAGGGTGTAACACCAACAAAAATCATGAGAAATCAGGCTAAGAAAAGGGAGTGACTAATTCCAGACGGGTGAAAATTTGAGGAAGACTTGATGGAGATGGCTACTAGGCTTTGGAGACATTGCCCAAAAGGCACTAAAAATAATTCAAGATTGAAATATACAAAATGGCAAAGTGCAATCATCTGCTTGACATGACAAACTGGGCACTTCACACCAGAACACAAAGGGACCTGTCCAGATTGAGCTTGGTAGTTCATCTCTGTTTCTAACAATGGCTCTTGCATTCCTCCTTGAGTTCCGGCTCTCATCAGCTCAAACAGCAGGAACTAAAGTTTTACTGAAAAGATTTTTTTCAAAGATGCATCAGCCACAGTACTCCAAAGACAGACTGCTGCAGGTACTGTGTGGACTTCACAGAAACATTTGACAGTCAATTTATACACCCAATGGAACCAGAGGTAAATCCAGGTTAAGACACTGACATGCAGAGCAGGTTCATGTGAACACATGAGATATCGCTAGAACCAGAGGGTGTATTAGAACTTCCATCTTTTTTTTTATGATCAATTATTCTTATCTACTTGAAAGGCACAGCAAGAGAAAGAAAGAATGACAGGGACACAAGGAGAGAGATCTTCCAACCACTAATTCACTCCTTAAATGCCTACAGCAGCCAGAGCTGGGGCAGGCCAAAGGCAGGAGCTGAATACAGAATTCCATCTGAGTCTCCCATGAGGATCATAGATGCCTAAGCACCTATGGAATCACCCAGTACTCCCTGGATTCATCAGTAGGAACATGGATGAGAAGCAGTGGTGAGACTCAATTCTAGGCACGACAACAAGGGATGCTGGCACTCCAAGCAGTGGCTTAATTGGCGGTGCTATGACACCTGCCCCTGCTAACCCTCTTAACTCTTTCAAACTGGTTCCTGAAAGGTGTCATTCCAAAGCAGTAAAACCACATGAGGGCAGAATGAATTTGACACTAACCCCAGCTGCTTCTGGTCTTCTGTAATCACCAACAGCTAGTGTGTGCATGTGGAGAAGAATCAAGTTCAAGGACTCAGAACGTTGTCTAAGCATCAAAGGAGCACTGAAACTTCCCCAAATCACGCCTGGACAAAAAGCATCCTTTGCAGTGCCCTCCCACTGGGAAAGTGCTACACCTCCAAAGCACCTCTCTCACCTTTTCCGCGGTCCCACTCCCGCACGTGGGGCACTCCAGGCTTGGTGTCCTTCCTCTCCTGGACAATGACTTCTACTTTGCTACTCTGGGTAGCAGGATGTGTAGGCGGCCCAGGCTCTGGTTCCAGGATCAAGGGTTCAGTAACATCTCCATCTATTTATTGTATGAGAATAAGCACTTTAATAAAGCTTACAGGCTATTTTAAAAAAAAGCTAATCCTGAAAGGAAAGTGATAACAAATATTTATGGAACAACTATGTATACATCCCAGGCAGAGGATTATTTAAGTATTTTGTACACAATGTCATGTAATTCTTGTAATACTCTCACACAATGATACAAACTGGTAAGAGCCAGAATTCAAATCCAAGACTGGATGAATTTCATATCTCTGCTGTACCCAAACCAATAATCTAAAGATGAGAAATTCCAAAGTACTCAACTAAAGTAAACAATCTCACACAAAGCAAGAGAGTAAGGATGACAAATAGCTGCAGTTCTTCAATTCTGGTCATATTATAAAAATTCAAAGGAAAACAAGTTTTTAAAAAGCACTGTGGTACCACTGCCTGTCTTTTTGGAAATACCAGATGCTTAGGGAACACAGCAAAAATATACAAAACACACAGAGCTTTACAAGTCATAGGGACAGCATGTCTATGAAACAAAACAGAGTTTCCAAATTCCCAATGTTCCTAGTCTCTTTTCAAAGCAAAACTGCAGTTTTGTTCAGGGGTTAGAAAATGGGCCCTGGCTCTGTACAAGGTTTTTGTGAGAGCTGGAGAGGCTCCCATGTCCCTTACTCCCCATACTCCCTTTTTTCCTTTTAACCGAATGTTCCCAAGTTTAAATTGGTTTCATAGCCACCTTGCTGGAGAGGCCATTTCCCAGCTTCCGCTGCAAGTAGGGACGGGCCAGAGAGACTGAGCTCTGGCTAGTGAGATGGCACACATGGGTGGAAAGGAAGCTGCTTCCTCTCCCATCTCTTTTCCCTTTCTCCTGGGCTGGATCATCAAACAGAGAATGAAAAGCAAGTGTTGACCATAAACGAAGCAGCACTCTAGAGAAAGGCAGAAACAGCAAGTGGGAGGAAGCCCGGGACTAGATGACCATGTAGGACAGTGCTAGAACCTATTCTGACACCCACCCACCCAGGTGGGTGTAACAACAGAGGAATGAGCTTCCCAGGAGTTTGGCCATTCTATGTAGGGGTCTACCTGTTACGGCGGTTTATCCTCTACTCCTATCATAAGCAAGCCTAACCACAGCATTTCCAAGGGAAAATGTGCTTCAAATCACCAACTTCTACAGCACAACTCTTTTGTAAGTTTTTGGTGAGCTTTCTAAGTTTTTTTAAATTTTATTGGCTGATATTGTCAATATTTTTAAGAAAATGAATAATGACCAATTAAAAACTACAGCCCTAGATAAATAAGTTAAAGCTAAAACATATAAGCATGCAACTATATATTATCTTAAAATAGCTTATCCCCTAGGTTATGAAATTGTGCATCTAAGAAGCAACCCAACGTATCATTTGTTAATATACTGATCTATGCCTCCAAAATACTTGAATGTAAATCTACATCATCTTGGTAATAAAATGTACTCCTGGCAGTACCTTAATTGTCAACTGCTTACTCAGAAACAAAATAAGAGGGATAATTTCTATATTTTCCAGCCCTATTAGTGAGACATCTAAAGTTTTCTCTTTTGAAGCTTTTAAAATTCAAGCCAGGATATACCTCTGTTTTCTTCTTCTCCATCTTCTTTGGATTTCTTCATCTTTTTCTGTCGAAGTTTAGCAAGTCTTGCTTCTAATATAGCCTTTCGCTTTTCTTTTATGTTTTCTCGTTTTGTTCTCTGATCTGTTGTCTAAAAGGAACAGAAAATTAGAAAATTATTGGCTTGAAGACAAATTTGTAATAGTTCTGCTACAAGCACAAAATTATTTTCTTTTAAAAACAAACTGATTTTCATGCCACTTCCAAAAAGCTACCCTTGAGATTGAGAAACATGAAGATCTATGAAGTTCTCTTACAATAGTCCTTTGAGGGCTTAGGAAGTTAAGTATGAGTTTACAAGGCATCTTGGAAGTCTCAAGATTCAGGAAAACCATTCAGTTCTGCTCTAATCCTTAACTGCTTCTATTTTCTCACCTAGACCATCCCAAAAGTATCACTTTTTTTTGTTTTTCTTCGGACAGGCAGAGTGGACAGTGGAGAAAGGTCTTCCTTTTCCATTGGTTCAACCCCAATGGCTGCTGCGGCCGGCACACCGCACTGATCCGAAGCCAAGAGCCAGGTGCTTCTCCTGATCTCCCATGCAGGTGCAGGGCCCAAGGACTTGGGCCATCCTCCACTGTACTCCCAGGCCACAGCAGAGAGCTGAACTGGAAGAGAAGCAACTGGGACAGAACCAGTGCCCCAACCAGGACTAGAACCTGGTGTGCCGGCACCACAGGCACCAATTAGCCTATTGAGGCGCAGCGCCGGCCAAAAATATCACATTTAAGACATCAAAGTCATGTAGAGTATTTCTGAGCAGTTCTAATGTTAACGTTTGAACCACCAAAATATGACAGCAATTGCCTTTTTGCAACCTACAATGGCATTATGATCATCAATTTTTTAAAAAAGATTTTTATTTATTTATTTGAAAGGCAGAGTCAGAGAGACACACAGACAGAGAGTGAGATCTTCCATCCACTGGTTCACTCCCCAAATGGCTGCAATGGCTGGAGCTGATCTGATCTGAAGCCAGGAGCCAGGAGTTTCTTCTGGGTTTCCCACGTTGGTTCAGGGGTCTAAGGACTTGAGCCATGTTTGCTGTTTTCCCAGGTACATAAGCAAGCAGCTGGACCAAAAGTGGAGCAGCTGGGACTCAAACCAGCACCCATATGGGATGCTGCGGCCACAAGTGGTGGCTTTACTCACTAAACTACAGTGCCAGCCCCTTGATCATCAATTTTAAATTCCAGTTTAATTCATTAGATTTTTGTGGCTGTATGTTCTAACAACAAACCAACTACTCAAACCCTTCTGAGCATCAACTTTGAATGTCATCTGTACCTGTTCACGCAGCATCTCTAACGTCTTCATTTGCTTGTTTCTCAACTCTTTGTCTCGGGCAAAGGCAAAATATCCAACACCAAGTTGCCGGGCCTCTGCGATAATTCAATATTATTCAAAAGATTAGATTACCTTGATCAATAAACTATACACAAAACAAATTTCCTATCAAAGCAAAAACAGTGTTACTTGGCCCAAATTTTTTAAAAAAGCAAAAAAGAAAAAACCTAAGAACTCATTTTCATCTTTTTTGGTAAGTGATAAGCATAATGAAGATTCATTAATTCTTCAGCCATAGGCTTTCTCCACTTTTGGAGAATAAAGTCTTAGAATATGAGTAGTTTTTAGGCTAAGAAAAGAATAAAGGAGATATCTCAAATTTCCAAAGCAGAAAATCCTATGTCAGAGCTTTTGCTTTATGAATACTTCCCTTTGTGTTTGTCACTCATTCAATATTTCTGAACACATAAAAAGATTTAAAAAGCCACAAGAAAATAATACCATTTTCCCGAATATCTTCATAATGAATAGGCCCCACTGGCCTTCTCAGAGCCTCCCTTTCTTCTTCTTCCCATTGCTGGCGCTGAAGTTCTTTCCTCATATCTTCAGATAATAAGGTTTTTTCATTAGCAGGACTGATGAAACTACAAGGAAAACAGAGCAAAAATTATCTTCAGGTAAGGACCGTGAATTGTCGATGCTTGATTTCATTCTGCTGGATCATGGAAAAGAATCCTAAGAACACTATTTAATAAAGAAGGTTCTGACCTAACATATCAGCCATCTTAATCACTACTTGAGTACGATGGGATCTTGCCTTGTTTCTACGCTTGATCTTAGCCAAAAGGTTGAGAAGTGATGCCTTGTTTCTTTAGACAAAGAACTTTTCTCCCTACATCCTGGTCCTGGATAGAATGAGGGTTGCCCAGGCAAGGAAGAGGAGGAACTCTGGTCCTTCCTCATTCTCTCATCCAGGGGCATGGACACTCCTAATTCTGCGGCCCATGCAGAGGCTTCTGCCTTCGCACACAGCCAAGGTTCCTGGTCTCCTTTCTTTGTGCTCAGCTCAGGTATACCTGCAGGACTTGAACCTGGAGCAGCCTGCAAAGTACTCACACACAAGTTATCCTTGTCAAGAGCAATTTCTTTCCCTTGGATGTTATGGCAACAAGTTTCTTAAGTTTGTTTCTGGCCTCACAGAAAAATGGAATGTAAGGTTCTTACTTCAAAAATATAAGGACTGTGAATCTAAATGTTAATTTTATTCCATTGGATCATGGAAAGGAAACATAAGAACACAATTTAACAAAGACAATTTTAACTTGCCTCACTACCCCACCTGCCCATGGGATAACAAAGTGCACATTCTCAAACCCCTTTCTCCACAAAAGCTGGCTTGTTCTGGGCTCACTCTGTAGCTGTTACTGTAGAATGAGACATCCTTCCAACTGAACAGATAGAGCTCCACTCGACCTCATTAGTAACTGGACAATATGGATGGTCAACCACTGGGGTTGCAACCACTGAGTGCATCATATGTGCATGCTAACTACCAAAAGTGCTTCAAAAAACATTATTCTAAATTTAAAAAAGACCTTACTGGAGCAACAAAGACCATTCAGTATAAAACAGCATCTCCCAAATAACAACTCTTGTGGTAGCACTGGGGACCTGGGCACATACTTACAGTCTCCCCTGAAGATTCTTATCCATCTCCAGCAGATCTGGCAAATCCTTTCTCATACAGCGTCGGGATCGGCCTAAGGAGTCCACATAATCCACCCTGAAAATAAAGTAAAATGTGAAGGCTTTGACCACAACAAACAGGTCCCTATGTCAGGGTCTCAGTATACAGTGAGGAAATAATATAGCCCTTACTACCAAGAAGACCCCTCAACCTGGGAGGCCACCACCACTGATAAGAAAATGCTTTGTTGGAACTGACACTGTGGCATAGCAGGTTAAGCCACTGCCTGCAGCACAGGCATCCCATATGGGTGCCGTTTTGATTCCCAGTTCCCTACTAATGGCCTGGGAAAGCAGCAGAGATTGGCTCAAGTTTGGGCCCCTGCACCCATGTGGGAGACCTGGAAGAAGATTCTGGCTCCCAGCTTTGGTTTGGCCAGCTCTGGCCGATGCAGCCTCTTGGGGACTGAACCAGGGGATGGAAGAAAATCCTCTGTCAAGGAAAACCTGATGCACAAGTTCATTGTGCCCTTTCTTGGATCTTTATTTTAGAAACCCTAGAAACTAACCTATCACTTATGGTTCTGATTTCAAAGGGAAGTCATCTATATAGATAAAACCTTGCAGCAGCATCTAAGAGTCACTGTAATCTAGCTGAGATAGTTGCACACGCTTTGTTAGCATCTTACCTCTGCCAGATACACAGATTCCCCACTTAGTTACTCACAGCCTTCTCAAGTCTCAGTTTTTATTCTTTCCCTTCTTTCTTTTAAATGGTACAGTTTTTCCCAATGAATGAAAAATGTCTTAATGTAAGTTATTTTTTTTTTTTGGGTAGGGGGACTCTTTTCAGTTAGCAGCAACCAAAGAACCACACCATACCACACCTCCCTTCCTCCATCCCTCCCTCCCTTTCCTTCTTCTCTCTCTCTCTCTCTCTTTTTTTTTTTTTTTTTTTTAAGATTTTACTTATTTGAAAGGCAGCATTACAAAGAAAGAGAAATCAAACATTGCTGGTTCACTCCTCAAATGGCCACAATGGTAGGGCTGTGGCCAAAGCCTGGGGTTTCATCCGTAACTCCCAGGTGGGTACAGGGGCTCAAGCACGTGGGCCATCTTCTGCTGCTTTCCCAGGCAAATTAGCAGGGAGCTGGATTGGAAGTGCAGCAGCCAGGACTCAATCCAGTGCTCATAAAAGATGCCGGCACTGTAGGCAACAGCTTAACCTGCCACACCATAACTCTGGACCTCATACCTCTTTCTTATATTTGTCCAAACTATATAGTAAGTAGACACTCAGAAGCTAAGCAGACAGCAAGAAACAAATAAACAGATTTAACTTCCTAGAAGAGAAAATATGGACAGATTTTCATAAAAAACACTTGATTTACATTGTGATACAACAGATGTTTTATTTTTTAAATTATGGGCAGGGACTCTCATACGACCTTTAGAAGAGTGCTCAACAGCCAGTAAAGAGCCAATAAGTATCAGTTTGAGCAATTCAGTCAGATTTGGCATAAATCTGGCTTTACTTTTTTTTAGCAATTTCATTCCTTACTAGTAAAGCTGATTTTAGTTCTTACTATAGTCTTAACACTGATTATCGTAAGAAATAAAACCTCCAACTGCAGGAAGAAATTTCTTCCTTCATTTTCTTTTTTCAAAAAATGAGTTATGAAAGAAAACTGGCCAGATGGTCTGTGTAATTATTTACAGTATTTCAGGGAGAGATTTTCCACCACCTGGGATTTAAGCACCAAAAGGCTTTTTACAAGCACTTAGAATTTTGGAGCTTAATTTAGAAATAAGAAGACCAGAACTCCCTCCAGTTCCTTCTTTCATCATATGACAGCATGTAACACAGTCAACTACCCTCCACGCTGTTCCAATCAAAGGCAAATTATGTTCAATCATAGGCATATTAATAAGCACAAACATTATTAAAAGCTATTAAACCTCCAAAGGAGATAAAATTTCTGATATGGCAACCAATCAGTCAAGATGGCAGCCAGCAGCTGCTCTAGCCACTGAGCAATCACTTACTGAACATCCCATGGACAAAGTCTGACTGTACTGAGGCTAACACAAGGAGGGCTGCAGTCACGCCACACTCAAAGCGCTCTGGGAGTTAAGATGCATGCCTGGGAAACACATCCTGACAATACTAGGCAGGATAAAAGGCTACCAGAAGTTGGCCTCAAATATTTATCTTTCTGGTAATGAGGACTGGCATGTTTCAGTAATAAATCAAAAGAAAGACCCAGAGAGCAGGAAGGATATTAAGTGCTACCCGAGTTCACATAAGGGAGCAGTGTCTTCAATCAGAAATGACAAAAACACTGAAAACATACCGTATGCTCCTTTCTTTTGGTTCTTTGTAGCATACAGCCAGATACCTACTCTAAAATGGATTCAAACTGAAAACATTTATTTTATCCCAAGTTATTTCTGGACCAATGGGGACACCCGCAGAAGGATAATGATTTGGGGTATCTGCCATTACAGCTGCTGGGCTGTTCTCTTCAGCTGATTAATGACAGGTCAAAGGCTGACAAAACGTCATTAAATGCAAACAGTCCTGAGGAGTTCCTAACAGCTCTCTCTCAGGAAGAGCACATGTGGGCCATGAAGTGAGGATGGGTGGGATCCTATGTGCAGAAGGGTGGGCAGGGAGGAAATTCTCAGAACACTAGTACATCTCTAAGTAATTTCAGCACTGCTGAAGTCCCAAGTTTCTAAATAACAATGCTGTAGGTAGAGAAAATTAATGCAAGTTGAACACCCTAATTAAAAAATCTAAAAATCTGGCCGGCGCCGTGGCTCAACAGGCTAATCCTCCGCCTGCAGCACCGGCACACAGGGTTCTAGTCCCGGCTGGGGTGCCAGATTCTGTCCCGGTTGCCCCTCTTCCAGGCCAGCTCTCTGCTGTGGCCCGGGAGTGCAGTGGAGGATAACCCAATTGCTTGGGCCGTGCACCCCATGGGAGACCAGGAAAAGCACCTGGCACCTGGCTCTTGCCATCGGATGAGCGCAGTGCACCGGCCACAGCGCGCCGACCGCGGCGGCCATTGGAGGGTGAACCAACGGCAAAGGAAGACCTTTCTCTCTCTCTCTCTCTCTCACTGTCCACTCTGCCTGTCAAAAAAAAAAAAAAAAAAAAAATCTAAAAATCTAAATGCTCCAAAGTTCCAAGCTTTTTGAGCACTGACACAATGTCACAGTAGAAAAATCCACACCTAACCTCAGTCTGCTGTGGCAGTCAAAAACACAGGCCTGCTGAAAACACTGCAAAAAAAATCCCCTTCAGGCTCTAAGTATAATGTTAATGAAACACATGAATTTCCTACTTAGAACTGGGTTCCATCTCTAAAATCTTATTATGTAAATACAAATATTCCAAAATCTGCCAAAATCTGAAACCCAAAACACTTCTGATCTCAGCAATTGCCTTAAGGGATACTAAAGCTGTAAGGGCATTTTCATTCTCGACTCTACTGATACACTGGTCTCCTGGTCTCCTCTATCACTCACCTACACAGATAAAATTCAGAAAAATTTCAGTAATAAAATTTTTGTTTTAAGGATTTCTTTACTTATTTTGAAAGTCGGAGTTACAGGGAGGAAGAGACAGCGAGACAGAGAAATCTTCCATCTACTGGTTCACTCCCCAAACAGCCACCAACAGCCAGCACTGCGTCAGGCCAAAGCAAAGAGTCAGGAACTTCAGATGGGTCTCCCACATGGGTGACAGAGGCCCAAGTACCCGGGCCATCCTCTGCTGCTTTTCCTGGGCCATTCGCAGGGAGCTGGAGCAGAAGGGACTGGAACTGACATCTGTCGGCATCCCAGGCAGTAGCTTTACCCACTACACCACAGTGCTAGCACCTCAGTAGTAAAGTTGGACCAAATAAATAGTTACCTTTCATTATAACAGCTTCTTAGGTGGCTCAGACTACTCGTCCTTCCTCAAGGGAATTAAAGAAAACAATCAGAGGAACAAGGCACTAGAATCTCCTCTTACACATGAGGAAACTGGGCTTAAGAGGGCTTAGGGACTTGATCAAGAGCACACTGACAGTAAAAACGGAGCTGAGGCTGTTCAAGGACCACAAAGTCCACACCACACTGCCAGAAAAGGACACAGCAAGAGAAAACTGTGTTGACCCTGCCTGTTCTTCTTTACTGGAAACAGAGATCACAATGTCCCCGAAGACAGAACTCTACGGTATCTGAACAAGGGCATGGGCAAGGCAGCAGCACATCTAACACAGGAACATGGTCCTGCTTAAGCAGCTCATGACAACCTGCCAGGCTTATCATTCATCTCTACAGAGCTCTGGGTTGGTCCCAGAAGTGGGCACACAGCAGCAGCTCAATCATTATTTGTAAATACTGTCATGATTTCTGCATGGAGCCACCGTTTTTATTCATCTAAAAATCTAATCCAATGTAACCCAAAGAGGAGTCTCAAAAGAAAAGAAATCCTGAACAGAAGCTTGGCATGCTAGTCCAAACGCCACTTGGGATGCCTGCACCCCATATCAAAACGCCTGGGGTCAAGTTCTTGCTCTTCTCCCAATTTCAGCTTCCTGCTAATTCACACCTTAGGAAGCACCAAGTAATGTTACAAGGAGTTGTGCCTCTGCCTCCAACATGGGAGACCTCGACTGAATTCCTAGCTTCTGCCTTCAGCCTTGCCCATCAAAGGCTACTGCAGAAATCTAGGGAGTGAAGTAGATGGGGGAACTCTGTCTGGGACTTCACCTTTCAAATAAATAAAACAAAAAAATAAAAGAAAACCCAGGAAAAATAAGGAGAAACGGTCAGAAAACCAAACAAAACCACTCTCCCAAACTCAATGTAGATCTGAGGCTACTACTCCATGTGTTCTGTAATATTACTGACCATTCTTCACTGGGGTCTTGCGGAGGAGGTATGTCACTTTCAGGCAGAGTTTCTTCATCATCGTCCCTTTCTCTCGCATTTTGAGACTCTTTATTGGCACCCAATGCCTCCATTTCTTTGCGTTTGTCTATGATCTTCTGTGTGAAATCCACAAGATACATATCTTCCACTTCTTCGTCTAGAATGTAAAAATCATTTTCAGACATCAAAGAGTGAAACTACCCGAGAATGACAAGAAGCAGTGACATTCATTGTCTGAATGATGTCTGCACCCATGAAACACAGAGCCACCCTGACTGACACCCACAGCAGGGCTGCAAACAGGCCACTGCAAACATACTCCACCCAGTCTTTGCAAAGCCTTCATTTTTTTTTTTAAAGATAGCCTTTGTTGTACATAACTGTGGTCTACTTAAACTTTGTTTCCTACCTTTGCTTTATTTTTTTTTTTTAAGATTTATTTATTTGAAAGAATACACAGAGTGGAGAGGCAGACAGAAAGAAAGGTCTTCCTTCTGTTGGTTCACTCCCCAAGTGGCCACCAATGGCCAGAGCTGCGCCAATCCGAAGGCAGGAGCCAGGAGCTTCCTCCAGGTCTCCCACGCGGGTGCAGGGGCCCAAGGACTTGGGCCATCTTCCACTGCTTTCCCAAGCCACAGCAGAGAGTTCAATCAGAAGTGGAGCAGCCAGGACTAGAACCAGTACCCATATATGATGCCGGCACTGCAGGCAGCAGCTTTACCCACTATACCACAGCACCAGCCCCTACCTTTGCTTTATTATCTGTCCTTTCCCAACACCTGATGACACAAACCCTGAGCAGGGAGGCAGAGAATCTGGCTCCCATTGTGTGTGTCTAGCCCCTCCCAGCATCTGGCACTGGGCAGCTGGTAAATAATGCTGCTTTCCCCTGTGCAGCATTAAAAGTAAAATTATAATCTGATTCTGAATAATACTCTATTCTTATAGATATTTTAGCAAATAATAACTATAAGGCTAGATGAATTATAAAGAAGTATAACTCATTATACTTACCTATAAAGTCTCCTTTAGTCATTTTTTCATATAACTTGGCTTTTTCTTCCAATTTCTCCCTGTGGGAAAAACACAAGTATTAAAAATGGTCCTACAACCGTCTCTCCTGAGGACACTGCCCCACCCTCAGCCTGACAGCTGTCATCTGCCTACTTGGCCAAAAAAAACAGGTGCTGACACTGCCTGTCCCAAGTGGATCCTCAAATCCACTGTCTGCTCTGCCAATTAAAAGTTCCATGAGAGCATGGCCCATGTTATCCTCCATGCCACCGTGTCCTGATGCCTAAAGTAACACCTGGCACACAGCAGGTATTCACTCAATATTGGAGGAAGGAATGAATGGACTGAGGTTAAGATTCTAACAATATAATTTAAATTACATGAAAAAAAAAAATACCCAGAGATGTGAACAAAAACATCGTCTATTTGTAGCCTTCCAAAAGGATCACCAAGTTCAAGTCCAAACTCTTAGCCTCTGCACACATCGATCCTGAGGATGCTTACTTTCAGTGGGCATAGCTCAGAGAGGAGACTATCAATTCTTTATGCTACAAAGAGTTACTGATGAGTAAGCGAAGCCCCAAAGAACTCATCTCAGCTTTCTTTTGTGGATGACCACACTTAATCATAAAGGGTAATTTCATTTCCAATGGAATTCAGAAACTGTAACGTCTCTGGGTCACATAGCTGTGTGCTCTGGAAAAAATTACTAAATCTTTCTTTGCCACAGTTCTCACAAAGCTACAGAAAAACAAAAAAAAAAACAAAAACAAAAAACCAGCATTGCTTCCTAGGGTTGTCATGAAGATTAGTAAGATAATACACACAAAGCATGCCATCAATGACGTCATCTTCCTCATCACCAATGTCAGAAAGATCCCCCTTCTACTTTACATAGCCATTCAATAAGTGTTTATCGTAGGCCTCCTATGTACAAAGCACGGTTTTACATAACAGAATCCAAGCTCTCATGGAGTTTCCATTCTAGATGGGGAGAGAATAAATACATCAGTGGCAAAAGAGCATTTAACAGTGAGAAGTACCAGGGAAGAAATAAAGGCAGGAGGTGGCAATAAATGCCCCTTGTCCACATTAATGGAGTGCTCCACGGAAAGGCTTAGTCCTACTGTGCTTCTAATAAGTTTTGTGGCTCTATTTATTTATTTATTATTTTTTTTACAGGCAGAGTGGACAGTGAGAGAGAGAGACAGAGAGAAAGGTCTTCCTTTTTGGCGCTGGTTCACCCTTCAGTGGCTGCCACGGCCGGCGCGCTGCGGCTGGTGCACCGCGCTGATCCGATGGCAGGAGCTAGGTGCTTCTCCTGGTCTCCCATGGGGTGCAGGGCCCAAGGACTTGGGCCATCCTCCACTGCACTCCTGGGCCACAGCAGAGAGCTGGCCTGGAAGAGGGGCAACAGGGACAGAATCCAGCACCCCAACCGGCACTAGAACCCAGTGTGCCGGCGCTTCAAGGCAGAGGTTTAGCCTATTGAGCCACGGCGCCGGCCACGTGGCTCTATTTTTAAAAGGGTCCTAATGTAACAAGTTGTATCATCACAGAATCTTACTATCTCAATGAAAACTTTTAAAAACATTTAAAAAGCAAACAAAACACAAACAAGTGGTGTCTGTCTAGAGTACCCTGGCGGTACTTTGTTGACTTACACAGGTACTTAGGGGAAACCTCTCTGAAGGTGACAACTTAGCTGAGGCTTGCACAGCAAGAGCAGCCAACCAGGAGAGGACTGGGAAGCAGGGTGAGGCAAGACAGACAAAGGAAAGATGAAGTGGAAATGAGCTTGACATATTTAAGGAAGGACCAGTGTGGCCAAGGCTGCTGGACTGAGAGAGGAGTGCAAATACAGACAGACACACAAGAGTAAGGGCAAGTGGGAAAGGATGAGGCATCTCAACTGGTGTAAAAGCAGGTTACACGAGACATTTCCACTTCTGAACTGCACTGACATTCCCTAACAGAAATATTCATTTCAGGAGCTCTCTACTGTGAACAGTGTAATAAAAGATTGTACTGGCCGGCGCCACGGCTCAATAGGCTAATCCTCCACCTGCAGCGCCGGCACACAGGGTTCTAGTCCTGGTCGGGGCACCGGATTCTGTCCCGGTTGCTCCTCTTCTAGTTCAGCTCTCTGCTGTGGCCTGGGAGTGCAGTGGAGGATGGCCCAAGTGCTTGGGCCCTGCACCCCATGGGAGACCAGGAAAAAGCACCTGGCTCCTGGCTTTGGATCAGCGTGGTGCACCGGCCGCAGCGGCCATTGCAGGGTGAACCAACATAAAAAGGAAGACCTTTCTCTCTGTCTCTCTCTCACTGTTCACTCTGCCCGTCAAAAAAAAAAAAAAAAAAAAAAAAAGATTGTGCTAGTACAGTGTACTTAAAAAAAAGTGAAGTTTGTTTTAAATAAAAATATGTGATTTCGAATTTTTCTGCAAAAAAACAAGTAAATCACCAAGATCAAGCAAGAGGTCAGAACATGGCCACTAGATTTAAAAGAAAGGATGACATTAACAACTTTCAAGAAGGATTTCTCTAGTAAGAAAGAATCCGGACTGCAAGTGCTGGGCACTTAGTCATCCCACTAGGTGTCCAACACTCTTGTACCTACTTTAATTCCCAAAAGGACTTCATGAGCTAAGTAGTAACCCCTTCATTTATTCAGCAGTATAGAAAGATTCTTGGTTGATAGGCCACTTGTCCAGGGCCTTACTCCTCATGGGAGAAGCCTGTCACTGTCCTGGCTGTTCTGAGCTCCAGGAAAGACAAATATCCAGCAGACCATGGATAGGTTTGACTCCTCCTGAACACGCTGAAACCAAAGGACTACCTAAAATATGCATAGAGGGAGCAAAGAAGGTGCCGAGATAAACTCTGGTCTACAGAATAAAATAATAAAAGTCCATGGCACCTTTAACACACAGTCTCACATAGTCTCACACATACTGAGACTATCTCCAGGAGTGAGAAAGAAGTCTCAAAAATGATTGTATCTTTTCAGCTCAGGTCTTTTGGGGACAGGTCAAACTCTAAAGAAAACAAGCACCTAAATGGGCTAACAGTCTCCTTTCTAGTTTCACACCCAAAGAGTTGAGCATCTTTATCAAACACATGGTGCACCTGCAGAGTTTCTATTGTGTAGTGTGTCCTAAAGCACGTGAGGCCATCAGCATAGACACTACCTCTGAGGATAATCTCAGAGTTGAGGATGATATTGTCTCTTCTTTATAGAAGACAACAAGCTAATAAATGGAACGAAACAATAATAAAGGGAGCCGGTGCTGTGGAGCAGTGGGTTAAAGCCCTAGCCTGAAGTGCTGGCATCCCATATGGGCGCCGGTTCTAGTCCCGGCTGCTCCTCTTCCGATCCAGCTCTCTGCTATGGCCTGGGAAAGCAGCAGAAGATGGCCCAAGTACTTGGGCCCCTGCACCCACATGGGAGACCAGAAAAAGCTCCTGGCTCCTGGTTTCAGATCGACGCAGCTCCAGCTGTTGCGGCCATCTGGGGAGTGAACCAGCAGATGGAAGGCCTCTCTCTTTCTGTGTCTACCGCTGTTATTTCTGTCTTTCAAATAAATAAAATAATCTTTTAAAAAAATACATAAAGGAAGAATGAAACCATCAGAAAATCCATCGGGGCCAGTGTAGTGGCATCACAAGTAATGCTGCCAGCAAAACTAGCATCCCATACAGGCACCAATTTGAGTACTGGCTGCTCCACTTCTGATCCAGCTCCCTGCTAATATGGCTTGGAAAGTAGTGGAAGATGACCCAGGTATTTGGGCCCCTGTACCCACGTTGGAGCCCCAGATGGAGTTCTTGGCTCTTGGTTCAGCTTGGCCCAACCCTTGCTGTTGCAGCATGTGGCAAGCAAACCAGTAGACAGACGTTCTCTCTCTCTTCTCTCTATAACTCTGCCTTTCAAACAAAATAAGTGTACTTTTAAAATAAATAAACCCATCATTTTTTTGAAGATTTTATTTATTTATTTGAAAGGTAGAGTTACAGATAATGAGAGGGAGAGACAGAGACAAAGATCTTCCATCCACTGGTTCACTCCCCAATTGGCCGCAACAGCTGGAGCTGAGCCAATCCGAAGCCAGGAGCCAGGAGCTTCTTCTGGTGCAGAGGCCCAAGGACTTGAGCCATCTTCTTGCTTTCCCAGGCCATAGCAGAGAGCTGGATTGGAAGAGGAGCAGCCGGGACTATAACCTGTGCCCATAAGGGATGCTGTCACCGCAGACAGAGGATTAACCCACTGGGCCACGGTGCTGGCCCCAACCCATCATTTTTAAATCATCCATTTAATATTTGATTATTAGCAAACTTCATCAATGATGACAAACTACTGTGCAGAAATGTGCTGGTGGGCTGGCACTGTGGCACGGTAGGTAAAGTGGCCGCCTACAGTGACGCTGGCATCCCTTATGGGTGCCGGCTCGAGAACTGGCTGCTCCACTTCCAATCCAGCTCCTTGTAATGTGCCTGGGTACGCAGCGGAAGACAGCCCCAGGTGCTTGGGCCCCTTCACCCATGTCGGAGATTCAGGTAAAGCTCCAGGCTCCTGGCTTCAGCCTGGCCCCAGCCTGGGCCACTGCAACAATTAGGGAAGTGAACCAACAGATGGAAGATCTCTCTCTCTCTCTCTCTCTCTCTCTCTCTCTCTCTCTCTGTGTCTGTCTTCTTCTCTCTGTGTAACTCTGAGCTTCAAATAAATAAATAAATCTTAAAAAAAAAAAAATATGCTGGTGAATCAGATATTCACATTCTCAAAGTTTCCCTCCTCAGATTCTTCCCACAACAGAATCCAGCTGACCTATCTTATCAAGCCATCAAATGTACCTTCCACACGCCGTTCATGGAAAGGACACAACAGCTACAAAGACTTCTCCTACCAGACACACTTAATGGGACTCTGAAATCAGCTAGGAGACACAGTACAAACAACTGGCTTAGAACTTTCAAAAAAGTCAATGACACGGAAGACAACAAAAAACTGAGGAAGTTGCTGCAGATGAAGAGACCAAAGAGATTTCACAACCAAATGCAATCTGAATCCTGGTTTGAAGTTTTAAAATGTTAGAAAGGATGTAACTGTATTGGGACAACTGATAAAATCTGAATAAGGACCATATACTAGATAATATTATTTTATATGGTTAAATTTGGGCTGGCGCTGTGGCGCAGTGGATTAAAAGCCCCAGTCTGCATTGCCAGCATCCCATATGGGCGCCAGTTCGATTCCCAGCTACTCCACTTCCGATCCAGCTCTCTTCTATGGCCTGGGAAATCAGTAGAATATGGCCCAAGTGCTTGGGCCCCTGCACCCAAGCGCTGCAGCCATTTGGGGAGTGAACCAGCAGATGGAAGACCTCTCTCTCTGCCTCTGCCTCTCTGGAACTCTGCCATTCAAATAAATAAGTCTTTAAAAAAAAATGGTGAAATTTCTAGGGTATGATAGAAGTATTATGGTTGTGGGAGAAATGTCCTTGTTCTTTTAAGATTTATGCTGAAATACTTCATGGTTAAGTATCATCATGCAGGGGCCGGTGCTGTGGCGCAGAGGGTTAATACCCTGGCATCCCATATGGATGTCAGTTCGAGACTCGGCTGCTCCACTTCCAATCCAGCTTTCTGCTATGGTTTGGGAAGGCAGTAGAAGATGGCCCAAGTCCTTGGGCCCATGTACCCATGTGGGAGACCCGGAAGAAGCTCCTGGCTCCTGGCTTTGGATTGGCACAGCTCCGGCCATTGCGGCCAATTGGGGAATGAACCACTGGATGGAAGACTTTCTCTCTCTTTCTCTCTTTACCTCTCTTCTCTCTGTGTAACTCTGACTTGCAAATAGATAAATAAATCTTTAAAAAAAAGTATCATCATGCTTCACAAAGATTCTCCATACACGTTTAGAGAGAGAAAAACAGAGGGAAATGGAGAGATATGAGAAGCGCAGAGGGAGGATGGGAGGTAAACAAGGAGGGAAAGAGGCAACAACAGAAAGCAAATGTGGCAGCGGCGAGATGTTCATCTGTGAATTTAGGTGAATATTACAATGTTCACTGTAACTTTCTCTCAATTATTCTATTGTTTTGAAGTTTGTCAAAATGTAAAATTTGGGTAAGACATTTAGTTTCTCAATACTGATGTCATACCATCTAGCTCTGAACCACACCACAGAGACACTTTTTTAAAAATCTGTTCACAATCTTAGTGTCTAAGAAAGGGTCAAAAGAAGATTCTTTGTATCTTTTCAACTGAGACTACAACCTATCTTTTTATAAGACCACAGATACACCAATCAGCATAGAACAGCAGGCAAAGCTGCTGCCTGTGGGCGCCAATTCAAATTCCGGCTGTTCCCCTCCCAACCCAGCTCCCCGCTAAAGGCCTAGGAAAAGCAGCAGAAGATGGCCCAAGTCCTTGGGCCCCTGCTACCCACATAGGAGACCTGAAAGAAGCTCCTGGCTTCAGCTTGGTCCAATCCTGGCCACTGCAGCCATTTGGGGAGTGAACCAGCAGATGGAAGACCTCTCTCTATGTCTCTTCCTCTCTTTCTCTCTCTTTCAAATAAATAAATAAATCTTAAAAAAAAAAAAAAAGACCAGCTACATCTGCACATAACGCTATTTTTGGAGTATTCACACTACCAGTGTATTTGACTAGAAGGATGCTAAAAGTCAAATCTATAAATCAAGAAGTAAAATTTGAACTTTCATTCCATGGCTTAGGCACCCCAAAAGTGACGACACTGATCAGTGACCACATTCACCTTGCTTTGTCCAAGGTCTTCTGTTCCTCCAGCTTCTGCTCTGCATCCTTCTCAGCTCTAGCGGAGACTCCTGCATTCTGCTTGTTCCAGACACTTGGCTTCTGGGGAATTAAAGGACAGAGGAGTGCCACCAGGTGATTACAACAAAGACCATCTTGTGCACTAGGAAAAAGGGAAAGAAGGAGCTCACTCAGCCTTATGAATCAGGATCTTCCAACAGGGAACCTCACTCCTACACACACAATGGCTGTACACTGCAAACCTGACAAACAGTCCCAAATTATATAAAGAATTTATATGTTTTATATAAAGAATTTACTTACACAAAGGCATAAGGTTCCTGCTCTGCTACCTTTGATTTGCTAAATGATTACAGAGTAATTCAAGATTCTAATGAAAATACACATATAACAGAGAACTAGTAAAACAAATAGTATATACCATAACCAATGAAACAGGAAAACTATACAAACCTCGTAGAGATCTTGATATTCTCTGCTATACTTCGATCTTACCTAATTGTTTATGTCTATATGAATATATAACACCTATAAAATCAGATAATCTTCCATAACAATGTATATAATCTTGTTAATAAGAAGTGCTAAGGAATTAGAGTATTATCCTGTGCCTTTAGTATTCTTAATTTCCATTTCAACATTTAAAAGTTACATGCAGATGCTATGATATAAAATAGGGTTATTTCCTTCATAATTACATGTGCTGGGACCACTGACATTTTGCAAAAACTGAAGCATAGTAACAATTCTCTCATTTGTGGAATCAATAGAGATAATCAGATCTTATTTTTACCTTTTGAGTTGTTTTTGGTTTTCCCAAAACTCCAGAATCTTTTCGAAGTTTCTCCTGTTTGAATTCTTCTTGTTTTCGGAAAAGTTCAGCCTTAAGATCTACTAACTAGAATAAAACCAAGAAGGAAAAAAAAAATTTCAATCAACCACAGCAAGTGATCAGATTGTTAAATTATTATTAAACTCCAAGCAAGATGTCAAGTTCCTCTAAATGGACAAAAAATGGATATAAACTTAAATGGTTAAATATAAAATCCAGTACAAAATTAAATTAAGTCATAAGCTCTGTTTCGAACACATTTCTGCTCTACCTTTCAACACTCCAGGCTTTTTCTGAGCAAAGGGAAAGTGAGAAAGCACATACATACATGAAACGCAGGGCCAGTTCTGTGCCATAGCAGATAGAGTCACCGCCTGCAGTGCTAGCATCTGATTTGGGTACCGGTTCGAATTCCGGCTGCTCCACTTCCAATCCAGCTCTCTGCTATGGCCTGGGAAGGCAGTGGAAGATGGCCCAAGTGCTTGGGCCCCTGCACCCACATGGAGACCTGGAAGAAGCTCCAGGTTTCTAGCTCTGGATGGGCTCAGCTCAGGCTGTTGCAGCCATTTGGAGAGTGAACCAGCAGATGGAAGACATCTCTCTGTGTCTCTGTCTTTCAAATAAATAAAAATAAATCTTTAAGAAATATATAAATCAATAAATGAAATGCACATCCTTTAGACTCAAAGTGATCAGGCACCTTCTCCCTGACTGGCACTCCATTTGGCCTCTTCATGTGGTAATCTCATTGCATCATCACAATTGATTTTCTTGACAGGAAAATGTTTTTATTCAGTAATTATTTGATCACTCAGTTTGTGCCTGGCACCTGATCCCAAGGAAGAGGCCACACACATGATTCAGACATACTTCCTGCCTCCAAGAGCCTAGGATCTAATAAGAGCGATTTATAATACCAATTAAATGTAACCAGTGTACTCGAAGACTTTAAGGTGGAACAAAACTGCCTCAAAGTGCAGATAGGGCAGTATTTCTTTCTGTCTGGGGCGATCAGTTTGAGCTGACCCTTGAATGACAGGCAGGGTTTCAACAGCTAACAGCTAAAGCAGACCAAGAGATAAGAATAGCTCCAAGTCTGGCTCACCAGATGGTTCCCAAGTCACAATGGTTCAACTCGCAATTTTTCAATTTATGATGGCACAGAAAAGCAAAAAGCATTCAGCAGGAACAGCACTTGGAATTGTGGATTTGGATCGTTCCAGGGCTACTGCTATGTGGCCTGGTCCTGTCTCAGAAGCTGGGCAGCAGAGAACACAGCTGCCAGTCAGCACTGTGATCCTGAGGGGAAACACTCAACACTCTACAGTGCCCTGGGCCCCCAAGCCATCAGCTTTGCTAGGCCAAGTGCGCTCAATGATTTTTCCACTTTCCACATGTTATTTTCAACCTATGAGGGGTTTACTGGGATCCAACCCCAGTGTAAGCTGGGGAGCATCTGCATGCTCTCTCAGAAGCTGTAAGTCTAACTGAATCACAGTGTTCAAGAGGGCAAAAGGACAGGGCCCAGGGCCGCTGGGTGAAGATTCGTGCCTGCCTCACCTCCGTCAGCCACCGCTCCCATGTGCGCTGCAGCACTGCTCACAACAGAGGAGACCCAGAACCGAGGGAGGGGCCATCAACCCAGGGACCGATCAAGAGAGCGAGATACACGGACACCACGCAATGCTACTTGGCCATAAAAAAGGATGAGATCCTGTCAGGCACAGAAAGACAAGAGCCACGGGATCGCACTCACAGGTGGACTCTAAAAAAGTTAACTGCAGAGCAGTTGAGAGTAGACGGCGACCACCAGAGGCTGGGGGTGGGGGCGGGGAAGGCTGGTTGACCAGAGTGAAGTGATCCTCGGGCAGGAGCAAGCAGCTCCGGGGCTCCACCACACAGCAGGGCGACTATCCATAATGACCATGGACTGTGTATTTTCCGAAACAAGCAAACAACAACAAAAAGGATTTTGAACGTTTTCACCATGGCGAAATGCTACATGTTGGGGGAGACACGTCTGTTGACGCTGACATTACACAACAGACATTACGCCACAGAGTATCCCATAAATACGGACAGTTTTAACTTATAAATTAGAAAATTAAAAAAAAAAAAAACATTTTAAAGGAAGCAAAACCACTCCAAACAGTTTACCCCGTCGGACCTCCCAGCTCCCGGGCGGCGCTTCGCTCGCGAGCCCGGCCCGGGTCTCCGCAGCCGGGCCCCGCGGGAAGGGAGCCCGCGCTCGGCGCGGGGCTCCGGGCAGACGCCCGCGCGCGGCACGCCGGCGGGGACGAGCCGGCTCGGGAGCCCCTGCGTTGTTAAGCCGGCCAGGCCCGTCGGGAGAGAGAAGGCCGGGGCCCCGTTCCTGTGAGGGAAGAGGCCAGGTCTGGTCCCGAGCGGAGGGACAAGCTGGACGGAGACATGGGGACGCCGAGGCCTGTAGCATCACCTAGCTGTACTTACCGAAGAGGCTGCAACGTCCAGAGGCTTTTTCCTCCGATCCATAGCGGCGCCGGAGCGTCCCGGCCCACCGCCAGCTCTTCCTGAAGTCTCTCAAGTCTCACAGACTTACTTCCGGCGCTACGCCGGAAGTAGCTTTGACTGCGACTCTAATTCCCCGACCTCGGCGCCATCTTGTGAAGGTCGTAATGTGGCGCGTTTTACGTTCGCCGCCATATTGGGAAGGTAAGAGGGTGCCCGCGTTAGAAAACGGACTAGCGTTGGCGCCATCTTGAGAGAGGCTTTCCCTTGCCAGGGACACCAACCATCTTGAGTGGGGGAATGGGCGAGAGATGTGGATGGCGCCATCTTGGGGAGGGCCTGCTAAATTCAGGATCTTCAGAATGGAAACAGCCTCTTAGGAGATTCGCAAAAATCCAAAACTTTACAAGACTTGCTTTGTGCGGGGCCCTGTCTGGTGCCTTTTACGTGTTAATTAGTGGACTCTCGCAAAAGTCGTATGGGAATAAATCCGTATTGCAGTATTGTCTTACACTAAGAGCTGTGTTAATAGCTGACATGAGTATGAGTTGTTTTTTTTTTTTTTTTACGTTATTTCACTCATAAGAACATTAACTCTAGCAGTGGGTATTGTGACACAGTGGGTTAAGTCACTGCTTGAGAGGGTGGTGTCTGGGTTGGATCCCCTCCCTGGTGCCACTTCCAATCCAGCTCCCTTCTAAAGCACCTGGGAGGGCAGTAGACAATGGCTCAAGAACTTGGGCCCCTGGCACCCATATGGGAAACCTGGATAGAGCTCCTGGCTCCCATAGTGCAGCCTGTTGGGGAGTGAACCAGAGGATAGAAGATCTCTGTCTCTCCCTTGCTCTGTGAAATGAACATGCACTCTACAAACTGAGTTAGTGGGCTGGAGTCTCAGTTTCACCACTTACTGGGCTTTGTGACTTTGGCTAAGCTGCGTTTTTCTGCACCTCAATTTCCAAAGGCAAATAAATTGTTTCTTCCTCATGGAGATTATGAGAAGTAAATGAGTTAAGTGAGCTGGTCTTGTTAAAAATGTTAATGTCTGTGATAGACTTGTGACACTCTCCCCCACAAGATGTCTCCCTCCTAGCTGCCGCCCCAACCCTCACCAATCTCTGAATCTACCAGTTAAAGGGAATTTACAGATGTGAGTCACTGATGCTGTTAAAATGGGAAGATTGTCCAGGTGGGCCCACGCCACAAGAGTCCTAGTGAGAGGGGAGCAGAAATTCAAAGTTCGTGAATGAGGTCAGAGGTGACCACACTGCAGGCTTTAAGGGGGAGAGGGGCGTGGCCAGGGGATGCAGGACGCCTCTGTAAGTTGGAGGAAAAGCAAGCGAACAGAAAGAAACTCCTCATCCTCTAGGCTTTTCTGTGGTAGTGCACCATTACTGATATGTCATCTTAGCCTTAGCTCTAACATGCTGGCACGTGTTAGAGCTGGAACTTCTGGATCTACACCAGGATAAATCTGAGCTGTCTTAAGCCACTCAAGGGATGGGATTGGTTACAGCGGCAGGAGGAAAGAGGATACAAATGCTAATGACTGCAGCAGCAGCACTAAGCTGTAAGTCGGGCAGGTGTACACCTGTCTCCATGGATCACGTTATTTAATCCTCGCCAGAATCTCAGAGGCACAACTTCTGTCCTCCATATTACAGAGGGGGAAAAAGGAGACCCCAAAATGCACAGTGCTTGTCGGAGTCATGCCCCAGTAAGCATGTGACGGAGGCTACAGTCAGTCACTCAAAGGCACTGTTTTCTCCTAAAGAGGGTAACCGACATGGGCTTCCCTCAGAAAGAGACGAGGATTTCTGCAGAACAAAGAGGCAGGAGAGAAGAAAAAGTTGGGTGACCAGGAAGCCAGGACTTAGGTCTCCTTGCTCAGCTGGCCTCTGGCAGTGAGGCCACTGAGTGGAGGTCCTGGAGCAGTGAGCAGGAGAGGAGCGTGGCAGTCTGTGGGTGCGCCCAGAGAAGAGTGTCTGACTTGCTCTGTGCACTGCCTGTCTTGGTCGTCATCTCCATCTTAGCCCCGCAGGTTAGCACAATTGCCCTCGTCAGCAGTTCTCATTAGAGGAGCATTCTTTGTTATCATCACATCCTAGGACGTTTCAAGGCCTGGAGCCAAGCCGGAGAGTGTGCCTTCTCCCTCCAGCGCTCACTACACCAAGGCCTAGAGAGACACAGCGGGCTTTGCCTTGGATGACCGGAATGTTCTCCAGGCACACCAGCGATTTCTCACGGGTCCGCTTTCCTCAGACTCCTCTTCGTTTGATGCTTTCCAAGCGTCTGGGGCTGGCAGGAATGTCTTCTCTATCAAGAACCAAAAACGCAGGCCGAAGCCCAGTGTGTTCTTTACCAGGCTACACCCTTTTTTTTTTTTTTTTTTGACGGGCAGAGTGGACAGTGAGAGAGACACAGAGAGAAGGGTCTTCCTTTGCCGTTGGTTCACCCTCCAATGGCCGCCGCACTGCGCTCAGTGGAGAGCTGGCCTGGAAGAGGGGCAACCGGGACAGAATCCGGCGCCCCGACTGGGAATAGAACCCCGTGTGCCAGCGCCGCAAGGCAGAGGATTAGCCTGTTGAGCCACCACCGCCAGCCAGCTACACCCTTTTCTAAGATGTGGTCTTATAAACCGGGTCTCAGGCGTCTGTGTCTCACACAGGGACCTGGGTTTGTTCTGGAAGAAAGGGGAGGACAGACACACCCTTGTCTGGTGAGAAGAGCCTGGGCTTCCTCTGTAGGGTCACCGCTGACCCCTTGGGTTACCTTGAGTGCATCACGTCACCTCTTGGCGCCTCCATTCTCTTGCCCAGCTGTGCACACAGGATGCTGGTGACAGAGCAGAAGTAATTTGCAAGCAGAAAATGCTGCGTGGGCGTCACCTGCAGGATGCAGAAGTTCTGCTCAGCACCGGTTTTGTCACAGCAGAAGGCACATGTGTCGCGGCAGTCTGTGTCTGTGTTCTGACACTGCATGTTTTGAGCACCAGTGAGTTCTCACCCTGCTGGGCCCCCAGGGAGTGGGATAGGTTGGGAGAGCAATTATCTTCTGCCTTGTCTGTTAACCGTCTGTCCGGGCTTCTGGATGCTTTCAAGGAGGGAGAGGGAAGACGGTCTGATAGAGCCAGCCATGATTTTTCCTGTGAGCCTGGCCACCAAAGCACGTTCTTATTTAACTGCCCTGTAGTCCTCTCCCCACACAGAGCCTCCTAAGGATATGATTGCCTGCTGGCCTCAGCCATAGCAGCATGTTTTTATCAGTGGTTAAGCCAAGAGCTTGAGTTTATTTCAGGGCCCCTATTGGCATGTTAAAATGATTTTTCTACACATCCGCAGTCTGCAAACTAAAAATGTGTCTTAGCCTTCATTTCGGCTCCAGCACCTCCGGCTCTGACAGTAAGTTACTCAGCAGTGGATGAATTCACGGAGTTCAATGGGAGAAAAAAGATTAGATGAGACCACAGGAAATTAGATTCTTAGCCAAGGCATAGGATGAAGTATAAAGATATGGACACTCATACCCTGGATGATAAAAAGCCCACTTTTTTGAGCATCAGTATCTTATTGAATCCCACAGAACAACCTCAAGGGCAAGTGCTAGTGATGAGAAAACAGAGGTGGTGAGTAACTTGTCTGAAATCTCACAGCACATCCTGATCCCAGGATTTTCATAGAGGCAGCCTCGTTCATGGACCATATACTGTTCTCTTCTTACTGCATCTGAGACTGTGTTGGCCTAAGTTACCAAACTCCTGTCTGTTCTGAACCCTTACAGAGTGCCCTCTACATGTGGGGGGCTGTGCTAAGCATTTAATGTGTTTCTTTTTATAAACTTAAAAAAAAATGTAAAACACTTCTACAGAAAAGTTACAGAGGTGGCAGAGAGTGCCCCTGTTGCTGTGGATTCATTCTGAGAGGAGGAGCATGGTGGGGGCAAGAGGTGCAGAGTCACCACACAGACCCCGGGAGTCCGGAGTTGAGTGAAAGCAGGCCTGAGGCAAGCAGCCTGTAGACTCATTTATTTCAGTTGGTACAGCAGCTTATATAGCTGAGGCAGCCAATCCGGTTGGGGGGGGGGGTTCCCTAGCCAATCACAGCCTGTTGCCAGGCAGTTTCTGAAGCCATCCAATCATAGCCTGTTGCCAGCCAGGATCCATTGCCTTGTGGTTTCTGAAGCCATCCAATCAAAGCCTGTTGCCAGGCAGGCTCTGTTGCCAGCGGCCATCTTGGCATGGCCTTCTCATCCCACCACATGCCCCCATGCCTGCAGCCTTCCTGTGTCCTTAACATCTTCTGAGTCCCAGCCCAGAAGCCAGGCTGGGATGCCTGCTGGGCATGACTGCCCACTTCCTGGGTGCCACCCTCCACTCCCAGTGCCTGCCTCTAGACCAGAATCCTGTTAGGGACACGTAGCATCTAGCTGTCAGGGCCTCAGGTCCCCCCGGGTCCCCTCTAGTCACTAAGAGCTCCTTAGACTCTCTGTGTCTCTGTAGCCCTTGACATTTTTGAGCTGGACTGGCCAGGTATCTTGGGGAGGGGGCTCCCACTGGGATTTGCCTGGGTTCTTCTGAGAGTTCCAGTATACAGAAGGAACCCACAGAGGGGAGGCGGCGGCACCAGCTCGTCCTGGCAAAGCAATTGCTATTGACATGACTCCTTGCTCACAGGGACCCTGGTCACCTGCCCATGTGGACTTTCCCAGGTGGGTCTGCTGTAAAGTGAACTTTTCCCATTGTCCATACTGATCCGTGGAGGTGAGTCATCTACTGTATTCAATGTTTTAAATAATAATTATATGCACTTACAGGGTAGAATGCATTGATGTATGTTTACAATGTAGAATGATTATACCATCCAGGTTAACCATCACCCTGCATGCATACTATTATTCTGTACGATGATCTACTTTTTAAAAACCTTAAAATATACAGTGTATTATTATGAATTACGGTCACCATGCTGCTCGGCACATCAGGAAAGCTTCCTTCTCCTGTCTGACGGAAACTTCCAGCTGACCCTTGGGCCAGCTTCTCTCCCCTCCCCCTCCCCCAGCCTCTGGTTGCTGTCAATCTGACCTCCACTGCTGTGAGCCCAGCTTCTTTCTATTGCACATGTAAGCTTCTGCTGTCTTCATCTTTCTGTGCCTGCCTTGTTTCACTGAGCATGAGGTCCTGCATGCTCAGGCACAAGTGACAGCTGAGTCGTAGTCCCTGTGTTCTTTCTCCATTCATCCACCAGGAGATCCCTAGGTTGATTCCTTATCCTAGTAGCTAAGACTGCAGTGAAGAGGGAAGGTTACATCAAAGAACAAGAGAGAGCTCAGATCAATGAGTTAAGGTGACACCGCAAAGAACTAGAAAAAAGAAGACAAACCGAGTCCCACATCAGGGACAGAAGGGGTAAGACCAGAGGGCCATCTGTATCCTAACTCGACAGCAGGCTCACCTGCCAGGTGTGCTGCAAACGCCACTCTACACACGAGAGGACTGAGGCCAAGGGAGTCGTCTAACCGTATACTCCATTGCCGCTCCCCTGAGAGGCTCCTGGCCCTGGCCCTCCCCATACTTTGTCATCTTCTCTATTTCGTCCCTGCTGTCCCCACCCTTCCTATTCCAGAAGTGGAAACCAGCCAGGTTTGGTCGTGGGTGCCAGGAGGCCCCTGAACCATGAACCCTATTCCTGTTTGCAGATGCTCAGGGCCTGGGAACTGAGCTGCTCATTGCAGACGCCCTGATGCTCACTTTAATTTCCTGCCTGGACCAGCAGGACACAGATGGGAATGGAGATCTGGGAGGCAGCGGTGGGAGAGGGGCTGCAGCGAAGGCTGGCTCCTCCCTGGAGCGATGCGGGGCAACCATATCTGGGGCTGCAAGGGAGCCGGGATCATAATCTCACAGGAAGACTGTGTGTCCCTCCGGTCCTGCATGGGGAAGAGGAGCTTCCAGCGAGGAAGATGCAGAAGGCGCTGGGGGAAACCGGTCTCCATCTCTGCACGCACCTTCCTCAGCCTTATGCTCAGTGACTGGTTCTGTGCTCCTCCCAGGGAGTCCATCCAGGTGGCCGCGGCTGTCCTCACACTTTCGTTCACACTTTCAAGGCTTTATTTACTGCAACACATGCCTGAAAGTGCCCGTTTCATACTAGGACTTGTGATGGGGGCTCTTTTCACACCCATTTCACAGATGAGGAAATGAAGCTTGGGAGAGTGAAGGGTACTCGTGCTAGGGGAGGAACTGGAGTTCAAGTCCACTTTCCATGGCCAGAGCTCAGGGGATGCCCAGGCTACCTATGAAAGTGAGTGGGGTCAGGGCAGGGGTTGGCACTGTGGCACAGTGGATTAATCCTCTGCCTCCCTGTGGCACCAGCATCCCATATGGGCACCAGTTTTAGTCTTGGCTGTTCCTCTTCTGATCCAGCTCTGCTGTGCTCTGGAAAAGCAGTAGAAGATGGCCCAAGAGCTTGGGCTCCTGCACCTTCATGGGAGACCTGGAAGAAGCTCCTGGCTCCTGGCTTTGGATGGGACCAGCTCAGATTGTTGCGGCCATCTGGAGAGTGAACCAGCAGATGGAAGACCTCTCTGTCTCTCCCTCTCACTGTCTTTAACTCTACATATCAAATAAATAAATAGAAATCTTTTTTCAAGAAAGGAAGGAAGGAAGGAAGGAAGGTGGGAAGGAAGGAAGAAAGGAAAAAAGGAAGAAAGAAAAGTGACTGGGGGACCCTGGCACTGTGGCGTAGCAGGTAAAGCCGCCACCTCCAGTGCTGGCATCCCATATGGGCACTGCTTCAAATCCCAGCTGCTACTCTTCTGATCCAGGTCTCTGCTATGGTCTGGGAAAGCAGTGGAAGATGGCCCAGGTATTTGGGCCCCTGCACCCACATGGGAGACCTGGAAGAAGCTCTCGATTTCTAGATTTGGATAGGGTCAGCTCTGGTCATCGAGGCCATTTGGGGAGTGAACCAGTGGATAGAAGACCTCTTTCTCTCTGCTTCTGCCTCTCTGTAACTCTGCCTTTCAAATAAAAAAAAAAAAAACTTAAAAAAAAAAAAGAAAGAAAAAGGAAAGAAAGTGACTGGGAAACACATTGTCCCATATACAGAGGCAGACTGCCTTGCCCCCATGCAGTATGTAAAGCCATCACACATGCCACCCCTGGAATGCTCACATCATGCGAGCAGGATGTAAGAGTTCCACAGGCCAATGGTCATTGCAGAAACCCTGGCCTCTGGCTGAAGGCACTCAGGAGAAGGCTCAGAGCAGAACTGGTCTGTGTGGCAGACAGCTGAGGTTTGGCTCAGCAGTGCCCCAGCCTCTTGTGCGGCAGGAACCTCCCAGTTTCTGTCTGGGGAATGCTGTCCTGGAAACCTGCCCTTCCAAAGCTCATGTTATAGGAAATGCAAACCAAAGCCACGACGAGTGGCTAAAATCCAAAACGCGGAGCGGCAAATGGTGGTGAGGATGTGGAGAAAGGTTAACACTTACATACTGTTGGCGGGAATGTAAATTACTATAGCCACTGTGAAAAACAGTGTATATTTCTTGAAAAAGTATAAATAGATTTGCCCTATGATAAGCAATCCCACTTCTGGGTATATACCTGAAAGACTTGAACACATTGTATCAGAGAAAGACTGTTCACAGTAGCCAAAACCTGCAATCAGCCAAGGTGTCCATCATCAGATGAATGGATAAAGAAGTGTGTGCATGCATACACACACACACACACACACACACACACACACTGGAATATTATTCAGCTATAAAAAAGGATGAAATTCTACCATTTGCAGCAAAATGAATGCAACTGGAGGACATGTTGGTGAGTGAAATAAGCCACACCCAGAAAGACAAATACTGCTTGTTCTCCCTTATATGAGGGAGCTAACCTTCAAAAAACAAGCAAAAAAGAAAGAAGAAATAAAAGTCTGCGTGTGTCATTATTGCTGCAAATATAGTTTTATAAAACTTTGTTTTATACCTTTGTCAAACCAAAGGATAAGAATGTTATATGCTATAGTTTTAATGATCTGTGATTACTTTAAACTTTACTGTTCATGGGTGAAATGGTCATTTTTCCATTCAATTATTGTTTATAGCCATTCTCTATATTCCCACTAAACTAGGGCCTTTTTCCTTGTTATTAAACTTCTAATTTGGTGAAATATTAAGCCTTTTTACTGTAATGTAAATGTAAAACATGTTATCTCAAAAACCAAAAAAAAAAAAAAAAGGGAGAAGGAAGGAGGCTGGGAGGAGGAGGGAGCGAGGGATTATCATCACATTCTTAGAATTATATCAATAAATCATATTGAATCTGTTAAAAAACTAATTAAAAATTAAAATAAAAAATTGGAATCTTAAATGCCCAATAAGAATGTTTCAAAAGCTCATGTTAGAGGCTTAATCCCCAGATTCACTCACTGGTGGCATTTGGGGGTAGGCGTGGGGATGCGAATAGGATTAGATGAGGTCCTGAGAGAGGCATTCGTGGCTTTACGAGAAGAGGAGGAGAAACCGCAGCCAGCAGCTCGCTCGTCTGGCCCGTGTAATGCCCTCTGCCATGCTACGGTGCAGTGAGAGGGCCCTCACCTGAGGCTAGGACCATGTTCTTGGCCCTCCCAGCCGCCAGATCCACCAACCAAAGACACTTCTGCTCTTTCTGAATCACCCGCTCTCGAGGCTTTGTTACTACAGCAGAGAATAGACTAAAACGGGGAGTCAGCCTCCCACACACCTGGTGCATGTGAGGCTGCCTGCTTAGGCTTAGCAGATAACACAGGTCTGAGCCAGCGGGGACCATGCATGCCCCTGGCCACCATGCCTGCTTGGGCCGAGGAAGTCGAAAGCTTGTGCTGAGGCTGCTGGATTGGAGACTTGGTTCTTCTCAGCTCGTGAGGACCAGATGCTGCTGGCAGCCACGCTGTGACAGTGAGTGAAAGCCTGAGAATGGGGCCAACGTGGAGAACGTGGAGGAGACAGGGATGGAGGGAAACCAAGTGCAGGTGACCTGCTGGAGCTGGAATCCAATGGCACTGGAGGCCAGATACACTGTCGAGTTCCTAAGCACACAGACCAGGGGCTTGCCACCGGCTGTCCCTAGCAACCACAGCAGTTCTGCTCCTTCACTTCCCCTGTAGCCCGAGACCCCTGGAAACTAGGAAGGGGCTGACTCTGCAGAGCAGATGATCTGTGGACCCCTCTGGCCAGCACAGGTGGGAATGCCAGAGCTAGGAGCAGGAGCTGAGCCCCAGGGAAACTAGCAAAGGTTCCTGGTATGTCTATATCGGGACAAAGCGGCATGGCATGCCACCCTTCCCCCACATGCTCACTTGCATAGTGAAATGCTGTGACTCGACACTGCAGAGCAGGCATTACAAAGCCAGGGGACCTTGAACGCAAGCCCAAGAAACAGAGCTCCACTTCAGAGGTGAGGGGCCCAGCAAGGCTTAGGGAGCGGCAGAGCACACACACTGGGACTGGAAGCTGGGTTTCTCAGACAGCTCCACAACCCAGCTGGTATGTCGGTTTGGTTTTCTACATCACAACTCCTGAAGATAAAGGTTTGGTTTTCATCCTGCTGGTTGGCTACCCATTAGGTCACCCCGAGATAGGCTGGGGGAAGCCAGGCCTCCTCCTCCTCCTCCTCTTCCTCCTTGCTGGGTAACACTCACCACCCATGGAGAACACACAGCTCAGCTTCCCCAGGACCCACAGCATCTGCAGCTTTGCTGCTCACAGGTGCATGGCTTGGCGTGGGCGAGACAGGGCGTGATGGAGCTGTGCCGTAACCGCCAGCGTCACACTCACACCCAGCTGTCTAAGAATTCACAGCCTGGCACCGACACACCCCCTTCCCCGGGCTGGGTGAATAGGCAGTGTTGTATCCGGAGTGATGGGAGCGTGTGTGTTGTGGGTGTGAGCACACACTCATCTGCACGTCTCCAGCTGGATACGAGTAGCTGGACCTCAGGGAGCCTAGGCGGGGAGTCAGCCCAGCAGTCACAGAAAGCATGAAGGTCGTCCTGGGAATTCAGGGCGAACACAAAGTCCCCGAAGCAGGCCGCCAGGGACACGGTTTATCATAGAGGAACTGGATTTCTCTTCCTGGGTAACCGACGCATAGAACTGCTCATTTCTCACACCAACTCTGGACCTGAGACGTAAGTCGAATGTCTGTGTCGCCACACCTCATGTTGCAAGCTGCACCCTCAGTGTGATGGCTTTGGAAGCAGGGCATGGAGGAGGGGAACTGCTCATGAGGGCAACACCCTCTTGTCTGCAATCAGTGCCCTGATCTGAGAGACCCCCACCCCTCTGGCCACAACAATGCTCAGCAGACCCTGTATTGCCAGGACCTCAAGCTTGGATTTCCCAGCCCCCAGAATAGTGAGAAATAACGTTTCTGTGTGTCCAAGCCACCCAGGCTCCTCCGAGCCTGGTGGTGATTGTTACAGCATCACGAACAGAAAGGCTGCCAGGCAGAAGTGACGGTCTGTGCTCCCTCTGGTCCTTCCAGGCAGGGTGGGGGGTGGGGACTCCTCTCTGCTGACCTCACTGAGCACACTCCCTGCTATTGGTCTGTGGCATCGTCCTGGAGTGAGATGACACAATGAGCATCTTGAGGGGCACAGGGTAAGGAGAGGCCCACAATGGCCAGGTCTAGGAGTCCGGGGGACCGCTGAGGTTTCTATCTGTCCTCTGTCCTTGCTCCCTGCTGGCAATAGCACCTCCATTTGTTGCAGGGATCCACCACTTCCTCAGTCTCAGATGCATGGTTTTGGGGGGAGACATACTTGTTTGCGGCAGATGAAAAATGAGGTCAGGAATCCGAGGGGAAACGGGGTGCCAGGACTTGTGGACGGAAGGTGCCACTGAAAGCGAACTCCCTAGACAAGATGCTTCCGGAAGATAACCCCTCGTGTGCACAGAGCCCTAATGCCATCAGATGGCAGATGGCATGGGTGGCACTTGCAGCCGATGCCCTCAAAGGCCCCCTGCCCATAGCTTCTTACTGCAAAACACCTGTGCCTCTGCCCACAGGTGATTCTCTGGCTGCAGGAGCAAGCTCAGCCCAGGTCCAGGGCAGGCGGGAAGTGCCTGGAGTGAAGGCCCAGAGAAAGCAACAGGCCTGGCAGAGCAAGTAGGCTACACAGCTAGGAGGAGGGCGTCGGAGGGAGGGGACGCTCAGGAGTTCAGGGGGGGAGAGGGGTCAGCTTGTTTACCCTTCGGGAGGACTCTGGCTTGTGCTCTGCATGGACTTGCACTGCAGAATTGGCCTTATGAGGTCCGCTTTATAGCGACAACGCAGAGCAGCAGACAAGATTCCAAACGTCCAATGTCACCCAGAAGGGCAGTGGAGTCCAGATTCAGAATCACTCTGGATCCCAAGGCTGGACTCTGCCTCCAAACCAGCAGGGGATGACCAGCACTGGGGAGATGAGAGGGTGTGGTCCAAGGCCCAGCCAGGGAATGCGGGCTCAGCTGGTGAAGGGGAGCTGGTACGGAGGGGGCTTGATTATTTTATCATGACTGGAGGAGGGCAGACTTTGAACCCCTCTAGTGGAACCTAGTAAGGTTCAGAACCCAGACTGGTAAATCGACCTGACTCCTGGTGGCTGGTTTGTGCCCCAGCCACACCCTACTATCACATAGAACTGCCCCAGAGACTTCACAAGTGCTAGGAGCCTGCAGCATCTGTGCAGAAGCGCCTCCCAGCCCCCAGCTGCAGGTACTCAGGGAGGGCACACGGGGCTGCCGGCGCCCCATCCTCCCTCCCTTCCCCACCCTCTCCCTGCTGCTCTGGAGCAAGGCTGAGGCTGCCCGTTTGAAGACCACAGGCCTCAGCTGGGGGCAGTGGCACACGAGACAGGCTAATGTTTCCAGAAGATTCCTTCCATAGGCTGGCTCAGCCTAGCTCTGAAGGTGCTCTGCATGGTGAGGGTGGAGCCTTAGGCAGGGAGGCCTCCTGGCCCTGTCTACTTGGAGTCGGCAGAGGAGAGAAACATCCCAGGAGCTCCCCGGGTGTTTGGACCTCAGCAGGGAAAGCTGACCGCAGCGGTGACTGTGATGGGAAAGGCAAGGCAACTACATCGGGGGACATCATGCACTGTCCCCACACTCACACACACTTCCCCCAGGGATGGAGACCTCTGTGGAGCAAGGAGCTTGGGGAGGCCCTGAAACAGACAGGCCCCTGCTGGCGAGCTGGCCCACAGGGTCCCTCCTAGCCGGGGGAAGCCGGTCTCCTCACATCCATTTGCTACAAACTTGAGAAGGTGGCGGCTGCACCTTAGCACCATCTCAGGGGACCCATTGTCTTGAAAACTTCCAGACTCAAGATGGCAGCCGCAGAGAAAGGAAAAATGGACAGAAGACTTTGGATGATTATCAGGAAACTCTGAACACTGTTGCCCAAGGAGAAGGCACCAGCCCCCAGTGCGTTTTCTCCCCAAGGTAGGTCCTAGTAGTATGCCCATTTCACAGACAAGGAGATTGAGGCTGAAAGAGGTGAGCGAGTGGCGGAACAGAGCTGGAAGCAGCTGCTGTTGCCTCCGCATCCCATGCTCTCCAGGGTCCCCGGTGAGCCCTGCATGACCGCTTCTCCCCGTGTGTTTACAGTGTGACCTCGCTGTTTTCTTAGTAGACATGCAAACTAATTAGCTTGGCTGGTTATTGATCCACAGGCACTGCCTCTGGAGCCCCCAGGACGTTTTTCATGAGCGTCTTGTGCAACACTCACAGAATCAGAGGAAAAGAGCAAGAAAGACGAATCAGAGAAGCAGTGACCCTGGCCAGAATGGCCCAGCTGGTCACAGCCACCACAGGGCCTCCTCAGACTGGACAGGGACAGACAGAGCCACAGGGTCTGGGGTGCTCCAGTGTAAATTTCTGACCTTTATTTCTAGGAGGAGAGGCTGCCCGAGTGGGAGGCAACGGCTTCGGGGTCAGCCTCTGCCAGTGCCCTGGGGAGGCCCCTCACCTCCGATGCCCACACTGGCCTGTGCCCAAGGCCTTGTCCTTGCTGCTGGACTTGCTCACGAATGACTGCCCCCTGGGAGCAGCCGGGCCAAGCTGAAGAGCGCTGGGGCGTGAGCCTGCTAGGCTCAGGTCTCAGCGTTCAGACCCCCAGGCCCTGCAAGTCCCCGGCTGCCCACAGCGCTGCCTGCAGCCAAAGTGCTCTTCGTGGACTGCCCCCTCCCACCTTGTTCCCTGGGTCCCCTTCAGAGTACAACATTCACACCCCCTCCCTGTCTTGGGGTCGGTCCCGAAAAAAACCAAAGACAGAGCAATGGTTCCCGAGTCCCAAAGGTGATTCTGAGATCTTCCCCACCCTGTGCCCCCGAGACCCCCTTCAGCCCACCTGAGTACAAAGGAGGCAGCCTGCCTGGATTAACCCCAGCGACTGTCCTTTCTGGCTGTGTCACCTCTGGGCCCCAGGCGCCTCATCAGAGGGGAGCTTCCTTGCTCCAGTGTCCTGAGGACTCAGGGAGGTACCCAGGCACTGAGCAAAACCTCGATTTACAACCTTTAAAATGTCAGGAAACATTTGCTCAATATCTATGTCACAAAAACCTTGTTCTGATCGACTTGCTATGTAGGTCACACAGCAGGCAAACGCCTAAAGAGAACAATTTCATGACCATTTTTAAAACTCCTCTTGCCCTGGGCTGGACCCATGTTCTCTGGAATGATGAATGAGAAGGAACTTGTTCTCTGCTGGCTTGGAGGAGCGACACACACACTCATCACAGCACTGCGTGAAAATTCCAAGATCATGGCCGGCGCCGCGGCTCAATAGGCTAATCCTCTGCCTGCAGTGCCGGCACACCGGGTTCTAGTCCCAGTCGGGGCGCCGGATTCTGTCCCGGTTACCCCTCTTCCAGGCCAGCTCTCTGCTGTGGCCCGGGAGTGAGTGGAGGATGGCCCAAGTGCTTGGGCCCTGCACCCCATGGGAGACCAGGAAAAAGCACCTGGCACCTGGCACCTGGCTCCTGCCATCAGATGAGCGCAGTGTGCTGGCCGCAGCGGCCATTGGAGGGTGAACCAACGGCAAAGGAAGACCTTTCTCTCTGTCTCTCTCTCTCACTGTCCACTCTGCCTGTCAAAAAAAAAAAAGGTCAAGATCCATTACACAGGGCGTGGTGAAGGCGTGGTCTTCCAGCTCACAAGCCTAATCAATTGATCCTATTTGCCTGCCTGTGTCAGTTTCCACTAGTTCCTTCTGGCTACCAGGTCCTCATTCACCCTGAGTTCCAGGACCAGGACCTGGATTACCCCCCAGAATCTGCTCCTTCCCACTCTAGTCTGATGCCAGGGGTGCTCAGGGGACTTGGGCTAGGACACAGCTATTGGTTCAAAAATCAGCCCATGACCCTAGCTGGACCAATCAGATGCAATTCTAAGACTCTGTATCCTGGGGGAGTGAAGCCTTCTGCTAAACTTAAAGTAGGAGAGTGGAGCAAAGGGCTTCTGGAAGCTTCCAGAGCCTACAGTAGAAGCCGTCACATATAAAGCACAATCGACAGCCAGAAGCAGTCCCAGCTGCACAAGCTTAGCCCTCATCTCTGTGTCTGAAGCCAGCTCTGCCACCTGCACGTTTGTTGCATAAACCTGTGAATCCTCCTCCTCCTCCCCCTCGATTTGCCCCTGAGCCGTTTGCCATCTAGAGTTTAGGCTTTGTGTAAGGTGCGCCCAGGACTCAGGGAAGGGGCGGGGAAGAGATCAGCCATTGCACGACAGGTGTGAGAAGACCCAGACTTTGAGCAGCGAATACAGGTTTGTGGTTTGTGCCTTGCTGATGGAGGCGTGGAGGTGAGCTGGGACTCCTTCAGTGAGGCTGGAGCACTGGAGGTGAGGTGGGGCTTTAGATCCACCTCGGACCTGTTGTCCCTAGGGCTGCAGGGGGAGCGGAAGGCGGGCGCCTGCATGGCAAGTAGGAGCGGGAAACCAGATAGCCCCAGCCTGGGCCACACCTTGGAAACTGACACAGGCAGGCAAATAGGATCAATTGATTAGGCTTGTGAGCTGGAAGACCACGCCTTCACCACGCCCTGAGTAATCTCATCCCCCTGCCTGACCACACCTGAATGCCCACATTTCCGTCAGGCTGCGTGCCCACGCCCCTTTGGAAGTGGATAAAAGGCCAGGAACACATGGCCTTTCTATTGCCATTATTGACCTTTGTTGACCTTTGTTGTCCCGTGCCTTCGGGGCGCGTGGCCTTTGGGCCACCTGCTCTCTCTGCCTTTGCTTCCCTACTTGTATGCTGCTTGTAGCCGCTCATAACCAAATGCCTGAGATACGTGGCTCCTGGCCTGCTTTCTGCTCCGTAGGCCCCAACTTAATTTCCGGACTTTCTTTTCTCCATTAGATCAAGCCCTCACTCCCCTATTCTCTCACTAAATAAAAAGCTTAAAAATACTTATGCTGCCGGGCCTGTTTGAGCCAATATTCAAAATTCTCGTGGCAAGAACCCACACAGCTTATTAATTTTGGAAATACAGATAAGCAGATCGGTTTCACTGCTGGTTTTCTCATTCCTTCCCTGTGCTTGGCTTTAATTCTGAGTTCTGGCCCTAACACCTAATCGCATCCTCCTGTTTCCTTAACAGAGGGTCCTGTGTGCACAAACAGCGAAATCTTAACCTGCAGAACCAAAGACAGCAGGGTGCAACTGGAACCCAAACATCCCTGAGCTCTTTTAGCACAAAGGGTCCAACAAGGAAATTGGCAAGGGAGTCCGTCTTACTATCCTTTGTCGGACATGGTCGGATCCCAAGTACCTGCAATCCAAACTTAACTTGCCAGCTCTTCTTCCTTACTCCTAACACTTTCCCCAGTCCTCCCTCTCTCAGGGATAAGAGGCTGGGTTAGGCCTTGCTGGTGCTGTGCAGACTTTATGAATGTCTCTTGGAGGAAATGCCCAACCCCTCAAGCAGCTGTCTTAAGGGCTTAATACCCGAGGGTGGCAGCTGGGAACACGTGCCAAGTAGGGCTCTCAGGTGCCTTGGATAAGCTCATCATCTGGCCCACTTTGGCAGCCAAACGGAATTAGATTCGCTCTGCATCCCATAGAGGAGGGGCAGGGAGGGCAGGATGGATGCAGCTTCGGCCTTGGCTCCACACCCTGAGTGAGTCGGCTCCAGTCCACCCCCATGCCCCGGTGGCTTCTCGATGCTGCCTTTCAAATCCTCACAGTTCTCCCCAGATTTTCACAGCCCTTAAACCCTGGCACCTCGAACAGATCCTCTCTGGCCCTTTCATCCCGTTTGGGGGTCACAGGAAGCTCCCTAAGAACCAGGACATGGTGTGGATTGCCGGAGGTTGCCGGGAGCTGACCTCAGCAACCTTGACTCCACGTGTGGTGGCCTGGGACCA